>OZ026507.1:13330454-14530454 GCA_964019985.1 Aurelia sp. 4 Dawson et al 2005 | reverse complement strand
ATTTTCAAACGAAGAACGAGAACGCAACTTTATTCTTCAAGAATTTATTAATAGAAACTTACATTTCTTTGATCAGTTCATCCTTGACGCTTACTTGAATATTCAGTTCTTTTACAATATCACCAAGGATAGTCTTAAGAGAGAAACAAATTAAATGGCTTACGAATCTTGTTATAAAATATGGGGTAACATCACCGGCAATACCGCATCGTTGATATGGCCTATCCTTACTCAATGTGTTGTTTTTCTTTCACAGGATCGCGAGAAGAACTGGATGATTGTGCTTAGGGGCTAGGACGGCTTGCTAAATCCTTGTGACGAGAGAAAACCGAAGAAAGTGGAACGCTATGAAGTTTTTCTCGCAATCCTGTGAAAAAGAAAACAACATAGCGAGTAAGATCACGATTTTCATCATAACGTACGCCACATCAACGATGCACTATTGTCCGTGACAGCACAAGGAAAAACACACAATAAGAACTGCCCCCACTGCAATAGCAGAAACAGAGCTGCAAAAAGTATCGGAACCCGGGAACTTGGTTCCAGGAAAAAAATTTTCAGCTTTGCCAGGAAATTTTTCAATAAAAGCTTGCTCATACGAGGAGATAATTGTTTACAAATTCTGCAAAAAGTGAAAAATATTTGACTCTTCTTCCTGCTGATCATAATCCCGGGTCAAATGGAAGGCCTTGCAAACACCGATATGTCCAAGGATTCTGGGGAATTTTGAAGAATTCTTCACTCAAGTAAGTGAGAAGAGTTTGTGAAAGATAATCTTGGAATTCCAGCTTGGTTGGAATATCCACGGGCCTTTCATCACATCATGGCCAGCAAAGACATTTTACATATCATAATAATGCAACTTAACAGAAAATTTCTTAATTTGCCATCTTCCCAGAGAGGAAAATATTTTTTGCACCTCTTGAGCAGGAAGTGGGAGTTGGCAGCATAACAAAATGACAGTAAATCTGATATTTTCCATTTTTTTATACACAATCTAAAAATTCACAATTCAACAAAACATATTTACATCAACGATATCATTGGGAGCATGATAGGCATAGCTACCCTAAATGATCTTTAACAAAAAACAATACAGATACTAAAGGCTATACCAAAGTTCTGGTGCCTTCATAGGGAGAAACAGATCGCAGAGATTAGATAACACTTTTGCCGGATCAAAATTTATCCATTTATCCAAAATTTAAATATTTTCCATTAACATGTGAAGGTCTCATTGTTAATTTAAAAAAATATCATTACATTTAAGATTTTAAAAAAAATACTCGAAATTCCTATATATTGACAATTCTAAATTGACATTTAAAAGAGGAAAAAACTAATATTTCGTTACCTTCATTTTCTCAAAATCATCTTCCAATGCTTCATCTAGAATGCCTAAAACAGATCGACAGAATAGTGTTTTGAAATACTAAAATTTTTCTGTTTAGATCTTCCAATTTTTGTTTCTTTACTTGTTATGTGGTGAGTGCGATGGCTGTAAAATCAAAACTAAAAAACTAAAAGAAGAGACGAAAACGATATTAAGAAACAAACAAAATAACAAAACGGGAAACGATAATGCTAACAACAGTGCAACAAAGATATCAGTACAGAACAACTAATCGTACTCCTATATAATCGTTAAAGATTCGCAATAGACGATTACGTGAAAGATGGCGGCGAGCAACTTTTTACCAAGATCCATTGCACTCTAATTACGAATCCTTGACGATTCTTTAGGAATTCGATTACAGAAGGCAATGCACCTCAGTAAAACGTTCCTCGCCACCATCTTTAGCGTAATTATCTATTGTGGGAGTGTCCGCTGCTCTGCAGTAGAGAGAGTAACATAGAATCTGGAATCTAGAAAATGTACCATAGCAAGAAAAGCTACGTACTATACAGTTACCTGGAAATCGCTTGTTCATCTCTTCAAATGCATTGATTCCTCTCAGAATTAGATACAGAATACCTAATGAATCTTCATCTTCACCAATCAAATCACCTACAGCATAGCAAACAAAGCTTAAAGGTGACCTGAATCGAAATTTTTTATTTATGCAAATGAATAAGACTGGCGAATTATAAGAAATCTTATTTAAATGTTGTTAATATATCATTTCGTTTTCGACCTATCCACTGGTTTAACGTATCAGCTGATGATGTCAGCTTGTTTGCAAATTACAAGGGTGATATACTATTAGACTCATAACATAGTCACAGATATCGCAGTAATAGCAACAACAACAGCAATGATAACAACAACAATGACATTTTCTATTTTTGCTCAATCTGGGCCTTAAGGACTTTGATATAAAATTTTGAGACGGAGATGAACACGTTTACGTGTGCCCTCTGGAACGAGGCTGCAGTGTAGTCTCAGAAGCGAGGCAAGCGACCCTCGAGAGTTGGAAATTCTCAATGCTGCGGTATGTAATTGGCCTTAAGAATGAGGAGCCCCTGGTTCACAGTGAAAGGTTTGTTGATTCTTGGATTGAGGAAACATTCATATGGATACTCGTGGCTTTTGTTTACGGCTAATATGACTGAAAACATGAACTCTGAGCTGTTTTATCATTATTGGAGGTTCGAACTGGTAGCTTAGGCCCATCCGCCATTGCCGGGAGTTCGTACAGTGTTGCTATAATTTCCATATCAAGTTATGAAATTGATAGGGGAAGACTTCATCCAAAATTTCAGTGTCAAAGTCCATGAGTCGTAGTTTGAGCGTCCATCAGTCTATCAATAGCGATGATTAACGAACATGCAATCAGTCTAATACATTATATGAAAACACGGCTGTATTTTATCTTTGAAAGGTTATGGTTGCAATAAACTTTGCAGCTAAGCTGAATAATGGGAATACTAAAAGTTGTCTCATGAATCAGTTTGATGGCTAGAGAGACGTATGAATCAAAAAATATTCTCATTACACTAGTATTGGTGGGTGTAAAATTCTTTGATATATTTCTTTGACTCAGAACGGCCTCAGAGAAACTTGAACTATTTTACAGTAAATATGCCATTGGAATCTTCTGAAATCTTCAATATCTTCAGAATTACAGTATTTTTTCTTCTTTTTTTAAGAATTCACGAAAATTTTTGCAAAAAAACTAAAATCTGCTGTAATTTCTAAGCCTGTTACAATATGGTATCAAGCACAACTCTTTCATTCTTCTGGTTTGTGATTTAGAAATCTGATGATATCACATCAAAAAATGTGCTGAAATACAAAATATGCTGTATTTTCGACAAATATTCAAGATTTCTGAAAAGTCCAACGATATCATAAAAAATGGCTAAAGTTTCTTTCACGTCATTCAGTTTAAAGAGATAGGTCCTTGAATTTACTCTCGCCTTTCTACACCGATTCAAAGAGTTGGAAGCTATGTTCTGCAGACTTCTCCTTCGAAATATAGTCAACCATTCATATAAAAAAAGTTAATTAGTTTGGCTGGCTGTGGAATAAAAAGTATGCGACCAACATTCAAAAGCTATCAGTCAAAAGATAGTTTAGATGAGAAAATTTGTTTAGTAAAATCACAATGCCTGTAAGGGGTTTGTCCGGGAATCGAGAATTCCATGTTCCCTTTTGATGTACACCTTTGGCAAAATTTTTATGAGACAGGATATACTTTTGGGGCATTTTTTATCCGATAGGGGACAGAGCGCAGAGAGATTTTCCGCATGCCCCCATCACTTCCCTAGTCATGTACTCCCACCAGGTGTTAATGAAAGCATGGGTAAAAAAGTGCAAGTGGGTATAAGTATCTGTGTCGATGCATGAATAGATGAGTAGTTACCTATCTTGTGAGAATTTCCTTCTGCTGTGTGACGAAGCTCATTTCCCAGAGGATGTCCATTGAGTACATTCAGGAAGTGTGCATTTTTACCTGAAAGGTCAATGCTTAAATCAGTTATGTTGGAAGCAGACGGTATCGAAATCAGAAAGTAAGTTCTCATATCCTGTTATGAGAAAATATTCGGTACTCGATAAAATTCAAAGTTTACACCAGTAAATAATGTTTGGGATATGACACTTAATTCAGTCTCCAACAACTCAATACACAATTTTATAAAACAGGCTGTCAACAAAACTTAGGCCTAGTGAACAACAACAACGACGAGCTCAAATCGAGGCCAATCGATGATATCATCAAAACTATTAAATTGTCTCTTTTGGGGGGCAAGGATAAAAAACAAAGACTACATTTATCATAAAATTATGAATAATAAGATTGTTCAAACACTTCGCAAAAAAGTTGCACTCATAGCAATTCTTAACGTGACAAAGAGCTTCTGGTACCACTGGAATTTAGAGCAAACCTATATTGATTTCTTATAGTGCGTCATATATTAATTTCCGTAATCAGCAATGAATCAAATAAAACCTCTTTCGAGCAGCAAGTTATTTTGAGATATTCTTTTCTCTCCATTTATGGCCTTAGCGTCGTCACAACCAAATGCTCCTCAGGGTATCGTTCAAGTAGTATTGTATGGTAATTTTTAAGTGGTGTAGCTTGCAATTTGTAGTGTATCTTTTTAGCGGAATATGATAAAATCAAGGTTCTTAAATCTCATTTTTCAATAATCTAAGCGCCAGCAGAATCACTCTAAAGTTCATAGAAAAACATAGACAACGTGAGAAAACTCACAGAATTTTTTTGT
Organism: Aurelia sp. 4 Dawson et al 2005; assembly: GCA_964019985.1. Classification (NCBI taxonomy): domain Eukaryota; kingdom Metazoa; phylum Cnidaria; class Scyphozoa; order Semaeostomeae; family Ulmaridae; genus Aurelia; species Aurelia sp. 4 Dawson et al 2005. The sequence continues at coordinate 14,525,783 of OZ026507.1, read as the reverse complement.
ATCTTCTTCCGTGATAAGATCGCTTTCCTACGAAACCAAGAAGAGTGTCTTAGCTGAGGGAAAAACATTAGTTTGGTGTCTTATATAAGGTACTGGCAATTCTCTCTAAAAAACGGGGAAGAAAATGAATAAAAGATTTTGTTTGGTTTATTGTATATAAGGTTTCAATTAACGTTGTCTTTTATCAATATGGAAAAGTTGAGATAAAATCAAATAAATAATGGAAGCGTAAATTGTGTTTAAATGGTGTCCAAAATAATTGTGCCCTGTTTGTGTTGCTACTGTGGAGGAGCTGTATATTCAATTACATAGTTGCAAAGGTCAGGCTTCAACTTAGAGTTTGAGACCTTGCATGGGTCCATCTGACACGTGGTTGCTGATTTATGGCAAAGAAAAGGTGGAATAAGTGGATACTTCGAGAACAGCACTTCTGATGTTCTATAGCAATGTCAAAATAAAGTAAGTTTTCAAAGAAAGGGTTCTGGCGTTCTATCAAAATTTTCACTACATTTTTCAGAACGTGGAGCTTCCAAATTTCTTCAAAGACGATATTTGAGTAAAATAATGCCATGGTAATAGTTTCCATACCAATTGCATGTCAAGAAGACATTGTTGCACTATTTCATGTACATTCGATATATCTTTAGCCGCTTGATCTCTGTACCTGAAAACGGATGAGAAATAAAATATCATGGATTTATGATCATGATTGTTGTTGTTGTCGTTGTTGTTGTTGTTGTTGTAGCTTTGAGTAATACGAGGAGTTGCGAAGGTGCAGGCCTAAGAGGAGGTGCGTTTCGTTGTGTATTTGCTAGGCTAGACCACGGGCCATTACCCAATATGATAAATCACACCTCACTGTCAGAATGTCTGGCTAAAATGCATGCCCTGAGGCAAATATAGAGCGTAGGATCAGCATTTGCGGAATCTGAAAGAAAGGGCTGCTTATTTTAAAGGGTCTCTTTCATCCAGGATGCCTTGCACGTGTCGTCTCTTTGTTTGCCTCTGTTGCCGCCATTTTCATGGTCCACGAAAATGGCGACGAACAAAGGCAAGCCAAGAGATGACACGTGCAAGGCATCCTGGATGAAAGAGACCCTTTAAGGACAATTCTTCAGAACTGGCACTTAAAGCTGTATAATGGCATGTGGTAAGGTACAAATGTTGGCCTAAAAACCCCAACTTAACATACCAGTTGCTTGCTATCATTGCAGAATTCTTTGTGTATCAATTTAACGTTGAAAAAATAATGCTCATTCTTATATGCTAAAACTTGTTCCATTTTCCAGAATGTTGAAACATGGCTAGGAAGCTTCCAACCGTCATTATTCTTTTAGGCCCCAACTGAAATTCCATCTGGGAAGCATATTTTCAATTTAAGCCTAAGAAGGGAAATGGTCATTTGGAGCTGGCTAGCATTGCTTCGTCAAACTGGATACGACAACAGATTAACAGACACGAGAATTATAACCATGGTTTATAAATTAAATCAATATCAGAACGCTCAACGCAGGAATGGAGGTTCAGTAATTTGTTGTGGGCTTTAGGCCACCATTTGCATCTTCCCACCTCCCATATGGGTACATTAACTTGGAGATTGTAAGAACTCAAACAAGCAATTTCTGGAACCGTGAATTGAGATGGCTTACACTGTCTGAAGCTGTATGTATCTTTCTGAATCAGAAAACATGTCAGGGATTGATCCTCTCAGAGGTAATGAACCTAGAAAGAAACATCAAGAGAGTCAATCAAGCACTCAATCATATCTCTAATTATTCATTTGAAACCGAGAACTGTTCCTGCATCTATGTTTGAAAGCCAAAAAATTAAAAGAATTAAAGATACGAAGTAACATATGAGAGGTGGTATATTATCAACACAACAAACAACAAAAACTACAATACCTGTGTTGTAAAGAAATTCCTTGACAGCTCTGGCTAAAATCCAAAACGGCAAATTCTACGGTAGAGAACATCATTATCATCATTATCGATGAGAGGTGCTGTAAGTTTGAACAAATTCAAGGTTCTAGTTCTCGAATTTCTGTATCATCTCTTCAAATCGAGCAAACTTCAACAAACTTGGAGAGAATATTCAAAAACTGACTTTTCGATTTTCTAGCTTTTAAAAAACAAGTAGGATGTAAAAAAAAAGAAGATGCCAATGGTGATGCTTTTCGTTTATCTCATATATCCATACATTCTGTGTTAATTCAACATCATCAGTAGTTAATGAAGGCCTATTAGGCCAGAAATTATTAAACACAAATCATTTTAAGAGAGTAGCCAATAGCATAAACAAACCGGTTCTGCAGGATGGTCACAGCGATGAGAATTAAATACTTCTTGTACATTACTTGGTACCTATAAAACGAGATATTTTTATGATCGCATTAGAGGCAATAAGTTAAGAAATGGTCTAGATTGTACCGGGGGAGTCCATTATAAAGCGCGGCGTTTGAAAAAATGCTCCTCCCTGAATATCAAATCAACTGTACTGAAAACGGCCTTATTTTATTCCCGATATGTTTGATTAGATTCAGCAATCTAATCGGCTTTAATCGACCATTCCTTCCAGTAGAAACAGGAGATTTTCTGCAGAAGGCCCCATTCGAAAACCTGCAAAAATTAGCAAAAACAACAAGCAAAATTTCCCTGGCAATAATGACTCTTTGATTGGTTCATGCATTTTGTCCTCTTGGGAGAATGGAATCCACTTAAAAAGATCATTCACACCAGCGAGAAGACTTTTTCAATCCCCCAAGAGGACAGCACGTGCTAAAGCATACTGAACTCATCGCTGTGGAAGAAACATGGCAAGGAAGCTTGCTAGTAATTTTAGCACGTTTCTTAAGGCTTCTCGAAGGGAATCTTTTAGAAAATCCCTTACAGAATCAGAATGGACAGGGGTGAGTGGCCGAGTGGCTTATACAGTCTTCGTCAGGTGACTGAAGTTAAGCTTGGTCGACTGAGGTCAGATTTCGGATGGGTGACCTCGGAGGCCCAACCTAACAACTCACCTCGTCGTCCTTCGGAAGGGACGTTAAACTAGGGGTCCCATGCCTGGATGCGGCATGCACAGTGGGCCTAAATTAGCTTTCAATGGCTAGAAATCCTGACAAGCCCACTCAAAACAAATTGAAAACAAACAAACAAAACCGATTTCAGCCAGAAAAATTCTACAAATAATCGAACATTTTAGCTATGCAATAGACCTAATCGGCTAAGGTTTGTTTCACCATTTTAAATCATGTGACCATACTCTTTGGAACTCTTACTATTATTCTATTTTTGCATTCATGGCACAACTTTGCATGGCACGAAATATGTCAGATAAATCAAAAGAAGTTTTATCAAGACATTGATCACATGACTTGAAATGTGTGAAAACAAACCTCAGCCGATTTTGTCTATCAGATATTGCAAAATATCGTTGTTCACCTATTGAGGAAGCAGTACCCTTTCAAACGTCGGGCCCCCCTTGACCCACACCAGTGGCTATAAACTTTGATCAGATTGGAAGCTGATCAATAGTTTGAAAGCTAAACCTCTATACATCATTTTGACTTATCCTAGTTTGCTTCAAAAATTTCTCCACAAGTATGAGCGACCGGAAAACCATTCTCCCCGGAAGGGGTACTCCCAAACTTGAACTGACGGGATGTGCTGCTCAAAAGGGTGTCCTTTTTTGGTAATTTATGCGACGCGGTATCCCTTTCAGACAAAAGCTATGCTACATGGTATTGTGATTGATGTAAAAATCATGGGACAGCTTGTCACATAGACAGGAAGAATTTTAGAGCTCTCGCCAAACAATTGTTCATGTATTCATTTGGAAAATTTTTTATACTACAAGGTATAAATTTCGAGCACTTTTTATGCGACAGGGTAGAGGGAGTGGAGAAGTTTTCCACATACCTATGGCACTTCCCCAGTCAAGTATCCCCCCGGGGGAGTATGTCTCCTTTAAGCAATGAAGAAACTGAATGAACAAACCTGGCTTTTAATCAGAACATTGTTGACATTTTTAATTGCTTCTTCAAAGTTTTCTTCAAGTTCTTCGACATCGTGTTCATTTTTAAGGACTCCTATGAATAACATCAATACAGTCAGATTTTATAAAGAAATTTTATTTCCAGGCGATCTCTTGAAACAACTGACCATCACTCTATGTAGAGATAGTGGTTAAGTATTAAAATTCTGTCTTACGAGCTACCGGTACTAGGAGAGAAGCATCTTCTAAAAGTTAGGGGAACTCAGAACATAGTGCCTTGCCTACCCAAGCTTTTCATTTCTTATACACTACAGTAAATCCCCGCATATAAGAACCAACCAAAGTAAGAACCTAGAGGCTGTTTTTCCTAAATAATGCACCTTGCAATTAAGAACCTGTTACAGTTTGATGAAATATAGGTTCTTATTGCAGGGGTTCCAAAGTTGATCTTTGATTGCTGTTATTAAGGTCATTGTGGTCCCAGTTGGGTTTGAAAATTTTCTTCTCCTGCCCAGTTACTTGTTATGTCCATAAGAACGCTTCCAAAACAAATAACAGGGCTGAACATCTTTATGAGACTCTCAAGGGGACTACATGAGGCACCCTTCAAATAAGAACCTTGATACCTTGAAATTAGTCTAAGTACCTTTGAAATAAGAACCAATTTCAGCCTGGCTCTCAAAAAGTAGGTTCGTATACGCGGGGATTTACTGAAACTTGGCCCTACCTTAGCAATTTTAGTAAAGATGATGATGATGATGATGATGATGATGATGATGATGATGATGATGATGATGATGATGATGATGATGATGATGATGATGATGATGATGATGATGATGATGATGATGATGATGATGATGATGATGATAATGATGTTGATGATGATGATGATGATGATGATTATGATGATGATGATGATGATAATGGCTTTATATTTTGCTTTATTTTAAGCCGGATTTTCATGGCACACACGTTCTTCCAGCTCATTCGGTAGTACTATGAAAAAATTATGAAAATTTCAAATGCGGGAAAATGAATGAAAATGTGCCTAAAATCACGTATGCCAAACAAAACAAACAATTTTCACACGAATGAAATTCTCTCAAAAAGTAGGTTCGTATACGCGGGGATTTTCTGTATTGTGAAGTTTGAAGCATACTTATCAACGAAAGTAAACATCTAAACATACAAGAAAGTTATGTAGTTTCTGTATGTAATCTCTTGACTTCCTGTAGAATTTCTGTAAATGGTTAGCAAATTCAAATCCTTAGAAAATGTTGAGAAAAAATGCAGTCTACTTTGTATAAAAATACTTAAATACCCTTTGCAATGGCTTCCTTCAAAGCTTTCTTTTCTTTGTAGTTCTTCGGCCAGGAGCCTTCGTGCTGCGTTGCGTAAAAGGAAACAAGAATCTTTTATTGTTCTGAACATGCACTCTGAGACCTAGTGCATTTATTAATAGAGGATAAACGAAAATACATACAAAGTAAAGATGAGAGAGGGAAAAGTGTTTTATCTAACCACAAATAAACAGCTGACATTGTCACGAACCTCTTTCTTCCACTCTTCTAAATATTTGTAGATGATCACTAAATATGGGGTATGACCATGATCCTAGAAGTAAAATATATACCATGGTTGAGAAGATTTCGAAAGTTAAACCGAAAGAGAGAGATTCTTGATAATTCAACATGCTTTTGAAAAGCAGAAAATTTAATTGAATGAATGCATTCATAATGCAGTGTAAATCTGCTTTGCTCTGGCGGAAAATCAAAACTTTTTCAAGATAGCGAATGTTTGCAATAGCAGACAGTTCCTTTTCTGCGGGGTGCAAAAAAAGATGGTTCTTCAGGCGTCTGAAAACTCCTAGTGCTTGAAGTTCCGGAAAGCTAGAGCATTGTTGTGATATCCCTCGTTTTTTCAAAGTAATGAAACCATAAATAACTTCCATTTCGTAGATATTCACTGGTTACAAAATGGCTGAAAAAACGCCTAAAATACTCGATAAAATCTTAAGCGAAAAGGACATTTGGTTTGGCTCAAGGTTTACAGGAAATGAATTTTGTAACAAAAACACTCAAGCTTTTCGTCCAATGGCAATAAATATCAGCACTCGCAGTACTTAAGTGATCATTTTCCGGAAATAGTTAAATAAGAGACGCACCTGTTTGCTCATTGATTCTAAGTGCATTGAATTCATATATTCGATCAAACCAGGAAATGGTTTATCAAGTCGAAGGTCTTCATGTTTATTATCAGGATGGGCTTCAATCACTGAAAAGAAATCCAAGAAACATATACACGCTTTTTTAAATATAAGAAACTGGTTTATAAGAAACTAGTGCCAAGATAGTCAAAATTTTAAGAAACTCTAGTACTATGTCAGAGAAGTACTAAGAAACTTTTCAAAGTTGAAAACATGGATTTTATAGCAAACAGATCGTTGAAAATTTATTCTTTTGCGATATTATCTGACCATTTGTGTTTTCATCATGACAGAACACTGTTTATCCCTTTATGATGTTTTAAATGTCAAGAAACATATCTACCGCAATGATAGCGACCTCATTGATAATTCTGCATTCAGAAAATAAGAAACTAATTAAGAAACTTGTAGTACTAAAATGGACAAAATTTCATGTGAAATTAAGAAACTTTTAGTACTATGGTCTGATCCATGTTTCTTATATAAAAAAAGCAAGTAGCAAAACTCTTGAATGAACTATGTTAGCTATATATTAGTCCGGCAGGTGCATGGTGGCTTTTCTAAAAACATAAAGAAAACCTCATGATAAGTTTCTTCCTTTTCAGAAGTTACTTTTCCTTGCCATCACTTTGATCTGACGTCTAGCAGTGGCCTATGAGTAGACCAATTATTCAAAAGAAGAAAGGGTCACGAAACAAAGAGTGAACACTTGCTACAGCCGCTCGAGTAATTATCTTTAATTACCACCATTCAAATAATATGTGAAACACGTCTCAACAAGGCTACATAAATTCAGTTTTAGAAATCTGGAACTCACTGTAGCACGCTTTTGCTCGTTGTCTCGTAGACCCTTTCTTCTTTTGAATAACGGGCCTACTCACAGGTTAAAGGCACACTGTCGTGGATGTGATTGGCTATTTGTGATGTTGAAATCAAAAACAAATTTCTACCTTTTGAGTAATTGCCAAGCCTTTATGCTCTTGGATCATACTTTGTTTCAAGAATAAAGGGAATCAGATCATTATCATCTTTGTTAATTTCACTGTACAGTGAAATTACTGAACCTTGCCTAATTCTTTTCTTCTTGATTGTCTTTTTTATCCAATCAGCACCACGACAGTGTGCCTTTCATATGCAGCAGACTTAGGTATCAAATCGTTGTTATTATCCGTATGTATTGTTTTTGTTGCGTAGTTTTTCTTTCCTTTGTCTACGTTAATTCCCTTGGGTTAGACACAGCCTTTTACTTCCCGGGGGTATTTGTCCCAGTAGCATTGTAAACATAATTCTTGTAAGTATTGTATACTGTATATAATATTTATTGTAACATCTTATTGGATTATATAGAAAAAAGATTGTTAACATCGTCATACGTATTCAAAACCGTTCTCCTCAAAAAGCTCTTGCCGAAACGAACGGCACGAATCGCGATCAGCTGTCTTGTTTTTCGTGGATATCATCCAATTTAAGACCAATTTCGACACATGTAAAAAGAAATATGGGCGCATCTTGAGTTGCAGCGACGTGATGCTGACTTCAGCAATACCCGTAACATTTTTTTCACTCGACAGAAAATAAGGCCAATTTTACAGAAAAATTTTACAGATGACATCAGATAAATCCTATGTTTTGATAATGATGTAGCCCCAGTGACACAAAGTTCAGTTTTGCTTACCTGTATGTTCTTTAACAACCAATCGAATATAACCAATGAAACCACGTGAACAGCTAACCAACAAAGGAATATTTACACGCCATAACAGATCTGATAACTTTATGAGATCACTGCAAGAATCGAAAATCATTTCTCCTTTAAATTTCTTACCAGAGAAGTAAGAGCTCCGACGGGCGCAGGGTGCATAAAGAGTACCATAGTGCTACTTCATGTTTCAAAATTGCCTTCCTCTAACTTCAAATATCCATCTCAAAAATCGTGCTTATTCCTGCTAAGTTTTTTCTATGCCTTAAAGATTACATAGGAACTTAGAAATTAAGTCCTTTCCTGCTGAAATGCATGCTTTGCATCAGTTAATAAAAACCTGCATAGGCATGTCTAAGAGCACAAGAAATATCAGGAAAGTTGACCAAGTATCCCAAGAAATGTTCAGACGTTTGATAAATCGTAGCATCTAGAGTGTTGGATGGATTCCCCTGCAAAAAATACTCCTATCGACTGCTCTCGAAAATAACCTTTTCTCAAAGTTACCATGTTCATCAACATTTGTGGGGCATTTTGTCACCTAAATTTTGGTACCAAATATTGCTCTGATTTCTGTGCCAAAATAAACAGACCTTGATCCTACCTCTCTTTCATATCTGATGCTACAACAACTGTGAACCCTTTGTAAAATTCTGGATCATTTTCAATTAATTCTGCAGGATCCTAGAATAAAATAGATTTACATACAAAACATTTCTGAGGAGTTTTAAACATGAACTACTGGGGTAATGGCTTTCAAATCAACCTTCCTGTATTTTGACAGTAATGGCTCTTTTACTTATTATATACAACTTTTTTCATTTATTTCATCACAATGAATCATGGAATCGGTCAAATCGAATAAGTCCCCTCCCCCTCAGATATGCCCACATAAAAAATAATTTTGGAAAATATGCTACCACCCTTGATTAAGCCCTCATGGGGAATGCTGTTTGTTAAAAACTATTTGCTATTTTAGTGAATTTTAGTGATTCTCTTTTGACTGAGTTTCTTCATGCTTTCTCAACAGACTCAGGCTTAGATTTTTTTCCTTGAAAGCAATATACCTCAATGTATCCGCTGTTTTAAGCATACTGACCAGCCTAAAGTAACTGAAGAACACTTTCCCTGGCAATAGTTTTCGCTGCTGCTAAATAAGCCCCCATTCTTGAATAAGTTCCCCTACCTCCAATAAGCCCCTATCTAAAAACGTATTTTGCAAACTAAGCCCTTGAGAGCTTATTCAATGAATATGGTACTCTAACGACTTCTTGTATTACTGTAATGTGCACAGTGTGCACAAGGCCTCTTTTATACATCACTTCAATCATAAATCACACAATATTCAAGTTACAACCATCCAGGACATCCGGGCCGAAGCCAATGGGGGCCCCCAGGAGGCCATTGGTCGGAAAATGCTGCTATCTTGTCAGAATTTCTGTGATTTAAATGCCTAGTTTTGGAGGCTTATGAGGAGAAATGATACAAAAAAACATGAATTTATTGGTGTTAAAACGTAAATTGAAACAGAAATTATTAAATTTATGGTATCTTTTTTGTTGATATTCACGCCCGACAACCCCTACTTATGTATGAGGTCACACTGAATCCTCAAAGCTGTGGAGGCAGGTGGAGATCATGTGATTTTTGCGTGTCCTTTTCCTAGTTTCATCACATCTACACACCAAAAAACATTTCATTTTTGCAAGATTTGATATTCACTAATTGCATTGATTGCAAGGTTGGACTGCAAAATTGGGCCAAATTTTAGCTACTGGGGAGTTAGATCGGTCAAATAATGCATCAATGGAATATTTTGGTTTTTGCCCCCTAGGCAGTCATGGCTGGTATCGGCCCTGCAGGAATTAATCCATGTCACAAACCTCAATGAGGAAACTGCCATGAACATCTCCATTCAGTTCTTGAAGAAGCTGATGAGCGCACTGCGCTCTGGGCTGAGAAAGAAAAACAAATGGTGTAAGCATTACTGAAAGATGAAACTACAAGCTTTGTAATCAATATAACATTAAAAAAATGTAAACTGATATTCCACAAACATATATAGTACTGTAAACTCATTTCAGGTGAAGCTCCAAGCCGTTAATCAAGAATTATAAAAGAAACCTCTTTCAATGTTATTTCAGAAAGTTAGGCTTTCATGAAGCAAACTAAAATTGAGATGACTGCAAAAAGGATCATCCTGCAGATGTTAGCAGCCATGCTTTTCTCATGTTAAAGAAGTTTCCTTAGGATTTCCATGAGTAAAATTAGTTCTCTAGAAAAATTATAGCTGCATTTTATAAGCCAAATTAGAATGGCTGATGGGAACAGTGCAATTTACATGTTTGCTTCCTTGCAGCTAAATACACTATAATGAATTGATAAAAGACACCATACCTTGCCAAGGCTGTTCTTGTCCAAAAAGAAGCTATGTAAAATATGGAAATCAATCAATATCTTGAGAATGAAAGAAGACAATTGCAAAAGAAGATGAACAAAAATCAGGTCAATGAAATCATATTACAACAATAATGATTTTATATTTGTTTGTGATAAAATACTTATTCCATATTCTCAAACTGATCATTGTAAGAAAGTCAGGGACCATTTAAGGTCTATAGCAGATCTGATAGATTAAACAACAGTTTTACAACTTCTGAAAAGCCACGTAAAATATTTCTTTTCAACTTATTTGTATCAGTTATTTCTTTACTTGTAAAACATAGATTTCCCAACTTACTTGTTTCCAAGATCCTCTTCTTTCACAGTTTGATTATCAACTATTGTGAATTTACCAATTCCTGCAACAAAGCATATAGTAACATTGGCAATTTCTTGGCACATAACACAAATATTAACTTTTCACATGACACAAAGCACATAACATTGGCAATGTTCCTGATAATTCAAATTTTGCAGATGATCTGTAAAAAAACTCTTCATCTTACAGTGTACTTGTAATTGAAATTGCAGCCTACCTGGTAATATAAGGCATTTCAAAGTTTCTACTCCAGTTGCAGAAGCATTGATTAAGCATACTTTTGCATTTTCAAGTGCCCTCTGGCCATGGTCTCCCCACAACCTGCAAAAGACCAATCAAAATAAAGTGAAATGCTGACAAATCTAGCTCAGAAGGGCAGAATTTGTTTTATCACAGGTTTGTAAAAACTGAGAGATTTTACGAAGAATTTGTCACTAACATGGCTTGATGTCTGCTTTATCAAAATTCATCATATTGGGAGTTTTTATTCAGGGATTAAACTGCAAATCATCATTCACTTGTTTGTAGGATTGTATTTTTGAAAACTGCAAGCTCACTAATAGGAGGTGCTCTCTAATCAAATTTTAACAATTACACAACTCCCTACATACCATCTATTCTTGTTGTTTTTCTTTTGTATTTGCATACATTGTATTGATTCCTTCATATAATGTGGTATCAATTTCTTCTGTAAAAGGGTTGTAGGATAGTTGATGTTTGCATATGAATTTTTTTCACTAAATCTTACATCTACTGAACTTATGCTTGAGCTCTACAAAGAGACTTAAATTGTGTATAACCAGCAGAACAAGTTATATACCAATAACATTTCATTATCTAATAGAACCTGAGATTCTTCTTTTGTACCAATACTGTGTCAAAGAACAAGGGATTTTGCAATACAATAGCAACTGTTGCAGACAAAGGTAATTCTCTCAATTGGTAAATCAAAACAAACACAACCACAAAAGTTGCTTTGAGCCCAAATGTCAAGTCATGTCTTGCAGAATTTGTTTAATTGATTCAGGAGCTTATGCATTACTTGTTTCATTTATGTCCTGAATATCCAAGGGTTACAATGCCTTCTGCTCTGCTTCTAAGTCAAATAAACAAAATCCGCAAGACAAAACTTCAGATTCACCCTTCTTCCTTTGTTATAAACACATAAATTCTCTCAAAAACCACCTTTCACTAGCATATAGCTCAAATCTTTTAAAAAGGTGGGTGTGAAATTCTATTACATTTTTCTTTGAATTAAAGTGCCTGAAAGGAACTTCAGGTAATTTGCAATAAATTTGCCATGGCAATTTCTTGATACCTTGACTACTTTCCAAATGGTGGCATTTATTAATTTTGAGGATGTGATGTCATCAAATTTCTAAGTCCTTTACCAGAAGAGCAACAAATTTCTGCTTGCAACCATGTTGTAGACCTTCATAAACTATGGTTATCTTGAATATTGTATCAATTTCTCTCAATTAATTTAAGATTTACGATGATTTTAATTTCTTCAAAATTTTGGATGAATTTTTGCACAATAAGTCAAAATGCCGCCATTTTGAAAATAATCAATGTATCAAAAAATTGCCATGATAGATTTACAGCAAATCACCCAAAGTTTCTTTCAAGCACATGAATTCAAAGAAAAATGTGACACAATTTTACACCCACCTTTTTAAAGATTTGAAAGATTTGAGCCGTATGCTCCTTTCACTTTCATAAGGCAACAGTTTCAACTACTGGTTTCAAAGCAACTTTAATGGTTGTGTTTGTTGCGAATTACTGGTTGAGAGAATTAACTTTGCTTGCAGTTGCTAGTTGCTTTGAATTGAGGTGTCAATTAAAACAACTGTGGCCATTGTGTTGCAAAATCTGTCTTTGTTGTGTTAACAGAAAAACAATTGATACACAAATGACTATTGGTACCTTAATTGTCTATCATATTTCTTCTCTTTTTCTGAATTGACATCTTCAGTGGGTTTAGACATTTTCGATACTGATTGTTCTTTATAACCTTCCTCTGTTTCCTTCCTTTTCATTTTCTAGTCTTCATTCTGAAACAAAATTTGTTTGGGATCATAGTGTCATAATAATGACGTTATGAAAACATAAATATTGTGTGGGATATAAATTGATAGCCAAAGTTAGTTGAAATTGTAACCAATGCCAGATTTCTAGGTTTTTTAAACAATGAGGCAATCATCTTATATAAGGCTTGCCAATAATGGTACATCACAAATGCAATCTTTAAGCCTGACTGGTGCTGGAAGAGCTTGACATGTGGACAGAGAAGTCACAAAACCAGACACAGTAAACTTTTGCAATCTGAGTTTTAAGTAATGCATACCACACAGCCACAATAAATAGGTCAATTCTATCATTGTTTAAATTAATACACGGGTGTAATTCTAAATTAGATTCTAAATTAAATTCTATTATCGTGCAAATTGATAGTTGTATAGTAATAATTGTAGCATTGTATTTAAGACTGATTGATGAACGAATGAAACTGAAACCGACTGAATTGTCTAACAACTGGCGTACTGTAAATGGATGGAGATGCGTGAAGCTTGGATGGCGGAGTGCTTGGCGTTGCATCTAAAACGAACTTTTTCAACCCTGGTCGTGCAGCAGGGGCATCTTTCAGACAATTTCTCACTTAGACTACCCCACTTTCTTAGGCTGGTGACGAACCTGAAATAGTCTAATCACTACTAGGCCGGAAAATAACCATAAACTTGTAAATTTATTATGGACATTACTTTTTCGCGCAATAAAACAATGATCTGTTGGTGCATTTTTACCTTGAAAATCTCAGCAATTATAACCTTAAAGCTTTATATAGATCTTTCCTCCTTCCTTCGCTTTGCCTTTTCTGCTGGTAACGAGCACACTTTCTACAAAATATGTACCACAATTCAAGGAAGGAAGCTTTTCAACTTACCAAACCCAATCAACAATCAAGCTAGGCCAAATCGCCTCCTTACCACTATGAGATTTCAATCAAAAAGAGGCTATTCCTATAGCAACATATTTCCAAGGCAACACTGAAGCTGCTCATTTGGAAACCAACATGGCTGCTGAAAAGGTGAGTGCTTTATTTTGTAAACATAATTGCAAAGATTGAAGTAGTATAGTAACGTTATTTTAAGTAGACAAAGCAGAGTTCAGGGAGTTGAGTTTCTTTTTAGTGTTTCGTTGAAGAGTTATTTGTTTAAAAGTATTCTACAATCCACAATTATCATCCCCCAGTACATTTTACTCCGGTTGATTTCCCCGGCGAAAAAAATTGCAGCAAAATTATTCCTCGGACAAGGTGTGCATCTTCCCGATACAAAGCGCCTCACAAGTGAAACCTCGGCTGTAAACAGGTGAGCCACGGATTGAAATTTCAGAAATTATTTCCACGTTGAAACAGTTCCCTGTCAATAATGATCCCGTCCTCGTTGAAAGCTCCCGGTGAAAATTTAACTATGTTTTTTGGATACTGGGAACCCGGTAGAAACATCTGACCTCTCATCGGGGCACTTAAGACGCAGGTGTCATCGTGACAATTATCTCCGCAGGCCATCCAAGAACAATGCAAGAAAAATGGTATAAAAAGAGCGTCAGATGTCGAGGAACTCTACTTAGCTAAAAGGTTAGTGCATATCAGTTAACATTAAAACCTTTATTGCTTCAGCTTCACTACAGCTTCACATTACTCCTGATAACTATACTTTGCCGTTCGATACAAACAACACAAATGACAAACGGTAAATACCTACATTACTGAAATTTTCGTTGCGCTGCAGCAATTGTGTTTGTTCCGTAAAGGTATGTCATTGATGCGGTACATTCTTTTTCTAGCAACATCGACAATGTTCCAGATATGGGAAGATTTAAAAACCTAAAACGACTTTGGCTGAATGAAAATAGGGTATGGTTTTTAGTGTAAATGATCTTACAATGTTTTACATCTGTTATTCCCTGCTTTATCAAGATGAAAATTATCGTTTATTATTTTGGGTGTAGAACGGATCTTATAGTTAACAACTAATGAAAAATTTGGTGTCAGAACTTATGCTTATGACTATGATCTACCTGAGAACATAGAAAACAGACTAACCAAAAGTCCACTGTATAACAATTTCCACAAATCAAGATTGACGAGGTGTTCTGCATGATTGATTTTGTGTGATTGCAGATCTCAGGTATAGTAAGTTCGAGAAGCACGAAAAAAACTATATAGCGAATTACTATTGCAGGACAATGCTAGATTTTAACGATGGCAACAGTGATTTTTGTTTAGTTGGTGGATCCATCATGGAATACAACGGATCATGGTAACAATTCTCAAGTCCACTCGTCTATTGTCTGACTACAACTGAAAAACGGTAGCCCCCTTTTACACTTTTACACCCTCCTACAAGTACCTATTTTTTTTCTCCAACAATGAACGTTGTCATTACGGAGGTGAGTTGAAACGTTTCCGTATCAACTCAGCGAAGTCATTACGTGACTGAGTAACCCTCTCATGTATTGATGGATAATTCATTTACCATTGCAGCTATATGTTTTACAAGGACTCAACGCAAACTATCATCTCACAGAATTATACCTTCAGAGTAACTTGCTGACAAATATCAACGGAACGTTACAACATTTGCGATGCTTGCAAGTTTTGCTGCTTCATGGAAACCAGCTCATTAGTTTGACCGACGTAATTTACGAGCTGAGAAATGCACACAACTTGACCATTCTAAGTAAGTTTCTGTGCGTAGACTTTTTCGTTCTTTGTAGCAACATTAGTGACTGATTTGTCAATTGAATGAAAAATCATCTCCTTCTCATAAGTTTCATAAGAATCCTCTGAAGATAATTTCCACCTTCTCATAGTAAAGTCCAACTTACCCACAGTAATGGTCTAGCTGATCTCTTTATTCAACCAAGGGTGTTAGACACGGGAGCTTTGATTCATTATTGATTTACCTTGGTTTCATCCCTGTGTCTTGTTTTGTTGTCTTGTTTTCTGTTATGTTTCGTCTTTGACTGATGTGCACAACTGAGCGTGGTTAGGCCCAACCGCTCTCAAGTAGTTCGAATAGAACTCCCTTGTATTTCTAAACCTTTCTTGTGCGAAGACGCATTAAGACACAGAAATACAGGGGAATTCCATTCGAACAACTTGAGAGCGGTTGGGCCTAGTTACGCTCTTTTGTACATATCAGTTGAAGACGAAACAAAACAGAAAACAAGACAACGAAACAAAACAAATGCATAAAAACGAAGTAGATAGATAATCAATCAAAACATCTGTGTCCTAACACCATTAATTCAACAGTGGAATTGTAAATTCGGGAATTGTGGGAAAGGGGTCCGTGAGATCGACCTTGGCAAGTCTGTGTTTGGAGTTACACAACATCGTAGGTCAAACTCAACTGGCTTCTTGAATGCAAATTGGATATCAAAGATCTTTAAAGTTCGCGTTGAATATTTACTGGGTTACGATTGGTACTTCGCTCCGTACTTGTGCGAGATTTTCGTTCGGTAAAGGTATTCTCGCTAAAACGATGGAGAACTACAAACAAATAAAGATTTCATTGATCTACCTTATAGCACTGACAGAAGCATAAGCAAGATCGCAGCAAAGGGTAATTCGTGTGGCGAGATGCATCTTACCACATCACGTGTGATCCACCAATCTGACATGTAGTGGGAGATGAACTGTTGAAACTAGCCTGTGGACAGGCTCTCTATCCCTCCTCCGCAGCTCCCAGATAAGGCCTGTCCACAGGCTATGTTGAAACAGAAATCTTTATCGACTTTTTATGTCCTAAAACTTTGATGAAACTGCTGGGCTTGACAACCAAAAGTGCCAGAGCCTCACAAGCTTGTTTTCTAAAGGTAAATCCATGTTGTAATATGCCATATTGACCGGTTTTGTGTTGTGCAGGAAAATATAAAGCCCGGGGTCTTAAAAGTACAGACCGAGCTTGCGAGGTCTGTGCATTAAGATTGAGGGCTTTATATTTTCCTGTACAACAACAAAACCGCTTAGTATGAGTTTTATTACCTGACATCTAGTAATCTTGACTCGAATTTAATCAAACACATTTTGTTAGCTTTGAGGTTACCGTACATCTCAAAGGCCTAGGCCTAACGCAGTTGTTGTGGCGACAAAAACGCGTCCTTGTATCGTATTATACAAGGCTACGGGAAACCCGCGGGAAAGGTTTGATTAGCCAATAGGAATGGCGGGATTCTGTATTTCCTTGTTTTTGAAACTTCAGTCAGATAATAAATCCAAAATACTAATCGCATCAAACAATTTTTCTTGTTTTCTAGACTTATTTGGAAATCCATTGGCGCAGGAATATGATTATAGAATGTACGTCGTGTTCAGTTTGAAGTCATTGAAAACTCTTGATCGAAAAGGTGGGGACGACCTTTAAATGAATTTCCTATGCAGTGGAATTGAACTATTTTTTCTTAAAACAATTGGTCAGACATTGCATCATTTGTTAGTAAACATCATTAGAAGCGCAAAGAAGTTAACTTATGCATTTGGGCCGAAAGTCCCAAATTACATCATTTAGATATTTATGAGAACCCAAGCATATTCTAAAACTGTTTTTAAGTTAGATTTTCAGTAAGTACTCAGAGTTTCTTATGGGTTTCTTAAACGTTACGTTCATGTTTTGACTCTTGTGCCCAGATGGGTATTTCAAAATGTGTTTTTTGTCTTTTGTTAGCCAACCTAGTTGAATACCAAATCAAACAAATACTTTCCTATCAAGTGATACAGGAAAACGAGTGAGCATATGCTACAGTAGACTTATTACATTCGTCCTTGTTTTCGCTCCATTTACCCCAACGATACCCCCACTATACCCATTCCGCTTCAACGAAGTTTTAGCGGAGTGACTATAACAGTAAATAACAATTCAATTCAATGGAGCAAAACTTAGCCGAAAGTCATCAGTCTGATGCTGCAGATCGTTGCTCGAATAATTTTTCACAGCGCTGGACTTTCTTAATTTCTAATTTCTTATAAGTAGTTTCGTATCTAAAAGGTGCTTGCATGCCCCATTACAAGCATAGTACACGTTTATTTTATAAGAAACTAAGAATCTTTAAAGTAAAAATGTTTTTATTATTTTCTGTTTTTTTTGCAATTGGTGATCCTGAATTCATTCATTGTAGAAATTACTGAAGACGAACGAATAAAATCATTCAAGAAATACGAAGTAGAACGACAACGAATAAAAGATTCGATTGCATTTGGAAGACGAGCGGAGGAGCAAATCACAGATGATGCGATGTCGATATCAGGACCCGTTTCATGTTTTCGCTCAGATCATTCGCTATGTAAGTACAATTGTTTGTTTAGTGCTGAATAGTACCGGGTGAGCCCGAGGGGCAAATCACTCATTTTTTTTCGCACACCTTCCTTGAAATCACAAAAAAATCACATACAAAAATCACAAAATCACAAAAATCACATACACAAAGCACCAAAAATCACAAATCACTGAAAAATTACTGAAAAATCACACGAAAAAGTCACCAAAAATCACTAAAATCACAAAAATCACGTACGCTATTTTGAGAAGTGATTTGCCCCTCGGGTGAGCCAGTAGAATGTTCCCACTTTTGAAAATTCATAGCATCAAGATTACTTCTCAGATTTGAATGATTCAAATTCTAGTTAAAAGGCAACAGATCAATGTATTTTTGTGATTTTACTCACTGTCCTATTGGCACTAGAACTATAGGTAAATTCACCTTTACAAAAACCCATGGTTGCAAAATGACTGAAAAATGACCTAAAACATTGATCATATCATAAAGGACTGCTCGGACGGACTGATAAAGAAACTGTAATGCAACTGTTTATGTGTTAGAGATATCCACTGCACATTTATTGCCATGGGATTGAAAATCTCTCGTATTTTTTGGAAACCGATACCATAGAACTCTTGAGAGCCGTGAAACGCCAATTGTGTCTTGTTCTGTGTAAAGAGTGTCCTTTCTATTTGATCAATGTTTCAGGCTCTTTTCAGTCATTTTGCGACCATGAAATTTGTATGAAGTTGGTTTACCGATACTTGTAGTCTGTTAAGGCAACGAGGAAAATGACAAAAAAAATACTTCGATCATTCGGCTTTTAACTAAAATTTGCATCATTCAAACCTTTGAAGTACTCTTGTTGCTATATCTTTTAAAAGTGGGATCTTTTTTCTGGTTCACCATGTGTAGGGTTCGAACCTTTGCAAAACTTTGATATCAAATGTGCAAAAAAAAATTACCTAATTCTCTGAAGTAAATGGATCAAAGAGAAGTTTTGGTCTTTTGAAGTAATTCTAGCCTGCGTGCAGACTCTACAGTCAGTGCGGAGGAGCGAAAAGAAGAAGAAAGCTCCCTGTAGAGTCTGCGCAACGGCGACCAATTTTGTGTTTCGAGTTCTCAGATTTCGTGGAACCGTTTGGGACTGGTTGCACGATTTAACTTTTGTTCTTGCTTGTGTTGAGCGCGTTCTGCTTGAAAAAAATTTTTGGTGTAATGTTTGTTACACGCAAAATAGGCTGAACATGAGTAAGAACAATGTTTAAATCGTGCAGGCAATCCCCGACGGTTCCACAAAATCTGAGAACTCAAAACACAAAATTGGTCGCCGTTGCGCAGACTCTACAGGGAGCCTCCTTCTCCTTTTCACTCCTCCGCACTGACTGTAGAGTCTGCACGCAGGCTAAGTAATTCCTGAAAGATTATTTCTGATATCGTCATTATCTTCAGAGCTACAGCAATTTTAAAGTTCTTGGCAGTTTTGGAGTTATGACATCATCCAATTACTAAATCGTAAATCGTAAATCGTAAGTCGTAAACCATAAAAGACAGAGACTAATAAACCTGAGCTTATTTTTAGTTGTCGTTATTGATAGACTGATGGACGCTCAAACTACAACTCATGGACTTTCACATTGAACTTTGTTGGGATACGAACAGGCTAAGTTGTAAGCCTCACGGAATCCCCCAAAAAGGGCTCCAGATAGCATGCGCACTAACGATTGACTTCAATGACGTAATTTGTAAACTAGCTTGACAGTTGAGAACAAGAGCATGAAGTAATAGCTCCGATGCGCATGACAGTGTGAGCCCCAGCGTTGATTCGCTATCAACAAAGCTAAAACACAATATGTCAAAACAAAAGGGTCAGTACTTCGTCTCCCCAACAAAAATTGGGACGAAGCTTTCCCCCATCGAAATCCTGATTATTATGGAAACCAGAGCAACAGTCCAGTGCTCAAAACAATGGCGGATGGGCCTAAGCTGCCGGCTCGAGCCTCCGATGCTAAAACACTTCAAAATTCAAGTTTTCATGAACGAAAGCCCCAAGTACCCAGATGAATCTTTCCTTAGTCCAAGAATCAACAAACCTTTCACTGTGAACCAGGAGTTCACTATTTTTGAGGCCAAATAGCTTCCATGAACTGTAAGTCCTCGTTTGAACGAAAACAAAAACTTTGTTGTTGTTGTTGTTGTCATTGTTGTTGTTGTTGCGATACCTGGTACTATGTTACGAGTTTACCAACTAATCTAAAGAATTCTTTCCACTTTTAGACCTTGGTAAACAAGTGAAAAACGACGGACATGAAACGAGAGAAACTGTTTGGTAAGATAATTATGCTTTTGTTAAGTTTGACCGCACACCATTTATGGGATCAACTTCTTTGATTTCTTGCAAAAGTCAATGCGTCATTGCTGGTTTTACAGTGGACTGAATACCAAACCTTGCATGGACAACACAACACCAGTTTCGTTTTGTCCTCTTCTTTCATCGTATACGACCCTTGTCGTCTTTAACAGCCCCCCCCCCCCCTCCCCAACGATTCAAACAAAATCATGGAAGCCACCACGAACTCAGAGCAATGGGCGTTTTGCAACTGAACAAAAAACAAATGCTTAGATGTCCTATTCAAACAGAACTTTAGCCTAGTAACCCTTCTATCTTCGTAAACCTTTAGCCTTCCTCTCATTTTGTTCCATTTAGGGATGATACATCGTCAGTACCAGGTGACAAAACTACCTCAGCGGAGAGACCACAGAATGGAAAGAGCATAAGTCAGTTTAAAAGATTCGGATGGGTTGATGTTTTGGAGGCTAGAACTAAATCAAGGGATGCAAAAATTGAACCATGTGTATACACTACAAGATTCAATCATTGCTAGAACAGTTACTGAATCCTCTAATCAGTCCACTAAGAATCATTGAATCACTGAATAGCTGAATCATCGAATAATCACTGAATCGTTGAATCATCTAGGAAAAGACATTTTTGACAAATATGAAAAAGGGATTGGGGAGATTGGCCAGTTCTGGTAGTAAGTTAAAAGGCATCCTGCAGGCGTACTACCCGAATTGACCGGCGACCGCTCTCCTCATTCCATTTTTCGCACGGTTGGAAAGATCTATTGCCCGTGAATCATTACATCTTTGCTCCTAAATCATCGCTAGAACAGTAACTAAAAGAGATTTTACTCTCGAGTCCGAAATAGGTGTGGGTTTAAAATGAACATGGAAGGTGGAAATTTTCTTGTAATCACGCAATACATCCAAAGCGGCTTGAATGTACAGATATTAAAGCAAGGTTTAGACTTGCTCCAAGTCCATTTCGTTCAAACAGACTTAACGTTTAGATAGACTTATTACAGATGACGAATTGTGCAAGTCTGAACAAGGTTAGGAGTCATGAAAACTATGGAAAGGAAAATGCTAAGCATCTAGAGGCCTCTTTCCGTGATAAACTTAAGCACACCATCCTTTATGCAGTTTCAAACGTAAACACATATCGAAGGATTGTTAATGGTTTGGTTGTCAGGCTTTCAAAACTTTGACCTTTACGCCTTTCTAATCTTTTCTGAATAACACAAAATAGCACAGATGCTCAACCTTGCCAGCGACAGGGATAGAGGAGCAATTGCCTAGATTATTTATAATAACGCCATACGTGAATATCAGCGAATTAGGACATGAAATAGAAACACAAAAGGATACCAACACTCTGGAAATAAAATAGGATTTGTTAGAAAATTACATTTGATTTAGAAGCTGCATCTAATAAAATTTCTCTCAGAAACCTAATACAGGCAAAGCGGGTCACTGTTTCTCTTCCACTGGAGCTTGAAAACACATGGGTGCAGATTATGGAAGATAGTGAATATTTTCGGAAAGCCATGCCCACATTCAATGGAAACAAAATAAAGGCATTTTTGTTTTGAAATGAGTCAATCAGTGTTAACATTTTTCATTCCAAAATTTTTTGCAATTTCAAGGTTTTTGGTAGGTTTGGGAAAGAGCGTTATCCTCAAAAGCAAAGTTTCAGAGATGTTCTGTGTTCTTTAAACTAGTCTTTGGGTCTACTGATAATGACGATTACGCTGTTTCGGCTTTCCTTTGCTAAAAAATGAAAATTTGCCAAAAAACATTTCAATCTTTATCCTGCTTTTGTCTGAACCTCTGGTCAACAGCATTTCAAATTGTGAAGGAAACATTCAGAAACCTTTGCTTTGCCCTTTGCAGCCTCTTAACTACCCTGGTATTACGCTCTACTCAGAGTACCTCTTAACACGAAGCCTTTCCATGACATCCTGCGTGCATTTTCTATATATGACAATTAATTTTTGGGTGACATTACTGCAATTTTAAATAAAGGTGTAAATCATAGTGAATAATGCATTAACTGGGTCTTCATCTTTGTCTGCTAATGTATACTATGCTGACAATCGTCTACAGACAGTTTATGATACACTAAACTACTCTTTCTCTCTTTCTATCGCATTGATAGATGAAAACATGAATAAACGTAGTTTTGTTACAAGAAACTAAAAATTTGGGCAAGCACTGAAAGTTTCTTAAAGTCATCAGATTTTGAGTACTCATAGTTTCTTACGAGTTTCTTTCAGAGGTTTCATAACAATCTTCATGTCTCGTGAACATTTCAAAAGAACGCTTATTTCCGAGTAATAGGAGACAGGAAACAAATGCAACTAAAGTAAAGATATGTTAAGGATTGGACAGTTTCTTATTAACATTTTTCCAGTGCTGCAGTTTCTGGCGATCAAAGATTTGAGTTGTTTTTACAAGCAGTTTCAGATAAAAATACGTGTATGGTTTGTAATCTTACTTGTGTAACCTTGCAACTTTCCAATTTGATAGATTTGTATTTATTTATAATAGAAACTGATTTTTGCGAATAAAACATAATGATAGCTCGTTAATTCCCACTCTGATCCATTTTGGCCCACCCCCCCTTAACTAGATAGTGTCAGATTTTCCAAGACTTCCCAAACGTATACTTAAAATCCCTAGAATTATTTCAACGTTTTCGATTTTCAATTTCTGGCTTCTGGAGACGATCACCCCCAGACTGAAGAAGCGAATATTATTGGCGCTTATCAATTAATCAGTGCAGTGGGAGATTATATAGGGAATAGTGGGGGGTTTATTTTATTTTGGGCACTCCAGAGGGGGGTTTATTAGAGAGGGGGCTTATTAGAGAGGGGGGCTTTTCCCAAAATCAAATGACTAGGATATTTGCGATAGCTTTTCATTCATTTTTCCCCATATTTTGTGGATTCAACATACAATTTAAGAAGTCAAATATATAACTTCGACACATTTTGTATCCCAAACCACATCAAAACTAACATGCAAGAAATGCAAGCATGTTCAACCAAATAAATGAAAAATCTTTGGTCATTCCTGGAACTTGATGTAAGAGGGAGCTTAAGAGAGGTCGTTATTCAAAAACTTCATCTCGGAGGGGAGGGGCTTACCGAAGAGGGGAACTTAATTGAGGGGGCTTAAAGAGTTTGTGCAAGGCTATAAGCCTGCGTTTGCACAGAGCAGAAAAGTCTAAAAATAACCCATTGAAATTGATGGCCCACACGTTTGGTTAATCATCGATAGCTAAAGAAACAATGCTGTGTTGCGCATTTTCCTTCTTCTATATACAGAGAAGCCTATTTACCATTGCACACTCCCTTTAATAAAGCTTTTACGGCAAGTATACTCTTCCAAATTCAGCCAATTCAATTTTTTCAAGGAATGCTGCGTGAGATTAACTTGCTATGAGCTATCTATTCAGAGGTACACAACAAAGTTCCTTGATGTTCTCTGGGGACACCAAACTGACGTAATTTTGTTCTACTCTGATTGTTATTAGTGGAAACTGAAAATCTTATTTTTTGCTTTGAAGAAACCGAAACCCAAACGAAACGCGAACCAAGGCTCTGTTAAATTACCTAAAATACTGCAAACTATCTAAGTTGACTAAATACTTATATACCACCTACCAAAATATTATGTTAAACTAAGCATAAAATATATGCGCCAAAAATGCTTTTAAGGAGTGCTCTACGAGCAAAAGAATACTCCTTACCACAGCTGTCGACATCTAATATCGTTCAGACACTTTAACCACCGCCACCACCATCTCCACCACCCCCACCTCCACCACCTCCACCGCCATCTCCACCACCACCGCCACCATCACCGCCACCTCCACCGCCATCTCCACCACCATCCCCACCGCTGTCTCCACCGGCGCCGTCAGCACCACCACCATCTCCATCGCCACTTCCGCCACCATCATCTCCACCGGCGGTGCCATCTTCCCCAGCATCACCATCGTCATTTGCAGCTTCTAATGGAGGTTTTTCATCCGCAACTTCTTTAATGTCAGCAACTGACGCCAAAGTCGCTTCTTCAGTCTGGGGTGGTGGTTGGTCTTCAGCAGGTTTGGCAGCTTCTGTTTCTTCTTTGAGTTTACTGAACTTCTCGTGTTTCAATAATTCTGCTAAATTTTCTGTCTTGGGGTGATCATCTCCAAGAAGCTAGAAATTGAAATTGAAAATTTTGAATCTATTCTTTATTGTGAAAGGCGCTTGAATGAAAAGTTTCTACACTCTCTTTCTTTTCTCCATCTCCTTTGCATCTTTCCTCCTTCTCATTTCACCACGCATGTATGAAGAATTTCATCACCAATCGTGCCACAAAAGCTACGCAGCACCCGAAAGATAAATGACAGTCAAATAAAACAGAGTTCGATTTTAGAATTTAGTAAATTTTCCACACTCGTGCTGAGTAGTTGCAAATCAAAATGCTACAATTCTCGACAGTGACCCGAGCACTGCCTGCACTGCCAAGTCCCTTAAAGTAAATACTCTTTTTCCTTGTTAATTCTTCTTGACATCAGATGTCAGGCATTTTATCTTTCACATCAAATCAGTTGCGCTTGCGACATCATTCAACTTATCATCTTCCTGACCTGACATCTGGTGTGGAACAGAATCTGGTACATTATCGATTAGTCTTTAATCGTTTGTAGTGTAGTCGTAGTTAGTTGAACGTTGCGCATCTTTTTTATTGGCAATGGGGTAGTCATTGTTATTCGCTCCCCATGGTATCGTACTTGAAGTGTTGTATTGTAATTAGAATAGGTATAGTTAAATGTAATGATATATTGTAAACATTTATATTTGAATAGAAAAAAGCACTGCCAGTTGAAATGGCCTTTGGGCTTTCTTCGGGTGAAGGGGGGGGGGAATACTTTGCTCCGTTTCAGTTCATCCCTCGCTTCGTTTTTTGTGGCGGAAAAAATACAGGTTTTCCTTTCAAACCCACTTCGGAAGAGTATTTGCCGGCCAAGAGCCAAAATTGCCCTAATGATGAGAGAAGGCAGCCTTGTGTTTTTCTGATGCTTATGAGGACAAATTTACGAAAAGGTTGAAATGTGTCTGAAGGGCAACCAAGCCCTAGCAGCATTGGGCTCATTGATGGGAGACTAGCTTTATAAAGCAATAAACAGAAAGGAGAAGGCTGGCTTCCCTGTGGCTCTTGCTGTCAAAAGATTGGGATATTACAGCGGTAGAAATTACCATATCATGAATCTTCCAACTCCTTTGATAATACAAATATGCATTCTTTAGATCTTTCTCATTTTCTTCATACATAATAGCGACTTTCTTGCAAAGTTGGCCTGATAGAATATGATCTTCCCCAAAGACATCCAGGCACAGATCGCATGCAGCTAAAGTGAACTAAGAAAAACAGAAAGGTTAATTAGCTAGACTAAATACACATACCGCAAAAGTTCTATAAAGCCCCCTCTCCTTATCAACATTATGAGATTCTGGCCGGGGCTTAAAATTGAGGGGGGGGGGCTTGTTAGAGAGGGGGCTAGCATGTTCATCAGCTCCTTTGAAATAGGGTCTGGTAACAGGCTATCGGTGGCATATTCACGCAAATTCGAATGACATGGATATGGACCATAGCGTTTGGTTCTTTCGTCGCATTTTTAAAATCGGAATCAGCCATGGGCAGTTTGGAAACTGTTGTCGCGATTTTTTATTAGGTTCTGGTACCCAGAGTATCATGATTTCCGCACTGCCCATGAAATAACAAAGTAATGAGATGATCTACTTATCAGTTACCAAGCCAAATCAAACCAAATATTGTATCTTTGTTCGCATGTTTGTTATGTCGTGCAAAAACGTGTGCTTAGGCCGCATTCACACTGCACAATATTTTGTACGCGCGTAAACGCTCGTGCAGAAATCCGCTATACTAATCCCTTACAGTGTTCAGATTGCACAAATATTTGCAATCTGAATACTGTAAGGGATTAGTATGGCGATTTCTGCACGAGCGTTTAAGCGCTTTCAAAAGATTGTGCGATGTGAATGCAGCCTTAGGCCAACAGATCAAAGTCAGAATGACAGAGTAGAAATAATATTCCGCCTCCCAAACTAACCCAATGCTGTTCTATCATTCAGAATTTGCTTTGTTGGAATAAACACACGTTTTTGCAACGACAGAATAAACAAGCAAGGAGACAGACAAACAAACAAATGAATAAACAAACAAACAATATTTGTCTGAATCTGGTTTGGTAACTGGTAAGTAAATTATCTCATCACTTTGATATTCAAAAAACCTGATAAGAATTATAACTAGAAATTTTATTGCAAGAGTCACGATGAACAGTTTCATTTTAGTAACCCTCAGGATGACATGATAGCAAAGACTGAGCAAGTTGTAATTATTCGACGAATCCAGGTAATATTTTATTAGTAAGGACAATCATGTGTTAAAGATAAATCCAAGTATAACTAGACACTTTCTATGGAGAGGCTGGACGACAAAAAATACTAAGATTTAACACACTAAGGCCTTTCGGACTCGTGTCCTCATCAGAGAGTGATTTCGATTAACTCTAAAATAGCAACCAGGTGGATATAAAGGCTATTGCGGGGAAATTCTGGATGTGTGAGGATTATTTCGTATGACGTGGATAGTAAGTGCAATTCGGAAATTACAGCAATAGTGTCTGAACTGCCTATGAATCAACAGATAATGTATTTGACTTGTAAGTCAAATACACAAACTCGAACAATTTTTTTACCCAAACCATGTCGCAATCAACATGTAACTTGTTCAGCTAAATCAAGGGAAAATCTTTAGTAACTTCTGGCAGTTGACATAAGGGGGGGGGTTCTTAAAATTTTCGCTTGAATGGCAGGGACTTACAAGAGAGGGGGCTCGATAGAGAGGGACCAAAATGGAGTTTTCACAGTATTTCGATTCTACTGATAAAAAAACCATAGTTAAGGATAAATAAAAAATCTTACTTGGTAAAAAGTTCTAATTGCAGTCATAGTAGCCTGCTTCATAGCAGAGGAGAAAATTGTAGACATGCAATATGAAAGCTTTGAAACTCCATAATCAAAGCACCCTTCTTAGTATCTACCAAAGTACAGTAAAGTTGCAGAAAACAAAGTCAAAATTCTTCGGTAGAATTTATGATACTCACAACGAAAAACAAAAAGCTAGCTCGTGAATCTCAAGAAACATTCCTTCAGTATCTTTAATGCAACAATCTGCTGTCATCTGCATGGAGAATCCTTGATGAACAGAAAGCAGAGTCCTTGCAGTGTCAGTAGAAAGTAGTGTCAATTACTCAAATGTCCTCCATATGCTCCCAGAAAAGCTTTTATGCACGATTATATCTGTCAATTTGATGAAAGAAACTCTAATGTTGCTTACTTTCTCTTCAGCTTCGTTGTCAGAATTTCGATAAATTGATCCTTTGGCCATCAAAGCTTCGGCCTTATGCCCATCATCTTTCATCTAAAACATAGATAGGAATTGTCAACTTCCTGTCTTATACCCTAATCACATTTACATCCATAAACTATGGTCTTCTTGAAACTTATTTGATCTATCGTCAACAGGTTCATAAATTATGATAGTTTGAAGTTTTCTTTCGAAGATTTTCTTGAATTCTTAAAAAAGATGAAAAACATTGTAATTCTGAAAATATCTAAGATTTTAGAAAAGTCCAACGGCAGACTTACGGTAAAATAGCTAAAGTTTTTTTGTGGCGGTTCAGTTCAAAGAAATAGGTCATAGAATTTTACACCCAAACTTTTTAAAGATTTGAAACCCATGCTTCTATCATCTTACCTGTTCGAATAAAGAGATAGCTTCATCGATCGCAGCTTCAGCTTCCTTTCGAATTGTTTCTTTTCCAACAAATTCAAGATCTGCAACCTTTGCTAAATGACTTGTCATCATTATGTATGTTTCACCAACTTTGATCTACGAATGAGTAACAAAAACACTTGGAAACGATGAAACAGCTCTTATCAAGAGCTCTGATTGTTTCCATTCTTTTCTAACCCCCCAAAGAGATCTAAAGTCATCAGGGTTCAACAATACGTTACTCTTGAGTACCGAATGATCGCCCCCACCCACTTATCAACTTTTGAAAAATTTTCCAACCCCCCTGCTTTTATTTCAACCCCCCTTTTATCAATTTTTGGAAAAATGAAATGATATTAGACATAATTTCTGAATAAACACAAGAGAAAGTCTCCAGAAGTGCATTCAACAGAACCATAGTTCGTAGGTAAATGTATCAGTGACATCACTGTTCACATAAATATATAAAAGATACTTGTTTAGCTAAGAAAACGGCTATTTTCAATTTCTCTAAACACCCTCTCCCCCATCGTTCCAGCCCCCCGATTATTGTTATATCGAACCAATTCCAATCCCGCCGATTATTCTCACCCCTCCCCGTTTATTCGGTTCTCTAGAGTACGAGTCTTTTTTGCGATTCCTTGCTCTTACTGATTCTTAAATTGTTTTCTGCATTAAAATTGCTTTTCTCAAGAGGTTCTTTTCCGGAATGCATTCATAAGAAAAGTTTTGACATCAACGAAACTTTTCTTTGGAAGTTTTCCTTCGTTTTCGAACGTGGAATCGATACCTCAATCTCAATATCATTTTCAAAACTTCCGGGCTCAAACACTTTTGCCTTGTCGTTTGACCTATGATAAACAAGTAAATAACGTACGATGTGAGCACTTCAATATGAATTGGATTAAGCGCGACTCCACTAGCTATGTTATTGGAGATACGTGAATTGCTAGTCGCTTCCTGGAGGAAACAATGTTCCATAGTTAAAATCATTCGTTTCACAAAAGTTTCTCTTTTCGTGCTAAGAAGGAACAATACTTTCGTCTGTGGTCTCTAATAATGGTTTCTTTATGATTTTCAACGGTGCAAAGAAACGCTTCAAACGTATATAAAAGCTGGACATTATAGTTTCCTTTTAAAATGGTAAAATAGATAAAAAGGAATTTCTCTCGCTCACTTTGTGTTCATCTCCGGTTAACTTCTTTCTTAGAGCAATCGATCTTTCACAATAATCCACGACTTCTTTCTCCATTGGCAAGCGAGCAGAAGATTCTGGGTCTGTGGTACGAATGATCTGCAAAATGATAAAATATTGCCTTAATCATTAAATTCAAATTGAAAGAAGACTTAAGTATTTTCGCGATATTTCTCACCTTTCTCATGAGCAAGGAAAGCAAAGGTAAACATTCATTTCTTTCGAAATGGCTGGAAATATGTCCAGAACACTTAATCAAATCGTGTGGAATCTCTCAAAGAACAATGCACAAGGAAATTTGTCTCTCAAAGTCTCTCTCAGTAGTTATAAAAGATGAAGTTTTAATAATTACTAAAGCTCGCAAATCCATGAAATTTTCATTATTATATGTTTGAAGGAGATAAGGAGATTTAACACAGTTACGCATTGCTCTGTGTGTGGAGGTTCTTTAAGATTGATCGAGTGTTTTAGGCCCAATGAGTTCTCCTACAGTCTTATTTACCCCAAAGTTTTTCTGCACCATGAAACAGTGAGAGAAATCACAAAAGTAATAAAGGCAGTGTACTAAAGTCTTTCTGCTTTCAAGCGAACTAGAGTCATTCAAATTGATGCAGTACTCTAGGCATTATGACTTCCCAAACGTCGGAATTTGTTTTGGTACATCCATCAGTTAAAGAATTATTATTTTCTAATACTGCAGTCACACTGACACAATCAAACCAGTTTTGTTTAAACCAGTTTACATTTCAACCAATCAAATGTCGGCATTTGTTGGCTTGACCAATCAGAAAGCCTTATTCGAAAACCTGGTTTAATTTGAGTTAGTCTAACTTGCAGTGTGAATGGAGCATAAGATCTCA
Organism: Aurelia sp. 4 Dawson et al 2005; assembly: GCA_964019985.1. NCBI lineage: Eukaryota > Metazoa > Cnidaria > Scyphozoa > Semaeostomeae > Ulmaridae > Aurelia > Aurelia sp. 4 Dawson et al 2005. The sequence continues at coordinate 14,495,540 of OZ026507.1, read as the reverse complement.
AAGGAATTCGGTTTACCATTTCGGTGAATCGTTAGCCTGCGTGCAGACTATACCTGAAATGTAGGAGAATAAAAGCTAGAGAAAATTTTGAATGAATCATTACCTCACTTTTACAGTTGGCAAGCAGTTGATAAATATCCGCCATTTGATCAGTTCTGCTTCCGAGTTTGCTTTCTTCCAGGCCAGCCAGTTTTCGCAGTAACTCGATTCCAATCTCATATTGTCCAACTTGAATGCTACATAAGAAAATGGTTAATCTTTCGATAAGTGCCCTGAATATCTAATCAATTGGAGAATGAAACACGAAAGAATTTTATTTAAAGATGAGCCCTGCAAAGACGAGCCAGATACGTAAACTTATGACAATCAGTCTCTGGTATCCCTTTTGTTTTTTTGTTTTTCAATTTGTTTTGAGTGGGCTTGTCAGGATTTCTAGCTACCAAAAGCTAATTAAGGCCCACTGTGCAAGTCGCATCCACGCATAGTACCCCTAGTTCAACCTCCCTTCCGAAGGACGACAAGTTGAGTTGTGAGGTCAGGCCTCCGAGGTCATCCATCCGGAGTTTAAACTCATTCGACCGAGCTTAACTTCAGTTACCTGACGAAAACTGATGAAAAGTCTCGGCCACTCACCCCATGAACTGTTTAAGCTACTCGGCCACTCACCACTCACTCCCTGCGGTAAACCTTGCTCAACAGGTTGACTGAACTTGCTTCAAGTCTCTCTCGTGGCAAAAACGGGAGAAGGAATAAAAGCGAGAGAGACTTGTAATACTTGGTAGCCTGGGTCGTTGGCTGGACAGGATTCTGTCCAGTCAGCATCCTTTCACAAAAAACCAATATCCAATGATATGCTTAGAAAGTACAATGATACAACGGAGCGAGGCTCTGCGAAGTTCTTTGACAATGGCCGACTCAAGCTTCCATGAAACAGTTGACAACAACCCCGTCATTTTGCAAATAGAAGCAAGGCTCCATAGCTCATGAATATTAATGAGCATGCCAAGTGTTACAAGTCTCTCTCGCTCTTTTTCCTTTTACTATTTTTTCTGCGTGTGAGACTTGTAGCAAGTCCATAGGATGACCGAAGCGCCATCAGCAAATCAAAGAGCTCAGGGAAACAAAGGATTCCAGGCAAAAAGTCTACCAGTTACGTAAGGAACAAGCAGCCTCAAATCTAGCTTCGTAAATGTTCAATGTTTGATGCCTGACCGTCACATTTCACTTACTACGCAACGATAGAACAAGGAGCATGGAATTACATGACAACCCTGAGGCATTAACAATAAACTTGAAGTCTGTCTCAAAATAGATCTCAGGTGAAACAGTTCTTCGTTTAAACTATTTGGAACTAAAGCTTGCAAAACCATAAAAGTTAATACATGGCGGTGAAAAGTTATCTTGAACCTTATTCGTTCTTCAATCGGGCGGGTCAGAAAAAACGTGGGGCGTTTGGCAGACTGTGACGTTGCATATGGCCACCTGATTTGCATGGACTAAATCATTTCGTGCAGCCAAAATTCTAACTTAGATTATAAACCATTCCTCTTTCATTTTTCCAAGATATTAACTCGCGCACCTGTAACTTTTACCAGGCCAAAATGCTGAATAGAATAAAAGTTTCATCGCTTTGCAACGCTCCCATACAAGGCCTTGCGATGAAAATCTACTTTAAAAATGCATCAAGTGACGGATTTCAATTGAAAAAAGTTTGTGATCTACCTTAGGCCTTTGGCTGCACGGAAAATTTAGTTCACGATGCCCGGGTGGTTAAACGCGACGTCACAGTCTGCCGAAAACCCCCACGTCTTTTCTGACTCACGCGGTACATAGACTTGCAATATTCGGAATATGAAAACAACATATATTACTATGTATGGTAAAGTAAGCGGCAAAACAATTAAAATGTAAAAAACTCTAAAGCCGCGTCTAAAGGAACAAACATTGGTTTTAAAGTATACGTTGCCTGATATATGAAATCATAGCCAAAATGATAAAATCAGATTTGTTAAGGAAAATTTTTGTTTCGCAAGTTTCACTTACTCAAAGTTGACAACACGTTCGATCAAATCTGAATATTCTACATCTGACAGTTTTCCTTCTTGAGTACCAAGACCAGTTTTATATCTGTCGCCTGCAACATCGTATCCTCCAGCCTATCAGGTAAAGAATAATAACATTGCACTCGATATGATTACATGAGAAAAGATTTGTAAACATTTCTAGAGGTGGCGGAAGTGTCACAAATAAAAAGCGGAATGAAACCTCAATTGGATCAGCTACTGAAGACATTTGGATACATGCATTCATTCATTCATTTCATTTTTATTTATTCAGAAAGGGTAAAGCTATCAACTATATATAAATAGATTGCTTTACAAGCTGTCCTGTACAAAGAAAAAAGAAAAACCCTTAAAAATTTACAATATACAAGATAGAATATAGAGTAAAAGAATAAAGTAAACGTAGTTAAAAGTTCTCGATGGGCAGTTTCTGTGGTTTTCGTGTGTAGTTTTTGAGAAATGGATTCGAAGAGGAATGTAGCCTCATGAATATAAAAAATCAAAAAGACAGATATTATTAACAATATACAGATGTTACAAAAATGTAGGCCTTATAGTTCTAATTCTTTACAACGAGACATAATCCCATATAATACATTCTGCTTTTCTTACTACCCATGTCATGAAATGGTCACTTGAGAATAGACCTGGAAACTGCTCTGGTAACTCAAGACTTTTTAGCCCACAGCATATTGAGCGACAGCCAAATGCTAAAAAACAAGCTAAATAAATACGCCGACAAATTTTGATGTCATGCCAGCCCACAAAAAAAATAGGATGGTTTTAACATGACTGAAATTTGACTCCAGGTTCAAATTTCCTAAACTCGTAGGGAATCTGTATATCTCAGAATAAGTGCAACACGGATTCAGGATTTCCCACGACTGAAATTAAGAAATAAGCAACAGTAAGGCCCCGCATTTAAGAAACCACCTAAAAGAAACTTTTAGGCTACTGAAAAATGATTAGCCCCTTAACTGTAAGAAACTCTTGAGGCTCACCCAAAATATAATTTTTTTTATTTCGAGTGACACTAAGTACTGCTCTGATAGAGTGAGAGAATTGCACTTCATACAGGAATCATTAAGAGATTGCTAGCAAGATATTTTGGATTTAACAGATTTTTACCTAAATTTTAATTCATGTCCTTGACAATCATTGTTGACATACACATATGGCTGAAGATGGATGATATACTCATAGCCAATCCCATTTTGGTGTAACGTATTTGCCTACGACAGTCAAGAAAATAAAATAGAAACTTAAGAAACTTGAGCCTAAAACATGAGAAGTATCAGTGATATAAGAAACATTTTAGGCTACAGGGTGAAAAAGTAGTTTCTTAAATGCGGGGCCTTACTGTACCCGGTGGGAGCAAGGAATTTTCATACCTTTTGCCAATAATGAATAAGATCACTGCTGACATCAAAAGAAAATAATCGATTGAATATTTCCCAATCTGACAAACAATCTGCAAGGCCTTTGACATCTTCAAGTTGTTCCAAATGGAATGGAAGTTCCTGCGAAAACAAATAATTTTAGCCATCAGAAATGAAAACTAGATATATATATATAATAAAAGCAAGAATTCGTGAATCACTGGAGTTTTAAAATCTTTTCACATGAACTGAGAATGGAAGGTTTAGAGAACTGGGAGATGATTTGGGAGTTCCTCTTTGCCTAAAGAATACTTTAAAACCATAAATTATATTAATCTTTTCCGATTGTTTTTATGCTCTCGTTCCAGCCAATATGGTACAAGTTCTATGCATTTTTGAATCGCCTTATTTACCAATCACGAGCTTTGTTGTAATTTCTGATCGTTTCTGATCGCTCTATTTTGATAAAAGTCATGCTCGCAATGTCGATGATCCATTTTGACCATTGTTACATGAAATCAGTCAGTATATTGATTAACAGGGAATTACCTCAGTTAAAAGATGAGATCGCATAAGTTTATAAATAGCCTATCGTATTTAATAATCCAGCTCGTGGCGAAAGAAAGCAGAACCAACGAAAACAATTGAGGGCTTAAGTGTTTCTTTGTCCTATTCATAGACAAGCGCTATATATCTCACTTCATTCACTTTAACGATCTAACGATTGCCCTGACGAAGTCGATCAGTAGATCAGACAAACAAAGGTTTGGACCGCAGTAAAGTTATATAGTATTTTTATCGCATATTGATGAGGCTGAAAACATTGGCAAACCTCTGCTTTCCTATCAAGATCATCTTCAGTTTTGAAATAATCTGCAAGTATTGTATGCCATGATCGTTTCTTCCCTATGATTTCTTCTTCACTTCCAGACAAGAATCTGTGAAAACAAACATTTCCCCTGCTCAATTTCTGTAACTAATCGTAACCTACTGTACCTCAGTTTACAACATGTCACTGTTCCAAGGCTACATTGAAAAATGTAGCTTTTCTCTCAAGCCTATAAAATTCCTTAATATTTAAAGTCCTCGAAGGTAACATTTGACAAATAACAACAAATCTCTTCTTTGATTTTGCGAATAAAGCCAGGCTCTGGAAAAACAAACAATCTAACCCTAAAATACTGCAGACTTAAGAAAGGCCCTACAGCAAAATTACAGCAAAAATGGCTGCCATTCAGTTCAAAGAAAGTTATAAAGTTTTACATCAACCTTTACAAAGATGTGGAACCTATGCTGAATCACAAACAACTTCTCTTTCTACGGATCTATCATAAAGATGGATGTTCCACTGCTCACCTTTTTTCGAACGCATCGGAAAATGACTTGTGTGCAAAATCTAATCTACCATCCCCAAATGAAGCATTGGTTCGTAAATATGGTCGCAATCTGTCGTATACCACTGCCCATCTTCGGTACGGTAGAACGTCAAACTGGAAATTTGAATCTGAAGGAAGAAAGTCGATAAACTGAATAATCATCAGCCAACTTTATATCAGAAATTTCCATGTAACTCAAAATTAAATTCTAAGAATGCCATTTTGCGGCTGTGAATCCAACATTTTATTGATCAAGACTCCTAACAACAATTTCGACGGCTTGTACATCAAAGTATCAAAATAATTGTCTCATGTTAATATATTTCATATTTAATCCTTTTAAGGAGGGTTCCCCTTGAACAAGTTGATTTTCAAGGGGTCCTCCGATAAAAACATTAATTACAATATGGTATACAAAGGAAAAAGCTAATAATGAAAACAAAATATAAAACCTTATTTACAATATTTAAATTTATATACAGGGTGTCCCAGAAAAATTGTGCCCCGTTTGCCTGAAGATTGCGAGAAAACAGCAAAAGATTATCACTAACCTTTTCCATGATGCTGCTCTTCAGATGTTCAATTAAAGTTTGCCACCGTTCCCGTGAAAATCCGTCGAAAAATGATGGAGCTATGACTTTCAGAAGACCAAATCTGCCTGTTGACTGAAACCAGTGGTCGGCCATTTTATCTTACTATTTTGCAAAGATAAACAGCTTCATGGATGAACTGAAATAGCAGCCTTTAATGTCATAGCTCTCATCAAACTTCCAATAATCATCAGAGAGTTAGACTATTTTTTACCCCACGATCTTTGATAGAATGCAAAAGTGAAGATCAGAATTCCCAAAGTAATAAAAAATCAAAAGCTTTCACAAAAATATATTTCACATTTAATTTGTTGCCATCCCTAGCGTATCCCTACTCAGATTTCTCCCTTCATTTGTTACAAGCAATTGTTGATTTACTACCGAAGACAATGAACTAGAAGAAACGAGAAGGGCAAAAGATTTTTGGAGCTGTATTGTCTCATTTTGAACTGATAGATAAACTAAATAATTGCTACACTCGCCACACCTGTAAACAAAATGTGACTATATTTTTGTCATTGCCTTTCGATTGTTTATTTTATCATGGGATCCTCGTCTTCGTTTTGACATTCAATAAAGGATCGAGGGTAAGAAATAGCTGAAGTCTCTGATGATTATTGAAACTTTCGCGAGAGCTATGAGATTGGAGGTTACTGTTTCAGCTCATCCATGAAGCTGCTTATCGTTGCAAAATAGTAATACAAAATGGCCGACCGCTGGTTTCAGTCATCAGAGAAATTTGGTCTTCTGAACGTCATAGCTCCATCATTTCTTAACGGATTTTTACGGGGATGGAAGCAAACTTTAATTTAACATCTTGCGAGCAACATCATGCCAAAATATGGTGACGACCTTTTGCTGCTTTGTCGTGGTCTTCAGGCAAACGGGGCACAAATTTTCTGGGACACCCTGTACAATAGTATTGAAAATTTACAATAAAAACGAAAGGAAAAAATATTCTGTTTCAAATAGTTTTCTTGAAACTATAAAGAGAGGTAGCCTGCTTTGACTTGGCTGACAGGCTATTCCATAGTTTAGCACCTCTATAAGAGAAACATTTCTGGCCATTTGTTGACCTTTTCATCGGTAACCTTAAGTCGGTCCCCGCATTACGAAGACTATATGATGAGCAGAGCGAATTCTGGGTGAAGAGGTCACACAGATATTGTGGAGCCAGTTTCACAATATCTGTCTACATTGAAAATGTTGTAAAGAAGAGTTTCCATAGGCTGGACCCGCTTCGGGATTTGGGAAATTTAAACTTTAATGTGTGCTCCGAATGTATTTTTTTCTTCTTCAAATTCTACCTTGAAAATAAGGTTAGATGTCATATTAGAAAACTTTCGCGAGAAAATGCGTGGATTTCTGGAAGAAGACCAAAACATGGGTAAAACTTGCATTTCTTTCAAGGATGGATACTAGTGAAGCATTCTGTCTGCTTCAGCTATATATTATCTCTTCAAATATAAAAAAATTATCTACAAGGGCTAATTTGGTGTTAGCAACTGACAGACTAAATGTTTCCCAGGAGTTATTCGGACGGCTCTGTTTCTGAAAAATGTCTCAGCCTTGTACCACTGGCTACCAGCATTCAGAATAGCTATCAGCAACTAGCATTGCTGTTCAGAAGAGACGTGAAAATCTTTTAAAATCCACCTCTGAAAACAAAACCTGAAAGCTGAAGTCTTATGTCGTTTGAGATTTTGCAGGGAAAGTATTAGCATTTCAACCATGTTACCTTGACTTTTCTCATATGTGCAAAGTAATAGTCTCAGTTCTCTTTCAAGCAAGCCTCTTCTTGAAGTGTAGATCAACAGCAAAGCTGCCATCACCAGTCGATGCTCATTTCCTGCATCGAGGCCGCCAATCAGAAGATCTTGTAACCTGTGGAAAATACGAAAAAGTATTGAAGGTTGTCTATGGATTTCGTCTTTAACGGCCTTTAGTACCATGAAACACTTGGTCACTTTAGTTTGTATGATACTCTGATAAAGAGCAAGTTAGAGGGACTCAAGTGTACTAAATTTAATGTCATTGCACTTAAATATTGCAGTGGTGTTATTTGTATGACTTTTTTACCCATTTCTGAAATAACATATAACATAACATTGAAGCTTCATAATATATAAACTACACAATTTATCTAAACAGCAAAATATGTCGGGGAGTTTGAAGGACTTTTTATAATCAGTTAAATACACTTACTATTGTTTTACTATTGACTCTATTGTTTCGAAATAATTTTCTGCCTTTACTCCTTTTCCCTCGTGAGTTCATCGCACGCATGCTTGCGTCACTCCTTTTTGAATGCACCGATATAAATGAGATATATTATATATATTTCATATTTCATATTTGAATTTTTTAAGGAGGGTAGCCCTTCGGCAGAAGCCGTTTTTCAAGGGGCCCTCCTGTAAAAAACTTAATTACAGCATACAGTTAAACTTAAATATGACTAGAATAAAAAAAAAAAACCATACCCTAAAAGCCTATTTACAATTATACAATATATACAATAGAAATGAAAAATCAACCCTTTATCAGTTTCTTAAAACTATTCAGGGAGGATGCTGTCTTTGACTCAGCAGATTATCCAGACAGTTACCCATCTTGGCCTAAGCTCATACACAGCCAGGTTAATTTTCCCAGGACAGAATTCTCTAACAGTTTCTTTCTGAAGGAACAGGGGGTAACAGGTACATTGTAAAATTATTTGAAGGGTATATCTGATCGCTGATTGCAGTTATGTTGGTAGTTTGATTAGTTATGTTGGCTGTGTATGACGAGCCCGCCAACTCTCCTAAAAACGTCTCTTTTTTGTCTCAGTTCTCCGGAAAATTAAATGGTAAATAATTTATTTTCGTTTCCACCACGAAGTGGTGGATTAGAAACTAAAACGAGAACTCAAAAAGTACATCTACTCTACTTATCGCGGCCGGAAATGACATTCAGAACGGACATACAGCAAGGGGTAGGGGTCCCATGCCTATGGATGCGACATGCAATGTGGGCCTAAATCATCTTTGACTACCTAGAAATCCTATCGTCCCGCAGCAAAACAAATTACTGAACATGAGCGTAGGGGGAGATAAGATTTATGGGGGGGGGGCTGCCCGATAAAAATGCATTGTTTACGAAAACTCTGCTAGACTCAAGGCCGATTCTCTGTTCGATTATGACCTGGAGTCAATTATCTCACTTTGCTCCTTTAACTTGATAATGGCGCTTCGGTCAACGAAGACTGATAACATTACTATGAAAAAACTGACACTATTTAGGCCCAAACTCTGAGATCCCTAAATCACCAATCAAATATGAGATTTGAAAATCACTTTTGTTAATGTGGCAAATGTGCTAGAGTTTTCGATTCGATTGAAGAACTGATAACATTCACAAGGGATTCGAGATTCAAAGCCTTGAATCCATCATAATTCAAATGATTACTGCAACAAATAGGGTAAGCTTTTTCACTGTTTCATTATGAGTCCCTGTTGAGCAAGGTTTATCGCAGGGATACAACAGCTTACCCTGTCGTTTTAAGTCTACAGCTTACCCTGTTCTGTCATTTGGCAAATTCCTTATTTCCGTTATTGTCATTGAACTGTAGTTGCTGATAATATATTGACAGGCCATTGAAAGCCATAGTGTGTTCTGTGCGCCATCCATGTTCAAAAATGCATTATAATCATCATCAGAAAGAGTAATGCTGTATTTCATCAGCTCTGTCTTGAAGATTTCCTAGTAGGAGAAATAACAGGAATGAAATCATGACCGAAAAAATTTCAAAGCGTGCGAAATGTTTTCATGTAATGATATCATGGTGGTAGTTATCACCAAAACAGGCAAAGAATCCCAGGTCTTTTTCAAAGCAACATAAGCCAATATAGGTAACTGCAAGAAACGAACGAAACTTCGGACTTCGAAGGAAAATAAAATTTATGATATGCAGGTCTGATCAAACGATTATTAAACGTTGTATTAAGCACATAGATATAAAGAAATTGAAGAAGGTGTGACGTACCATGGGCTGTAGGAAACGCTGAATTTAGAAAAGATTTTTGCGTGATGCATCGCGTTATTCCTGTCCTAATTTCTCACTTCGTTCGTGATATTGCGCGACTCACTTTTTTCTGTGTCTACTTCTCATGCGAAAAGGGTGGCATCATTTCTGCAGGCCAATTTGAGGTTATGTCAAGCTACTGCCAAGCGCAGGAATTAAAATGGTGCCTTCACAGGAGAAGTAGGCACAGAAGGAAAACAAGTCGGTATACAGGCACGGAAGAAAACAAGTCGATATATCATGAACGAAATGAGAAATTACGACAGGAATCACTCAATGTGTCATACATAAATCTTGTTTCTAAATTCAGTGCTACAGATGCGCGGGAGAAATCTGAAGTGGCTGCTAATAAAGTACTTTTTTGCAATTATACGGCTGCGCTGTTCTGTGCCCAGGATTCAATCAAATTATTCAACTTTGCTATAAATGGTGCCAAGCTCCTAAAAACCAGACAGACATGGTAAAGATAGTTGCCTAGTCCAGATCTAATAGGGTCTAATAATAGTGCCTTGTCTAGATCTAATATGCAAATGATTAGAGTCTAAACTGTTTAAACAAAGCTCGACAACCGGCGTCAGTCAGCACAGCATTTTCTCCTGCTTGTGGTACTGTACACATAATTTGATTGCAAATAAAGATATTTCTTCGCAATATACACACCATTCTTATGCTCATCTCAATCGTCGTTAGCTGTACTAAAGTCACTGGTGGATAATATTTCTGTATAATCTTATGACCTTGACTGTCTGAAGTTGTGGATAGGATCACTCGGACGTTCCTAGACAGCTGCGGCGGCAACCAGCGGCGGAGGAGATGCTGCTGATCACTGTCCATCTACAAAAAAATGGTTATTTTTGCATCAAATCTACTGATTAAATTGATTTAATTCGGTGCGGCCCAAGGGATCATTTTGAAACTCATTTCCTGCAGTCTTTATACCGCAGATGTTTATTGCAGTCCTAGGAGGGGGACTCCTCATTGGCGGGTGATGGGGACTCAGACATTTTTGGGGGGTTTGTGAAACGCTGTCTAGTATAGCTTTAGGTACCCTATTTGGTGCATAAATGGTACATTTTTGGGGTTGCTGATGAGAAAACTTGACAAGGTGAGTGTTCAGCTGAATCTTTCACAAAAATATTGCAGTGCAGTTGTGAAGAAGCCATAAGACTTCTGATTTATATCTAACATGAAGCGTTGAAGAGAAATAAAGAATTAAAGAACTCCAAAACGTCAAAACGAGTGAAAGCAACAAGCAAGATTTCCCTTTGTTCTCCTTCCTAGCAATAATGACACTTGGATGTGGTCATGTACTCTTGGGAGAATGGAATCCCCCTAAGTTATTATCATACTGCGTGGAAGACCTTTTCAATCCCTTGAGAGGATAGCACTTTCCAAAGCGTACTGAAGTAATCGCTGTGAGGGAAAAATATCATGTAAGCTTGCACGTGATTTTAGGAAATTTTTTGAAGATCTCTCGAAAGGACGCGTTTCAGAAAATACCTTGTAAAATCTCAACAGAATGATTGGATTCAGCTAGCAAAATTCTAAAAATAATTCAACATGTTAGCTATTCAATCAGATATTGCAAAATGTCATAGCTTATGTACTCGTGGAGCAGTAGTCTTTCAAACGCCGAGCACTTTTGACTCACCTAGTAGCTAAGGTAGTAGACGAGAATCAAATAGAATGGAAGTCAGAAGCTCTCACCAGGTTAACAGCATCAATGTAAATGATAATAGGTGTCACCCCATATGTGAGAACATTTCTGGCTCTTTGAATCATCATGTCGAGGTCGTCAAATACTTCAGCCTAGGGAAGACAACAAAAATTTCAAAAACTGTGTGCTCCTGGGAATGACCCAAGCGACATGTATGCTAAGTTTAGAATATCAGCTGTTTTTGATACAAAATAATGAGAGGAGATGAAGTGGTATTAGAGACTTTAATGAAGTACTTTAATGTAATTTGTCTTCTGTTTCTAACGGTTCTGGAGGAAAAAAATATCATGAAAAGAAATTGATGTAATTGGAAGAGACTTTGGGAATCGCAGCAAGAAGATGAATTTTATGACAAATGTGACAACGAACAGTTTCATTTTGCATATTAATCGTTCTTTTCAAGATGACAGGATGAAACACATTGATTTCGACAAAATCCATTAATCAAAAAGCAGACAAATCCATGTTAGTGACAATCCAATAAGTTAGAAAATATTAATACGACATGCCCAATTAATTCAGTGCATTTCGGCACTAACTTGTGCCATCCTCAGCTGAAGATAAGAAATTCACGAGCTGGTTTTATTGCACTGATAACAGATGTAACAGATGGGTGTAACAGATGAAAAATGAATGCAAGCGATTGACGTGGTAATGTCAAACTAAATGTGGAAAACTCGCCTAATAGGCATTTGGCTCAAATCTTTTAAATCGTTAAAAAGGTAGATATAAAATTGTCGTTTATTTGTAGTAATTGTAACGGGTGTCTTGTAAAGAAGTACTCCCATTTGCACTAAGGATAGTAGAAATACACATTACCGTACGCCCTTTCGGCCGGGCGGTGCGTGCTGATTGAGTGGTTTTACTGCCCGGCGCGCGCCGTTTTGTTCAAAGGGCGTGTTTCCATGATATTGTATGGGTGCTTCATCGACCATCTGCAGTAAGGTGGTGGTCGTCGTCTTTCTTAGACGCCCGTTTGAGTTGTTTTTCTTTCTTTGTTCGATAAATTATCTGTACATATATTTTGAAATTATTGAAAGTGGCTGTCGTAGTTGGAACTCGCTGATATCATGTCCTTTCCAGCTATGGCAGCCATAGAATATTTACATAGTTTAGTTGTAGTTTTAGTATTTTATGTGATAAAAACATTGTACCAGATCTTGTTATGAACTGAATGACTTGAAAAGAACTTTTGGTAATTTGCTGTAAATCTACCGTGGAAATTTTATTAGATTTCTTGATTGTTTTCAAAATAGCGGCATCTTGATCATTTTTACATAAAAATGGCGACAAATAAAGGCCCGCCAAGAGACGACATGGGCAAGGAATGCTGGATGAAACAGACCCTTTAAATTGGAAAACCACAATTTACCTTTAACTGGCCTGTCTCTTTGAGCAGTCTTTCAAGAAACGATACAAGATCAGTAGATCCAGGAGCACTACCAACGAAATGAAGCAACACTTTCCAGTTTGCACTTCCTCTGTAAATAATTTCAAAACAAAGGACTTATGATAAAGACCGAATTTACGATAAAAAAACAGAGCTTGAGACAAAGGGTAGATCCCATGCCGGGAAAAAGTATCTAAAACATAAATCTAACGATAATTCGTTGCAATATAACGACCATAATTTCGATCATAATTTTCAAAATTTGTTATATTTTTGGGTCCTCAAATATAGGCTGTGTCTGACTTCCTGTCACATACCAGAAGAACTGCCCTCCCCCCTGGGCGCGAAAAAGCTCAGATCGCAATTAGGACTAAACCAAAATTAGCACCAATCCAGTTTCAAGCGTTTCTGTTGTCAAACTGAAAACAAACACAAACAAATTAGCACCGCGCAAATTTCAAATGATTAGGAATTTCTTGTGCAACCAGGTAAGCTATTTACGCCATCCAGCTATCTGTCTGGAATTACTATGTTACTAAGCTGCAAAAATTCCTGGCGCGCATTCGTGGAATCCACCTGCATCCGTTGTGTGTTTCATGAAAGGCAACGAGGAATTGAATATGATCTGCAGTGAAGGCAACATGTGAATAGACCATTTCGACCGTTAAAGGAGGCGACTGCGAAAGTAGCTTGTTCTTATCTGGTAAATGGCAGCTAAATCCAACATATCGCCTCCATGGAGATTCTACGAATGATAGACTTCCCTCCACAAAACAGTTGCCTTTAAATTCATGTTTGAAATTAAGGAGCCCTAGAGAAATAATAAATTTCCTATGACTCGTATGCTTATCCATTTAGAAACTTATAGTAAAATTCCTTGAAATAAAAGTTTAACAACTCCATACCATACTAAAGGACTGACATGTTTTATATACTTATTCAACTTATACCGTATATTTCATGTAATCATTTTAAAACCTATTTCCTTATACATACTTATTTACTGGAATTTGTTTTCCAGCCTTGTATAATTAAGACAGAACCTGCAAATGACAACAAAGAGAGGAAGAGTTACTTACGAGGGAACTGGGATTCCTCCATTTTTACATAAATCGATGGTTCTTTTCGCACTTTGAGCTAACAGCGTTGATTTACCACATCCATGCTCTCCGACGACGACTATTGGGGAACGTTCACTTGGTTCCTTGATGTTTTTCTCAATCTGAAATAATCCATTTTGGATTAGATGCTTTTATCTAGATGAGCAAGTAAAGCATTTAGAAACTATTTTGCTGGTTTTGAAATAAGCTATACAATGCCACCATTTGGACTACAGTAAGGCCCCACCATTAACAACCACTTTTCACACCTTAGCCTGAGATGTTTCTTAAATCTATCATTCTTGTTCATGTTTTGAGGCTTGGGTTTCTTAAGTTCCTAATTTCCCTTCTGGAAAGTCCCAGAAAAATAGACTACACTGCAAAAAATGGGTTTATCTAAAGAAAAATTGGCCAAATTTAGTTGTATGTGTATGCCACCAATGATTGTCAAGAACATCAATTGAAATTTAGGTAAAAGTATGTTAAATCCAAGATATCTTGCTAACAAAATCCTATGAAACCTATATGAATTTCAATATTCCCAGACTATCACAACAGCACTTGGTGTCACTCAAAATACAAGAAACTTTATCTTGGGTTTGAGCCTCAACGGTTTCTTACAAGTAAGGGGCTAGTCATTTTTCAATAGGCTGAAAGTTTCTTTCAGATTGTTTCTTACATGCATGGCCTTACTTTATTCAGAAATCTTCAATATTTTTACAATTAGAGGATTTTTCATATTTTTTAAGATTTAAGATGACTTTTGAACGAAAACTTAAACTTATAATCTTCTTGAAAACACACTTCCAGGAAAACAATAGTTCTTGAATGTCTGCGATATCGTAACAAGGAAAAGTTTTTTCATTCATTTGGTCTATGATCTAGGAATTCGATGACGTCATGTCCTCGATGATTTCGAGAAGAATTGAAGTGTTTTGAAAGTCCGACGGTGGCATACCAGCGCAAGTTTCTTTCAAGCCATTTGATTCACAGAAAAGGGTCGTACAATTTTACATCGACACTTTTATTGGACCCAATGCTTTGCCTTCTAGGGTACTGTTGTTTCCCTGACTTAATTTGAATTATGGTAAAATTGTCATAAAAAGTGGTCAAATATTCAATGAGCTATAAGCTTATAGACATAAGCCACCACTTAACACAAACGATATCACCATGCCAATCACGCCTTATGAGGTGAAGGTGAAGGTGAAGTTGCGTTTTTCAGCGCCAAGCGCTAGGATCGCAAAAATAGAGCAGACCTAATCGAGCCCGCGACCCCTTGTCGTGACGCTCCAGTGGTGGGACCCTGCCGGGTATCGAAACCACTCCGCCTGACTGTTCTGGCTGCAAAATCAGAGGATGCATCACTGCGCCACAACATTTACAACACCAATCTATACCCTAAATGTAATGTCAATTAAAATGAGTACGAAGGTTCAAAGGGTTTCCATGTGCCAAAAATTGTTCCTTCTTTTCGTCCGCCTCCTTTTTAGTATATACTTTTCTCCATATGTAAAGGTTCGCTTACCTGTGCAATGATATCATCTCTTGTGAACGAATTGTCAGCATAGTAGGCCATGTAATTCTGAAAAAAAAGATTAACGATGTTGTCAATGGAACAACAAACATCTGAAAAAACCTGAATCGATTATACCGGGTGAGCCAGAAAAAGTTCCCAATTTTGAAAATTCGAAGTAACAAGAGTTTACCACAGATTTGAATGATTCACATTCCAGTTAAAAGCCGAAAGATCGAAGTATTTTTGTGATTTTTCTCGCTGTCGTACCAGCACTAGAAATATAGGTAAATTCAACATTAAAAAATTCATAGCTGCAAAATGACGGAAAAAGGGCCTAAAAACATTGATCAAATCACGAGGACTCTCCTTACACAGAACAATAGGCAATGGGTGTTTTACCTCTCTCAGGAGTTACAAAACAGATTTTCCAGCATGTACTAAAGATTTCCATCCCATAGCAATAAATGTGCAGAGCGTTGCTCTCACCAGTGAGAAATCGCGTTTGCCAATTACTATGATGCAAAAATATTTTTATCCTTATGTGTCCGTGAATATGAAATACGTTGTGGCAAAAAGACACACAAGAGAGAGAAATATTTTTGCACAGGTAAACGACATATATACAAAAGATAAGTTCCCCGTGATAACAACTACACAGCACGTAGCAGGAGTAAGAAGCAACATACAAATTCAGTGCCAAGATTGCAAAAGAGCAGCTTCAACACCATGAACTCACATAATTTTTCTGCGTTATGCTTCTTCATATATACGCTTCAAACAGTCAAAATTTGGGCAAATCTAGAGTAAATATCCCCCAAAACTTCTCATTCAGACTTCCCGTAAATTTGAACCTAAAAAACGAACTTACCCGATGTGCCTGTCTTCTCTCTTCGACTTCGTCAAGTGGAGTTGGGTCTAATGGATAGAGAAGTTCTATTCTCTTCTTGAAGAAATCAGTAACCTGAAAAAATGAATCAACCGTCAATAAACTTAGCTACATATATCTAGCAAAAGATAGATAGAGATGAACAAAGGCAAAAGACGGCTTGGAGTTCTAGAGTTATGACAACGAGTCTCTTGTTTCTCTGTGCTCTTTGACTCGATGATAGCTCTTCAGTCAACAGAGACTCATAATATTACTTGGAAAAACCTGGTCCTATTTAGGCCCAAACTTCGCGATTCCTACAGCACCAATCAGATTGCGAGATTTGTGAATTACTATTGTAACGGTGTAAAAGTGATACAATTTTACATTCAATTGAAGAATTGAAAACACTCCCACGGGATTGAGATTCGAAGCCGTGATTCCATCATAATTCCATTGATGATTGAAGAAAATAGGGCCAAGTTTTTCACTGTTTCATTATGAGTCCCTCTTGAGCAAGGTTTACTGTAGGGATACACGGGACTCATCATCATAAGTCTACTGGAGTTCTTCTACTCTTTTCTTTTAATCTTATCCGCTATTAGCGAAAGATGAATGATAAATCGGCTTAGATTAGTTTATTCTCATATCATAACAGGAAATTAGCAAAAGGTAAATGGTACACTCCAAAAATTTGCAGTTAAACACTCGCAGTACCTGAATCAAATGATGGCTTTGAAATAAGCAAAGTCCTAAGAGCAATAGAAACAACGGCCCCGGTGACATTGGACGTTTTTACTGGTGAAGTTGAAGTTGCGGTTTTTAACGCCAACTACTGGGATCGCAGAAGTAGCTAAACGATAATCGAGTCCGCGACCCCTTGTCATGACGCTCAAGTGGTGGGGTGGGGCTCTACCGGGTATCGAGCCCACTCAGTTGAGTTTGCTGTAAAGTCAGAGGATTACACCACTGCGCCACAACACCCTCAGTTGAGTTTTACTTTGTTGTATCAGTTCAAAACACCAGGTAATAGCTAAAGTTTCAACCACATTTTATTTTGGCTAACATTCAGGAAGCCAAGAAAGTCGTGCTATTTAGAAGCAAACCTGAAGATAAGCAAAAATCAACAAGGGATATTCGAATAAGCATACCACTGAACCAAATGATGTGCCATCTTCTTTAAGTCCTTCAACAACCAACGGCTTTCCCTCTTCCAGCTTTGCTGTTGCCTGATATGTTGGAACTTGAGTGTTCTACCAAAGAAATAGACTGTAGGGCTCAGGTCGTTTCTACGGCTTGGCTAAAATCCAGCTATGAAGCGGAAGGAGTTAAATTTTCTCATTTGAGTTCATTCCTTTTCTTCATTTGGACGCTGCGTAGCTTCTCGCAGCATGCGTGGCGAATTGCGAAGGAGAAAAGATGCGAAGGAGAGAGGAAAGAGAGAGAGAGAGAATGAAATGAAAAATGAAAAATGAAAAATGAAAAAAAAAATGATAAAATGAAATTAAATTTTAAAATGATGTTGCCTGATATGTTGGAACTTGAGTGTTCTACGAAAGAAATAGACTGTAGGGCTCAGGTCGTTTCTACGGCTTGGCTAAAATCCAGCTATGAAGCGGAAGGAGTTAAATTTTCTCGTTTGAGTTCATTCCTTTTCTTCATTTGGACGCTGCGTAGCTTCTCGCAGCATGCGTGGCGAATTGCGAAGGAGAAAAGATGCGAAGGAGAGAGAGAGAGAGAGAGAGAGAGAGAGAGAGAGAGAGAGAGAGAGAGAGAGAGAGAGAGAGAGAGAGAGAGAGAGAGAGAGAGAGAGAGAGAGAGAGAGAGAGAGAGAGAGAGAGAGAGAGAGAGAGAGAGAGAGAGAGAGAGAGAGAGAGAGAAGAAAAGAAAGAAAGAACGGAGAAACAATCGGTTAAGGTAGCTCATAATAAAATTAGACATTAATCCACACCTAGTGTCCTGTCGCTCGTGATTCTACTTCATCATTAGAAAAACACATAAGTGAAAAATAAAGTATAAATTTGTCAAAATATTCGACTTTGTACGAAGATAATCAGTTTGTAACAAGGTTTCGAGCTTAACTCTTCATCAGGTACAGCTTTTTGCTGTTCACAACAAAGGAACAAGGACTGTTTTGCTTTGTGTCGGTCAACGAACCTAATGAAGAGGTAAGCTCGAAACGTTGGTATCAACTTATTATCTTCGTACATAGCCGAATACTTTGACAAATTCATACTTTTATTTAAACACTCGACGTACAACAAGCTCAACAACTGTGTTTTCTATCTATTGGCTTACGTAAGTGAGCAGCTTCCAACCGAGGTTTAATTGAGTCAGCCGATTTCAAGCTAAGTGAGTGCACAATTCAACAAACATATCAACCTTAGCATTTGTAAAAATTACTCACGGGAAACTTGTCAATAATTTCTTTCTTCAGTCTTCCAGTTCGTATTGTATCCTGTTTGTTTGATGCGACGAATTCCTTCTTTGCAGAAGTTGCGACATTTACAAGAAATTCTGGATCTCTTGCCATAAAAAGCGCTAAAAGATACAAGTAGTAAACATGACGAAACAACTTAAAAATCAAAAGACAAACGAATTAAGAATAAGAACTGTTTCGCCTTGTGTCGGTCAGCGAAAGTATTGGTGCTATCGACCTTTACCTGTGAACTGTCCACAAAAGTGAAATATTTTTACGTTGAAGAAGCCTTGTAAAGACTATGATTATTTGTGACGTCAGATTATGACTGGATCAATTGCATATCTTACGTCTTATTTCGTCTATGTTTGATCTACGAATGTAATGAGTCTAATGAGAGACTTCATGATTACATGCTGGTGTTGCTACAATCGCAAACAAACATGACACACTTTGTATTGATTGCCAAAACCTTGATATAATAAAATTTTCTGTCGTTTTCTAATGTTGCCGATACTGTCTTTAATACTGGTGAAAATATTGGTACGGTAACATTTTTGGTACCGTCTTCAGACTGTGCCAGTATAGCGTAGATGCAGCCTACGTCAGGCTTTTCACGATACACCATTATTCAAAGTTCTTGCGGAAGCTAGTTGTATTTCTCCTCCTTCCAAATAGTTTCACTATTCTTTGAGCACCTAGACGTGATTAACCTGTCTAAAGGTAAAATCAAAATGTGGTTTACCATTTGGATTGCACCTGCGATAAGCTCCATGCAAAATTTCCATTTCGTACAAAGAGAAATCATAGATCCATCCATAATGAGCTGCAATGTTTCGAGGGATATCTTCGAGATCTGGTACCCAACCAAGTCTTTCCCTGTTCAAATGACATCGAAGAAATTAGCGTCTGAATTCGTCTGAAGGAGAAGAGCTTAAATTTCTCTGCATTAAACTTATTGTCAAAAATCGTCATTCTTCTGTCTCAGTACACGTTCACGGAAAGAATTAATCGCCACTTGCAGTATACCAGAAAGAAATAAAAAAAACTGAGAAAACGGAGCATTCGTATACAGCAAAAAAATGCATGAAAGACACTATGGCCTATGTAGCTTTAAGCTGACTTTTGACCGATAGACTTTCGTTCGATTCTGAAGAGAATCAGAATCGAACGAAATTTTGCTACATTTCCTAGAAGTTTTGAATGTCCACAATGGTGATAGAAGCTCTCACGCCACTCGATCGAATATCGAGTATAAAGTTGTACGAAAACAACGCTCGATCTAGGCCCTTTTTGTAGAATAGCTAAAAAGCCTATTAAGCATCTTATCTATAATACGTAAGAATCATGATATTGATGCACAGGAACGAATTCATTGCCTGTGCAGAAATCAAAGGCTGAAAGTTTCTCTTTGCTTTTACTTCCCATCTGCATGAAGCCTTGAACTCATGACAGGCCTAAATTATTAAAGGGACAGGGTCACGTAACCGTAAACAAACCTGTTATCTCTAGAATCTATATTGCTGCCCACACGTGGCCATTGTGCCCACACGTGGCCATTGTGCCCAATACAGATTTTGGTGGATGGGGTGAATCAACACTAAAGTTATTCCTAAAAGTCCACCAATATCTCTGCAATCGTACAACATATGAGTATTTCGTTTGTTTCTCTACGAGGTACAAGAGTCCATCTTCAAAATAACTCTTTCATTTTGAGAAAAGTAGTGGAAAATCACAGTGATATGGCCTATCAAAAACTCTGCATAACTGTCGTTTCGAAAGAAGTTTGTTTACATTACGTGACCCTGCCCCTTTAAACACGCAAACACTTAGAGTCTCAATCATTGCAGATCTTTAATGTTAAGACCATCAAACATTCGACTGCAGCTGTAGATTGTTTAAAATTCTATTTCAAATTTAGATTTCTTGTAATTAGACTTTCGACTACGATTTCGGTGTAAATTCAACATTGCAACCGTATGATTTGCCAAATCTTTCAAATGCTCTAATGCTTAAATTGATACTGTATGGTGATGAAAGGTTGTCCGTTGATTCTAATTCTGAAATCCTTAAAGCAACTTTAAGATACATATACGCAACACAACGTTTTGATTGAATAAAATGATGCTACTGAAACTTAGCTGCTGCAACCTGTTCGGGGACTTATATGTATTGTTTGGTTTTCTTTCTTTTCTTTTTCTTTCTCTCCTTCCCTTCATATTTGCTTGTAGTTTTTATCTTTATGTTAAATGGCCGCAGGGTAGACACAGCATTGTGCTCCTTGCGGTATCGTTTTTTAGTAGTGTAATAGAGTAGTTTTGTAACTAGCGTAATTGGTAGAGTGACTTTGTAAGTAGTGTAGCTAGTAATGTGTGATGTAATGATTATTGATATATATATAAAAAAGACTTTAGTCTTCGTTATTGAACTATAACGACTTCGCTGGTCTTAATCAGCTAACGCTATTGTCTCTGCAAAGTTTAAATAAATTATGTATTATCATCATTATCATTACAGACGATACTATGAATCGCTTACCCGAGAAGCCCAAGGAAAAACGGCAAAGTGTTCTCATTGTAACATCTGTTGATTTCGTTGATTGCAAGAAGAGCACCATCTTGGCCTTTCAAGTCGACATCTGAACCCTGTAATCAAAGATGAAAGCAATAAGTCCAAAGTGATTTTTATCGAATTTTTCGTAATGAAAATTCAATTTGTTTTTCCCCAAAATCATACAAGAATCTTAAGTTATTCAACAAGAGAGTCTAGATTGAGCAACGATTTTCTTAATTTTCATTCCAGACTTCAAGAGAGCAGCGGCGGGGCAATTCGATATAATTTCTACAAAACATCTTCGATCTATGTCTATTTATGAAATAACATATTTCAAATATTACATGGAAAGTCATCCTTTACATTGCACTGATAATGCAGTTACGAACAAGTAACGAGTTTTACACAGTTACACATTTTACTCTCTAGAATTTCGTTTTATATTCCTTTAAAAAAGCTTGGGTTACGAGGTGTGATTACGGAAAACGAACAACCGAAAATGTACCAGTTGACTCAAAAAAGTGACCCAAGGAAATTGGTTATAGAAAAAGAAACGTAAGTGGCCAATTTAATGCTTCAAATGTTATTCTGTCGCTAAAAGACTAGCCTACGTTATGAGCATGTTTGCAATTTTTTTACGCAGTAAACTTCCATAATTAAGAAATTTTTTAGGAAAAGGGCTTGCCTGATTTCCTCAAAAAGTCGTCAAAAACAGAGGATCGATTTACAGCCATCTCAGATTTTCAAAAGAACGAGGAGCTTGTTCATTTCACCCTGGGAATAGAAAACTCATTTGAAAGTACTCATAGAAAGATTATAGTAGAGAGGTACTTAAAAAATTCCCAAGGCAAATGAAACACGCTCGTCGTTAGTTGAAGATCTGGAAAGCTTTTAAATTGATGCATTATTTTGATGACCTTTTGAAGAAATTAAACGAGTCCTTTTCCAAGAAATCCTTGATTCGGGAAATTGACCGTGCCGAAACAAAACTGCAAAAAATATTCATAACGTAGGCCAGTCTTTTAGGGATAGAACAACGTTTAAAGCCTTTCAATTGGCCAATTTACTTATCGCTCTATAATAGATTTCCTTGGGTCACCTTTTTCTGGGTCAGCCAGTAGAGGCTTGTTGCATTAACAGGATTGTCTATAAATAGGCCAAACGAAAACCGATGTACGACAAAGATGGGATCTCATTGATTTTAAAATGGCTTTAAAATGGCTGGATCTATTTGGTTTTCTTGACGCGTGCACTAACAAACAAAGCCAGAGAAAAAATGGCCTCCGTTGTATCAGGATATCCCTTGCAGATTCCAATTACAGGAAAGAGATTAGGAAAGAAGGCGGTACCATTACATAAAGTAAGTAACAAGCGGTATTTAAAGAAGCAAGCTTTTTACTATGTGAAGATAATTGTGCTAGTCTCTGTAAAGCACATGCTTCTCGGCCGCAACTCCAAGAATTTGAACAAAATTGCTGAAATCTATCATCAAACGAATTATTGTACTGGTTAACACTGTTAAAACTGGGCAGCATCATGAATCAAATCATGCATTATTGTTGATAGGCCATTAGCGTGTGAAATGTTACCATGGACACCACAGTCAAACAGACGACTCCTTGCTCATGAACAGTGGTCTAAATCAGAGCGTAAGCTTTTAATTTGAAGAGTGAGGGTCAGCCACAAAAAGCAGCAAATCTAATAACCACTACAACATAGGAATCAATAACCTGATTGTTTTTTCTCGGTCCCAAAGAAAAGCATAAAAAGGAGGCCATAGAAGATTCTGGGAAAAGAAAGGATTGAGGTGCTCGCAACTGGCTTTCGTGTATTCAGGCTAAACAATGTTAATTAAAGCTTTTAATTTGAAGAGTGAGGGTCAGCCACAAAAAGCAGCAAATCTAATAACCACTACAACATAGGAATCAATAACCTGATTGTTTTTTCTCGGTCCCAAAGAAAAGCATAAAAAGGAGGCCATAGAAGATTCTGGGAAAAGAAAGGATTGAGGTGCTCGCAACTGGCTTTCGTGTATTCAGGCTAAACAATGTTAATTAAAACTTGAGGTCAAAAATCCAGTTGGATCTCCAAAATTGTTGATGATATGAAAAATCTGATTGCCTGGCTAATTCTAGGCAGTTTAAACCAATACAAAACATCAAAAATACAAATCATTTGCCGTGTATTGGCTGAAACATGGCAATGAGTCCCTTGAATCCCTTGCTTGATCTTGCTCTGCTGACGAAATCGCCTCATTACGTCAAAGAGCACAGGGAAAGAAGGGACCTCAGGTCATAATTCTAGTATC
The DNA here is from genome assembly GCA_964019985.1 of Aurelia sp. 4 Dawson et al 2005. NCBI lineage: Eukaryota > Metazoa > Cnidaria > Scyphozoa > Semaeostomeae > Ulmaridae > Aurelia > Aurelia sp. 4 Dawson et al 2005. The sequence goes on along the minus strand of OZ026507.1, from coordinate 14,472,201 downwards.
TGCTGCAATGTGCCTGCATTATGGAGGGAAAGTTATGATTTTTGGAAGGTTAGTTTGTAAAGCACCTTTAAAGGGCAGGGTCACGTAACCATAACAAACATGTTATCTCTAGAATCTATATTGCTGCCCACACGTGGCCATTGTGTTCTGGACAGATTTTGGTGGATGGGGTGAATCCAACTAAAATTACTTCTAAGAACCCACCAGTATCTCTGCAATTGTACAACATATGAGTGTTTTGTTTGTTTCTCTGCGAAGTACGAGAGTCCGTCTTCAAAATAAAACTTTCATTTTGAGAAAAGTAGTGGATAGTTACTGTGATATGGCCTATCAAAAATACTGCAAAATCATCGTTTCAAAAGAAATTTTTTTACATTACTCGATCCTGCCCCTTTAATATCCCCAACTTACGACAGCTGAAGATAAAAACTGAGAATCCTTTATAGCATTTTCTTTTAATACGAAAATAATCTTGGCTTCTTCATAAAAAGTAAAACATCTTTGAAATGTCCCAAAGGACTGACAAGACAAAATAAGCAGCTATCTGCAACTATACATATTTTGGAAATTTCTGGCTTATCCGTAAGATAAACTGAGTAACAAGATTTTAGAATATATTCAAAGAGGTTTCTTCCAATGAAACGTCAGAAGTGATAGAAACACTGTTTATCATTTGCTAAAGATCTTTATCAATAATGAGCCACCTTAATTACATTGTGCATGTGTTTGAAATTTATTTACTATTGATGACAGAACAGAGACTTCACACACATGCAGTTTGAAAGCTCATAACTTTGAGCTGCCAGCAAGGGATCCTGAAATCAGGCAACACTTGATACATTGATATGTGGTTTGATTTATTATATATTTGGGCCTGAAACTCTTGATTTATCATTTCAAAAGCTTATCTATTCAAACACTTCCTTATCTCAAGATTGCTTGATGACATCATTTTACGCAGTCACTTTTGATTATTGATCTACCAGTTCATTTAAAAGGTGAATCTGCACTTAAAATGGCTCGTCACTTATGAAAAATTCAAGAAGTTAGGTTAAGATCAAAACCCACTTATAGAAAGCTGCTTCTGGGGTTGCAGTATTTGGCCCATCTTTGGTGCAACCAAGTTTGAATGAACCACACTGAACAAAGCACAAATTACATACAATTACATCAGTTCCAGATGGCTGAATTTGCAAAGTGCATGCACAGCATTGCTGCCAAATGTTAAATGTGGATTTGGATGACCTTTTTGCTTCATGCTAGCTTCACTTAACATTAGATGTTTAAAGTTTGGAAAATTCCAAATCTTGTTGAAAAATTTGTGAATAAAATAGTGTTTTGGCATCTGTGAAGATTCAAACTGCATCCAACATTTCTTCCATATGCAAGAGACAAACTTAGCAGTCTGGAATGAGGACGTTTTCCAAAATTTTACAATCCTTGATGGCTAGTAACTCACCCATCTCAAGTCAACATCCACAAGCCTCAACTTTCTTTCTTCACACCATTCTCTCAAACTTGGGAAAACCTGCAAAGCAATTAAAAATCTTTTTAGTTCATCTGGTTACTGAAAGAAATCTCATAGTATGGGAGACATGTCCTCTGTTACATTTTGTTGTGACCATATCTGTGAAGGAGCTTTTGTTTCCATATCAGCTGAAAAGAAAGGAAAGCACAAAGGCTGCTTATAATGCCACATACAAAATTCTTAAAACATGTTTAGTAGAAAAAAGACTCTTGGCTGTCATATAAACTTTCTTCAAGGAGAAAGCTCTGCTAAAGAAGAACAAACTGTTTTTGGAAGAAGGGTCTTCAGGTATCTCAAGAGCTCAGAGAAGTGGTGGTATCATATGCATAGTTCATGATTAGGGGCACCCAACAGTACTATTAAAGTGTTCCTTGGATCACCTCAAAAGTCAATTTGAGTTATAATTTATTTTTCTTATTCATTTTTGCAAATCCTATACCAAAGACTTTGTTTGCCTGCACAAGTGAGATTTTGTTGGTAAGTTGAAATGTGTTTTACACTAATTTTTAAAAGAAATTAAAGTCCAGGGCTGGTAGGTAGTTTGGTAGGTAGCTGGGAGGCTGGAATTTGAATGTTTTGTGGTGCAGTAGTGTAACCGTCTGACTTTGCATCCAGAACAGTTAGGTGGAGTGTATTTGATATCTGATAGGGCCCCACCACTTGAGCATCATGACAAGGGGTTGTGTGGACTTCACCAGCACTTAGCTAATTCTGCAATCCAAGCACTTTGTGCTAAAAACTGCAACTTCACCTTCACCTTTGAGATTTTAAAAAATTGTTTGCTGCAAAAATTTCTAATGACATTTGACAAGGGCTCCCAAATCACTACCAAAGATCTCAAAACAAGTTATGACATAATTCACTCCCAAACCATGTCAATACAATTGCTGTGTCAAGAAATCTTTGATTGCAAATAATACAAAAGTTTTCTTAAATCGTTTCCCATAAGCTGTTTCTTATAAATGATGAGTGCAGTCCACCTCAACTCCCTTTTCTGTAAAACGGAAAATAAACATCCTCCCCTTTAATACTACTTGAGATTTCTGTTTACCCAGAATATCCGATTACCCATTAATCAGACAATACTCTTCATATTCTCATACAGACCGCCCACTTTGCAATCAGTCTGCACGCCAATAATGATCTTTCCGTTGCTTTCAGTTGTTTGAGACCTTTTGATACAAAGTCGTGTCCAACATAGCAGGTGTTATGAAATTAAAAACAAAAACATTTCGCGAAACAGTAAATTTTGATGGAATTGAAATCTAACGAAAATTCGAGGGGGGCGTATTCACTGTTTGAAAATCTCGTACGCATTCTTTGGGAAAGAGTTTCTCTCTCTCTGTCTCTGGGGAAAATTCGCAAAAAATCATCTTTCAGCTCTTGTTATGAATAATCTCGCATTAGGCTTCTTGAGAGAGGTCGTTACATTGTTAGAATCAAATCATACCTCATCAGCCAGAAGATCTCTTTCATGCTTGAAATCTCCAAAAGTGGAAGAGACATAGATTCTGATATTTCTCCATCCTCTTCTGTTTTTGGTTGGCTCAAGTTTGATCTCTCCCAATGAATTCGCGTGCGTTGCTGTGCCATTTGCGATGGCCCATTGCCAGTTTACTTCCGTTGCTTTTAGTCTCGAAGCGTAATCAAAATTCACGGTTTTTATGGTATTCGTGTTGACATATTCCAGCACAACATCGATAAGTTCATTCCTATTATTATTTCCATCGATGCTTAATTTTCTTGACTTTCCTTTCTTGGACGACTTTGAGCTCGATGACGAACTAGAACTGGAGGAACTAGAGGAGTGTCGTCTGCCCTTGTTTTCCTCTTTCTTCCTCTCCTTGTTCGGTGAGACGGGCCTCGCAGTCTTTGAGCTTCCAGAACCCATCCTGCTAAAAATCTAATGAAACAGTCAACTGTGCATTAAATCTCATATTTCATTTCGCCTTGGAATACAATCGCTTATTTTGCGTTTTCACTGCAAGCTTGCAGCAGTCCTGACCACCATTTTGACTTCAGTAGTTTGTTTGTAATCTCTTAGTAACCCTGTGATTTGTTATTGTCATGACGATAGTAAACAATGATACAATGTAACCATGAATGTAACACAAGATGGCATTGAATGAGGATAGCCACTGAATCCATTTCATTAATCTCATGTTGGATTTAAAATTGTAATGTGGTCAACGTAAGTTGATATTCCTTTTCCTTAGAAACGTTAAATTGACCTAGATGCATAAATTGTTTTCGTTTCGAAGATAAAAAAAGCAATGGGGGGGGGGCTATTCTTTAGATGCAAGTCTCTTAATTCCTTCTTTCCATCATTCACCCTTAAATCCATGCATAAATATTCACTCGCAAGAAAGTGAAATTGAACGGATGTTGCCACCACGTTATCCACTCCTTCTAATATAAGCAAACTTTCGTCTAAATTAACCCACTAAATTTCTTTCCAAGAAAGTCCCAAAGAAATTTGTAACAAAAATCCGTTCATCTTTTTAAATCCCATTTTCACAGTAGCAATACACATTTAGTATGATTCGAGAAGCGTACCAGTCTGTAAAGATCTCATTCACCTTCAGCAAAAAGCGTTTGCTTCCAACGAAGAACGAGAACCCTTAAAACATAGGAAATGAATTTAAAACCTGAAAACAACTATGTCTTAAGTCTTGAAAGCCTGGACTTGCTACAAGTCTCGCTCTTGATCATCAAGGGCGAGACTGGAGAAAGTCCATTGAAAGCCTAGCTCCTACAACAGAGATAAAAACAGATTTCATGTGACATCGAAAGGAACGGAAACGGGGATTTGAGTTTCTTCCAATGAGCTCTTCACTTCATTGTAATGCTTAAGTTCCATCAAAATGATAACATAAAAGGGCCAAGCACACAGCTATGTTTCTCCATTGAAAATAGTTACAGTAACCGACAGTAACCTTGTGGCAATAGAAACTAATGTCCAATTAGATGTCACATGAGATTTGCAATAACACATTCACACGAGATCTAATTTGAAACAGACTTACATGCAACATTTGAATACATTAAAAGTCTGCATACGCATAAAACCCGAAGCGATCTTTTAGCTAACTTTTATAGCTAGGTAGGAGTTGGAAAAATTTTTTTCTTAGCAGCTTCCCTTGTTCATCAATCGATATTTCACCAATAGTCACAACACTGTTTAAAACAAAGTGATTTGACAGCCTCAAGAATAGATTTTAAACTTTCAAAGCACCGATGAAAATTTTTTGCATTTCTGTTTATTTCGATTTGATTCAGTGCACTTAGAAGTGTGAAATCTATTCTTTAGACAGACCAATTGCAAAATTGCATGTCTTCTCGGAAACCTGACGCTTTGTTTTACGAACTTAGATTTCACACTTTTGAGTGGACTCATCAAACAAAAGTATCAGAAAAACAAAACATCATGGTAGGCTGCGTTGAAGGTGTGAAAATCATTCTTGTGAGGGTGTCAAATCGCCTCGCTCGAAAAAGAACTGAATTACTTGCTGTACGAAATTCACGCTCAAGGGAAGCACTTGTAACAATAACATCAGCTTCTTTTTCCTGAATACTCCATTACAAAGCAATTAGCGACTGCAGACAATGAATCAGAATCTTCCCATTCTGCAAGTCAAACAAACAAAGCCAATAACTAATGTTTTTGCAGCCTGTGTGGCTAACTGTCTCACTGAACACGCGATAAGGCGGTGTTAAAGAGAAGTCATGAGTCTGTGAAGGATACCAAGTGATTACAAATGAACCTAATTTGTGTCCTTTTCGGCTGTTTTGAGGGGTTCTTTAACCCTTTCACGCCCGGCTAAAATTAAGCTTCATAGGAAAACCTAATGTAGATTTTCGCTTTCCAGGGGGTATCATAATCAGTGATTTAGTAAGCAATAGATAAATGCAATGTGCATGACCTTTCAAATCAATCAAAATTCCAAATGCTTTACCCCCTGAAAAATTTGCAGTTCTCAATGAATACTGTTGGGCCATATGGCCCTTCCGGGGGTGAAAGTGTTAAGGCACCTTCTTGAGAAAATCCCAAATAAATTGAAAATAGACTAGCCTGCTTCAGGAAGGTAAACTTTACCATGACATAGAACGTGTTCATCATAAAATGATGATTTTGCCATTATTGTAGTCTTGACATCCAGGGAGCGATGGCCTTTCAAACAGAGATTGCTTGTTTGTGCTTACATCTGGTAGGTTCAAACATCTGTCGTCGCTGTTGTACTTCTGAGTGCAGACATTGGACAGCATAGTCATGGCAGTTCTTGTAAATTTAGGAAAATGCTCGGCTTTTTCAGTTTATATTAGGCGCATACTCCGGGGGATACATGACTTGCGGATGGACGGGGGTCTGCCGCCCGGTTTTCAGAAAGCTACTCCCCTCAAACTACCGACAGTTGCCGTCATACCTACTTTTAGGATGAATTTTGGAGGAAAACTACCCATTCTAGACAATTTTTTGCCAATTTCTGGAAAACCCAGCCATGTTTAAGGAAAATCTGCCGAGAAAGGACCTTTTAGAGAATTTTGGATCCAAAAACCCACCCATATGGGCGGCACATACCCGCAGCGGGAGGGGAAGCGGCCAGTGGAGCGCACTGACCTGTGTGCATTGGGGTGACGGAATTCTGTATTGCCTCGTTTTCGAAACTCAGTCAGGTAATTATGGGACGAACAAACCAAAATGGAAGGATGTTATTGCGGGTTTTATCTTTACAAGTAAATGACTTTACGATTAAGCACTACAAGAGTCCGTCGGTTGTTTCTTAGACTTTCATTTAAGCAAATAACGTATTTTCAAGTCAAAAATCTCTACAATAGGTCGTTCTGTTACAAATTTAGTCTTTTCTACTGCGCTGTTGGGTCCAAAACTCTCCCCATAAAAAGAATCGTGCCAGTCGGTACGTGCCTGATGAAGTAAAAGAAGGGCCTGTTCACAATAAACTGAAAGGATAAACTGGTAAGGGAGATGCCAATTCCGGTAGCTGCTGCAGCCTCTGTGCCTTCTTCGTCCACGTTGATATACGCCTTGTGCACCGCATTTGATACATACATGCCCTTGAAACCTGTGATGCCAGACAGGTCAGCACTGCTCGGGTCAAACACATCTTTCATGCCCATCCTTGTTAAGGATTCTTTCAAATCAAGATCAGTTGTAACCTTAAACTTTGGCAAATAGACGTCAAGTTCGGTGCTTGGGTATCTGTAAAGTTTTGTCAGCAATTCTTCCAGAAAGGCGACTGGCTCAGGAAGTTGCTCAAATCGCTTGAAGTGATCAGGCGTGGATGGCAGGACTATCAACATCGTTAAACTCTCATCTGTATATGGCAACTCCATGGTCTGGTAGCGTGATGAAGGAATAAAGCCATCAGCGAAAACCTTCGCCTTTCGGTACATAGCATCAACTCGTTTGACCACGTATCTGCCATTCTTCAGCGTGCTGAAAGACAAGGGGGCTGTGTTCTTCTTGTCGAATTGGTACTTCCATTTGCCTTTGAAGTAAATCGCATTTGTGATTACAAATCTCGTCAAGGCGTTCAAACTTCCAGCAGGGAACAAATCTTTAATTTTCTGGTTCGTTTTCTCTTCCACCCATTTATTAATGGCTCTTCTTGAATTTTCTGGATTTTTCACAAAGTTCAATTGGCCTAACTCCGCTTTGTACCACCTCTGTAATTTTGCAATGTAATCATTACATAAGCTTGAACAGAAGTACTTCTGCAGCCACAGTTTATTGGCAACATTAACTGTGTTATTCTTTGAAAGTGGGCTGAAAACATCAGCCAAAAGCTTCTGAATTGCTGAATGGCCATTACTTGATTTGGAGCTTTCGATCAACTGTTGCCATTCCATGTATTTTTCCATCTCAATTTCTGTTCTGCCTTTCGTGCCAGCTTTGAGCATCCCAAGGGCAACATAGACACTCAGCGGTGAGAATATAATATTCTTCGATTTATCAGTCGATGCAGCGATCTGTTTGTACAATTTGAAGGCAAAGTTTGTTGTCGATGCGAAGTCTCTCAATTCTGGCTTTTTCGCACCCAAGGCCACATCTCCAAGGATGAAGTTTTGGGAATTTGCAAATGTGACCAGCAAAAGCAGTGTTATTACGGAACGCATCTTGAAGCAAAGAACTGGAGTGAAGTTCAAATGAATCTGAAGATGGATAGACTTGCAATTGATTAAAATCCCTTTAAAGGCACATTTTTCACGTCATCAGCTTCCGTCTCAAACAGAGATTTGGCCTTCGCGAAAACATGGAATAGCGTACTGGAGTGGAACTGTGCATCTGAGGTCTCAACATCGCGAAATGACTTCTATCTTAATTGTATCAAAATCTTCTTGTTATGGAAGTATCTTCATTGGCGGGAGTACCAAAGTTTCCCGTTTCCATGATCTATTTCAAGTTGTAGCAACCCGCAACTTTCACTCGCGGGGTGAGTGGCCGAGTGGCTTATACAGTCTTCGTCAGGTGACTGAAGTTAAGCTTGGTCGAGTGAGGTCAGATTCGGATGGGTGACCGCTGAGGCCTGACCTCGCAACTCACCTCGCCGTCCTTCGGAAGGGACGTTAAACTAGGGGTCCCGTGCCTGGATGCGGCATGCACAGTGGGCCTAAATTAGCTTTCAGTAGCTAGAAATCCTGACAAGCCCACTCAACACAAATTGAAAACAAAACTTGCATGCCGCACACGTGTTGTCTCTTAGAAGTCCACGTTCAAGTCCATTTTCATTAACTAAGAATATGGTGAAAACAATAGCCTACAAACAGATGAATCACACCATGCATGCTGGTTTGAAACAGACCCTTTAAAGGCACATTGCTGACCATGATGCTTTGCATGCCTAACGAAAAAGTAAGACGAATAGAGCCTAGGGGGTCCATCATAGGGTGCCTTAAAACCACAAAACCGCCAAAATTTGCACTCTTACCCGTCACCCGCAACTGTCAGTCTTCTTCAGTACGATGATAAATATTCTTTTCGGGATATCTATTTCATGCAAATGAAGCAAGAATCCTGAGGTAATTTGCCTGAATCTACCATTTGTGATGACCGTCCTGTTACAGCTATGTGGAGGCCTGATGGATAAATAACGGTTATCTAGTAGAAGGTTCTAAAAAGTAAGCGAAAAACCGTAAACTGCTCGTTTAAATTCCAATTTTCCGCAACCGTGTAGCAATACAAAAACCGTATACCTCACTGATTTTCTTACAGCAACAGTATTCCGCATCCATAATAAGGCCGAATCCGCCTAACCACCACACTGTTGCCCTGTGCTCTTTGACTTGATGATAACGCTTCAGGCAATAGAGACTCATAGTATTACTAAGAAAAACTTGACCCTATTTGGACCCAAACTTCGCAATTCCTAACGTACCAATCAGATTGCGAGATTCGGCAGAGAACAATGATGTCGAATTCTCGATTCGAATGATGCAGTTGACTAGATTTTGAACAAAGTTGCTACGGCAGGTGGCTGAAGTTTTCTCTGGTTTGTTTTGGTCTTAAAACATGGAAAATGTAAATGTAGCGTTGAAAGACTCATTTTCGACTTACCAGGTAAAGTAAACATCCTTCTTCAGATCTATACCAAGTTTCTTTGATTAAACGCCTGCTTAACGTGGTTTTTATTGCATTTTCGTTCCGAGGAGTGACCGTTGAACAGAGCTACGGCAGTCGTTCAATCCTGATTCGATCAATCGAATCATGATCGAATGCAGCAGATAGGGCCGAGTTTTTCACTGTTTCATTATGAGTCCCTCTTGAGCAAGGTTTACCGCAGGGATACAAGGGACTCATCGTCATAAGTCTACCCTTAACCTAGGCCAGAAACAAATTTTCTCGTCATATGAAAATTAAGTTTAGGCCACAAAGAATCACAGCTTGCTATGGCTTTTAAGCAGTTATGTCACAGTGGTTATGTTCCTCATCTGAACTGTTGGACTTCAGACCATGAGCGATAGGGCACCCAGTGTGTAGCAGTTTAAATTTATATCAGTAGCGAGCCACCTTAATTTTTTATCTTTTTTTTGTGTCTTGAACTTATTTCTACTTCGTAAACAACCACGTTTCAATGTTTCGTAATTTTGAAAATTTCAGTAGTGAGCCACCTTAAGTGAAGATCCATCTTAACTCGTAAAGCTCTGGATCTTCACTTATGGTGGCTCACTACTGAAAATTTCAAAATTATGAAACATTGAAAGGTGGTTGTGTACAAAGTAAAAATAAGTTCAAGACACAAAAAACAATAAGTTAAGGTGGCTCGCTACTGATATGAATTTAAACTGTTACACACTGGGTGTCCTATCGCTCATGTTCAGACCGAAACTGCAGGCTCAAAATCTTGAAAAAGGTTGGGGTAAAATTCTATGACCTATCTTTTCAATCGAATGTCCTGAAAGAAACTTAAAATACTACCGGGTGAGTCAATAAAAATGCCCGGTGCTTGAAAAATCCTGCTCCCTGAGCATCAAAGCAGCGGTATAGAAAACTGTCTTGCTGTATCCCCGATATGTCAAAATTAAGTTCAGTAATTTATCCGGCTTTAATCGATCTTTCCTTCCCATCGAAATGGGAGATTTTCTGCAGAAAGCCCCTTTCTAAAACCTGCAAAAACGATTAAAAACACAAAGCAAGACTTCCCTTTGTTCTCTTTCCTAGCAATAATGACTCTTGGATGTGTTCATGTTTTGCGTTCTCTTGGCAGAATGGAATTCCCGTGAATAAGTTATTCATAGCAGGGGGAAGACTTTTTCATCCCCCAAGAGGATAGCACGTTCTAACACGTGCTCAAATCATCTCTGCGAGGTAAACATATTAGAGGAGCTTGCACATGATTTTAGCACGTGTTTAATGTTTCTCAACGGAATATTTCTGGGAAATCCATTGCAAAATCTGAACCGAGCAAGTGGTTTCAGCCAGGAAAATTTCGAAGGATAACTGAACATGTTAGCTGTTCAGTCAGAAATTGTAAATATCATTGCTTGGATACTCATGAAACAGTAGCCTGTCAAACACCGGGCCTTTTTTTAATCACCCGGTTTAGGTTCACGTTCCGTCTCCATTCCATTGTTCCATGTATTACAACTAACTGTTAATATTCCTGTCACTGTATCAAAAGTATTTCTCCATATACTGTTGTTTCCTGATTTTTGTCAATATTTCCAAAGAGCGTAAATATCGCAGCGTGGGTTCTCTCCACACATTAGTTTTAATGTCAACAAACTCCACTCCCGTTAATGCAAATTAAAAAATGAAGACGAAATAACTGTGACGTAGCCTAAAGCAGTCGAAATTTGAAACAGTGGGAAATTTGTGTGATCCTTCGTCAAAATCAAAAGCGGTAAGGGGTCATTCCGGCGTTCTGCCAAGTTTTCATTTCATTTCGGTTTACTGCAAAGATTTGTTTTAAAATGAAAGAAATGCGTTAGAAAAGAAACAGAAAAGCTGCTTTTAATTTTGCCTCGTTTTGATAGCTTTCCAGCCATTCGTTCGCATTTGGATAAAAATAAAAAAATTTATTCCTTTCCAAAACGATTCCTCAGCCTTATTGCGTTCAAGATGAGTTTAAAACATTCCCTTTCCTCAATCTAACGCCTTTTACCTGAGCGTCAAGCAAGCTTCGAAACTTTAAGTGCTATATACTGCTTTTTTTGCAAAGTAAACTAAAGACCACTGTCGTGACAAAAAGTACTCTCCAACAACTGTTTTGGACATGACCTGAATTGGACAGCATCAAGGCAATTTTCAAAGCCAGGACTTATCTTTCGAGATAGCTAACATCTACAAACTGGCAAATAATCATTTCCAATACAGGGTGTCACAAAAAACTTGTGCTCCGTTTGTCTGGCTGCTGTGGAGGAGCTGTACATTAAATCGTCTTGGTTTTACACAGTTGGATTGATCAGGCATCACGTTAGAGTTTGAGACCTTGTATGAGTCAATCTGACAAGTGGTTGCTGATGTATGGCAGAGAAAAGGAAAAATAAGTGGTTGCTTCCAAAGAAGAATTTCTATTATTCTTCAGCAATGTCAAAATAAAGTAAGTTTTTAAAGAAAGGGTCCTAGCATCGCATTTTCAGTTTTGCTAAATCTCTTGAAGGGTTAGCAGTGTTGTCTGTTCCGAGGAAGGGACTTCTTTCTACCTCTTAAAAAATGCAGAGAAGACTTTGATACGATGCCAGAACCCTTTCTTTGAAAACTTACTTTATTTTCGTATTGCTGGAGAACAATGGAAATTGCTGTTTTTGAAGACACCACTAATTTTGCCTCTTTTCCACCATAAATCAGCAATCATGTGTAAGATTAACTCATACAAGGTCTCAAACTCAAAATTGAAGCTTGACTTATACAACTGTGTAAAATCCAAGGTGATTGAACGTACAACTCCTCCATAGTAGCTGCACAAAAGGGGGGCACAATTTTTTGGACACCATGTAGTTTGGCTTCTTATGTGCTCAAAATTTTTAAATACCAGGAGCACAGTAAAACATTGATAACCTGAGATCAATCAAACAGCAAGTACCTCCCTATCATACACAATTGCCGTCAAATACACAGCAATTATGATGTTACAACGAGAAAAGCAAAGCAGCATGAATTAAAGCCAGTCAAGCACCAATTTATTTTGAAGATTTTAATCAAGTTTCATGTAAAAACCTGAAAATCATGGGCATTCATTCAGATCAGTCAGGGCAGATGCAGCCTAAACTTGAAGATGGGTAAACTGTTGAGGGGGAACCAGAAATTGTGATTGACAAGCATGCCAAACACACATTTTTGCACCAGGGTACCCATGAGATTTATGAGGTAGCACTAAATATCAGACAGCTTTACAAGTTTTCAACATCCAATATCAGCATTCAGATATTGTAAGTGCAAACTTAAGTACCCTTAGCAAAATATTTAGTATGTTTGGAGCATGCTTCAAGCTTGATACTAACTTGTTTTGAGCATGATTTGGGTATGTTTGAGAGCTTGATTTGAGTAAGAATTGTGCACAACTTGCGCTAGTTTGCAGCATGTATCTTTTGATTGGAAGGCAAACTCAATCAACCTTGATTGTGGTATGTTTGAGAATGACTTCAGCATGTGATTATTGTTAAGCTTGATCAAGCTCTAATCATATATGCAGGCTGACCAAAATTATGTCAACATACTTGTGTCAAGCTCCTTCAACTCAAAATCATGTTCCTTTCAAGCTTGCGCAAGCTTGTTGCAAACTGAACTTATTCTTAAGGGTAAAACTTCCATGACTGTTAATTTTTCCTTCACCATCATAATCATTTTGCTGTTTGGGCTTGTTTTTCAAATATTTTTATGGTGTTACTGGATGTTGAAAGCTTAAACTGCCCAATGTATCCTACTACCTGGTAAGTTCCACCAGTACCTAGGTATATTTCCAAAATAATGTAGTACATTTCTACCATTAGTACATTACCTTTCTACAAAATGGAATCATTACTCCAGGTTTTTCCCTACCTCTGCCTGAAGCAAATTGGATTGGTGTCACTATTCACAGAAAATTTCATGCATTTATATATATCAAATTAAATATTTTCTTGTTTGGAGAATTTATCGTTTTGATGATAATTGATGCAAAATCACTTACAAAACATGAAGGTATGTACAAACTATTCACATCATTGTCTTGTCTCAAACTTTAGTTCTGTTATTTCCTCTGTACCATTTAAGAACTTGATCCCTAAATATAAAGAACACAAATATATAGTAAATCCTTGAGCCAACAGCTGATTTTAAGAGGCTTTCTAGAATACCTCTACATGGAAATGAAGTAAAAGACCTTTGATCCTTTCTACAAGAGTCTGGATCAACAGAATGTTTGATTACATTTCAGTTTGAAAAGTTGAATCCATTATTGCCACAACTTTCTAGCTATTCCTCTTGTTTCCCTTCTGGCTCTCCTCTGTTTTTAACTTCCTTGATTTTGACCTTTTGTATGAGGTAAATCCCTTTATTAAGTTGTTGTTGCCATGCTACAGTGTTATAATTTTGGTTTATAGGTAGGTCCTTTATTATGAGCTTAGTTCTGATGAAATGAAAGGAAAAATTAATCAAAGTTCTACATTTTTGAGAAATTTTTATCAATTTTAAAAAGTTATCAAGGAGACTCATGATTTATTGTTATTCATTTACACGTTCTTTTTTATATAAGAAACTTGGATCGGGCCATAGTACTAAAAGTTTCTTAATTTCACATGAAATTTTGTCCATTTTAGTACTAAAAGTTTCTTATAATTAGTTTCTTATTTTTTGAATGCAGAATTATCAATGTGGTCGCTATCATTGCGGTAGATATGTTTCTTGACATTTAAAACATCATAAAGGACTAAACAGCGTTCTGTTACGTTGAAAACACAAATGGTTAGATAAGATTGCTCAAGAACGAAGGTTCAACGATCTATTCGCAATAAAATCCATGCTTTCAACTTTGAATAGTTTCTTAGTACTTCTCAGACATAGTACTAGAGTTTCTTAAAATTTTGGCCATCTTAGTACCTGTTTCTTATAAACCAGTTTCTTACAAAAAAATATGTATTCATTTACCTGTATTGCTGCACTCTCCCTTCTCAGTTCTTTGATCACAAGTGCTAATGCCTCTGGGTTCACTCCTGCTTCAATCAACTTTACACAAATTGATAGACTTTCAGAATCTAGGCCTGTGTTCAGCAAATTGGACATTTCCATCAAGACTGTAAAGGAAACAGAAAATAAATCTGGGACAGTAATAAATTTCCTTTTACTCCTGTCAACATAGGACACACCTCCTACTTTGGCTATGAATGCTAGAATTGGCATTAATGTGTTGCGTTCCATGCAACACAGGATTGGTTGCAAATGATTTTAGAGACTTGTAATAAGAAACGCCTACAGCAGAACTCTCATGTAATGTCCTTTCCCTTACCAAAATGATTAGTATGTTTAGAGCATGCTTCAAGCTTGATATTAACTTGTTTTGAGTATGATTTGGGTATGTTTGAGAACTTGATTTGAGTGAGGATTTTGCACAGCTTGCGCCAACTTGCAGCATTTATATTTTGACTGGAAGGCAAACTCAACCAAGCTTGATTGCAGTATGTTTGAGAATGAATTAAGCATGTGATTATTGTCAAGCTTGATCAAGCTCTTAATCATCGTGCATGCAAACTGGCCAAAATTGTGTCAAGCTCCTTTTTGAGCCAAAATCATGCTCCTTTCAAGCTTGTCAGTTAGATTTCCGTACTATTTTTCATTTTTTAACGGCCTAAGGGTTACCATAACGGCAAATTGCCGTTCAAAAAAATTCGAAAAATCGATCCTTATTTCATTCATTATATGGGCCTTCAATTTACAGTAACTTCCAAGAGCCTCTCCTTTTGCAACGCTCCAATCTAAAAAATACTTTGCAGTTCCTAAATTCGGAGCGATTATAGAATGATTCGATAAACTATGATCTTCGATTTACTTTTGTTGAAAGTATTAATCATTCTATACTTACTATCGAGTGTTTCTCTTGCGGCAGCTACTTTTTCGCGCTCTTCACGCGACGCCATCTTGTTCCGAAAGAAAATATGGAGATCTGGGACTGACTGACGTAGGTACCAATCGCACGAGCGACGCGGAATCTCTTCGGGAGAGAGGACCTCATGGGGCTAAGATTCCCTTAGTGGCTTTTCCAGTTATTCCCCAGTCATATTTCTGTCTGCTCACTTGTTCCAAGTTGAATAAATCAGAAAATTCACCAATGCGGTCATCAACGATTTATGATGGGATGCTCATAATTTGTGGACCTGTGATCATTCACAAAGTTTGCCCCCCCCCCCTTCGTCCGAAGTACACGTGTTTTCTTTCATAAGAAACTAGTACTATAATGGCAAAAAATTTAAGAAACCCTAGTACTATGCTCGAGAAGTGCTAAGAAACTGTTCTAAAAGATAATCAAATATGATTGTGGGAAAATTGTTGTTGACCCCTCGTTTTTGGGTAGTATTTAAAATGATTAAATACTTTGAGCCCAGAGAATTTGTGTTCTTGGATAAAAATTATGCTTCATGCCATGTAACAAATACCTAACAGTGGTAGGAACAACTTCCATCCATGAAATAAGAAACAAATTAAGAAAACTTTTAGTTGTAAAAAGCTGAAATTTTCATGTGAAATTAGGACACTTCTGATACTACATGCCAATCCAAGTTTCTTTTAAAAAGAAAAAACGTGCACCATCTATGAATGCTACCAAGCTCGAAGTTTGGAGTTGGAACGTATGACCGTTCACATCACAGGTCAAAGTTTTCAGGGGTCAATAAAGAGTTTCCAGAAGAGTTTTCAGGGGTCAATGAAAACTCTATGTCAACGGAAAGCTTCTCTTTTCAGTTAAACAAATTCTTGACAGTAAAACTTCATAACAGTAGAGCAGCCTCACCTAAATGCTGCTTTGAGCAAATTCTAAATAAAAAAGACCTAGGCCTGGCTACAACAAAGAAACCCGTAAAAATGGCTTGCTGATGCTATTGAGTTGACTCCTGCCCTGGTCACTGCATTTTGAGAGAAGTAGTGGAAAATCTCTGTGACATGGCCTTTCAAAAATACCGCAAACCCGTCGTTTCGAAAGAAGTTTGCCTATGTTACGTGACCGAGCCCCTTTAAAACTGAAAACTTTCGGACGGAAAAGATACGGAAAAAGAGCTTTGGACAAAAGCTTTTGGGCATTTTCCACAATTTCGAACAAAAAACTTTCAGAAAAACAATTTTGCTTCATACAAAATCATATGTCAAAAGCTGGTTGTAATTTTGACGTTAAATAATTATGTGCAACTTTGACTAACTGTACAGATGTATCAACGATGGAAAGAGTTTGTTGCTGACAACAACAATTTTCAACTCAATTTGGAAGCAGAATCAGCGATGGTAGTATATCACTATTCAATAATGTTATGGGAGTAATTTGTCCTCTTTCTTTTATTTTAAAGGAATTTAAAACTTGCGGATAAACTGTCGGACAAAACTTTAGTCCGAAAGTTTGATTGTCCGACAGGGACGCAGGAGGACGCAGGAAGCATCTCAAACTTGGGGGCACAACACTTCGAGGGCACTTTTCCCTTAAGAAACAGGGTCCACTTTCAAAAATAAAAAAGGAAATTCTTTGTTTATTGCAAAATCTTGGGGGCGGCACGTGCCCCCAGTGCCCTCCGGTTCCTACGATCATGTCGCCCGAAAATTTTCGATTTGAGGTAGTTCTTTGAACTGATTCACTTGAAAGAAAATCCAACCTCCTTCGCTATAATTCGATCATTGAGCCTCCCAGAAATCTTCAAATTTCTGATGCAAAATCGAAATCAAATTTAAATTTCTAAATAGTAATCCAGAAGAATGAAAGACTTGCAATTGATGCCATATTGCAAACATTCATAAACTATGGTTTTCATAGAAATCATTCCACATTTTCTCCAAAAGTTTGGAGATTGTGAAATGGTTTCAAACTTTATTTCTAAATTATACTTGACGTGTTAAAGAAGGACCAAAACTCATCTAATTCTAACAATAATGAAGTTTCAGAAATGTCCAGCAGCGATGGACTTATATTGAAATTTACAACGACATTTCTAAAGATTTGTGATCCATGCTCTCCTCTGCATACGCGTACCAGCTATGTATAGTATAAGCTGAAACACCGTTCTTGGCAATAGATCTGGATACATCCAAGGGCCATCCAACAGATGGCGACAGAACATCTTAGGGTGGGGTCTGAACAGTTTGAGGGCAAAAAACATCTCTAAGCTGCATCATCGTGTTTTCTTTTTTACCACCAGCAGGTAAATGTTGTTTACCAACAGTCTTGTTTACAAACATCATTCAAGAGAAGAGAAGAAAGCAAATGGATCTTTTTCTGCGCCACATTCTTTGTCCATCTATGGTGAAGAATGACTTACCGTTAAAGCACGATAAAGCTCCCCTCTCTGCCCCTTCTCAAATAATCCCCTCCCCTCTGAGCCAAAATTTTGAATAAGCCCCTCTCTATTAAGCTTCCCCACTTATATCAAATCCCATAAGCTACCAACGATTTTCAATTTATTTGAATCTTTCAGGAGCTGTAAAGTTGCCATTATGTGATAAAATGCACAAACAAACCAAAATCTTTGCGCAAGAGAGTACATAAGAATATCTTGAAAGTTTGGCTTCAAGAAATCTGCTATATTTATCTACGATCCTGGACAAAATACTGGATAAAGTCATACTTTCACTATCTCAGTTGTTCTCATTTCTACATTTTCACCACCCCCTTTTACCCCTAAAAACAATGTTATGAATGGCATCTTGAAGCTGAAGAAGATTTAGCAACAGTGTCTCGGGGGTGAGGGACCTGTTCATTTGAAAATGTAAAATTTTACGTCGTTCCTATAAGGCCAATAAATTCTGTTTAGGATTGCAAGTTGCTTACCTTAAAACCGAGAGATTCCGCCATTCCTTTTATCCTTTTGTTGTATTCTACTCGGTGCTCGTGTCGTAGATCTAGCATGAAACTACAAAAGCAATGGTAAAAGGATGAATAAAATGAATTCTTAGACTCGATTACATGTCGTAGTTTTGCTTTTTGCCTGAACTGATATCGCTACAACTCAGTGGAGCGATAACAACAACAACAATTCAACTCAATGAGAAGAGCGTAACTTGAGGGTCCTTATGGTACTGAGGCTAATGAATTCTTTACAAACATTACCTAGTGACAAAGCAGAAATTGTGTAAAATCACGTCATCGAGCAATCTGAGATAAGGAAGTGTTTGGATAGATAAGCTTTTTGAAATGATAAGTCAAGAGTTTAATAAGGCCCAAGGAACAAAGTACCAAGTGTTGCTGAATTTTTGGATCTGTTGCAGGGAGCTAAGGGGACTAGAAGTTACGATTTTTCGCGCATGCGTGCGCAGTTTTTGCTCTGTCCTACCCAGTCTGATAGCAAATGTAAGCATTTTCAGGAAGAATCTTTGCACAGAATATTTATGTCCAGTGTAATTCCATTCATCAGAAAAAAACCATAAAACTAAATTTATAAATTTTCGCGCAAACAATACCCCAAATTTACAGACAATTAAAAACATATACCCTAAAATTGTGACAACGATCCAAAATTTTAATCATGAGAGTGAAAATTGATCAAAATCAATACCCAAAAGACTTATTTTTCTAAAATCACACCCCAAAATTTATGACTACTTGTGACTTTATAAAAAATGATACCCCAAAAGTTATTTTCTGCTCGATAAAAGGCACCCCAAAAAAATGGCACATTCCGTACCACAAATGTGGAAGTTACCCCAACCTCCCCCAGGAATTCAAAGAGTGATGATGATACTGCAAATGCTCTATCTGGAATTACGGCAAACGATTTGAAGTATCATTCGATCCATTCAGTTGAAAGAATTAAACAGCAACATTTTACACATTCAATTGTAAAATTTTGCAAAGATTCGAGCCATATCTTGGCCTCGTGTCAAGGAGCACATAAAAAGCTGTTATGACGTCATGCCATCTGGCTGGTATGTTTAGCATCGTATATCGTAAAACTTTATTCAAAAAAGGATTCGTACAATTTTGTGAAATACGATCCATAATTTCTACAACATCTTCATAAGTTGAATGTGTCAAAGTCTGAAGAACTTACTTTGAAGTTTCGACAATTATTCTAGCATTGTCTGCAATGATAGGCTTTATTTCACTCGTCATTAAATGCACCATGCTGAAAGCGAATTTTGCAAATTGAAATTAGATTTTCTCCTCATTTAATGCTTCTAATACTAAAATTATCTATATGAACAAGCAATGACATTAGTTCGTGAGTGCAGCGTTTTGGGAAAAATGAACGAAGTGTACCAACATATGGAATGGAGTAAGAGAATAGGCCTTTCTCATTCTGTTGACATTACAAGATGCCTTTGCCCCACCTATGGTCTATGAAGTCTGTTGTCAGTTATTGTATATACCTGTTTGAGAAGAAGATAACATCAAATAATCCTTTGTAGTTTGACTTTCGAGGAAGATCTGCCATGCTATTCAAAGGTAAGAAATGTATCTTTATTCCGTCTGGATTGAAGTAACCTGAAACAGAAAGAAACGATCTTTACATTGACGCCAAAAATGAAAACAAAAACAGTGTTCCAAGTCCAGACAGTAAATTATTCAGTTTTTAGTTTAAACTGAAACATTAGTTGGAAGCTAGCAAGTTCGAAACAGTCCTCTTAGAATTTCTTTATTCAAATTTTTGACAAAGACAGGATCAGTTTTGCCCCTGGACAAAGCATGGGTGAGAGGAAACGAGATGTTTATTCCTGAATGAAATGTGTAAATAGTTATACCCGTCGCCTTATCGTTGTTTCTGTCTGCCTTCCCTTCTTGCAGTCTCAGTTCGTTTCAAATCATGGCCTAATTTTCGTTTTCTGTTAAAGTAAGGCTGTCTCGCACAACTATTTCACAAAACTGCAAACGAGGACAGTCTCGCTTTTACAGAAAATAAAAATTAGGCCATATTTTGACATGAATAGAATCCAACTGAGACTGCAAGAAGGACAGGCATACAGAAACAAAGATAAGGACCAGATGATTTGCTTATACATTTCATAAAAGAATACACTTCTTGTTTACTCTCACCCATGGATAAAGTCAAACATTTGTGCCTCGTCTTCTCCATTTGTGCTTTGTCTTCTCCCCATCTGCATTCTGTTTTTCTCCCACTTTCTCACCAATTTAAAAGGGTGTATACTGTAGGCATAAGAATCATCCAAATGGTATGACTTGTGCAGCTATCACTTCCAAACATATTTCTCTCAAGTTTCAATGTACTTTTCAAAAAGATTGGAAAATTTTCTACCATGCTGATTTTTATCATACGCCAACTGTTTCAAAATGCGTCGTAACCAATTTGAAACTCCTGACACCTTCCTATGATGGTTGGGTAAACTTTGAGATTGTAATTGTTTGATTTAGCACACAGGAACGTAGTGTATTTAAAGCATACTTTGATAGTCATACATACAAGTAGTTGCCTTTCGCGCACCCTCCCGTTGCTTCTTTGCTTCTTCTTTTTGGTCATTTGCATTCGTTATTCCTGTCTCTTTTTTGTCACCAGATCCTTCCTTCTCCTCTGGGGTTCTAGGTGACAACTTTTTAGTCATGCTAGAAGATTTCAAGGGGCAGATACTGTACTCTTCTCCTGTCATCAACTCGTAAATCCATGCTGTAATATTGTGTTCTGATACGTTCGTAGCCATCTGAAAACAAGGGAATTGATTCAATATGCTACCATTACTTGACCTCATATTTACCATGATCATCAAAATTCCCTGTTTACCGACATAGCTTTGTTTGCTCTAAGCTCTCTCCTGCTCATTATCCAAGCAGAACGTAGCAATATAGCCTCACGACATAGTCCTAGATATCGCAACAGCAACAACAATAATAACAACAACAACGACATTTTTTATTTTGCTCAATCTGGAGCGTCCATCAGTCTATCGATAGCGATCACTACGAACATGTCATCAGTCTAGTAGCAATAGATATCCTGGATGAAAATTGCACAACTCAAAATTTTACTTGAAATTGTAAGAGGAGAAATGACAGAGATCTTCACATTTCCAAGCTAATTTTATATTCAATCGAAATCACACTCCGATGAGGATACTAGTCCGAAAGGCCTCAGTTTGTTAAACCTTAGTATTTTGTCGTCCAACCTCCTTATATGAATTTTCTAGTTATAATTCTTACTAAGTTTTTTTCCAAGCTAAAAACATTCAGTTTACCAAGTATAAGATTTCATTGCTCCGACATAACGGCTTGGAATGACACTCCAGTTAACATCAGAGAACTGTTATCGTCACTCTCATTAAAAACATATCAGAAAGGCATCTAACGAGCCTTGGTAATTAATCAGCTTGGTAAAGTGAGCGTGTGGCCGAGTGGTTAAGACGTCTGACTCGTAAACCCAAGGTTAGAACGGCCGTAGGTTCGAATCCCACGCTGGACAGTTTGGTCACTGTCCGTAACACTAGCCCGGGTCGACCAGAGCCATGTGAGGGAAATCTGATAGCTGTGGCGGGTAGCTGCGGCGGACTGATGGTAAAACATCCGTGGCCCCTGCTGGAAATAAGTCTCTCAGACTTTCGCGGGCTAGCCACGTTAAATATAAATACCTACCTACCTACCAAAGCTCCCTCAAGAACGACTCCGTGGAGGATCAGTATAGCTACCGTGTTTATGTAAATTTAGGCTGAGATTGGTACGTTTACATTACGGAGGAGCTTTACCGAAGGGATATCATTGTCAATATATTATATCAATGCATAACTTAATAACATAGCAACCGTTACCCAGGGTCCTTTGCAGGCACGCTGCCATAGACGATTACGCTAAAGATGGTGATGAGGAACTGTTTACAAAGATGCATTGCGTTCTAATTATGAATAAAGAACACAATGCATCTTGGTAAAAAGTTCCTCGCCGCCATCGTTAGAGTAATCATCTATTTCAAACTGTCTAAAAAGTAAATCTATTTGCTTTATTCGTGTAAAAATAATGATAATGAATTGAAATGAACGCAGAAAAATATTGATCCACATCACAGCACCGGGTGAGCCAGAAAGAGTTCCTACTTTTGAAAAGTCATAGCTTCAAGAGTACGGTAACCGAGACGATTGTAACAAGTCTAACGATCTCCATGATGCATACCAACCTTGACATACAAATCATTGCTTTTCTTGAATAAAGATTTCTCCTCACTCTCAATACCATAAGAAAGATAAGGACTGTTGATTATATCTCCCCAATAACCTCGCCGTGCTACTTTTTCGCCACCCTAGAAGATTAAAAACATATACACGTTTTTTATAAGAAACTTGGATCAGGCCATAGTACTAAAAGTTTCTTAATTTCGCATGAAATTTTGTCCATTTTAGTACTAAACGTTTCTTAATTGGTTTCCTATTTTTTGAATGCAGAATTAGCAATGTGGTCGCTAACACTGCGGCAGATATGTTTCTTGACATTTAAAACGTCATAAAGGACTAAACAGTGTTCTGTTACGTTGAAAACACAAATGGTTAGATGATATTGCTCAAGAATAAGGTTTCAACGATCTATTTGCTATAATATTTATGCTTTTAACTTTGAAAAGTTTCTTAGTACTTCTCAGACATAGTACTAGAGTTTCTTAAAATTTTGGCCATCTTAGTACAAGTTTCTTATAACCAGTTTCTTATAAAAAAACGAGTAGATGACAAAGAATTTTAATGTCATTCCTGCAGACTGCACCGTTCTTTGAAAGGAAAGAAACATGTAAATAGGGAAGTAGCAATTTCGCTGCAACATTTTATAGCTTGATGTATATGCATACACCAATAGACGGCACAGTAAAGCAGTGGCACTAGCTACACATCTACGGTTCCATTGTGTTGAGAGAGTTACCTCAAAAATATCAGGTTCAAATCCTTAAGTCAACTCACATCATATGTCCCAAACAAGGATTCCCTATTGAAAAATCAACAAAATTTGAGTATGAAAGATAGAACAAAATTTTCTTTTCTGTCCCTTTTTACAATGATTCAAATACTGGGTGAGTCAGAAAAAATTTCCCACTCTTTTTAAAATTCGTAGAACCAAGAGTACTTTACAGATATGAAGAATTGAAATTCCATTTAGAAGCCGAAAGATCAAAGTATTTTGTGATATTTTCGCTGTCTTCCCAGCACTAGAAGTATAGGTAGAATAAGTTTTATAAAATTTCATTGCTGCAAAATAACTGAAAAAGGCCTAAATCACACAAAAGAGCTAAATTCACAAGCTTAAAAACAAAACAAAAGATCAGTTGTCTGAAAAATCAATATGGTCTTTTATCTGCATGCCAAAAAAGAACATTCAAGATCGGCCTTATGATAAAATAATTTTGGTGGTTTTTTTACTCAATATAAAAGTTACAATAACAAAATTTCCTACAACACTACCTAAGAACTACTATACAACACTACAAAAACGGTGCCAGGAGGAGCAATAGATCATGACTACCCCCTGGCATTTAACATGGGCCTAAAAAATATATCTAAATATTAGATACAAAGTGCTAAATATAAAGAAAAACAAAAGACTTTATTATGAATAACATACTTGAGCCTGTTTCACACTGGATGTCAGACAAACATGGATGATGATAGTGATGATAATGCAAAATTGCTGGTTTTCCACACAGGAGTACTTTTTATGGACACCCGGCACTTCTAAGCATCAGTCCTTAGCACCATTTGATTTCACTGAAAAATGCATATTAACAATGCAGGTCAATTTCTCCAACAAAAAAAGCCTTGCCAAATCAAGTAACTCACTTTGTTGAAAATGATTCCAGATGCCAGAGTACGATTCGGTACTTCATAAGTAGAATCTTCGCGTAATTCGAAAGCAATACCATTTTCTCTCCATGTCTTATATTCACTGAAATTTATGATTGGAGCCTTGAAAAAGAAGAATTTGAAGCTTTATGAAGGTTGAGAGAAAAGCTGAGAAAATGGACCACCCAAGGAACTGAGCAGGCCCGACTTTTCAAGAAGTCATTTTAAAAAACTTCAAACCTAGTCCGCAGATTCTCAATCAAAGTAGAATATATATTAACAGCATTGCAGCCTTTACAAAGTAGAAAGTGCAGAGGAGATTTGTGCGGAGGAGATTTGAAGATTTTGAAACTTTCCTCCGTCTCTTACGCTAGCTCCTTCGCAGTAGCAAAAGTTTCATCCTACGCAAACAACAAAGCGTTAATGAAGCACAACTAAACCTCATCTGCAGAAACATATAAATTTTCCTCCGCAGCAGCATATACACTGAAAAATAACTGCGATGTCTAGCAACCCATGATTTAAGCGAAGCGGAAAAAGGAAGAGGGAACTTGTTTGTAGTCCTGTTCAGAAGAATTTTGTAGAAGCCTTTACATATCAAAATAGAATATAAAAAGAAACTACACCCTTATGTACAATCTAACATTATCTACAGTCCATTTAAAATACAGCCCTTGACCCTCTGAGACATAAAAACATTGATTTAAACATGGTCTTTAATGGCTTCAGTTTTAAAACAAATTCTTGAACAGAGTTGAGAAAAAATACTAGTCCTACGGTACAGGCTGGCTGAGGTAGCAAAATCATATTTCAATGATAGACCTAGAAAATAAGATTGAAAAATTTACTTAAAATACCTTTTCTTTCAATTTCATAGTATAATCCCAATCATATGCATTTGCCCTGCTATCATATCGAGTCTTTAGATGTTGCCTTATGCGTTGGTCCCTGAAATTAAAGAAAGGAATAAACACAAAAAGTTTGACAAATGTCAAATTTTATTCTTGAGAAATGTCAAAATTTTATACAGGTTCCAATTCCCAACGTGGCTATTTGAGGAGACTTATACATTTCACCTCCCCCCAAGGGCCCCAGAAAAGACGGGGGACCTCTAGATTGCTTTTCCTGACTGTTGAAACTGATACATTGCTTTCCTTAAAGGCAGTCTTCCCCTCAATAAATTGCTTCATCCAAACAAAGCAAAGTTATTCAGGCAGAACATCCATGGCCATGGAAATTACGCATGAATGAACCTGCTCTCATTGAATAAAGGAGATTAGTGTAAATTTTCGGAAAATTCAATAGCGATCTTCATCAATCCGTTTTCATTCATCAAGGGGACAGATTGCCTTTAAAACTTCTTTCTTTTATTTTCGATACATTTCGAAAGATTGCGTCGAGTAAGCAAACCTACGATGGTCGAAGATTACAGGAACTGTTTTAAGTGACTACAAAGTTGGGAGAAGATTACATACCACAATGCCGAAATATCGAATTGTATTTGTTCACTGTTTCTCCAGAACTTGAATATTCCTTCCAGAATATCATGTTCTTTGAACTGTTCTTGAAAGAAAATTCAGAAGAAGACATTGATGAGCATTAAAAGTATTGGGTAGTCAAAATTATAGCATTTGCAGGAATATCTACTTTTGCATTATGAAAGACAGACAAGGTCATCATCGAGGAGCCTAAGTCCTGAAACGATGCAATCCAAACATCCATCTAACCAGACGTTGCTTTGCGGTAACTCAAGAAATATACTGGACCAATTCTTTCTCTATAGTTCAAGGGATCCATGTCAGGGTGGAAGGGGCTGATCACCGTTTTATCAAACAGCCTAAGTTCTGCTCAGAGATCAAGCTTTTTATTTTACTTTTCTTTCAGTTGTAATTTTTCCTTTGCGATTAATTCCTTAGTTAATTGAAAGTGTCACTCACTGTGGGACCTCGCTGACAACGTGCCCTATCTTGCAATGAGTGGCACAGTAGCTGTATTTGCTGCAAGTTTCTGTGTCTCATTTGATATAAAAGTTATGTAAAGGCATTTTCATAAATGGATCATTCATCAGCATCAGGATAAGTGTAAACAGCCAACCACACAATGATCATTCCATTATGAAACGTCTATTTCTATACAAATATAAAGGGTGTGTTTGATTGGTAATTCCAAACGTACCAAATTCTGAAAACGGTAGACTTCGCAGAGATGGAAGCATAGTTCTCAATCAAACACAAAGTTCTTCACAGCAGCAGGTTTCAGATTTATCCTGGCGAAGACGAGGTTTTCAGTTGAAAAACACGAAGACGAGTATGGTGCTTGGCTACAAAGAGTAAAGTTAGCGATTACCGTAGCAACGCGAGCAAAGTTGCCTCGTTTTCAGAGTTCTGCAAATGAAATCGAGAATCTCTCCAAAGTCTGCCAAACCTTCCGCCTTTTGGACAGTAGGTTCAGCAGGCCTGCCAAACCTGCCGTTTTTGGAATTGGGAGTCAATTAAACACAAATTCCGAGTCTTCCAAGCCTACTGTTTTCAGAATTGGTACCAATCAAAAACACCCAACACATCTTCCCCAGTTCCATGATAAACAGGCATACGCTCCTCAATGATTGAAAAATGAAGCCAGCACTTTAACAGTCTCTTACCAAATTTTAGCTCAGCGACAAAGATAAAGGAACGAGAAAAATTAAGGAGAAGAGTTGGGAATCAACAGATTATGAAAAACGGTAAGGATAAGGTCAATGACATACCTTGAGATTCGATAGATTCAAAACTGGGAGCTTTCCTTCTAAGTATGCAGGATTCGTAACAAATCTATCAAGGAAATAAAAGTGCCTTTCTTTTTTATCTTAAAATATTGTTGGCAGCCTTGACATCTGAAATCTTGGAAGAAAACCTGTTTTCCTTAATAGCGTTCCGATTCTTCCAGTACCGGAGGTCATCTAAAATCTAGTTCAAACCTGGTTCTCAGAAATAAAAAGATATGAAAATGATTTTTATCATCGTTTGAAAGGCATGACCATGTTTTGAAATGCTACAAGGTTACTTTTGATCTACGATTACCACTTTAAGGATTCCGAATCATACCATTCCAGTCAACAGTACGTGAAAACTCAACGTAGCGAAGAATTTGAAATATTCTGGGGTAAATCCATTGTCTGTCGGATGATTGACACCTGTGTCTTGATTTTGCACATAGAGCGAATAACCCTCTTCTTAGAAATATTTGCATTTGCCGAAGAGCAGTCATGATTCAAACTGACCAAGAAATATCTAAAAGATAGCTAAGCCCTTCAAATACATGCTGATACCTTGTTTATGTTGATAATTTTTGCTTTTTTTTCAATTTGTTTTGAGTGGGCTTGTCAGGATTTCTAGCTACTGAAAGCTAATTTAGGCCCACTGTGCATGCCGCATCCAGGCACGGGACCCCTAGTTTAACGTCCCTTCCGAAGGACAGCGAGGTGAGTTGCGAGGTCAGGCCTCAGTGGTCACCCATCCGAAATCTGACCTCACTCGACCAAGCTTAACTTCAGTCACCTGATGAAGACTGTATGAGCCACTCGGCCATTCACCCCTTTTAGAACGCTACTACCTGCAGGCTAGCTCGTGAAGTTTTTGAGGTCACCTGGTATGTGACAACTACGAAGATGATTTACTAAACTAGCTGTTAACTTTGTTAAGGGAATTGCTGCTTCTGCTTTAGTGGCTGTGCTTTTTGAAAAGACCGAGAAGACACGATAACAGCAGTTTGTATGCTGGAAATTCATGGCTTGCTGTTTGTAATGGGGTGAAATAAACGCAATAAAGTTAGTCAAGTTTCAGGGATGCCAGCACGTGTCCAGATGGTGGCTGGGGAGCGTTGTAGTAGTTGACATGTGACCATGAGCGATTACGGGACACATTTTGTAGCAGTTTGAAATTTATGTCCGTAGCGAGCCATGTTAACTTAGTGTTTTTGGTGCTGTGAACTTATTTTTGCTTGATTTTCAGCCACCTTTCACTGTTTCGGAGTTTTTTAAATTTTCAGTAGTTAGGCCACCTTAAGTACAGATCCACCTCAATCGTAATGTGCACTTAGGATGGCTCACTATTGAAAATGTCAAATTACTGAACAGTGAAAGTAAGTAAACAAAGTTAAATAAAAGTTAAGATGGTTCGCTACCGATATAAATTTCAAGCTACTGCACAATGGGTGTCCTATCGTTCAAATCTTATATCATAAAATCAATTTTCACGCTGCTCTTGCTCTGAAACAGGAAAAACTACCCGCAGGCTGCACTGAGACGATGTACACAGAAATACTCAATGAAAGTTTCAAGGCATTGAAAATTTAACCGTTAACAAAACAGTGTCAGCATATGCTATTAACAAATTAGCAGCTACTTGATGAACGAAACAGTGCAAAATTTATTGTTACATGGCTGGTGGAGAATGCTTGCAAAAAATCAACTCTCCTCGTATAACGTTTTCCCAAATAATCTACTGCCCTGGCATCCCAAAGTATTTAACCCATATCACAGACGTAAACACGGTGAGTAAATATCGTAACATTTGGTCATTGCAAACAAATCTGAGCTGCAAATTATCACCATTTTGTATAAATCTTTCTCAGCAATCCCTGTCCTGGATGACTGGATGATTGGAATTTTGTCATCAAGCTGAACAATTTAAAGTTGCAAAACAACACCTGGAGCTCGCAAAAGTTTCCTGCACGTACCGTAAAGCTCTATTTAGTCCTTGTTACCTCCTTTGTCTCTTTGTTAACCTCCTCCCCCTAACCTTCATTTGTTATCAGCAGTTACCAACAATTTTCCATCTACTTTGCAGAACAGATTTGATATCAACTTTGATTTGTTTGGACAAAACTGTGCTGAATTTGCATACTGTACTGGACTCGTAAAATTGTATGTTAACTCAGCAAAACCTTGGGAAAAAAAACGGCCAGCATTAAATTTCATGTCACTTCATTCTAGATATAAGCCCCCTTCCTGGGAATTTGTTCTTTTCCAAGCCTTCGAAATTAAACAGGCCTCACTGGGAGCTAAATGAGCTAAATAGAGCTTTTGCAGTACACGTATTTTTTATAAGAAACTAAGAATTTGGGCCAGTACTGAAGTTTCTTATTTGGGTGCCTCAATGGGCATTTCTGATGCATTTGCTTTTGTTGCCACATGTGGCAATACCGCAATGGGTTTAGATATTTCATTTTGTGCCTCAAAGGGCAAGTCACTGTTGTTATCTTCATTTGATCTTGCAAAATCCACAGTTGTTGGCAATTGCCCAACTGACAAAGTTGGGGCATCAGGAATAAATCCTCTTTGTAGTGCATTCAAGAACTGGGAGTCACCCATGTCAAGAATTTCATTTAATGTCTCAGACTGCCAATGTGTTGCTGACATTGCATGCTGGCTGTAGGCAAGTGATGTCAGTGCCATAAAAGCACATTGTCTTCCACGTGATTCTTCACTGAAACATGCATCCCCCTGGTGTTGGTTTCCTATTGCAACTAATATTGGCAATTCCAAAACTGAATTTTCAGAGTGGCTGTTACTTGATGTAACTGCTGGTCCAGGGTTCAATTCAACATCTCCTGCCAAGAACAAAAGAAAAAGCAAGGAAAAACTTGAAACACTATTGTAGGTATCATTCGACTTGTTACGACAACTCCTTGCAATTTTCCTTCTGAATTTTGAAGACCGGTTTTTCATCCATCTCCTGCCAGTGGCAAGCTATGCTTGCTGCCGTTTGTTGGTGAAAGCGCAAGCAACACATAGGCCCTCCTGCTGGATGTCCTCTTGAAACCTGTCCGCTGCAGAACAATAAATGGTCAATACAACGCAGATGATAAAAAGAAATCCTCTCATCCTGGTTATGAAATGGGTATAAAGAATGATTTGACACGTACCAGAGTGCATGAAAATCTTCTTCTTCTTCTTGGAACGAAAGTCGCCTAGCTTCTCCTCGCAAAACTGAAGTTGAAAGTAGTGCATTGTACTGAGTCAGTCATGAGTGTGCTGAAAAGCTTTTGTTGTTGCTATTGCTCTATCGCCACTGTTGTTCTATCCAATCACAAGCATCGATGAGTCTGCAGATTGTCCTTTTGTTCTGTGGTTTGCAACCATGGTGATAGTCGGCTACCCGTGTTTTGCTTGTAAAACTCGTCTAAATGGCTGCTTCACTACGTTCAGCAGCAATAAAAGCTCTTTTCATTTCAATATCATAATGACTGAGTGAGGATTGTCAGTCTCAAATCTACGAAATGATTAGTTTGGTGCATTAGCAAGTAAAGAATGACCTGATGACAACGGCCTATGATTACCTGATAAGTTCATTTGTCTTGTTTCGTAAAAATTCATCTGTTTGAGGTCGAACAAGAGAGTTGCCAAACAGTTCAAGAAATAGTTCCACTTTTTCTAAAATGAAAACAAACAAGAACTATGTTTATGTATGCAGAAATAAATAGTTAAACATTTTCATTTTAAAGGAGTTTGATAAGAAACACGTAGACAAATCCTCGTTTTGTGCATCAAATATCGCATTTTGAAAGCATAAATTCCTTTGTGATTGGCTTAGGTTAAAAGGAAGGATCCTTGTTTAGATACAAAGTGATCTTTGAGTGAAAGATCAACGAAAATACTTGTTGGAAATCCATTTATATCGCACCCATCCCAAAAGGTATGGAGGTTGAATTTGTGTCAGAAGAAAGTGCAAAGGCTAATCTCCAAGCTGAGACATTCCTTCTGAATTTTCGTCGCACAGTCGCAATAAATTAGCACAGCAGAATATAGCCAAATCAAAACTTTCCCCGATAGTTTCTTATCCAGCTCCTTTAACACAGAACTTAAAGGTGGGCTGAAGCGAAATTTGTATTGATGCAAATGAAAAGAATTGTCCAGTTACAAGCAATCCACTTTAAATTTCTTTGATATCTCATAAGTTATCCAGTAACTTTTTAAGTAATGGCTGATGACATCATTTCTCTGCAAATTACAAGAGTAATAACTGAAAACACACATGTATCTTATCTTGGAAAGGCTACAATTGCAACAAACATGACAGCACAGCTCACTAACTGTGATATTAATAATCTCAAATTCAATAGAAAATTGGTTTAGTGCATTTAGTGCAAAAGATTTTCTTTCGGCTTTGTGGTTTTAAAAACCATTCTTGTGCGAAGGCGCACAAAGACACAGAAATACAAGGGAGCTCTATCCGAACAACTTGAGAGCGGTTGGGCCTAACCACACTCAGTTGAAGACGAAACAGAACAGAAAACAAGACAACTTAACAAAGACACAGAGATCAAAACAGGGTAAATAAATAATCAATCAAAACAGCCGTGTCCTAACACCCTTCATTCTACAGACCGATAAATCAACAAGACATCTTGTAAACGCAAGTCATAAAGTCTCTTTTTGGATATCCTTCCTTTCTTTCCCAATGGATATACTCCCTTCCCAATGTGCACCAGGTGGATGGCACTACAAAGATTATTGAGAACAGCTACTGTTTCAGTGACATACTACGTCTTACTCCATTCTTTTCAGCATAAGATCCACATTATATCTAAATAACAGGACACCACACTCCTCACTTGCAATACTCTCTCCTCATTTGTTGCAAGATGACAAAGGATATTATTTAGTGAGTAGATAACTTAAAACTCTTTAAAGAATAGGGAAACAGGCATACCTTTTAATCCCAGACTTTCCTTTGATTCTAGTATGATTGAAATGAATAACAGTTGTCTTGCAATGACTTCCAAATTATTTTCCACAATGTAGAACTTTGAGAAATTGAAAAGGGTTGAGAAATATTATAAAGTTTGTCTTGCATCAATGCCAGATAACTTCTGGAAGCATATTATTTCTCATTCTGATCCTGCTAGTGATTAATATCAGTAGAAAGTAAGATTGTCACCTATAACATCACTGCTTTTTTAATATTCCATTCACAATTAAGACCAACTTCACAGAAAAATTTTGCATTACATTCTTAATCTTTTAGAAAACAAGCTATTAAATTGAGAAACTTCAGAAAATTTGTTATTTAGTGAATATACCTCAGCACCATCAAAACATTTTCACACCTTACAAAGCTGGCCTGTTTCTGTGTTGTCCAGGGTGGATACATTTTTCAAGATGAGCTTCTTTCTTATCATTGCAGATACCATAGGATTTGTATGTTTGGCTGAGATCAAAGAGCTTGGTACTTGAATTTTACAATTTGAAACAATTCAGTTTTTGTGTCTAAAGGAAACAGCTGGGTACGAAACTTTGCTTTGAGGTTTACAGCTTTGTGCAAACCTTTGTTGGTTATTGTTTCTGCTATTGTAATATAGCCACATAATGGACAATACATAGAGAAAAAAGCACAAAATTAAGATCAATGAATCCAAATATGTACGTACATTTAATTGTTGCGAATTTCTTCTCTTCCTGAGAGCACAAGTCTTTAGTATATGTCTTAGATCTGCAGCACCAACCAATAGAATTTCTTGTGACTCTGTTCAAAGACAGCAATCCTTATTGAATATGGTTAGAGAGCCCAATTACTGTATTCATAAAATTTTTTATCTACAGTCTTTTATACCTTTGCCTACAAGTGCTGTTATAGTGCAGCTTTTTCTTTGCACTATCAAGCAGCCTTTCAAAAGAAATAGAAATGATTGACAATTTGAATCCAGAAGTCTGCTGTTTTTCAAAACCAATGGCAGATCCAAGCCAAAGTTCAAAGCTAGATAATTGACTTGAGACATATCTGCTGGGAAATTATCTACTGTACACTGCATGTTTCTCTCAAAATCCCCATGAAAAAAGCAAAACATCCTTTCCAAATAACATTTGGGCTTTTCGTGACAACCTTTCATTTCAAAATTCTGTTTCAACAGATCTGCAGAGTATATGGCAAGAGATATCAATAGGTTATTCAATATAAAATAGAGAGCAAAAGATTTTTTCCAGTACAGTTTTTTTTATAAGAAACTTGGATCAGGCCATAGTACTAAAAGTTTCTTAATTTGACATGAAATTTTGTCCATTTTAGTAAAGTTTCTTAATTGGTTTCTTACTTTTTGAATGCATGAATTGTCAATGTGGTCACTAACACTGCTGCAGAAATGTTTCTTGACATTTAAAACATCATATAGGAATAAACAGTGTTCTGTCATGATGAAAACACAAATGGTTACTTGATATTGCAAAATTATATATTTGCTATATAATCCATGCTTTTAACTTTGAAAAGTTTCTTAATACTTCTCAGATATATATAGTACCAAGAGTTTCTTAAAATTTCAGCCATCTTAGTACTAGTTTCTTATAAACCAGTTTCCTATAAAAAGTGTACACAAAGAGATTTCATCAAAAGAGTTATACTCTGCTGACTGGCATTTCAAAAACTTTTGACAAAAGGTAAGTACTTCCAAGATGGATAGCTAGGTTTCTGTACAACAAGCATTGCTGATAATCAAAAGTATAGAAAACAAGTGCTTAAGGCAGCATTTACACAGGATTGGTTCCATTTGGTATGGTACCCAAATGAGTACGTTTAAGCTTTGCATTTACATGAAACCATTCCAAGTGGAACTGCTAGCCATACCCAAACAGATCCACTTACAAAGTTGATCCCATTTGGCACCGTACCCAGAAAGTCTTGTGTAAAAGGGTGGAATAGTTCTAAACAGGAACAGCTAGAAAATGACACTGCACAAAAGATGTCTTAAACAATGGAATTCAAAGAATTTCCTTCTTTGTTTTGAAAAACAAGAGATGCTGATGTCTTTGTTTTGAAAAACATTTACTATTTAACAAAGCTCTTGGATTTTTTCGAAACCGATCCCATGTAAATGGGATATAGTGGGAACAGTTCCAAGCAGTTCCAATCAGTTCCACATGGAACGGTTCCAACAGGTCTTGTGTAAACACTACCTAAAATGCCTAATGCAGAAGGCCTTTACAGCCTGTATCTCCACTCCAGATTGGAAAGCTTGCATAATGCGCAGGGGATCTCTCCCTCATCCTGTATTTGTATCACTAAACAATAGACCTACTATATTGTTTCCTTTTGTTATTTCATGAAAATTCTGTGGCTCAAGCTCCAGCTGAAATTCAAAGTACCCAGCAGAGAAATCGGCTGGCAAGGCAAACTTTCCAATCTGGTCTCTACTCAGTCTGCAGATGGCAGTTCTTGACAAGATCTTGTGTGTGCAGAGCAGACCAACAAGGCTTTGGTGGTATGTGCATGTACAGAGACTGTGCTTTCTTTGCTTTGAAAGTAGAGAACAAAAGATCTTGTAAACATCATATCAACGTTTCACGAAAAATCTGTGTGCCATGCTCTTTCTCATACTCGCTTAAATGCCATGCCCATTAATAATGGCACTCACTGGTATCTACTTTGGTGGAATCTTCTGCATGGCAGTTGATAAGATACTTATTTGCTCACGCTATACTTCATTCTTCATTTCACAACAGCTTTACCTGTCTAGTTTGCCTCTGGATTGGAATGTTTCTGGACCAACATTTGGACTTGGTGATGGCCTAAATTCTTTAATCAATAAATTGGTCAATTTTGGAAAATTCATTGCATTTTGACCATCTTTAAAACGTATAAATCATTTGAGAAATCTTTTAAAATTCTAATGTAGTACTTACGTCTGTTATTGATGTCCAGAGCAGGGCTAAAACCCCACCAAGTTACCGCACCATACGCGTCAACCATTTTGTTTTCTTTTGAAATGTTGTTGTTACCGCCAAATACCACCAGGTACTTCATGTAAATGTTTCTGCAGTTTGGACACTGCGCAGGCGAGACCATAAAAAGCTGGGAAAGAAGATGGGCTCAGGGCTCAACAGTGCCACCCGTGGCCCACTTTTTAGAAAAACTTATCGAAGATCATGGTATATGCTCGGTGTGTGGTATACACCGTTCCCGTTTCAGTGTGAGAAAGATTTTGAGTTAATATTGGAAAATGATCTCGAGACATTATAAATAAACGCACTGACACATCTGGGGTCGCAGAGCACTTCTGTAAACCCGGACACTCCGTACAAGACTTACAGCTACTGCCACTACTCCAAGTACATGACACCAGAGAGAGTGTGAGACGAGCCAAAGAAGCATACTTCATTGGCTTGGCTAACACTCTCTCGCCCAACGGACTAAACAGAACCACAGACCGCTAATAAACATAATGCCACTTTACTTGTACCTACTAGCATAATCTCTTACCTTGCCTATCCTTACTCATAATCACCATCATCACCATCATCATAATCATCATATCATCATCATCACCATCATCATCATTACCACCCACCACCAACACCACCACCATCACCACCACCATCATCATCATCATCATCATCAAGTCACACTATCCACGTCATATCATTACCATCATGATATCACGTAACCCTTGTATAGTTAACCGACATAGCCTCTGCGTAGCCATCATATCTAGCCAATCACATGGAACCTCTCCTTTTCAAATCGTTGTACATATTCATATCGTAAATGTAACTACAACATAACAGCCCTGAAGAAGTCCTGCATGGCAGGACGAAATATTGGTATCTGATATATATTTCTTAATCTCGCACATATTTGCTGTTGTTCTTCGTCGCATTGCGGTGTTCCTGCTCTCAAACTATTCACGAATCATCACTGCAAGCATCTTCGGATCCGACGAGCGACATTGCTATCGTGTCCTTTTCTTTTTCGATTTATTTTGGAAAATTATCCTGCCACCACATCTTAAAATGCATTTTACAGCACAGGTGGCATCAACTATTAAAGAAATTTGAAAAAATAGTAAAAGATGGCACACACGTTGTTTTTCTTGTTGTATTACTGATATTCTTCCCTTGAACATGCTTGCGAACGTTGTTTTGAAAGAATAGGCCAATACATTCTTACAAAACAACGTTCGCAAGCATGGTCAAGGAAAGAATATCAGTAATACAACAAGAAAAGCAATGTGAGTGTGCCATCTTTTACTATTTTTTTACAATTTCTTTAATATTTGATGCCACCTGTGTTTACAGTAATCGAGTGCAACTACTTTGGCTGGTGCATCACTATCACTCTTTGGGTCAATTGTTCACTTAGATTCCAAAATTCAATTTCAATGTTGTTCTTGCAAATTTATGCAGCTGCACAATTTACTGGTGATGTCATGATAAAGTTTGTACAATTGTTTCAGCTGCCGTATATTGTTTGCCGTAAGCACCCTAGACACAAAAAGCTTTGCTTCTCTCAGGTGTATGAAAGAGTATGCATTGCTGGTTTTAACAGTGCTTTTTCATCATTATCGTCATGATAGGTACCAAGCTCTTATAGTTGCACCAGTCGATACAAGCATTTATCTTCTATCCCGGGGGGGGGGGGGGGTACTTATATATTTTTCCGTACGGGGACGTGCCGCTGAACAGGGTATCATTTTCAGGATTCTGACTCCGGAACAGGGTATCAT
Source organism: Aurelia sp. 4 Dawson et al 2005 (assembly GCA_964019985.1). Taxonomy (NCBI): domain Eukaryota; kingdom Metazoa; phylum Cnidaria; class Scyphozoa; order Semaeostomeae; family Ulmaridae; genus Aurelia; species Aurelia sp. 4 Dawson et al 2005. The sequence goes on along the minus strand of OZ026507.1, from coordinate 14,435,818 downwards.
TTTCGTAAAAATCAGCTCCATGACAGGGTCCATATTTGTCATTTTTGACTCCGAAAGGCCGTTTTAGGCCATTTTCACTCTGCGAATGTGATTCAAGTCGCTTAGATGGCAATATTTCCACATTTTTCGATAGATTTCGCTCAAATTTCCTTGCAGAGCACAACTTTGTCCAAAGAAACTAAAGGACAGGGTATTGTTTAAGAAAATTTTACTCCGGGGCAGGGTATCATTTTCGGGAATTTGACTCCGGGACAGGGTAGCTTTTCAGATTTTCCAGCGGCACGTCCCCGTATGTTCGTAGGCCAAGTACCCCCCCGGGTCTTCTATAAAGTATCCAAATGTGCTAGCATCTTCCTTGAGGAACAAGTTTTTGAGAAAATTTGTTTATTTTATGTGCAGGTTTATCCATTGTGGCCTCATTGTTGTTGTTGTTGTTCATTTATTTTAATTCGATATTTACATGGCTAACAATATATACAGTACAATGACATGACAGAGTAGAAACTGTGTAAAATGACGTCATCGACCAAGAGATAAGGAAGTGTTTGAATAGATAAGCTTTTTGAATTGATGAATCAAGGGTTTTAGGTCCTAGGAACAAAATATCAAGTGTTGCTTAATTTTGGGATCTGTTGCAGGGAGCTAGGGGGGCTCAAAGTTACGAGTTTTCGTGCATGCGTGCGCAGTTTCTGCTCTGTCTAGTACAATACATATAAAGTTAACTAATCTAAATCAAATGAAATCAAAATGTTTAAAAAAATTTACTGTTCAATAACAATAAAACTATTGCAGGCACTACATTTGCATTCTGGGCCATTCCATTGCTTTATCATAGGTTTGAAGTTTTTAAGTTTCTGCAGATTTCATTTCGTTTGGTAAGACTGTTAGAAGTGAAAGTTACTTAATTTGGTCTTATATGTATACATACATGCTTTAGGTCATAAGGCTTTCCGGAGGAATATTGCGAAGATCTGAATTTGAAGAAATTTTTCATAAATGGTGGATTTAGATTATTCATCGTTTTGTAAATTTCAATGCAAAGAGTTCTTTGACTTGAGACTTGCATAGTACATCTTCCTGATTTTAGGAGCAAGTCATTATACGAGCTTTTATGATCATCATAAAGAAACCTTTAGTGCACGCTCTTGTATAGCTTTTCAATTTTCTGAAGCGACTTCATAGAAGAAAAATATCAAACCAATGGACAATAACTGAAGTTAGAGTAAACAAAGCTCTGTGCAAGTACCTTTTTCTGCTCAAATTCAATAAATGATCTTAATCTTTTCAGAATGTTTACTTGTGTCGCAGCTTTTTTACAAAGGTTTGATATGTGTTGCAATATTCAATTTATTATCCAGAGTAACGCCCCAGTAACGCCCAAAAGTTTTACAGTTTCTTCTGATTTGATGGCGTGCCCTTGAAAGCTTATACTTTGTCCAGCAGTATTTTCTCGAAAGCATGAAATTTATGAGGGTTTGCAATCATTTTGTTTCGGTTTAGCCAAGTTAAAGCGACATTGGTTTCATTCTCCAAAACTCTGACGAGATCGGATCGGGCATAGTTTTGGAAAAATAAGAAAGTGTATTATCAGCAGCATATTTATGAAGTGTTGCCTGCTTTATAAAGAGAAAGAGGTCATTTATAAAGAAATTTGATAGAATCGGACCAAGTACAGAACCTGATTTATCCACGACGGTTTATGGTTTTGCCTGTCGCACGCTGGCTTGCTGCAGGCTGCAGGCGGCGGCCTTTGGCCTCTTGGTTGTCTTGACAACAAATAGGATGCGATTACCCATCCTCCACTGGGGCCTCTTTTCTGATCATCACAAAGCAGTGGCAGGGCTGCAAAATCTCAAGAGAGAAGAACTTCATCTGATTTCTGCTTTCCTGGCGGCAAAATTGACAATATTATACAATATGAGAAGGTATGTGATCTAGAGATGTATTAGGTAAACTCTGAAGAGTCTGAAATCATTGGGTTACAAATACACGGGCTCGATCGTGCGATGAAATGCGAGTCAAAAATTTAGGCCCAAAAAGTATTTTACAAAAATGTCCAGGAAGTAAAGTGGAATTGAAAATGCACCGATCAGAATTAGTTTTTGTTTGAAATTTACTATGAAATAATAGAATATTTCCGTTAATGAAGCATTGTTATTTGTTTTTAGGGGCACACAGATAAAGCAGTAATACCAATCCCACCGAATCACGAATTAACTGCAACGCATGCGACGCAGCAAGATGGTTGCACTGAAAAACCATAACAGCGGCCTCTGCAATCTTTATTGATTGCAGAACTTAACCATTGCTGCCAGTGCAATCTTCACTGATGCAAGTACATGCAATCCTAACTTGTGGATTGCACCATTTTTGCCTTTATTTAGAGGACCAGGGTCTACTGGATAAATCAGATATATCATTCAGACCTTTGAAAGATCAGCTCTCAATCCTTTTTTCAGATTTCTAGATACTGATGATACCTGTTTAACCAAACATGTCAACTTGACATTTAGAGATCCCTTTCCAAAGAAAGTTTTATTCGTAAACAGCCTTTGGTTTGAAAAAATAGTAATTTTGGTAGGATTCTAATTTCCCCATGTCACCCTGGCATACGCAGCATCTACTTAAAGAAAAATGCTATTTTGGTTACTAATTTTCACCAAAGCCTATAGAGGGCATGAATACATCCATAGAACCCAACAGTTAAAGAACAATGTTTCTATAGCAACTGCCAAGTGATGAATTTTTAATGAGGCTGGGTTTTCCTTTACCAAAATGAATTAATTTCAATTGTTTGGTTTCTCATCAATAACAGGTATCAAGAAAAGCACTAAACTGGGTCAATGCACAAAAGAAAATGATAGATAGATGGTTTTCCTTAGGTATGCAATAGACAGCTCTATGATTAATGTAAATTGCTGACAGTCTGAAATTGCAATGAGTGCTTTCTGTAATACTGTATTTCTTTCTGAGACAAAGTGGAGACAGGAGTTTTCATCATCATCATTATGAAATATTTGTTAACACTGGTAAAAACTAAGGCAACTTTTGCTGATGTAGATTATTACACCAGTGTGGTTCAGTCTTGCCCAACTGGCTCTAGCTTACTTTTGGACTGCATAGTTGGGAGCTCTTGAGAGCTCTAGTGGTGGACCCTCATGGTCTGGCATCACCCTTGCTGCTCTATCAGATGTAACCCTGCATAAAAATGTTGTGTGGCTCCACCACATTATATCGTGTATGTATATTTCAGTGTCACAGCTTTCATGCAAGCAACTGTTGCAGGTGTTTACAAGGGTGAAGCAACAAGGACTCATTAAAGTATGCACACCCTGAATTTGTGACCAAAATGGATGTTCCTTCAGTTTGATTTTCAAAGATTATACAAATTGGCCAAAGCTGCCGACAAATTCACCAAAAACTCCTCCTGTAGCTATTCCCTGCATATTTTTATTCTGTTGCATCAAATTTTTGTAAATTTTGAATGATTTCATCCCCAGGGGCAGGCTTATTAAGGACACTTCGGTAGGACTACTGTAATTTGGATATATTCAAAATAACAACAAAGTACGTCGTATCCAGTACTACAATAAATTTTTTGTTTTAGGGAACGCAATTAGCTTATCAATATTAGCAGGAAGAACACTTCGGTAAAAGGCCCTTTGAAGGAAACCAGCCTTGCCCAGCTATGGCGGAAGCTGTAAAAGTAATCGTGCGATGCAGGCCAATGAATGCCCGGGAGAAAAACCTTGACTGCAAAGTTGTGGTAAAAATGGATCCAGCAATTGGCCAAGTCGCCCTGATCAAACCAGATGCTCGTGATCAGCCTCCAAAAACATTTACATTTGATGGAGTTTACTATGTGGACAGCATAACCGAGAATTTATACAATGAAATAGTATTTCCGCTCGTCGAAGGTGTGATAGAAGGCTATAATGGCACGGTATTCGCATATGGACAGACTGGTTGTGGAAAGTCCTTTACGATGCAAGGGATAACAGATCCGCTAACCCAAAGAGGGATCACCCCAAGAGCATTTGAACATATATTCGAGAGTGTGCAGACAGAGGATAATGCGAAGTACTTAATACATGCGTCATATCTTGAGATTTATAACGAAGAAATAAAGGATTTGATGGGTAAAGACCACAAAGCAAAGCTCGATGTGAAGGAGCACCCAGATAAAGGCATCTACGTTAAAGACTTGACTATGGTTCCATGTCATAGCGTAGGGGACATGGAGCGAGTCATGGATCTCGGTGGCAAAAATCGCCACGTTGGAGCAACTCTTATGAACGCGGATTCTTCTAGGTCGCATTCTATTTTCACGATATTCGTCGAAACGTGTGAGAAAGGGCCAGACGGAGAGGATCATATACGTGCTGGGAAGTTGAATTTGGTTGATCTGGCTGGAAGTGAGAGGCAAGCGAAAACTGGAGCGGCTGGAGATCGATTGAAAGAAGCCACGAAGATTAACTTGTCATTATCAGCTCTTGGTAATGTTATATCCGCATTGGTTGATGGGAAAGCTAAGCATATACCGTATCGTGACTCGAAACTTACGAGGTTACTACAGGTGCGTTTGTTGCCCTTTAAAGCCCGCCTTACATTAGCTGTCAGGCGAGATTTGCGATACCGCGAAATTACTCTTGCAAAACATTTCAGTGCCCTTGTTCGCAGCCCGGGGGGGGGGGGGGTAACTTGAGTTTCCAAGATACGGGCTTGTGCCATTCAAATCGTATTGGTACCACCCATGAATCCGGAGAAATTTCTCACAAGTATACCCATAAATCCGGAGAAATTTCTCAAAAGTATACCCACAAATCTGGAGAATTTCTGAAAATCATACCCATAAATCCGGGAATGCCAAAACAGCTCACCAATAAATAAATTCTGATAGAAAACTATACCCTTAAATCCGGAAGATGCAAAAAATTGTTGAAAACCATATCCATAAATCCGGAAACTATCATGAAAAAGGTACCCTAAAAAATGGCACAACCCCGTACCATAGACAAGTTAGGTTACCCCCCCAGGGGGTTCGCAGGCATTTTAGCATGACATCTAATGTGTGACAAACTGCAGATGCCGGATGAAATCTCTATGAAAATTACGCCGTAATCTTGGCTCCTCCATGGTCCTTGTCCATCATGACAGAGTCGAGAAAATGACCAAAACCTTCCTCCGAATGTCAGTTTCGTTAGATAAAACTTCCTTATTTAGCAAATAACAAAATTTTCAGACCCTAGGCATTGTTCATAACCCTAAAATTTATAAACCACGTACCGTTGCCAAAATAAGCCAAAATTTTCCTAAAACTACCCTCAAATGTGACTTTCAGAGGCGAAACTTTCCTGTAGCTCACAGCCGTGGAGCGGTGACTTTTTTCAGACTCTGCTTTATGATATTCAGTCATTGACTGCATATACGATCTTATCTGGAACAGATATGACCAAAAGATGAGCAACTGGCTCGGCACTAAAGGAGGAGGGCTTTGGCGGGGTACTAGAACCCGCAAACCCGGGCCAAAATTAACAGTAACCCACAAACCTGCCAGCAAAAAAGCCAAAACCCGAGACGGCACTTCTGGACAAACTTTTCAATTTGGTCAGTAATCTTCGATTATTTCTAGCATTTTCGCTTTGACCCACTCTCTGCGCCTTGTCTTAAGCATTCGAAAGCTGGTTTTTCGATCTCAGTTAACTACATGGACTGTATGACCTCGAAAACGCGAGAAAATATGGATTTTGAATGGAGGACCCGAAACCCGAGCACAAGAAAATGGCCAAACTCGCAACCTGTGACACATCTCAAACCAGAAAACCCATACAATTTAAACGTAAGTCCCGAACCCGAGGGCTAATATTGGCCAAACCCGTAACCCTTCAAACCCCAAGGTCCCCCTCCAAAAGAAAGTGGATATATCAAAATTGGAAAATGCTTTTCTATCAAATTCCCGTCAGAGAAAGATCAAGCCCGAATCTGTTATTTTATGTATTCAGAAAAATTGACAGGGAGCGATTAACACCAAAACTTTTCTTATAGAAAACCAGTAACTATGAGAAAACCAACATAATAAACCCCATTAAAAATTGTTTTGTGTTGTTTTTCTACTGCAAATAGAAAACTAATCTAAGAATTATTTGGGCACTAAAAAGCAAGGCGACGTATATGTGGACGATCTCTTCTTGTTGATCTTAGTCATTTTCAAGATATTAATATGTGGACGATCTCATCTTGTTGATCTTAGTCATTTTCAAGGTGTTATTACCTACATCAAATACGAAAGGATTTGGATAGAACAGTTTCGTCACAATACGTCTGCTGAAATGCTCTTCCGCTTTCTGCAAGGAAAATTAAAAATACTTGCTGTTGATTCGATATTATGTGGATGATCTCTTTTTGTTCACCTAATGGCTTGCCTTGCTTCCGTTAGGATTCACTAGGTGGGAATACCAAGACTCTTATGGTCAGTTGTGTGAGTCCTGCTGATAATAACTACGATGAAACATTGAGCACATTGAGATATGCAAACAGAGCTAAAAACATCAAGAACAAACCGAAGATCAATGAAGATCCCAAAGATGCATTGTTACGTCAATATCAAGGAGAGATTGAAATGCTTAAGAAGATGCTGATGGGACAAATCGAGATTAACCCTGAAGTCTTAGGTAGGTTACGCTATTTCTATGGTATGTGGAAATGACGCAGCTTGAATCAACAATGGTCAAATACGAGATCCAACAAAAATGAAGCTCTTTGAGGGTGTGTACTCGGGGCTCAGATGAATCCACTTTGAAACAAGTTATTTGTGGTAAAAAAATGTTAAGTAGTGTGAAATAACGGACTGACTGAATGATTGGCTATTGGTTACTGATTGGACTAAAACTCAGAGTACTCAATTTAAGAAACTTTCAGTACTGGCCCAAATTCTTTGTTTCTTATAAAAAGCTTGTATACAGTAGTGTCCCACATATAAGAAACACTAATTCAAGAAACACCAGACCTTGATTTTCAACATTATATCCCCTCTTATAAGAAACTGTTACAGGCCTGGAAAAGGCTAGTTTCTTATTCATAAACTATATACATATCAGAAATTTGAAAAACATAACAAATTCTGCTTTACATTTGAATTAGTCTGTACCTATTCAAATGAAAACAAGAGATTTCCATGAATTGAAGCAAAAATAACCTTCCTTGAATAGATGTAACCTTTCTTGGGTGTGAAGATTTACAAATACAAAAGAAAATATTATGTTTTGTATTACACCATAAAGCTTGTGTCCAATAAGTTCATTGATAGTACATGATTTCCCTAATTAGAAACTTAAGAAACTTTACCCTGATTTGAAGTTTATATATATATCTCATTTTATAAGAAACATATCAGACCTCAAATTGAAAATATTGTTTCTTATATACGGGACACTACTGTATCGGGTCAGCGGTTTTCCACTGTTTGGTGAGTTTATAATTGTGCCCCATGTAGTTTTACGGCCGTAAAAATGCAGCCTCTTTCCTGCGCTTTATAAAAAACGACATAGAGACACAGAGTATTGTATTATCTTAACCAGTCAGCATAAAGAACTCATCATAATAAACGCATAGACGCAACAAAAATGCGGTAATCTGTAGAAAAAGACTGTTAAATCCTGTGAAAGAACAACAACCAAATAAACGTGTAACTAGTGAGAAAACTGTTATCTTATTATGTGAAAGGACAGTGGCGTAACGGAGACAGTCGGGGCCCTTAGGAACCTTTTCCACTTGAGGCCCCCAGCCAAAGCATTTGTAAATGACGTGACAGAAACATAAAATGGCGTGTCCGGTGTAAACTTGAAGTAAATAAGTTATGCAGGCAAGGTTAAAACATTTGCAATGATTTACTGAGAAAAATGCATAACTTTGCAATAGAATCGATACGTCCACAATTTAAAAAAAACAGTAACTTTAAAAGCTCCATCTCGATACAAACGTAGATTCGTCAGTCTACCATTACAGAGCACATTACAACTGCTAGTTATCAACATTACTTTCCATTCACTGTCCTATCTTGCAGGCGTTGGGCCCCGTGGTCGTTTTAATCAAAGCTACAGCTTCACCTTGAAAATAGGCAACGAAAATTTTTTTTGCTAGGGGGCCCCTTTTGGCCGGGGGCCCTCTGTTTTTGAACTAAGGTGCCCTAAACTGCGTTACGCGACTGTGAAAGGAAAAGAAATAAGTTCACAACTCACCAGTGACAAAGAAACAACGCTGAATAACCAGAAAACCAGAAAATACTCCTATCAACAGGTTACGGTTTTTTGTTGCGTCTATCCATTTACTGTGATGAGTCGGTTATTGAAGGTAATCTAAAGTCCAATTTTCTGGTACTAAGAAGCTATGACTATAAATGTCACATGACATGCCGATGCGTTTTGGAATTCTCGTAACTTTCGATTGCGAAAGGTCAAAATGACACTATATTCATATTTTTCAACAAGCTCAGTAATATCGTATTTGATGCTAATTTCTTAACAAGGTGATTTTGCAAAGCGGTGACTCGTCGCTCATTAAACCTGTGAAACAGATTTTGCAGACAAGAAAAATATTTTTCAGAACCATTTTACAATTCTGCTATAAATTCTGCTGATCTTACAATGGTTTGCATAGTGGTCAAACAGAAACATTATTGGCCAGCGGAAAATCTCAGAAATATCAAAGCAATGTTTACCGCTTTTATTAAGCCTGAGACAATTTGACCATGAGTGTCAGGACACTTTTTAGGTGAATTATAAGGTAGCATTAATTTCTTTGCTTACCTTGAAATGCCATTAAATTCTCTTCCTTGCCATTAGCAGCCTTTCTCAGCAAAACTTCCTTGCCTTGAACTGAAGAGGTCCATCACATGTGCTTTCAAATTGTTTGGGCCTAAATGACCTTTGTCATCTCCTGCGCATTGCTGTACCTACGCTGTGGGCTCGAAATCGAACTTTCCTTTCTCCAGTGGATAGTTCGATTTCGAGCCCGCTGCGTAGGTACAGCAATGCGCAGGAGATGACAAAGGTCGTTTAGGCCCAAACATTTTGAAAGCACATGTGATGGTGCTCTTCAGTTCAAGGTAAGGAAGTTTTGCTGAGAAAGGCTGCTAATGGCAAGGAAGAGAATTTAATGGCATTTCAAGGTAAGCAAAGAAATTAATGCTACCTTACAATTCACCTAAAAAGTGTCCTGACACTCATGATATATTTAGCAATATGTGCCAGTTTCCTAAGATGATTGCTGCAAGGAGCATTAACTATGGAAGCTCAAAAGGCTTTGCACGCCTTGCATGAAGAAAAGAACACAAACAGAAGCTGAGCAATGGTGGTGATGAATGTTTGCAATTCTCGTAGAACGCTCGAAGAAGGAAATGAAGAACAGAACACTGTACTTTACAATGGGCACCTGGCACGACCTAGTTTCTTTTCTGTATTCTTTGTAACTTGATTCGTAACTTGAAGCCGTATGAAAACAAAATATTATAGGTCTAGCTTCGCAGACTTTCAGATGATTCAAACGTCCTTTAGCAGTGCTATATGGGACAGCAACCGAGCGCAAAGGTTTTTTTGGTTAGCAGAGGATCTTTAACTTTGCCACGTTTCTCATTTCAGCAAGCCTTGGGCTAGGTGGAGAAGTAGCTGCACCCGTCGTCGCTGCGAGGCCAATGATAACACCAGCCCCTCCTCCGCAAGATAAAGACGTCGAAGAGAAGACTGAAGCTCTTGCACAAGAAGCTGACAAAATTAGAAAGGAATATGAAGAAAAGCTAAAGAATTTGCAGGATATGTTTGAGAAAGAGCAATCCAGTAAACAAGAGCTCCAAGATGAGCTGGATAAACTTGAGAAAGAATACTCGGCCAAACTTGATCACGTGCAACAGGAATATGATCACATGACTGAAGCAGAGAAGATTGTTAATGATTTTGAAAAGCAAGATGACTCGAAGGATGTTTCGAAAGAAGTTGCACCTGGAGAGAAAGGAAGTGAAAGTGTACCAGAGACATCAAATGAAGTAGGAATCGATTTTATGTCATACAGTTCAGTTGGGTCTATGGGGGTAAAACGGGAAAGGCAGATATTTGGAATTAATTTTGTAACAGAGAGCATAGGTTACACATGTTTAGAAAGATCGGTTTATAATTTGAAGCGACTGGCTTGAATGTCTTTGAACCGAATGGCCAGAGCTTCCTATTAATGCCGTTAGGTTTCTCAAAAACAGCCCTTTTTCAAAATTCTGGCAAAGATCCATTGTCATTGTCAAAGCATATATTTTGCAGATGCTTGCATTTAGTAGCGTACAGCTCTGTGACACTGAAGGCCTTAATTATAGTCCTCTTAGGGGGCAGTCATTTTTAAACCTGGGTACTAGGCGGAGGATTTTTGGCTGGGATATGAAACTCTTTTCCATCATACTTTGTAGGGGGTACGAAAATTTTAAGAGCAATTCTTGTGGGGGTACAAAACTACTTTGCTTGAGAAAGTCTTTGATGAAGTCATCGATCAAAGGTTGAAAGAAAAGTTAACACACATCTGGAAATGATGAATCACTTGAACACCATGAAAATCGACTGGGACAACGTGTTATCTGCCCATCTATCTATATTTTATGGACAAAGACTTCTGGATGGGGGTACTAAACCATTTTGCTGAAAAATGACGGCGTATGAAAACTTCTTCTATGTTCCAGATGGGGGTATGAACCCGAGGGGGGGGTAACTTAACTTGTCTATGGTACGGGGTTGTGCCATTTTTTAGGGTACCTTTTTCATGATAGTTTCCGGATTTATGGGTATGGTTTTCAACAATTTTTTGCATCTTCCGGATTTATGGGTATAGTTTTCTATCAGAATTCAGTTATTGGTGAGCTTTTTTTGGCATTCCCGGATTTATGGGTATGATTTTCAGAAATTCTCCAGATTAATGGGTATACTTTTGAGAAATTTCTCCGGATTTATGGGTATACTTTTGAGAAAGTTTTCCGGATTTATGGGTGGTACTTTTACGATTTGAATGGCACAACCCCGTATCTTGGAAACTCAAGTTACCCCCCCCCCGGGGGTATGAAATTTTCTGTAATTGTGCGAAATTTTCCTCCACCCTAGCCTGCGTGCAGACTTTATGGTACCCAGGATTAAAAATGACCGCTCCCTTATAGTGTTGAAAATTTGCGCTAAAAATCGACCAATTTACAAACGAACTGATATTTTTGTCTTTCTAATCTTAGCTCACTCCAAGTGCAAATGATGAAGGAACAAAGGCTTTCAGAGAAAAACAAAGACACTCCCCATCACTGATACAACAAATACAAAAAGAAGCACAAAAAGTTCAGAATGATGCCCTCAAGGGACTTGGATCGCTAAAAAATAAGGTATGTAATCAACAAGGACAGATTTTGTAAGACAATGGCAGCAGTTGCTTTTGTTGACACCTAAGTTCAAAGAGATTTGCGATTGCAGACAAAGGAAATTCTCTCAAGCAGAAATTCAAAACAAACAAAGCCGCAAAGTCTCTCTGAAACCCAGGTAGCTCCCTCGCTTGTTGTGCATTCCAAAAATGGTTTTTAAGAGCAAACATGAGCGTATATTGAAAGAAGGAGGATATATCTAAATATCTACCGCGGCCATTTAATTTGTTTGGTATCGGAACCGATTTGGAGGCGATTCACTTCTCGTATTTTTAGGGCCTGATCAAAGCACTCACTGCCCAGCTTCTGAACAACAAAAATAAAATGCCCGCGTTAGATATCTAGATATATCCTCCTTCTTTCAATATGTTTGCTCCTAAAAACCATTTGTGGAATGCACAACAAGCGAAATAGCTACCTGGGTTTCAGAGAAACTTTGCTGCTTTGTTTGTTTTGAATTTCTGCTTGAGAGAATTTCCTTTGTCTGCAATCGCAAATCTCTTTCAGCTTAGGTGTCAACCAAAGCAACTGATGCTATTGTTTTACAAGATCTGTCCTTGCTTATGTAATCGTTTGTTTTTCATTCATAATAAAAGTTGCATGGAAGTGATTGAACCAGTTTTGCAATGCTATAATACGTTTCCATCTTGTATGAACTGAAAAATTTAGACCCAGTGTACACTGGACCGGTATGAATTTGGATCTTTTACAGAGTCGGACTTGTTACAAAAGTGTACCGGATCAGTGTGCCGTGTAAATGCTCTTAACCGTAACAATATAATAATAATAATAATCACTTTCTTTAAGGTTGGCGTGGTGCATAGCACTAGGCTGATTAATGCCAACCATTATTGAATATAAACATTATTGCTAAACCTAAATGTAACCTAAATTTACAATGAAATCCTTGCACAATCTACAGTTGCATGAAAAATTCCAAAACTTAATTTCTTTCTTAAAATACTGTACAGATCGGGATTCTAATATATGCAATGGTAAATCTCGCCAGAGATTTTGCCCCAGGAAACTTACAGTTTCTAACCCAAATGCTGTGGTCGTAGGTCTTCGTGCATAGATGTTGCTTCTGTGCAACGGATCAAATTTGTACCGATATAGTGTAAACATGGGCTTAGGAGACGGGCTACTGGGCCGTTGTGCCTCTCGAAGCATGAGTGATAGGACACTGTTAGGTTGCGATAGATCGGATTAGATTCTCTTCCTACCTTGAAATGCCATAAATTCTCTTCCTTTTTTCATTGCGAAGGAATTCTTTATGGTTTGACTTTTTCAGGCATCTTGAAACCATGAAATTTTAGAAAGTGGAATTTACTTTTATCACAAGTGGTAAAAAATTAGATGAGAAAAATTCCCCCAAGTATTGATGACGTCTTAAATATCAATGACGTCACAGGTACTTAATTTTGCTGATGTCAGCAAAAGTGACATTTATATCAAATAAGGCATTCATCAAAAGCAATCGAATGGTGCACTTTTGATACCAGCGGGACAAAAAGTGGTGCATGGACGTTTTAAGCATTTTTTGTTGACTGATTTCCAAATATGGTTTTACTGTGGTTACATGCTCAGAGTCAGAACAATGAAATTTTGAAAATTGAATTGCCTGTTAGATTTGACTAAAAGTCACAAAGATTGGTAGTCATATTACTTGTCGTTTTAGCGTAGTGTAGAAAAGTTTGGTAGGGGGGGGGAGCGAAAACGACCCCCGGAACTAATACGGTTAAATAAGACCTTTTTAGGAACAGGGCTCAAAAATGTATTTTTCTTCCTGGTAGCAAGCCAAATACCTTCATTACTTTTTACACACTTTCTTCTCCTTTCCCAATAAACAACCCCATTCTATCCCTTTACCTTTCTCTCCTTCTTTCTTTTCCCTTCCTTTCCTTCCAACCTTGTTGTCTTTCCCCATCTTTCCATTTCTTTTTCCTTTTTCCCTTCTTCCGTCCTGGGAAATTTGAGCATTTCAGCTACCTTCCTGGTAGCGCTGCTACCACGCTACTTCATTTTTTGAGCCCTGTTTAGGAAGGTGACGAACTTTTGATAATTTTTCTTCTGGCCTTGTCGTTTCTTGTATAAAAATCCTCTTTGTATTCATTATTGATGTGGTTTTATCATTAATTTCAAGTTTATTTTTGAAAACTTTTGTTTGCAAACTTTGTTTCAAACAGAGTTCAGAAACAGTCTTTAAATTTTCTTTCATTTAATGGAAGCAATGGGATGAATTTTGCAATACTGTAAGAGGTTTAAATAAATGAATTGAGAATTTACAGGAAGCTATTTCAGAGCTGATATTTCTCATTGCAGCTTTCTGGCTCACAACAAGAACTGTCAGTCTCAGTGACAAAGAAAGACGGCCAGATATCTGAACCGGACTTCCATGTTCCCGAACAACAAGTTGCACCTGCGGCAGGGGGGAAAATTGGCGCCGTGGCGCAACAGTTACAAGAAGAAGCTATGCGCCGCCTTCATTCGCTCCAAGAGCAATTGGTTGGCGGAGAAAAACGAAACGATCAGACGCTCAAGGAAAAACGTAAAGCTCGGAAACAGTACGCGCAGGCGAAGCGAGAGAAACTCATGAAAGCGGTGGAGACTATGGAGGATGATGGAATCATGGTCAAAGTTTATGATAATTTGCAAGATGAGCTGAAGTTCAAAGACAAAAAGGTGAGATTTGAAAGTTTTTTGCGGGTTTGTTGTTTCGTTTGGAAATGTGGAAAGAGTGCAGAAATGAAAGTCGGCCAAGTTTTGGGGACAATGTGGAAAACAATCCACTGATCTGGTATCACTACTAGTGGAAGCAACAACCATTTTTTTTCTTTCATCACAAATAACAACAACAAAACCACAACTACATATGAATATTGTATGATTGGGAAGGACATATAGTCATCAAGTTCCAACGACAACAGCCACTCAAAAACAACGAACAACTATGTATTAATTAGCCTGCATGCAGACAATACTCAGGTAAAACGTAGTCTGTGCACTCAATATCGCGCTTAATATCGCGTATCGTATGCGTCTGCATTTCGTTACAGTATCAGTTTGAATCGCCCTCTCTGCTTAGCGTCTGTGTATTGTCTGCCGTAGGGTACTTAAATACACCTTTTCAACTAAGCGACCTCGTTTTGTAAATTTTCAAAACTTTTTTAGCTTCCGTCATATAGAATTTCAGACCCCATATTCACATTCAGCACCCTAATTTTTGTCAAATTACAAATTTTCATGATCTTAGTGCTAACAAATTTAATTTTATGAGGATAACAAATTTGAAAATTTATAAGGGATTTGACCGTGAATAATGACTGAGGGTGTTAAGTTTCACCCCGAACGCTTTTGACGGACAAATCCTTTATAAATTCTCAAAGTTATTATCGCCATAAAATCGAAATTACATACTCTAGGAATATGAAAATTTGGAATTAAACTAAACTTGGGGTGCTGAATCAAAATCCATGGTCAGAAACTTAGTATAGAGAAATTTTCAAAAATTTCCAAAACGAGGCCGTTAGTTGAAAAGGTGTATTCCAGAGTATAGTGTTGTGTGTTGTTAACGTAGTTTGCTTAGAGGACAAAGCGAAACATGAGATTTAATCACATGATAGCCGTTCTCAAGTCTGATTGCTTCCTTGTTTCGCAGGAAAGCGTTATTATTGGCTGTTACAACAATGCAATATTATTGGCTGTTACGGGGTGAGTGGCCGAGTGGCTTAGACAATCTTCGTCAGGTGACTGAAGTTAAGCTCGGTCGAGTGAGATCAGTCTCCGGATGGGTGACCTCGGAGGCCTGACCCCACAACTCACCTCGTCGTCCTTCGGAAGGAACGTTAAGCTAGGGGTTCCATGCCTGGATGCGGCATGCACAGTAGCTTTCATTAGGTAAAAATCCTGACAAGCCCACTCAAAACAAATTGAAAACAAACAATGCATTTCCTTAATTATCACATAGATGCTGAAGCACGCACTACACACCAGCAAGTGGCGTTGCGCAGACTATACTATTTTCTTGGGTAGAGTCTGCACGCAGGCTATGTATTAATGTAAAGAAAGACCAACTCAGCCGGCGTCTCAGAGAGAAGAACCCTCCCTCCAGAAAGCTGGCACCTAACGAAAGCTCTGTAAATCCTTTTGGAAGTTCTGGAGCAATTTATTACTTTTCCGAAGACCAAATACTGCGATGAGCACCAGTAGCACTTCTAAAACTACAACGCACTCGTTTGGAGGAAGGCTGTTAACAAAAGTTCTTTCTCACTCGAATCCACCATCCAGTTATTATGAGCTCCTACTTCAATCAAAATATTTCTCAGAGCTTGTAACTTTCTCAGAGCTTGTAACTTATCGTTAGATTCCTGCAGTGGATTCTATCAAGCAATATTGAAGCAAGTGTGTATTTGACCGTATCATGCAGGAAAATTTACGGCCCCATTCCCACTGCCCCGTTGTTGTACAAGAACGAAGAAAAAACACCAGTTTTGTAAAAGTGTTCACATTGGTCCTCACAAACACAGCACAAAAATGGAAGTTTTCGACAACGAGTTCCACAAAACTAGGGCAATGTGAGCGCACCAAAAACAGAATTTTTTTGTGCCATGTTTGTAATCTGGTAGACCAATGTAAACAGATTAAGCCGATGTTTTCCCTCCGTTGTACATATTCGGGACAATGTGAAGAGGCATCTTGAAATTTTAAATTCTGAATCATTATTTTCTCTTCATATAGATTCAAAAACTAGAGCAGCAGTTAAAAGGAACAGAGATAGAAACAGAAGATTTGCAAGCCGAGTTCGAGCGAGATAGACAGGATTATTTAGACACAATCCGAAAGATGGAGCAAACCATACAACTGCAACAACAGATTATGGACAAAGTCCAACCGTGTATTCGACGGGATTGTAATTACTACAACATTGACAAAATCAAAAGACAATCAGAATGGGACGAGGCTGGTCAAAAATGGCAGATACCTGAGTTAGTTGTTGAGAAAACTACACTACCGGGAGGTGTGATGCCAGGGGCACGAGGAGGACTTGTGGGGCAAAAGCCTGCCCCCGCTGGGAGAAAACAACAGGTGGAAGGGACAAATGGGGATGTGACTGCAAATTACTTTGATGGGAATGATGATGACAAATTCCGTAAACATCTTGATAAAAATGCAAATGTTGACTTCTCTGCAACCTATTTTAAATCGAAGAGAGCTGATAAACTGCTGCAGGGTTCCTCCACATCTATTGAGTTGGCACGCAAGCGAGATGGTGACTCACAACAGAGGCTACGAAGTAATGACTCGATTCAAAAAGTCAATGGCTCTGTCACGCCGCCCGCTGGACCCAAGAACACATTACCAAGGAGTCTTGATCCGTTGCCAAGGCCAACAAAACTTGAATCTTTGCTTCCTTCAGCGTTCCAGAAAAAGAAGAAAAAGAAAACGCAAGGAAATGATTAAAAGATATCAATCGCTAGATGCAAATTTTAGTTTATTTGGGTCATGTAGGTAGATGTACGCTCTGTTGTATTCAGTAAAGCATGCAAAAATCAGACAATCAATGCGTATAAATCTTCATTGTACTTGCATTTGCAATTCCTCATATTGAAGAAATCTGTCCATCGGTAATTTTTCGTGCTATGAATTCTTACGTAAAGCCTGGTTTCCATATGATCGTAACAGTCGGCGACCCACTGCGATACATCGGCGACGTGTCCCCGATCGGTCGGCGACATATGGAAACGATCACTGTTATGATCATATGGAAACCGACGTGTCGCCGACTGTTACGATCATATGGAAACCAGGCTTAACTTGTTTTGAGATCTAACAGAAGTGAAGAAATATTGTGTACAAATGGTGAAGATTTTCTTGAAATTAAAGGGACTTAGTCACGAACTGTAAACAAACTTCTTTCTAAACGACGAGTTCGTAGTGTTTGATAGGCCATCTCACGGAGACTACAACCACATTTCAAAAAAGAAAGTGTTATTGTAAAGACAGACTTTTGAAACAGACACAACATTTGTATGGTGTAGGATTGCAGAGATATTGGTGGATTTTCAGAAGTAACTTTATTGTGGACGCACCCCATCCACCAAAATCTGTGCAAAACATAATGGCCACGTGTGGGCAACAATATAGATTCTAGAGATAACAGGTTTGTTTACGGTTACTTGACCCTGCCCCTTTAATGAACTGTCATTGCTATGAGATGATTCGAGTTTTTACAAAAAATCTGTTGACGAGACGAAGCTTGCCATGTTGTGAGTTAGGAAAATTTGGGATTTGGAATGCTTTAAGTCGTTGAATGTTTAAGCTTTAAAGTCAGATCAGATGTTGAAAAAATTCTTTACAGAATCAGGGTACAGCAACCTTGGACTTATGACGATGATTCGCTTGTTCCCCAGTGCTCTATGACTTGATGATGGCGCTTCGGTCAACAGTGTCTGTTGAGAAAGGTTTACCTCAGGGATACGATGGACTCGTCGTCATAAGTCTATAGCATCGCAACCTTTCGAAGGAAATATCGTACATTCAGATTATGAGAAAAACTCCCGACTTCTAAGTTTAGCAGTTAAGTAGCTCAGATCACAAGTCTTGTGCACTAAGAATTTTCTGCAGCTGGTATAGATTTTCGATTGATTATGCAAACGAATCCTCTTACTGTTTTTGAGTATATTTAAAATAGCTCTATTTTTCTTGGGGCTTGAAGTGTGTCTGCATCGTACTGTTACTACACCCCCCAGTAACGACTCCACTGAAACATTGCCCCGCCGAGGTTAAAGGATGACCCGCCGAGAAAAATCGTTTCCCGCTAATTTTTTAATTTAAACACTTTCCCCGTTCTGTTTTGTTGTTTCCCCAATGAAATTTTTGCTTCCCCGTAAAAGTTATGCAAGTTCCATTATAGATAATAGCCTAAAATTTCATTTCCCCGTCATGATTTTTCTAATCCCCTCTGAAAATGTATGTTTTCGTAATTTCCCCGCTGCATTGACGCGGGGTCGTTACTGGGGGGTGTGTGTTACTGCAAAAAATATATGTGATTTTATCTACTGGAGCATTGAATTGAATATTTTCAAAGATTGTAGCGATTCTTTGTTTGAATAGGAAAGTTGTTCTTCAGTGACGGTTAGCTGAAGAAAAACAACTATTTATTGAAAATGTATATATGTAGCAAGTAAAGCATCTGGGATGCCAATTAGATTAGCAATCAGTGTTATTTGTATATTGTTTCTTCGGGTTATTTTTGAGGACTTGTGTAGACCAAACAGCCTCATAACATTGATCTTATTGACAAATTTTTCATTCATGTTCCGAGTCTGACAAACATTTAAATGAACTGGGACTTAGTGTAAAATATCATGACTCAAGTTTTCAATCCTAACTTGTAATCAAGTGAGATTTTTGGACCATTTTAGTGTAACAAGCCATAAAATACTGGGCTCACAAATCCAGCGATCTTAGAGCTGGTGCTCTCCTCCGTTTGGTCTTATGGTAGATAAGGACTAAGGTAATTTTTAACAAAATAACTTTAAAGCGATCTTAGCACATTGAAGGCTTTTTCATTGGTTTCATAATCAGAGACATAAAACAGACTGTTCTTGGTTTTTGGCATCCGAATGTTATGCTCACATTTTATTTTCTACGATATTTTCCCTCATTTTCCATGCAGAAAACTATACGGACAAGCAGATCTACGGAAACTTGTTTATATAGCACGATTCCTATATGTTCTCGAAATTCCCTTGGGCATTTCTTTCGCCAAAGTTAGCGCACTTTGTATCGGCAGTACGATAGGTACTCATTGAACAAGCAATGATCGATACTCGTCGAAATTTTGACGTCATCAAACAGACCTCAACAGCAGCAACAGCAATCGTGTACAACAGCCACAACATCAAAATGGTGGCTAACAGTGGCCTAAATATTTCTTGGAGGTGTTGGTACGACATGCTTACGCTTTGCCAGTCTCCTAAACGAGCTTAATGAAGCACTATATATTCAAGATCTTGTAGGTAACTATGGAAAAGTCTCTAGACAAGGATCCTTTCGTTCACTCGAACGGGAACGATCAGTTTCGCTCCAGAAACGAGGCCATATTTGGAAGCTTGATGGCGTTGGAGCAAAAGCATGAAGATGCAACGCCAAAAGATGACCCTTTTTCTGAGGTCGATGTTTCTGAGAAGCAACACAGGAGACTTCGTAAACCAGCAAGGGTTCCTGATCACGTCCTGCATCCCCAGAAATACACGAAATATTCCTTAGAAGAAGATGGAACAAAAACTTATGGACATGATGATAAAGATGGCGGCCACCATGGGTCATCAGCCACCCAAGGTGACCAGTTGAACAAACGTGTTGCGCTAGATTTTCTCAAAGATCTAAGACAAAGGAAAGGTAAAGAGAAGAAATGTGCGAACAAAGAGGCCGCTGATATTTCATTCGAAAAATCGTCATTGAAGCGTAAAAGGGATGAAGTGATGGCTGATGAAGAACGAGCTATGAGGGATTCCGTTGGTAGTGAAGAGGCTAATGGAAGCTCGTTTGGAAGTCTTGGATCTTGCCACAAAATGCAGACGTACAAGTTTGGACAGAAACACGAGAAAAAAGAGGTCAAAAATCCACAGAAGACTGATATAGATGTGGAAGCTGGAAAGGAACTAAATTTGTCCCACCTGGAGGATGAGAATGACGAGAAAAATAACTCAATAACAGATGTAGATACAGCATCAAAAAGTGACTACTCAAAATCTAAATTCAATAAAAATAGAAAGGTGAAAAAGAACTTGAGAAAGAGCCACAATGCAGAAGAGGATGATCAGTAATACTTCTGAATTCATGTATAGAAGTGGAAAATCATCTTACTTTTGGTGCACAACCCAAGGACTGCAACATTTTGTTCAAAAGCTATATAAATGGCTTTTCCTGAGTTTCAAAAGCTCTAGGACTTGCTAACAAGTACACACTTAAAAAATCATCTTTCTAACATCTGTGCTATTTTTGGTACTGAAACCATTTATGTCACATTTTCCTTAATACACTAAAATAGTGTCTGCTGACTTCCATGGATAGCATTGGGTTTAAGTTTCAGTGATGAGCCATTGAGTATAATGGTTTCATAATTTAAAATTTGGTATCTGTATCCGCAGTCATTATTACAAAGACCATGTCACAAAAATTCTAAATTTAAGAGCAGCGAGAATTCTCCACCAAGGCAACAGTTATGGAGACACTGGACTGCTATGCTTGGATAATTTGCTACTCTGATTTTTGCAAACTTTAACAAAATCCAATCCCTCATAAATCATAAGCTATGTTTTGATCCATAAACAAGTTTATTATTCTCTTTCTTCCTAATATTTGCTTCCTTGTACAATGTATGGCACACTAAACAATTCTTTTGTAACTTAACACAATCTTTGTCCATGAGAATCCCCTGAAATTGCAAGGATTTGCTCGATTTTTTCCTTTAAATGCACTTCCAAGATAGCAATTTGTGCTGGAAATCAAAATAGGAGGAAAAGAGGTCAAGGTTTGTTCCTTTCATTTTCTGAATTTGAAAAACTGAAGTATGAATCCTGAAATGAATTTTGCCAAATATTGTGGACACTTAAGTAGTGGAAAGAACCATCTGGAAGGTTCATACCACCAGGACAAACTTTTGAAGAAATAAACACCAAGAGATGACAAATAAATAATTTGGGACCAGAATGAAGTGATTCAGGCACTCCTGTTATTTCAGTCCTACAGTTTCATAAGACACTTACGTAGTAAGATAATTAAATGAATGATAACAAAATTCAGTGAATAAAATCACATCAGCTACTTTGTTAACATTTTTGCACAAATGAATAATCTGCCTGCTAATTTATGAAGTTCTTCATGTACTAGCTACCTTGCTAAAGAAGTGATATTTGAAACAATTATCTTATAAAGACATCTTGTTTAGCTACTGGTTTAGCATTTGGATAAAATTTAACTGAATTGTTAAGAAAAGTAATATGATTGAATAGCCTTCTAGGGGTCTGAACTTGAAAATTGCACTTCATAGACAGTAGACAAAATCAAGTAAGGTTTGTTGACACCCACTTCAATTCAAGTGATCAATCTCTTGATAAACGTCTTTAAAACTTCGTGCCATGAAAGTTTGTGCCATCAATGCAAAACTTAGTATGATATTGAAAGCTTCCACAAGTATATGGTAACATGATTTGAAATGGGTACAACCTAACTGTAACTGAATTTGTCAATTGCACTAAAGATGGCAGGAAGAAACTTTACAGCATGATCCTTGAGATTAAGATTCTCTGCATCTTATGGACCTTCACTTGAAACGATCATTGATTGTCATGGCAACAGAAAAAATTGTCTGATCCTGAAACATTCCTCAGAAAATTTGCTCTGACCACTTTGAAAGAGCATTTGGTATGCATGCTCTCCATGATTTTCAAATTTATAATCGCTAGAAGGCTTTTTTTGTTGATGGTATAGCGGTTGAGAAGTTATTACCTAGTCTGGCAAAGTAAAGCCACTGGACTTAAAAAGGATGAAACTTTGTGAAGGTTCATTCTCATGGCCACAAAAATTTAAGACGTTTCGGATGGAAAAGATAGTGAAGATGTCAAGAATTTACCCCCACTCAGTATCAATGTGTTTCAGGCCTGATGTTCCAGCCAAGAAACTAGCTGTGTTTGCCAAAATTTTTGATCATGCACTGTCTTCCAATCTGATAATAATTTGATAGTAACTCGTCAATAGAGAACAGGCTAACGTGAAATTATTTTGCAAAAATCTAGCATCATTGGCCAGTATCATGGAAGATATTTGGAAGAACTTGTAAAAGGATTAAAAACTGTGACCAAACTGTTTAGCTTGTCCGTTTACAATAGATGGAACTGGTTTTGATCTTTTACAGAGTTCACATATGGAACGCCAAGTAAAAGGGACAAATATTTCCCGTTTATTTTTTTCCATTCCAGAAACTCGCTACTTTGGAAATAAGAGTTTTCCCCAAATGTCTAAAGTCAGTCTCAAAATAGATGTCAGGTGAGATATGAATTACAGGAAAATTACAGATACATAACACTTTTTCTTCTTAACGGAAACATTCGTCGGAAACCTTATTTGAAACAGCCCTAATGCAGCCCTTAGTCTTTCTTTCTTCAAGTATCTTCAACGATACCTTCCATAATCGCAGAGAATGCTCACGTTTTTTATAAGAAACTTGGATCAGGCCATAGTACTAAGAGTTTCTTAATTTCACATGAAATTTTGTCCATTTTAGTGCTAAAAGTTTCTTAATTGGTTTCTTATTATTTGAATGCAGAATTATCAAGTTGGTCGCTAACACTACGGCAGATATGATTCTTGACATTTAAAACATCATAAAGGAATAAACAGTGTTCTGTTATGTCGAAAACAAATTTTTAGATAATATTGCTCAAGAATAAAGGTTCAACGATCTATTTGCTATAATATCCATGCTTTTAACTGTGAAAAGTTTTTTTTAGTACTTCTTAGATATAGTACTAGCGTTTCTTAAAGTTTTGGCCATCTAAGTACTAGTTTCTTATAAACCAGTTTCTTATAAAAAACATGTAAACCAACGTTCTTGAAAAGCAATTTAAACATTTTACGTTCAGGCCCTCAAGGTGTAAAATGATCTAACGTATGTTCAAATGGATTGATAATTTGTGATTTTACATTTTGACAAACTGGTACCGAGGGATCACATCCAATTTCGTCCAGTGGATCTGAATATCGAGGCTCTGACAGGCAGTGATATGGAGGTTCTTTGCTCCCTCCCTCGCTCTTAAAAAGCATGCTTCCATCAAAATTGAACCGACTCCCAGTATTTTGAAACAGACTTAGTAAGACAATACACCTTTTTGCACCTAAGCGGCCTCGTTTTGGAATTTTTCAAAATTTCTTTAGCTTGCGTCATTGCGTCATATGAAATTTCTGACCCAATATTCACCTTCAGCACCCCAATCTCAGTCTAACTGCAACTTTTCATGACCTTCGTGTCAACAAATTTAACTTCATGAGGATAACAAATTTGAAAATTTATAAGGGATTTGACCGTGAATAATGACCGAGGGTGTAAAGTTACACTCTGAACGAATTTGACGATCAAATCCCATATAAATTCTCAAATTTATTATCGCCATAAAATCAAAATCGCATGCTGTACCGGGTGAGTTAAAAAAGTGCAGGCGTTAGAGGGGCTATGGAATGAAAAGCATGTGGGCGATATTCAAAACTAACATGTTAAAGGGAGTACAAAGACCAGCAGCCTTTGCCATCGTCTGTCTTTGTTTTTGTGAATTTCGTACAGTCAGTTACCCTGGAAGCTGTGCAGAGCAAATCGCTGACTTCCCGCAAGGTATGCTGGTCTTCGTCAAAGGCTAACTTTGATGAGGAAACTTTGTTCGGTAAATGCACACAACTTTAAGACCCTGCAATTAGAAAAATGTCGATAAGGGTTTGTGGGAATCGTGAAATCCACGTTCCCTTCTGGTCCATAATTTATAAGACATTGAAGTTTACCTTCATTGCTATTGTCAGTTTCAGAAATTGAACTTTAATGTCAATAGTAAGTAAATTATGGACCACAATGGAGTGTGGGATTCTTGCTCCCAAAACATGCTCCTATCAGCATTTTCCAAATTTCTGGGTCTAAATGATGAGTGAATTTACCAAACAAAATTATCACATCTAAGTAAGCCTTTGATTGATAGGTTAACAAGTTAGTTTTTAATAATACTTTTTGTTCCATAGCTCCCCAAACGCCTGAAGTTTTTTGTGACTCACCCGGTAGTAATATAAAAGATTGCAATTAGGCTAAACTTAAAGTGCTGAATCCAAATCCATGGTCAGAAATTTCGTTCCTTAGTAGTATCAAGAAATTTTCTAAAATTTCCATAACGTGGCTGTGGAAAAGGTGCAAAGCATCACCTGCTCTTGACTGACATCGCAGTTCAAAGCGACTAACAATCGCAGGCAAAGGAAATTCCCTAACCAGCAATTCAAAAACAAACATAGGGACATACTTGCCCCGAAACTTCTAGGGCTTACTGGTGCACTGTACACGCGGAAGATGGTTTTTGAGAGAAATCATGAGTTTATAGGAAAAAAGAACGGTAAATCTATAACTCTGCCTGGCGGATTTTGTTCAGTTGAGTCAGAAGCGAAGCAGAAGGCATTTCAATTCTCAAATATTTAGAGCTCAAAGGAAATAATTAACCACTCAGCTCTTGAATAAAATACACAAATGTCACATGCAGATCTTTAGATTTATCTTCCTTCCGTAAATATAGACTCTTGCTCGTGCACGTGGCGATAGTCTGATATACTTGTTTCTGAGCAAGAGGGGGTGACATGGTAATGATACCATGGTAACAAGAGGGTTGGTACCTGGTACAACATTTTCCAAAGGTGGTGGAACCTGGTACCAAAATTAGGGGTACCAGTACCCAGCCTATATGAGTCGATACCAATAACAATTCCGTCAATGGATGTTTTTGAAATTTCTAGAACAAATTTTAGCTTTTAACAGTGCAGACAGTGACACTGATGCGACGGTGACATGTTCGGGAGTGGTTTGGTCTTGTCCATTGGTCTCACAAGGAACTGACAAAGACATCTTTTCAGAATCCTCAAATGGACGATAAACTGTATTATATTAATCACCAGTTATTAGCTCCTTCCCTCAAAATTGGTGGTATCAATACCTGCAACTTGGGTGGAACCTGGCACATTACGAGTTGGTACCGGTACCAAAGATCCCCCTGTCATCCCCTCTCGAGCAACTTTGGGGCTTTGCTTGTTTTGAATCACTGGTCGAGAGAATTTCCTTTGTCTGCAGTTGCTGATCGCTTTGAGTTGCGATGTCAGAAAAAGGCAGGTGGTGTGATTGTTTTGGAAAGTTTAGTTCTTGTTTTTGTCTACCGATGATTCCCTGCCCCCAATCCTTTTAAGATCTTGATCCCTTACTCCAAAAACCCCTGTCTAAGTCTCGATATTTCATTACCATGAAAATCTCAACCAGCTTAAACAAGACCTGAAGCAAATCAATACCCTATGTTATGTTAGTCCTAATAAGGGTAACGCAAAGTTGCTAAACACACACAATTTAATGTTTATTGCATTTGTGATAATTTGTGCATTAATGAAACCTATGCCATTTCCACTATTCTGAAATCATAGAATTTTAAAATAATCCTTGGTAACAACATTTGGCAATTCAAGATTTACGTTACCACGTCCCGGAAAAGTTCACCGAGTTGATCCGAGGTAATGGGACGGAGTCCAAAAACACATCCCCGCAGAGGTACAAAAAATGTGTCTCAGCTGTAAAGCGCGCCACAAATATAAGTAACTAAACGGATGGCGCAACCGCTTGTCTACAGAAAAAGAGAAAATTACTAAAGGGTGTTCGTGCGATGGCAGTACAGAGCAATAGTCGAAGATCATTATCATCCTTTCAGGAATCGTCAGTTGTGAAAAGGTGCTGTCGGGCTAGGGAAACATGGGGTTGGGGCAACATGCAGGCACTCGAGTCCCAGTTTAGCCAACAATGAAGGGAACAAGCAAACAGTTCGCGATGTCTAGGGTTCGTTATACCCAGAGAACGTATAAAAAGCTGGTTAGTCAAGGGAACAAGCATTGTGTTCCTTGTGCTGCTGGAAAACTGTTTCAACGGAAAAGTTCACACCCCAAACTTACGTAGAATTCATGTTGGACGCCTGCCACCCAAGTGTGAACATTGGGTCACAATATGCGAGCCTAAGGGCAGCTGAAAACTCCATCGTGGTAGAGGGAAGCTGAGAGGACAAAATTGAAAACAGCTGTCTTTCACAAGCCATGCAGTCACGCAGCTCAAAACTGAACTAACCTCACAAAAGATACGTGAATAAATTCGCTGTTAATTCTATTTTTTATGACGAATCACTTTATACTCGTGACACAGATACCCTGATCTTCAAGTACGGATTCTCATTCGAAAGGGCGCGAACTTCAAATCTTCCCAAAAAATAAGTTGGCAAAAACGTTTTTTGGGACAAAGTTAGCGTTATTCATTCATCAAACTTTGTCAAAAGATATCAGTTAAGAAAACACACACTTTTCATAACAACATATTTTCTCTATCATTTCTTTCTTCATTGTCAATTTACGTAAGAGACTGATTCATACTCGTGGCAACAACAACAAATTTTATTCCTACCACACTGAAAGTTCCATATATTCCCTTATTCATCATGCGGCACTGGTGATTTGACATAGGACCGTTAGATACAGACCTAAGCTTCGCACAAAGGTACCCTTTTAAACAAAAACAGAAAGTCCTCCCTTCAAATAATCCATCTTATGACATCAGCCTATTGTTCTTCCTAAATAACCCTATTGTTCTCCCTTTGTTCTCTTATTTTACAAGCAGATATTCGAGGCTTGAGTGAACTTTACTGTGTCCATAACATAACTAAAAACTATTTCGAAATTCCTCTCTTGGATAGCATGCGTACAACCTGAAAAATACTACGTCGAAGTGCTATTTGCAGACCATTGTACTCGCTCTACTTTCATCTGGAAACAAGCTACTGAGAAAATGAGTTTTGCTAACAACAGAACTTCTATACGGTGGCTAAAGTGGAAATCAATTGGAAACCTGAACAGACACTCCTCGAAACGGGCCTTTCCGTCATAGAAACATATTTCTGTAGGCGAAACAGATTAATATTTTCGCACAGTTGCGGCCAGTTTGGAATTCAACCAAACCAAATTTGATATGGAATCCAGGCCTGTCTGGCATGGAAACGAGGCCAATTTGGCATGGAAACGAGGTTGCGGAACGTTCGTAGCTGCAAAACCTTGCCTTGCCAAATATAATTATAAAGAAATTTACCATTTATATACTTCTTGCTAAACCACAACATTATGAAAATCAAGCAAAGTCACACGGAACAACAACAACAACAATGACGATAATAACGACAACAACAACAACAAAATTAATTCGCTCACGTGACCCCGCATGATGGAGTGATGATCATTCCAAAGTGCCAACAATGATACATAAAGTTAAACATTAAAGCAAAGCCGGTACAGTCTTTTGTAGTTGTAATGTTGATGGGTTGAATTTTGCTCGCTAGCTGCCATAAATAAACCAATCTCTTACGAAACTTGTCTGGTTCATTCATGCATTCAGCTCATCGGCTAGATCACCTATGATGAAAATGAATTCACTTATCCCATGAGATCTACAGGGGGTTAAGCTTGGTTTCCAGATAGCTGTTACTACCGGCCGTTACCCCTGGCAAGGGTCCCTGTAGCATGCCGCAGACAATTTTCTTAACCCTATCTGGACCGGGCTTTTCTGAGCATTCTCGGGCCGGAGAGGGCTAAATAGACCTTTTAGCTATTCTGAAAAAGAATCTGGATCGAACGATATTTCATCACATTTTAGTAGAATTTTCGAATGTGCACAATTGTGATAGAAGCTCTAACGCCACTCGATCGAATCTCGGGTATAAAAATGTATAAAAATAACGCTCGATCCAGGCTCTTTTGCTGAATAGCTAAAAGGTCTATTAGCCCCTCCCCGAACTTCGAATTGATAAGGGCTGGAAAGATAAAACCTGGCTGTCAAATGTAATTTGATGTGAAAAGTACGAATATCTAATTCATTTTACTGTAATTTTTGCAAATTCGAGGACGTCATCAATTTTTCATTGTTCCTTACCGAAAACAGTACTCCTACTGATTTGACTGTAAAAACTTAAATCGAAAAAGAAAAGGTCACGAAAAAAAAATATCGCTCGTCGGATCCGAAGATGCTTGCAGTGATGATTCGTGAATAGTTTGAGAGCAGGAACACCGCAATGCGACGAAGAACAATAGCAAATATGTGCGAAATTAAGAAATATATAAAGATACCAATATTTCGTCCGGCCATGCAGGACTTCTTCAGTACTTCTTCTTCATAACAGTCCTGAATGGCAGGACGAAATATTGGTATCTATATATATTTCTTAATTTCGCAAATATTTGCTGTTGTTCTTCGTCGCACTGCGGTGTTCCTGCTCTCAAACTTGTAAAGACTTACTCAAGAGAAAAAAATTGCGCTTGTTTTAAGTTAATGAACAGAAAAAGCATCAAATTATCGTAAAAACATAACTTTTTGAAAAAATTACAAAATTTGTTATCTTATATTTATTACCTGAATTCATTAGATATGTGACGTCATGAATTACGTCAGTATTTTCCATGTTCTCTTATTTATCTAGGGTTGCACAGAAAATTCCATCGAGTCATCTTCATTTTGTCAAGAATTATCTTAGTTTGAAGTTATAAAGGGTTGGACCGAAAAACAAACAAAAAATTAAAACTACTCATTTAAAAAATTATTGTATTTCCAGAACAAATTAGATATCGTGACGAAATTTCGAGGGAAGACATGAAAAGATAGTAAAGAAAACTCACAAAAAAGATGCAGCCTACAAATTTGCAAAACAGTTACCCAGACAAAACTGGGAGGGGGCTATTTTAGCCCCCCTGGCCCAGATAGGGTTAATGAACACAGTGTGCCTGCAGCTACCTGCACCTCCAGCTATTCCAAGAAAAACGTAGTGTAGAATTCAATGTTTTTCTCTGTTTAGGTGCACAACCCGACTACAGCAATCCTTTAGTCCCATGCAATAAGCTAACTTGATCTGTTCGACGAATATTCATGGTTTCAAGGAATTTTAACGACAGAATGACGTTGAAAATATTGGACTCAGATAGCCTATTGCATGCCCACAGACTTCTACGCCGGTGGTAGCAGTTATGGCCAAATGGAAACCAGGCTTTGAGTTTCCAAAGAACACTAAACTGTAGCATGTGAGGAATAAAGCCCTTGGAGCTACACAGCATATAACCAAAGAACGAAGTGAAATATTGACGCTTTTGAAAAAAAATTTAGAATCCCAACCCGTCCTCCCCTACTAAGGACCCTTAATGAATGATATTTTAAAGCGCAATTCTTACTTTGGGAGCTCCACATCTGGCCAAGAATCGCTAGATTGACCATACTTTGCGGGGTGAGTGGCCGAGCGGCTAACAAAGTTTTTGTGAGGTGACTGAAGTTGAGCTCGGTCGAGTGAGGTCAAACTCCGGGTGGGAAGGGTGACCACGGAAGCCTGACCTCGCAACTCACCTCGCCGTCCTTCAGAAGGGGCGTTAAAATAGGGGTCCCATGCTTCATCGCGGCATGCATAGTGAGCGTAAATTACCTTTAAGTAGCTAGAAATCCTGACAAGCCTACTCAAAACACATTGAAAACAAACAAGAAAACTTTCCTATACGACAGCAGCTGCTTGGCTACTTCAGCGTTAGATATTAAGCAGCGTTGATAGGCATATCAATTCAATTCTTATTAAGTTATACAATTAGAAAACTGCAAAACAGAACATTTTGATTTCCTTTTAAGCAGCTTCTCACATTTTTTCTCGCTTTACACAACCGATACAGAGTAGTAACAAGCATGTATTGCGGCAATGAATTCAACACAGTGTGTAACACAGTGACTGCAATACACTGGTGTACGACACGGACAAAAAGAGTTGGAAATAGGAAACGTCAAACGAAAAAGTATGATTACAAGAGGTATTTAGTGGCTCGTGCGAGGGTGTCCCAACAGTAGGACTATCCTCCGCATAACATAGGTACAAGCTAGGTTCAAGATCTTCAAAGTACTGATATCTGACTTCAAAACAGCAGGACAGCTTTATCCACGCACAAATGAAATGCGCTGGTTTGTAAATTATGCATGCGCAGTAGCATTGAAAATAGAAGATGGTGATTAGAGAGTTAAAAGGTACTGTATACAAGAGTCCTGTTCTAAACTATAGCATAGAAAATTCAGGGATAACATACTCTAAAACGTTGCAAAAATAACGGGTTACCGAAATATGACCATCCTGCAAACTGACTGGATATTCGTTGTCATTGGTATTGATGGGCTGATGGATGCCCATATTACAACTCATGTCCTTACGCTTCCAGAAACGGACATGGCCTAAATTACCTGCAGTTTTTCTCAAAGCCACCCACCCTAAAACGCCGAAAAAAGGAGTCTTCCTGGAGTGCTGAACTGAAAAACAAGCTATCAGTACTTAAATGTATGTTTCTTCGAGCTATTTGAGAAAAAATCTCCTACCTACAAAAGACATTGCTTGTTTGGGGACGCAAAAGATCTCCTAAGTTCGTTCGATACTTCCAGATTTTGATCGTTGCGGCCGTTCAATCACACGTGTTTTTGTTTGCCTTTGGCGGGAGTTTAAAGTGAAGAAAAATCGGTCAATCCGATCATATTATTCGTCATCTTCCATTGTGATTGGTCGGGGAACAGTTCTGTGCCCCCAAGGAAGGTTTCGTCCGTTTTGAGAACAGGTGGGAAATAGGGCCTTCACTGAAGCGACAACCAAACCACAACATAAATTCAATTCAATAAGACGAGCGTTAGTTAAGGGCACTTATTGAGTGAGGTTACTTCCTACCTACAGCAAACAAGTCAAGATGGGAGGCCATAATACGATGATGGTATAACCCTCTTCGAGGCTACCAAAACAGGATATGTAAATGCTGATTAGAACGGGTATGCGATGCGCTAACATCATAAAACCGTTGCGAAAACATCATAAACGGTCTTACATGGCTAGCGGCTGGTCGCGAAACTCCAAAACATAATTCAACTGGTAATCAGTTAAAGAAAGCGTTGAATACTGGGTTCCACAGAAAGCAAGACAAACTGGACTTGCCCAAGTCGTCCTGTCAGAAAGAAAGAGACAATT
Source organism: Aurelia sp. 4 Dawson et al 2005 (assembly GCA_964019985.1). NCBI lineage: Eukaryota > Metazoa > Cnidaria > Scyphozoa > Semaeostomeae > Ulmaridae > Aurelia > Aurelia sp. 4 Dawson et al 2005. The sequence continues at coordinate 14,404,552 of OZ026507.1, read as the reverse complement.
TGTCTTCAACAGCTCATTGATGAAAAACACAGCTGGATAGCTGGACGGTTTTGGCACGGTAGGTGACACATTCGATCATGATGTTTGACCAATAGTTTCTGCTTTCCTTGAAAGAAAATGACGGGGGCAAACCAACATTGAGCATAAATGGCTGTATGTCAAAACGAAAAGATGCTTATACATACTGGCGCCACCTATTCCAGAACAGCGCACAGCTTTGAGGACAGTTACAACTGTCCGCCTGGTTTTCCAATCCCTTGCGGTTATGTCCTATCACACATCCTTATAAATAAATAAATAATTAGGAGCTGTTCAGGACAAGTCGTCTTTCCCGTAAGATGACTTGCGCAAGTCCAACGGCAAACAGAAACATAGACATCTTAGGCCTCGTCCACACGTATCCGGATATTTTTGAAAACGCATCTTTTTTCATCCGTATAAAAAATATCCGCGTCCACACGAGGATCGTTTTCGAAAATATCCCCGTCCACACGAAGACGCTTTTTGGATTCAAATTCCGCTCTTCGAACTCTGACAAAACAAAACAAACAATCAAAATGCCCTTACGTGATCCCCAAAGATCCGCGCGCATGCTCTGATGGGTTATAAATCGACGCTGTGACGTCAGCGTTTTAGAAAAGCTCCGTTTTCACCCGTCCACACGACAACATGAGAACAGCGTTTTCAAAAAGATCCACTCTGGAGAGCGTTTTCAAAAAGCTTTGTTTTTGGTGACCGAAAACGCCGTCTCTGTGTGGACGCTAACCCAAAACGGATAAAAAAAGATGCGTTTTCAAAAATATCCGGATACGTGTGGACGGGGCCATAAAAATAAATGCTGAATTCATATAAAAGCACAATCGATGCCATGGGAATGCCTTTTGGGACGCAGGAGAAATACTATATTTCGCAATCGAAAAAATGAATCAAATGATAATAAACGTTCGTGGCGCTGTGAATTTGATGGAAAAATCCAAGGTTAGCGGCGAGGTTACAAGATAATTTACAAACGAAAAACATGTAATACTTACAAACTATTTCTTTGAACTTTGATAGGCCCTGCCTAGGAATTGTAATTGAGCTACGAAAATTACTCGTGACCTGCAAAAAAGATGACATTTTTGTGACATTTCTACCAATTAAATTGAATTTTTATTACATTTCCAACATCTATGACCTACGTAGACATGGTTTCCTTAAATAGGTCTCAGCAACTGAAACCTGCTGAGGGATATTGTAATAAGGCTAGCCAAAAACTCAATGCTCTTGCTTGAATATCACGCTACAGTGACGTAGAAAAACTGCAGCAATTAATGAGGGCGTTCGTTTTGTCTCAGTTTAGCTACTGTCCGATTGTTTGGATGTTATATGATAGAGCTTTGAATCATACCGGGTGTCCTAGAAAAAAGGTAATTGATTTGATCGGATTGAATCAATCGGAAATAATCTTTAAACTATTCCTTGATAGTTAACTTGAAGATAGATACCTTGTTTGCTGACATTGAAGCATTGAGAGAAGAAATTTCTATCATGAAAGTCTTGATTTGCCTCCACCTCTAAACCAGAGCTTTTGGGTTTTGGCCTAAGTTGTGACGCGCTGTTGTGGAATCTCCTGAATCATAGCGAAGTACAAGCAAGAAGCCTCGTGCTTCGGAAAAATTTCTTGATGGAAATCCAAATCGAACCTGAAATCAAATTCACGAATTGCTTTCCCAAAGAGACATCTCCTTTCATTCAACAAAACATTTGAATTACACCTGCCGAATAAACGTTATTCATCTGGGAAATAATTCCCTTGCATGTGAAAAAATCTTCCTTCTTTGATTGAAATGCATTTGTTATCATTGGAGTTATTACGAAAAAGACAATCGCGTATACCCAACGGATAAAAATCCACAAGGATAAGATTCTTGAAAGTGCTCACTCGTGCTTAAATTTTTCTATTTTATAAATTCCTCTTGACTGAAGAAAGATATTCCTTGGTGATTATATTCATGGATAACTTTGTCAGTTTTTAGTTTTTACATTTCCATCCAAATGTGTACCCAAGCACACGGGTCCTCGTTGAGAATTTCTATGCTATGTCTGTCCTTGAGGAGATTCCCCAAAACAGCGCATTTGTATTTAGGTCAAAACCTAAAAGCTCTGGTTTCGAGATGGAGGCAAATCTGGACTTTCAAGATAAAAATGTCTACCGTCAATGTTCTAATATCAACAAAAAGGTATCCATCTTCAAGTTAACTATCAAGGAATAGTTCATAGATAATTTCCGATTGATTCGAGCTCAATTCTTTACGCTAGCCTTGATCGAATCAGTTACCCTTTTTTGGGACACCCGGTAGAATAAACCATATTCATGAAAGGGCATTACGCATTGCATACAAAGAATGCGGGAATGATTTTGGTTTCTCCTAGAACGATCTAGATCAGTGCCAATTCATGTATGACACCTACAGTTGCTCATGACTGAAATTTATAAAAGAAAATGCGGTCTGAATCCACCATTCATGAAAGATATTTTCATGCAACGAAATATTAGCTACAGTCTAAGGCATGGCGCTTAACTACCAAATGTATGAAGTACGTCCTTTGGAGCTGAGTCCATCATTTACCTTGGAAATAAACTGTGGCAACAGTAACCGCAGGAAATAAAACAATCAAGCAGCCTCCCTATCTTCGAACAACAAATCAGATGTTGGAATAGTGAAAAATGCAACCGTAGGCCCTGCAAAATATATATCCAAAAGTTGGGTTCCTAACAAGTTAGAATTTTAATTCTGGCAAGCCTTGTGATATATAATGATGGTTTAAAATAAGGTTGATAAGACTTCATGAGGATGTTTTGAAAAAAATACATTAAACCAATCATAAGTTTAAACATAATAGGGTATAGGAGGCAGGGGGCGACAGTCCCCAAACAATGGAAAGAATAGCAGGTTCTTTCATATTTAAATGCATTTGATCTTGAGTTTTAGACCGTTTTCTGGATGTTCTATTGAGCTTAGAGCCTGTTTATACGAGTCCAGCTGGCTTGGTAAGCGATATCTCACCCTCTTAAGAAATCAATAGGAAATTTGGATTTCGTTTCGAGAAGGAAGCCACCCCAGCTAGCGATATCTCCATTGACATTGGCGAAATCTTGGCAGGCGGAATCAAAATTTCAGCACGTAAGCACTCCAGCCCGGCTACCAAGATGAAAATGTCTTTACTGCTCACGCACTCCTTATTTAGACAATGGGCACGTTTCAATTTTTGTCCTGTGGCCAATCTCTGTCTCGGTAAGCGGCCTTGAACTTCTCCATATTAACAAAAAAGTAAAATCATCCTCCTTACCGACCCAGCCCGTTTGTCTGGCTCATATAAACAAGCCCTAAGTCTTTGAATCTTTCCATTTACCGCAAGACTACTATTTTGAAAATAACTAAAATGATACTAAAATTTCTTCAGTCTTGTAGATACTAGGCAAACCTGTTTTGATGATCATGGCGCGAGGAAATTTGCTGCAATGATTTGATTTTTGACCAGGAGGACATTTTCTGGGGGGGGGGGGTGGGGCACCGACATAAAGAAATAAACTTACCTCAGAAACTCTGAGGAAAGAGCCACGATTATTACGACCACAGTCAAAGTAGAACCTTTTGCGTTCTATACGCATTTCTTTCGGCTGAGGCAGTTCACCATTTTCTAAGAGAAAGAAACAAGAATTTATATACAGCTTTTCCATATCAAATCTTAAATCAATGATTTTGGAGCATAAGAGCCTGCGTAATCTGTTCTGCTATCAACTTGGAAATACCATTGTCTATGAACGAGAATTCCATGAAACAGGTCGGTTTGACTAAGATCTTTTGAAATTTGAGCTATGTAAAAAAGCAGCTACCAAATCTTTTAAACAAGGGCAGATTTTGTAATACAATTGCATCAGTTGCTTTGGTTTATGCCTCAGTTCAAAGCGATTAGCGAATGCAGACAAAAGAGACCTCTCAACCGGGAATTCAAAACAAACATAGTCGCAAAGCTGCCCTGAAACCAGCAAGGCAAACTCTCACTTGGTGCGGGCGAAGGGTAGTTTTTAAGAGAATATATGTGCTTATTACGAAATAAGAAGGGTAAATGTAAAGTTCTGACAGGCGGATTTTGTTTACGTGACTTACGAGCTGAGGAATAACTGCTAACATTTGAGTGCTATATTTGCAAGAATTGTAATGCCTTCTACTGGTTTTTTCTTTTTTGAACTTTACTCTTGCATGTAAAATTGTTATCTATGATTAGAAATATTAAGGTTATTGCATCTATTTTAACAGGGCGGTTTGGAACTCTGTGTGTATTCAACTGCAACTAAAGTATGTATAAAGAAAATAAAATTAAATCAATCAAATTAATCAATTAATCAATCAATCAATCGACACCAGCGCTTGGCGCTAAAAGCCACGATTTCACCTTCACCTGCACTTTCATAACACCACTGCACCAGAACACCCTCACAAGGAAGTATTCCTCATCTTCAATCAATTCATTGATCAATTGATCAACTGACCGAGTGATTAAATGACTGAGCTAACTTACCGTCTTCATCAGAGCAAGTTCCTTCATCGCCGCCATGCTGATCAAGGAATTCGGAGAGAGTATTTCTAATGTCAACAATACCTTGAGCAGGGAGGGCCAAAGTAGCACGTTGACCATAAGGACTAGTTTGACTGATCTGGAAGAAGGAAGTAGAATGAATTACATTCACGGTAAAGAATTTTCCTATGCATAAAGAGTGCATAATATCTTTGGGAGACCCTCCTGCATTTAAAAAATTATACAAGTCGTGAGAAATAGGAAAATTCAGCTCCAATGTCCACAAAAAGTCCTTGGAAAACTAGGCCACTTCTTGATAATCTGCATTTCCATCAATAGCAATTAGGCTTTAACAGTCCTTATCCCCCAAAACAAAGTTGATTTGCGAGGTGATTGTTCAGGATTCCATCAGAGTTACCACTCGTTCTGTTATCCCCCTTTTATCGCGACAGAGTAACATCGCAATGATGGGGGAGGGGGAAGGTGAATTCGCAAAACAATACAAAATCAACAAATGTGTTCAAAGACCTTTGGCAAGCACTATAACGTCTCTATATCTATTTAAAACGATCATTACACCAAGGAAATCCTGTCGATTTGTTGATCTAGTTACCTGCATTACCCTTTTCATGGGACGAAGTTCTTAACTTGGAAGTTGCTCAAGGGACAATCGCCAATAGGTTTACAGATGGCAAAGGTCTGCAAGACTTCCCAAGAGACAAAACCCCTTTACTAAAATCAAACACTACCTTTAAAATTGGAATGAGGTGTAATGAAATGAAATAAGACAGCCTGCGATCTTCAAAAGTACATTTTAGTCCTTTTCCTGGCTTAAACAGCTCAATATTGTTGTATTTGGTGACTTAATCAAAACGATTTGAAATATGACACGCAAGGGCGAAACGATTTATTTCAAAGTACAGGTCATTCTCAGTTATTAAATTCAGCTTTAAAAACTTGACCAACTTTAATGATATTTGCAAGAATGAAAATTAAGCCCTTTAAAACAAGAACCGAGACATGTCTCTTCTTTTGAAGGATGATAATGGGATTGAAAATTCACATGAACTTCTTAAGTTTGCAGAAGCAGTTTGTTTTGAAATAGCGAGACTACAAGGAACCCTATTTCTAAGATATTTTGAAAACATTGGGGTAGGTCCCATTGTTTGAAAAAAACACCAAAATTTGATTAAGCAACAGAGATGTGAAGGCTTTCCTAGTGACACTATGTCAGTAGAACCAAATTAACACATGATGACAGTATTATATTCAAAAAACAGGATGATAACATTACAATCTATATAATCATGACGAACATTTAGTTTCATGAAAAACTCCAAACAACTTCGCAATTTAGCAAGATCATCCATCTTATTGATATAAAAAATCTGGGATAAGAATGGATTGGCCTTCACCATAGAAAGTAGTTGCTTAAAGGGTCTCTTTCATCCAGGATTCCTTGCACATGTCATCTCATTGTTTGCCTCTGTTGCCACCATTTTTATGGTCCACGAAAATGGCGACGTACAAAGGCAAGCCAAGAGATGACACGTGCAAGGAATGCTGGATGAAAGAGACCCTTTAATTCATGAGCTAATAATGATTCATTCACACAGTCTCTCACTCCTAAGTACCCAAACGAGGACCCGTATCCCGTCGACCCAGTAAACCCATTAAATTCTTTAAGAGTCCAGACGGCAACTTGCATTCATGACTAAAGTGGTCATTCGAATTATGATCCAAATTAACATTGACGTCAATAAAGAAAGCTAAGATGGTTGTTTTCGGCAAAAATCTGCAAAAATGTGGTTAGGGTCAATCTCGAAATTTGATAATGGAGCTAGGTTTTTTGACCACGAGATATTCGATTTGAAACGTGTCAAGACAGCGCCAGGTGAATTCAATTTCAGAATTTCATTTTGAGCAGGCAATGTTGCACGAAGTTTGGCTAAGATTCTTACTGCCATAATAAACTTTATTCAAACTTTGTTTCAATTCAAGGCGAACGATGCATATCCCAGCACAACAAGAAATCTATGCCATGTCTATTTGATGCAAATACACGTACAAAACTATTTCATGTGTTGCTAAGAACAATGCACGCTTTTGGGATCTACCTCCGTGCCATCTTGAGGCGAATGGGGCATGTCAAAAAGAACTTACGTTATTGTGAATAGGGTAAATGAAAAATTAGGGCAAATGAAATAAAGGTCATCCCTAAGAGTAAATCACCACAAAATAGCGTCCGAAAATGTGTGATCTGAAAATTTCTCAGATTTTTCAAAGACTTTTTAGATTTTTTCTGAGAATTTCAGATTTTCGAGATCTTCAAATTTTGCGAAATTTTCAAAATTTTAGAAGGAACGATTTTTGAGATCTTCAACGAATTCCAAAAAGTATACATTTCTTTATGTATGTACATTTCTTTTGAAACCTGGTATCGTTTGTTAGGAAAGGGGAGACTTCCAGGAGTTTTCTTGATTTCCCAAGATTCTTAGGATTTCCTTTGCAATTTCTTAGGTTTTTGTGAAGATTTTCGAGATATTTCGCATCTTCAAAGATTATGAGGAAAGTTTACGATATTCTAAAGTGATTTGCCTCTCGGGCCGAGAGACCTTCCTGATAAAAGTGCATTTTTGAAAGGAAATGAATTATAGAGAATGTGCAGATTCTGAAATTTTGATCTTCGTCACACAGTAGAACTCTAGAGCGAGCCAGCGTGCAATCTGAAACACACAAACAGGCTACAACAGAGCCTAGATCAAGCATTTTCATTCGAAAAGCTCGATTGTATGGCAAAAGAGGTTCTACAACTACTGTAAAAATTTGAAAATAGATATTTTAGCTATTCAACGAGAGACCCTGCATCGAGGGTTCTTTTCATAAATTTTTATACTCGAGGTTCGATCGAGTGGAGTTAGAACTTCTAGCACTGTTGTGCACATTCGAAAATTCTACCAAATGTAGCAAAATAACATTCAATTCTGATTCTGTTCAGAATAGCTATTGTCTGTTAAAAGTCTGTTGGTCAAATTTCTGCATAATGTATACAAATATCGCTTGATCCAGTATGGTTAGCAAAACAATCTATCCGAATCATTTGTGAGACAACAACCCTGTTTTTCAGTCGGTGGTCTCAAGGACTGATGGTCATTTTTGTTGCTCTGTCCATCTTTGACATTCAACGACAAGATCTTCTCGCAGGGGTTCTTGCATTAGCACGACCACTTGGACTGAGAAATCCTTCAAACGAGATTTTAACGCATCTGTTAATGTATTGTAATGAGGACTTGATGAATTCAATAGAAATGCCCTCGAGTTATTTAACTCTACATTTTATCCATCAAACTGGTCGATATGATTGAATTCACTGAAATCTTTACCTTTCGTCAAGCAGCCGCCATGTTCCCTTTTTAGTGATTTTCATTTTGAGAATTGTTGTACCGGGTGAGCCAGAAAAATTCCCACCTTTGAAATTTCATAGCATTAAAAGTACTGCACAGATTTTAATGATTCAAATTTTATTCAAAAGCCAAAAGATCAAAGTATTTTTGTAATTTATCTCGCTGTCTCATGAGTACTAGCAAAAAAGGTAAATTCAAACTGAAAATATCTGATGGTTGCAAAATAACTGAAAAATGGCCGAAAACATTGATCAAATCATAACGGACCGCTCGAGCAGATCGATAAAGAAAATACTATTTCTCATGGTGTCAGGGACATCCACTGCACATTTATTGCCATGGGACTGAAAACCTTTAGTTCCTTAGTACAGTGAGTTCCGACAATTTGATCAATGTCTTTGGCCCTTTTCAGTCATTTTGCAAAAACGAAATTTTTGTAAAGTTGAATTTACCGATACTTCTAGTGCTGGTAAGACAGCGAGAAAAATCACAAAAATACTTTGATCTTTTGACTTTTAACTAGAATTTGAATCATTCAAATCTGTGAAGTTGAATCTTCAAATCTTGGTGCTATGAATTTTCCAAAGTGGCAACTTTTTCCTGGCTCACCCGGTATGTTGTTTTATAATTTTCTTCCTTTCCTTCCTAATGCCTCGGGATGCACATGAACAAGGACAGATTTTGTAAGACAATAGCAGCAGTTCCCTTTATTGACGCCTAAATTCAAAGAGATTTGCGATTGCAGACAAAGGAAATTCCCTGAAAAAGAAATTCAAAATAAACGAAAGCGCAAAGTTTCTCTGAAACCCAGGTAGCTATCTCGCTCGTTGTGCATTCCAGAAATGGTTTTTTAGAGCAAATATGAGCGCATATTGAAAGAAGAAGGATATATCTAGATATCTACCACGGGCATTTTACTTGTTTGGTATAGGAACCGATTTGGAGGTGATTCAATTTTCGTATTTTTTGGGTGCAATCAAAGCACTTACTGCTCAGCTTCTTAACAGCAAAAATAAAATGCCTGCGGTAGATGTTTAGATATATGTTCCTTCTTTCAATATGCGCTCATGTTAGCTCTTAAAAACCATTTTTGGAATGCACAACAAGCGAGATAGCTACCTGGGTTTCAAAGAAACTTTGCGCTTTCGTTTGTTTTGAATTTCTGCTTGAGGGAATTTCCTTTGTCTGCAATCGCAAATCTCTTTGAATTTAGGTGTCAATAAAAGGAACTGCTGCCATTGTCTTACAAAATCTATCCTTGTTATGCACATGACATATTGCTCCTCGTGGCATCGTGTTTGTAGTATTGTAGAGTATTTTGCCAGGAGTGTAATAAGTGTTGTGTATCGTAAATTTTTAATTGATAATATATTTGGCAAAAAAGGATTGTTGGTGGCTCGCTTCGTGCTCGCATTCAATTTGGCCAGTTCAGCCCTATGTGAATTTAAGTTCTAATACATACCCTTAAGAAACGTCCCCTCTGGTTCTCTTTCAAGTCGAAGTAGTATCGTCTTCCGGCACTTCGTTGCATTTCACTACGAGAAGAAAACAACAATTTTAGTATTCCATGAGAATTTTAGTATCTTCCCTAATGATAGTCAAATCCTAAACAAAAAAGTGGACACCGTCGAAGTGAAAAAAGCAATCATGAAACTCAAAGACAAAAAATCAACAGGTCATGACGGTATTTGCAATGAAACGGTCAAAGCTTCCACACCATGTCTAATTGACTTACTTACGAATACTTTCAACCTCTTTCTCTCCAAAAGTCAAATGCCAAAATCATGGTGCATTGGATTGATCAGCCCGATTCATAAAAAAGGTAGCAAATCAGACCCAAACAACTACCACGGAATATGCGTCGGAAACCACGACGATGAATACTAAACACGTGAATTAAGAGAACCACGACGATGATACTCATTTTCGAACCAGTCGAGTAGGAAGACACAAACAAAGTTCAGATATTTTTCATTTGGTTAAGACATATGACGAGATGAGTTATTAACCCTTTCACCCCCGGAAGGGCCATATGGCCCAACAGTATTCATGGAGAACTACAAATTTTTCAGGGGGTAAAGCATTTGGAATTTTGATTCATTTGAAAGGTTATGCACATTGCATTTATCTCTTGCTTACTGAATCATTGATTATGATACCCCCTAGAAAACGAAAATCTACATTAAGTTTTCCCGTTAAGCTTAATTTTAGCCGGGTGTGAAAGGGTTAATTAGCCATAATTGACAAGTCAAGTTAGTGTGGCAAAAAAGTTCAATTAACCCATATCTGATAAGTCCATTTTGAATTAAATTTTTAAGCGCAAAGGGAGCGGTCATTTTTATTCCTGGGTACCGGGGCGGAGGACTTTCGGCAGGGGTATGAAATTTTTCTCCCATGTTTTCTGGGGGTACAAAAGTTTTTAGGAGCAATTTTATAGAGTACAAAACTATTTCGCTTGAAAAATCTTGAATCAAGTCATCGATCAAAGATTGAAAGAAAAGTTAAAACAGACATCTGGAAATGATGAATCACTCGACCGGTATGAAAGTCACTTGGGACAACTTTGTATATGTCCAGTATTTATGTTTTTTGCAAAAGACTTCTGGATGAGGCACTAAGCCATTTTGCTGAAAGATAGGGAACGAAAACTTTTTCTTTGTTCAAGATGGGGTCTAAAATTTTCTCTAATCGTGTGAAATTATCCTTTGCCCTGGTACCCATTATTAAAAACGACCGCTCCCTAACGTTTCGAAGCATGCAATGCTCCATCTTCAGAACCCCAAAATGACTAATGATCGAACTACATTATAAATGAATACGAAACGAAGGCAACAACAGAAGCGTGTTAATAAACAACATAAATGGTAAAAAAAACTGACACAGGAACTGGAACCAGATATGAAAATGCAGGCGTTATCTATGTGCTGGGTGTTACCTAACGTAACATTTTCTTCGTATTGAATATCTTGAAAGAAATTTTAGCTGTATTGAATTATTTCTACCGTGGACCTTTTTGAAGTCCTGATTATTTTCAAAATTACACCGTATTCTATTGTCTCATTTCATTTCGAATTTTTAAGGAGGGTAGCCCTTTAAAAAAGCTTCTTCACGAAAACATCAAAACACATGACTTAAATTTCATGCAACAACATTTTCTCAATTTGCAAAATTTCAACCCATATCTTTGAGAATAGCGGGGGAGTAGGCTTTGACCCCAACTAGCCCAATGGCTGCGCGGTCCCTGATGGAAACTCGATGACCTTGTGTCTTTTCCCGCTATGACTGGCATAGCTGAATTGAATCATGATACTCTTAGTTTTTTAGATTGGATGAACTAAAAGCAAGATAACCCTGCATCCTCCCCCGTTGCGAATGGTACAAAGTAACGTAGATATGTTCTGTTTTGATTGGTTGTTTTATAGTAAATAAAAAAGCAAAACCTGATTATTACCTTTTCAGTTTTCCTTCTTCTGGAGCCTGTCCAGTTTGGGCAGGATCTATTGAGGAGAAACATAATCTGTTATTGACAGATGGTCCTCAGCTGCGCTCATAACAAAATTCCAAAAGCTGGTTCATTCAATGGAGGTTCATACTTTTATTTGCAACATCAAAGCTTATTTGTCTCTGAGAAATATCTAGCAAACCAAAGTGCATGCAGCGAGGTACAAAGCATTGCTGCAGCAAAGATCATTCAAATTTCATGAAACATTACCCACATTTCAAACCTTTAGTTATGTTTTGTATCTCATGATACAAGTTTGATTTCATGTTGTCGCGTGGACGGGTGAAAGCGGAGCTTTTCGGAAACGCTGACGTCACAGCATCGATTTACCACCCATATCAGAGCATACGCTCGGTTCTTTGGGGATAACGCCAGGGCATTTTCATGTTGTCTGTTTTCTTTTGTCGAAGTTCGAACAGCGCAGTTTGAGTGTAGCAGCGTCTCCGTGTGGATGCAGATTTTCCTTATGGATAAAAAAGATGCGTTTCAAAATATCCGGATACGTGTGGGCGGGGCCTTAGTTAGAACGTTTCGGATCTATTCCAAGATCCATCATCAGCGTTTAAAATAAGGCGTAAACAGCCATAAAATATGATATGATGATTCTTTTCGCTATCGTGCTTGCCCTCTGATTGATCGTGAAACTGCAATTTCCACTTGATGTTTAAAATTAGACTAATGACATGTTCGTAATGATCGCTATTGATAGACTGATGGACGCTGCAACTACGCCTCATGGACAAAGACACTGAAATTTGGGATGAATTTTTCCCCCATCGATTTCATGACTTGATATGGAAACCATGGCAACACTGTACGAACTCCAGGCAATGGTGCATGGGCCTAAGTTGCCGGCTCGAACCTCCAATGTTGAAACAGCCCAGAGTCCAAGTCCCCAGTGATATCAGCCATGAACAAAACCCACAAGTATCCATAAAAATGTTTCCCCAATCCAAAAATCAACAAACCCCTCACCGCGAAACAGGGGTCCCCCATTTCCAAAGCCAATCAGCCCCCACGAACCCCACCGCAGCACCGAGAATCCCCAACTATCGAGGGTCCCTTGCCTCGCTTCTGAGACTACACTGCAGCCTCGCTCCACAGGGCACACATAAACGTGTTCATCTCCGTCTCAAAATTTTATATCAAAGTCCATAAGGCCCAGATTGAGCAAAAATAAAAAATGTCCTTGTTGCTGTTATTATTGTTGTTGCTGTTGCGATATCTTGGACTATGTCATGAGGCTAGTTTAAAATTTGCTAATAATTGAATCAACCACAAGATCAGCCATATCGGGAAAGGTAATTTGATCCTTGAGCTAGTTAACAGCACGAGGCTCAAATTTTTCACATTTGTAAAAAGGTCGGCGTAAAATTGCATCACATTTCGTTATGAGTCGAATGACTTGAAAGGACCTTTGGATACAGTAAAGTCCTGCTTTTAAGAAACTCGTTACACAAAGACAGCCTGATTGGTTCCTTATGTTAAGAAATACTTCTCAAAAACTGGGTGTGTATACCATGGTAAAAGAAACAGTTTTAGGCTCAAAACAGCTGTCAAAATTGTTAAGAAAACGTTTTGAAATATGCACTGTTTTGCAAAGATCTAACGGTTTGAGCCAGCATTGAAGGTTTCTTGAAATCATAACAATTTGGCCTTGAAACTTTCATTCTTGTTTCTAGCGAACTGAGACCTATTGGAGATATATCCAAATATATGCCTTATAATATTGCTATGTACCATTGTATAAGAAACTGAACATGAATCAGCCTGGATTGTTTCTCATAAAGAGGTACGTTATTCAGTGACACCAGGCCTGAGTCATCTTAAAATGCAGTTTCTTAAAGGCGGGACTTTACTGTAACAACTAACAGAAGTGGAATTGACAGAAGTGGAATTGATAGAAGTGGGGGGAATCTTAATGCAGAGAAAGTCTTATTTAAAAGTTTAGCTGAAAAACTTTTAAGGAAGGTAAGGAATCAATAGAGTGGAGGAGAAAATACAGCTTTTAACGTAAGCCTTAAAGCGTTTATCATTAAGACTTTTTCTGAAAAAAACCACGAAGGTAAAGGGTTTCCATTTGATATAAATGGGGGATCTTAATGGAGAAGAGGCTAATTGAAAGGTTTGGCTTAAAAAGCAGGGACTCAATCAGAGCAGGAATCAATAGAGTTGGGGACTAAATACAGCTTTTACGATAAGCCTTAAAGCGTTTATCGTGAAGATTTTGTCTGCAGAAAACACGATTATCATTATTTTTGAAAATATTAATCAAAAATTTTAAAAATTGAAATCATCGTCAGTCTCAAATTACTGGAGAAAAATTGATAATGTCTTCAAGAAAACCATAGTTTATGAAGATCTTCGATATGGTGGCAAGCAAACATCTGTGGCTCATGGCTAAGAACTTATAACTTACCAAGTTGGGCATAAAAATCGGCAAATGAGGTCAATCTGTCACGAATTTCTCCAACAACCGGCATTGGAATGTTGATTTTATTTCTGGTACCATTGTTCAGAACCTGAAAAAGAAACAATAAGACATTTTAAACGAATTTAAGACATACATCATCATCTTCTATCATCACAACGGGTGGCTGTCTGGGATTCGACTTAGCCGGACAAATCGACACGCAGAATCTAACCTCGTTCCCAGGGTGTTCTTACCTCATACTCTAATCTCGAAGCCGAATGAACATCCTGGTACAATTCGATCAAATCTGCTCAGAAAAAGGACAGATTTGCAACCATAATGGATTTCACTGTCTGTTAGGCAACGTCAATCGACGGAAAATAGCCGTTGCTCTAGCGCTTATTCTGCAGAGGATAAATTAAGAAATTGAAAACAAACACATTGAGGACCTTATTTGAACCTTTCTGAAGGTATCTAAACAATATTCTGGGGTTGGCAAGTGTGTTTAATTTGAAAATAAGCTCGATTTGTTTGCAACGAAAATGGGCCTAAGTTGCAAATTCGAGAAACTTTCACCGCAGCTTCGAAAATGAAATGGCTCGTTATTCTCTGAATTTCGGAGATAAGTAGCAAATTATCATCGAACTGGGTAAAGAATACGGTTTTACGTCAAATTTTGACATGCCGCGGCCGTTTACCTCACGCAAAACGGAGTTACCGCGCAAAATGGCGAACTGCCAATCAGATTGCCGAACGGCCTCTTGCTAACGTGGTAGGGTATTAAACAAGGGCAGATTTTGTAATACAATAGGATCAGTTGCTTTGGTTCACACCTCAATTCAAAGCGATTAGCAAATACAGACAAAGGAAATTCTCTCCACCATTAATTCAAAACAAACATAGCCGCAAAGTTGCCTTGAAACCAGTGCGGCAAACTCTCACTTGGTGCGGGCGAAAGGAGGTTTTTAAAAGACGTTATGTGTTTAAGACGAGAGAAGATGGGTAAATCTAAAGTTCTGTCTCGCGCATTTTGCTTACGATATTCAGAAGCCGAGCAGAGAGCACTGCAATAGTTGCAAATTTGTTGCTCAAAGGTAGACAGTTACTCCTCAGCTCCTGAATCAAATAAACAAAATACGCAAAACAGAACTTTAGATTTACCCTTCTTCTTTCATTATAAGTACATAAGTTCTCTTAAAAACCTTCGCCCTTCGCCCGCACCAAGTGAGAGTTAACGGTAGTGGCTTCAGGGCAACTTTGCGGCTATAGTTGTTTTTGAATTACTGGTTGAGAGAAAATCCTTTGTCCGTATTCGCTAATTGCCTTGAAATGGGGAGTGAACCGAAGCAACTGATGCTATTGTATTACAAAATCTGCTCTTGTTGTTCTGTCCTTTACTCAACTACTGAGGTTCCCTTTCCCGTCATAAAATGCTTTCAGAATCTGATGATTGTGAATTTAAGAAAGTTCTGACGAATGAATCCAAAAAATATCAAAATGTCAAAATTAACATGCATACTTGTTTAGCTAAATGAATGGAAAGTGTTTGGAAGCCTCTGGCCTGGCGTTTCAATTAATACCTCCATTCACACTAGCAAGCTAAACCAGCTTTATCTAAGCGAGGTTAAATTTCAACCAATCAAATACATTCGATTTGTTGGACTGACCAATAAGAAAGCTCCATCCCCTAACCTGGTTTAGCTTAAGCTGGTGTAGCTTGCCACTGTGAATGAGGCATAAGTGTGTCAGGGAGGGAGGGTGGGGTAAAGATAGACTTGATTACATGTCGTAGTTTCGCTTTTTGGCTGAACTGATATCGCTACAACTACGACATATTCCCAAACGCTTGCAGAAACGGTAAAGTTCCGTACTGATTCTATTTGAAACCTTTCCGCTGCTCCACAAAAAGTTCGACTGAGCATTGTGGGAGTTTCTATCATTATTGTGTACATTCGAACACTCTACTCAATGTATCAATCTGTTTCAATCGGTCACTCGATTCGCATTCTTTTATAGAATGTAGCTGTGGGCCTAAATCATCTGCTACTTTTTCCTCATAACCACTGGGTCTAAAATGCCTTAAAAATCAGTTTTCTAGAGCTGCTATACCATCAAATTAGGTATCAGTACTTCGGTAAAGGATCATTCTTGCCACAAAAACAAAAACCGCCTTGCTCTAAGGCACATGCTGATCGGTAGACGACGGGGCGACAGAATCCTGTCGCCGATTGAAATTTTTTGCCGTTTTTACAGCTCTATGTCACTAAGGCCCTCAGTGGAGCGATAACAACAACAACAGTTCAATTCAATGAGATGAGCGTAACTTTAGGGTTCTTATGGTAGTGAGGCTAGGGTAAAGACAGCGTTTACAGTGTGCAGCGTGTAATGTACTGGCGCAAGCACAGTCGAGATCTCGTCGAAAAGCCAAGTACAATGCTCGTTACCAACGTAGCATAACAACTCAATCTAGCCTTGGTAAAGCTAAGCGCATGAACATTTATAGCTAAGACGTATCTCTGCGTATCTCTTCTATTTGGCTTTCAATACAATAACGTTTGTTCGGCGCTCCTTCCGAACGGGTACCAGATGGAGGCGGCGATTTCTGGCAAAACATTCTTAAAGCAGACGAAATATGCAGGTACCGGTGCCACATTGAAAAATCCTCGTTACAATTTTGATAGATATTGATCGATGGAGCTGTTTGGAAAAGTGACGTCAAAGACACATTCGTGAATGAAAAAAATTTTCTTGAAAAAGTGAATGCAAACTCTTTTGGTGATGCTTTGATGGTGAGAATTTGATCTTTACAGCCTAAAAACGACTTCTTCTCAAAAGCTAAGTCACTTCAGCAAAATTCAAAAAATTCAGAGTCATTTCAACACTTTACAATATCTTTCTGAATAAAGGAGTCGATCTGGCCTGGGCTAGGTCAAGTTAAAAAATAGGCTATTATAACAAGGGCAGATTTTGCAATACAATAGCATCAGTTGCTTTGCTTTACATCTCAATTCAAAGCAATTAGCGAATGCAGACAAAAGAAATTCTCTCAATCTGTAATTCAAAACAAACAAAGCCGTAAAGTTGCCCTGAAACCAGTACGGCAAACTCTCGGTTGGTGCGGGCGAAGGGACGTTTTTAAGAGAAGTTATTTGCTTATAACGAAAGATGAAACTCGTTACACAAAGACAGCCTGGTTGGCTTCTCATGTCAAGCTATACTTTTTCAAAACAGGGTACGTATAGCATGGTATAAGAAACACTATCATACTCCAAATATCTGTGAAAAGTGAGAAAACTGTTTTTTAAATATGAACTGTTGTGCGAGGATCTAATGGTTTGAGCCAGTATTGAAGGTTTCTTGAAACTATAACAATTTGGGCTTGAAACTTTCATTCTTGTTTCTAGAGAACTGAGACCTATTGGAGACATATTCAGATATATGCCTTATAATATTGCTATGTACCATTGTAAAAGAAACGGAACAGGAATCAGCCTTGATAGTTTCTTGTAAAGAGGTCTTATATTTAGCGAAATCGGCCTAAGTTTCTTATAATGCAGTTTCTTAAAGGTGGGACTTTACTGTAACCTCTGACATCTGACAGAAGTGGAGGGAATCTTAATGGAGAGGAGGGCAAATTTAAAAGTTTGGCTGAGAAAGGATGGGCTTCTTAGGATGGACTTTACTGTATGCTAGGCCATGATGATAGAAAATCAAAACAATGAAAAAATAAAACGTCTCAAAACATTTGGGTTAACTAACTTTGACAAGTTTTTGTCGATTTACAAAAATTCCCCTCTTTGGGTCATCCGTTATTACAGGCACACCCACCCTTGGGCAATGATCACAGATAATGTCATAACAATGAAAAATAACAATCTCAAGTTATTTTGGTTGGGTCAATCAAGGCCTGAAACATCCCGTGTTTCTTTTCTGTTGTAAGTTAAATAAGGCGCCAGCAGGAATCAAACTCTGCATGCGTGAGCTCGAAAAATTCGCTTCTCTTTAGGCAAATGATCACAAAGGAATCTACTCTCATGAAGTATGAGCAGGTGCCCAGAGTCGCAGTTCCTTCATTCCCTAAACTTTGCAAGCCTGCTGGCCATGCTATTATCATAAACTGACATTGCAGGTGCACCGACTTCCTCCTTTCAACCTTGCCAAGAAAGCCATTGACCTAGGGCCTATATGCCCTGAAGGACGACAATACAGGTACGCGGAGACACATCAAAGATCTTTCGCCCTTAAAGTTTCAAGGCGCTTGTAGTGCCGTAATCATAAAGCCGGCCTCTTTCTTTTGAAGTTTGTCATGAAAGCAGATAACCTAGAGGCTATATGTCTTGAAGGATAGAATGCAGGTGCAAAGTGAAACATCACAGGATCCTTATCATTCTTTAGTCAGAAGAAACAGGCCTCTTTCTTTTGAAGCTTGCCAAGAAACCCATTGACCTGGACGATACAAACCCTGAAGGGCGAAAATATAGGTGTACGGAGACACATCTCAGTTCTTCCTCCTTTTAAATTTTGCCTGGAAATCCATTGACCAAGAAGCTAAAAGCCATGAAGGACGAGAACACAGGTTAACAAAGTAACTACAAAGATCTTTCACCCTTTACATTCCACGACCCTTGTGATGCTTTCATCATAAAACCGGCCTCCTTCTTTTGAAGTTTGCCAAGAAAAAAATCGATCGCCCTGGAAGCAACATGCCCTGAAGGACGAAAACAAACGTCCATACAGATAACGCACAGTTCGTTCGTCCACACTTAGAATTTCCAAGACCCCTGTCATGCTTCAATCAAAAATTGGTCCCCTTTCTTTGAAGTTTGCCAAGAAAGCTATTGACCTAAAATACAAAGCACAGTTCTTCTTCCTAAACATTCCAGGATCCTTCTAACGTTTTAATCATAGACACAAACCTCCTTCTTTTCAAGTCTGCCTAGGAAGCCTTTGACCGAGAACAAACATATCCTGACAGACATAAATACCGGTGCAAAGAGACACAGTATTTCAAGACCCTCTTAGTGTTTTAATCACAAAACCGGCCTCCTTACTTTAAGGTTCGCCAGGAAATCCACTGACCTAGAAGCTAGGTACCCTGAAGGACGAAAATACAGGTGTATAGATTAAGAATTTTGAAACCATGGTTGAGCCATGATGATTCAACGATCTCTTGTTTTGAAGTTATTATCTGCTTGAAGGCTGCAGCTGCTTTTCAAATCTATTTTAGCCTCAGGGCCAACAGTTCTCATTAGCAATTCAACACGACTATCTCCCCGGCGTCTTCTGTCTGAAAAAAGCACCATCGTTAAAGTTACACAAGAACAAATACACAGTTTTAAACCCCCGCATTGTGGGCCAGCGAAAGAAAGACAAATAATTGTTTCGAGTTCATGTGAAGCTTCTAAGAGCTATCTTTATGGTTCACACATCAAAAATGCATGGTTATCAACTTTTGTGGGAGCTTTCTTTATGCTTTCCACATCAATATGAAAAGAAATTCATATCTATGACCAATTACTTGACTAAGAGAAACTATCATTATTTCTAAAGAAAAAAAAATAGTTATCTCGACTGTAAAACAGGCAGAAAGTGCAGGACTACCCAAGCACGTGACTAAGGCCCTACGATTTAATGGCTGCCAGTTTCATCACAGCCCCTATGTAAGTTTTATCGCAATGTTTCTTCCCTATGTCTATGAAATGTGATGGAACTCTTTCATCTCAATTAAAGCTTTCAAACATTTGGCGTTGAAATAATTAAACAAACACTCCACCAAATAGCTTCGATAACGGAGATCGCTGCAAATACTTTGGATCACCATTCTCTGCGCAAAATCACCATTAGCTGTGTTGTTTTAAAATAATTTTTTGGTCTCTTTGTGTTTTATAGGAGGGGGAGGCTCTCTCTCGATTAGTTTAGCTACCTAGAGAGCTCCTCCTTAAGGCCGGTTTACACGATCATATTCACATAAGATTTGCTTCACATTTTCGATGTGATCACAGAATGTGATCGTGTAAACGGGCATCACAAGTTGCTTGAAGTTATGTGAAGCAATTAAAATCAATTCCCTTTAATTGGCCATCACATATTTTCCATTTGACCAGCCTTCAAATCGAACATCTGTGATGGCAAATTAAAGGGGATTACTTTTGATTGCTTCACATAACTTCAAGCAACTTGTGATCCCCGTTTACACGATCACATTCTGTGATCACATAAAAAAGGGAAGCAAATTTTATGTGAATATGATCGTGTAAACCGGCCTTTAATCAGTCGATCTTTGTAAAGTAATTGTTCTTTCTTTCTTTTGTTTTCTGTGGTGTTAGTTTTTAGTTTCTTTGTGCTGTAAAGGCCGGTTTACACGATCAAATTCACATAACATTTGCTTCACATTTTTTATGTGATCACAGAATGTGATCGTGTAAACGGGCATCACAACTTGCTTGAAGTTATGCGAAGCAATTAAAAGTAATCCCCTTTAATTTGCCATCACAGATTTTCCATTTGACCAGCCTTCAAATCGAACATCTGTGATGGCAAATTAAAGGGGATTACTTTTGATTGCTTCACATAACTTCAAGCAACTTGTGATCCCCGTTTACACGATCACATTCTGTGATCACATAAAAAAGGGAAGCAAATTTTATGTGAATATGATCGTGTAAACCGGCCTTTAATCAGTCGATCTTTGTAAAGTAATTGTTCTTTCTTTCTTTTGTTTTCTGTGGTGTTAGTTTTTAGTTTCTTTGTGCTGTAAAGGCCGGTTTACACGATCAAATTCACATAACATTTGCTTCACATTTTTTATGTGATCACAGAATGTGATCGTGTAAACGGGCATCACAACTTGCTTGAAGTTATGCGAAGCAATTAAAAGTAATCCCCTTTAATTTGCCATCACAGATTTTCCATTTGAAGGCCTGGTCAAATGGAAAATATGTGATGGCCAATTAAAGGGAATTAATTTTAATTGCTTCACATAACTTCAAGCAACTTGTGATGTCCGTTTACACGATCACATTCTGTGATCACATCAAAAATGTGAAGCAAATTTTATGTGCATATGATCGTGCAGAGTTTTTTGTATTAAATGAATTGTATGTAGGATTGTACTTAACGTGAAATTTTTCAACACATTCGATTATTTGACACGCAGCTCCACACGCAGCTCCACACGCAGCTCCACACGCAGCGAGGACCGAGGGGCATTTCACTACTAAAACTCTCCTATACCTTTGGCAAAACTCCTTTTTGCTTTGAAGGGAAGTCCTTAAAAATCTGTTTGTTCTCAGAAAATCTCGTACGTTCCTCCGAATGAGTGAAATGCCCCTCAGCAAGCACGGGTTGTACAGTCCCTATTAAAGGCAGTCTGTCACGTATCTGATTGGCCGCTACAAACAGAGCTCAACACAACGGATTTCTTTGTGAATCTGTGTATTTAAAACAATGGAGGGCTAATTTTCTTGACTTTTTATGGCCGTAGAAAGTCAGAGGATCATCAGCCATTCAAATTTCCTATTCTTTGTATTGTCATTATCACCCAATCAAATGCGTGACAGACTGCCTTTAAACTGCTCCAGAAGCAGTTTGATAAGGACTATACAACCCGTGCTCGCTTCTCACATTACACTTTGACTTTGGTTATTTCAATGCCAATATTTCAAAAGAGATGACAAATAATAATCTTTGACATGATAAAGAACATGTAAACTAGGCATTCAGTCACTCTGACTAGGCATTCAGTCACTCTGACTAGGCATTCAGTCACTCTGACTAGGCATTCAGTCACTCTGACTAGGCATTCAGTCACTCTGACTAGGCATTCAGTCACTCTGACTAGGCATTCAGTCACTCTGACTAGGCATTCAGTCACTCTGACTAGGCATTCAGTCACTCTGAATAGGCATTCAGTCACTCTGACTAGGCATTCAGTCACTCTGACTAGGCATTCAGTCACTCTGACTAGGCATTCAGTCACTCTGACTAGGCATTCAGTCACTCTGACTAGGCATTCAGTCACTCTGACTAGGCATTCAGTCACTCTGACTAGGCATTCAGTCACCCTGACTAGGCATTCAGTCACTCTGACTAGGCATTCAGTCACTCTGACTAGGCATTCAGTCACTCTGACTAGGCATTCAGTCACTCTGACTAGGCATTCAGTCACTCTAACTAGGCATTCAGTCACTCTGACTAGGCATTCAGTCACTCTGACTAGGCATTCAGTCACTCTGACTAGGCATTCAGTCACTCTAACTAGGCATTCAGTCACTCTGACTAGGCATTCAGTCACTCTGAATAGGCATTCAGTCACTCTGAATAAGCATTCAGTCACTCTGATTAGGCATTCAGTCACGCAAGGGCTGGTGAGCACAGCTTTATGGCGGTGGAGTAACAGCTTTTGTTACAACGCGCCCCTGTCAGTTCTAGCTGCGATGTTTGATACTGCTCTGATGACCAGGAAGTATTAGCTATGCAGAGTAGTAGGTTTTCTAGTGACCCAAGAGTATTCGGGTCCAGTTGTAGAAACTCTCGACATGTATGTGTTTGTGGATGACCTGTATTAGGCCCCGTTCACATTACTCCGTTTTCATTTAGATCCGCTTTTGCTTCTAAAAACGGAGTTATTTTTCCTCCCTGTTCACATTACTCCGTTTTTAAACAAAAACGGATATCTTTCGAGTGCAGTGTTCACACTTGTCCTGAAAAAACGGATCTGATCACCTTTTGTTTGTCTTTGCTCTCTGTTCTTTGTTTTCTTTGTTTCCTGATTATGTTTCGATCTTTGATTGTTATCAGCGTTTCCAAGGCCCCGTTCACATTACACCGTTTTTGGATAAAAACGAAGCTGTTTAGCTCCGTTTTTGGCTTTGCGTTCACATTAGTCCATCCCAAAAACGGAGCTAAACGAAAACGCTTGCAAAAACGGGGCTAAATAAAAACGGAGCTAAATAGAAACGCATAACTGTAATGTGAACACCCAAAAACGGAGGAATTTAGAAACGCTGATAACGAACAAAGGCCGAAACAAAATCCGGAAACAAAGAAAACAAAGAACAGAGAGCAAAGACAAGAAAAGGCAATCAGATCCGTTTTTGAGGACAAGTGTGAACATCGCACTCGAAAGATATCCGTTTTTGTTTAAAAACGGAGTAATGTGAACTGGGAGGCAAAATAGCTTCGTTCTTAGTAGCAAAACGGATCTAAATGAAAACGGAGTAATGTGAACGTGGCCTAAGTTTCTGGAATGACAAAATGACAACGAAGCCATCATCTGCATCACAGAACCAAGGTTATACAATAAAAAGTGCAGAAAGGTGATGTGATGACTTTAGCGGCAGTTTTTTGTTTCCCCGAAATAAATCGGCAGTTTTACGGTTTTCGGTACCCCTACAATCTCTAAATATACAAATTACAGTACGGTAAAGTTCCGCCTTTAAGAAACTCGTTTCACATAAACAGCCTGATTGGTTTCCTATATTAAGTTGTACTTCCTCAAAACGGGGTGTGTATACCATGATGGTATACGAAACACTTCTACATTCGAAACAGCTATAAAAATTGTTAAGAAAGCTCGGGGGGTATCTCGACCTATTTTCTGACAGGGACGTGCCATTTTGCCCGAAAAATTGGTACCCATAATTCCGTAAATTCTGGTGGATTTTAGGGTCATAATTCCGTAAATCGAATGAAAATCTGGGCCATAATTCCGGAAATTATGAAAAATCCCCTGAAAAGGACACCCATAATTCCGTTAAATGTCCAAAAATTGTGAAAATGCTACCCATAATTCCGTAACGGTCTCAAAAAAGTACCCCTAAAAATGGCACGTCCCCGTACCACGAAAAGTACTAAGTTACCGCCCCCCCCCCCCCCCGAGTAAGAAAGCCTTTTTCAAATATGCACTGTTGCACAAGGATCTAATAGTTTGAGCCAGTACCAAAAGTTTATTGAAACTGTAGCAATCTGGGCCTTAAATTTGCATTCTTACTTCTAGAGAACTGGGACCTATTGGAAACATATTCAAAGATATGCCATAAAATATTATTAATAACCATTGTAAAAGAAACTGAACATGAATGAGCGTGGATAGTTTCTTGTAGAGAGGTATTCTATTTAGCAAAATCAGGCCTGAGTTTCTTATATGCAGTTTCTTAAAGGCGGGGCTTTACTGTAGAACAGCATAAATCATCAAACGCCAATAAGACATTCAAATGATGTGAAGAGTCCAGATGTGGAATGGCCTATTTTAGTTGATGCGGTCGTAGATTTCTGGTTTGACATAAAAAGATTACATGAAATTCCTGGATTTGCGGCTGGTTTTCTGCACGACAAAGTTTAAAAGTGTCTAAAACATTGACTGGGAGTTCAAGGTCAAGAAATTTTCAGGCTGTGTGTAAATCAAAATTTGGCTGAACTGCATATGTTTGTCTGAACCTAGGTAAAGTACATGTTCAAAAAGGAGGAATTGAGATTCAACTGTGGGGGTAATGACACAGTCTGCTGCGAACCTTATCCAGGGACGTAGGAAGCATCTCAGACTAAGGGGCATGACACTTCGAGGGCACTTTTTCCTTAAGAAAAAGGGGACATTTTTTAAAAATAAAAAGAGCACTTCTTTCTTTATTACAAAATCTTGGGGGGGCACGTGCCCCCAGTGCCCCCTGGTTCCTACATCTATGACCTTATCTGACGAGCTTGCTCAAAATCGACCATTGACAACAATTGGTCTCCATTTGAAGGTGTTGTGGCGCCGTGGTGTAATCCTCTGACATTGCAGCCAGAACAGTCAGGCGGAGTGGGTTCGAGTCCCGGTAGGAACCCACCACTTGAGCGCCATGACAAGGGTTCGTTGACTCGATTAAGTCTGCCCTATATCTGCGATCCCAGCGCTTGGCGCTGAAAAACGCAACTTCACCTTCATTTGAAAATGCATCTCCCTGAATATCAACGCAACAATGATAAAAACTGTTTTGTTTCATCGCCAGTACCTCCTATTAGAAAGCAATTCACCAGCTTCAACTTGTTACTCCTTTCTGTGGCTATGGGGCATTTCTTGTAGCAAGCCCTAAAAACCTGCAAGAAACCGGGGGGGGGGGTAACTACCATAATTTTGGGGTATCATTTTCGAAAAAATTTATAAATTCTAGAGTGTGATTTCAGACGTTGAAATGGCATATAATTGTACATGAGCAACATGAAATGGTGTATTTGTCAATGTCATTGCCTTGAACACCCCCAGTAACGACTCCGCTGAAACGCTGCCCCGCCAAGGAGAAAGGACAACCCGCATGGAAAATGTTTTTCCTCGTCAATCACGTTATATAGGGTCACGTAGCTAATATAAACAAACTTCTTTCGAAACGACGATTTTGCAGGATTTTTGATAGGCCATATCACAGGTGCTATTTTGAAGATGGACTCTTGTACTTTGTAGAGAAACAAACGAAACACTCAAATATTGTACGATCGCAGAGATATCGGTGGATTTTTAGAAGTAACTTTAGTCCGGATTCACCTCCATCCACCAAAATGTTCACAGAACACAATGGCCACATGTGGGCAACAATATAGATTCTAGAGATAACAGGTTTGTTTACGATTACGTGACCATGCCCCTTTAAAGCACATACCCCCCTTGTTTCTGTTGCATCCCCGTTGAAATGTTTGTTTCCTCGTCCAAAATTATACAAGTACCATCACTGATAATAGCCGAAAAGGTTTATTTCCACATCATGATATTTTCAATGTATAATTCCATAATTTCCCCGCTGTACTTTAAATGTCCCGTGGGGTTGTTACTGGGGAGGGGTGTCCTGGACATCCCGCAAGCTGTAGCCTTTCAAAAAAGAATCCCTGTTATAGACTCACCCAATATACCATATCAGATTAGTGTCCCTTTGTTCAGAAATAATACCATTGTACAATATGGACATAAATTCACTGGTATGACAAGTCGGATATTGCAAAGGTTTTTCCTTGTTTTCAATGCTGAATACTTTATGCTCCTACTTTGTCATATTCCACAGTTTGCCCCTGAAACACTGCCTATTTCATCATTTTTATCACTTCCATGTAAATTTTTGATGATGATGATGATGATGATGATGATGATGATGATGATGATGATGATGATGATGATGATGATGATGATGATGATGATGATGATGATGATGATGATGATGATGATGATGATGATGATGGTGATGATGGTGATGATGATTATAATAATGATGATGCAGATGCTGATGATGAAGATGATTAAGAGGATGATGATGATGACTATGATTATTATGATGATTATTATTATGTTGATCATGATGAACATAATGATGATGATGACGATGATGATGTTAATGTTGATGACAATGATGATGAAATTCCAATGTTTTGGAATTTAATAAAATTGACAATATTGTAGATATCAATGGTTCATTTTCTTGGTTTTCTGATGTTTCTAATTCAATGCTTTTAACCTGATGTTACGAAAACCACAACCAGATAAATTTCATATTCTTTCATCCTTTATCTCTTTACTTTCTAACCTAATTTTTGCAAAACAAAACCTCTCTAAATCTCTCACATAAAGAAATATCATATTTCTCACAGCTATCACCACAACAGTATGGTCTTTGGGTTAGCTTGTAACATTGCAGCAGCAAATGTGAAGGAGCACAGCCCCACAGATGGCAAAACAAATTTCAAAGTCATAAAAAATTCAGGCGTTACGGACCAACAAATAGTTGAAAGCTCCAAACAAATCCTGAGAATGAAGGATGACTGATCTGAAACATTGATAAACATTTGTGTGTATTGAAGGTCTTGTTTTAAAATTTGATAGAATCAAGCCTCAATAAAGCAACTGAGAACAATGTGCTTGCAATCAAAGCACTCAGAATAAGAAAATCAAAAAAAGGGAAGCTACATTCAAAGGGTGATGGAGGTGGACAGAGGGTTTTTTACCCCATTGATTTTTGGAACAAGCAGAAGTATGGGCTAAGAGTGTGAATGCTTCACATCATACTTAACATGAAAATCAGCGCAAAAAAGTGATGAAAAGCATTCTGAGGTGATAAACTAGATGAGCACTGTGCTGGTTTGTGTGTGAGGGACAAGAAACAACAGGACGATCCCTGGTCACTGTCTGGGTGATTTTAATTTGGTTAATTTTCATTCAAGATCTTTTGAGATGCTGCATTATTATCAGAAAAACCAAATTCACAGAAAATTCTGAATCCCAGATTCCTCATTTTGAGTGAAATCATCATAACCATTTTCCAGCCAACAGTTTGAAAACTCAACATAGCAATGGATTTGAAGTTGTCTGGGGAAATTTTTTGTTTGCAAAATGATTGACCTGTGTTCCTCATTCAAATTTCTTGCTACAAAGCAAATTTGGAATCCAGTTTTTCATATCTTCGAAAACATCAACTGGAAAGGGAGGGAACAGCCCGAAGAATGAATGAACTTCCATATCTTTGAAACTGTTTTCTAAGACATTAGGCATACCTTAAACCAACCAAGCAACGCCTCAAAAGATATCTGTGCCTTTCAGCCACATTATGACACTTTGTTCGTGTTCATAAACTTTGCTTTGTGCGATTTAGCTCATAGAGTTTCTTTTGGGTCAGCCGGTAGGTACCAGCAACTAAAGTGTGATCAAAATTTTGTGCTTGCTAGGCACTCATATGCTCCAACACATTAATTTGGCCTGCCATCGACCAGTTATATTCCAAAGAATTACAAAAACACACCACAGGTGATAGAAATTCGTAATTTCCAAAAATAAATCATTGAACGTAATTGGACCCAACATGGTAACACAAAGCAATTCAATCATTCAAGAGTCTAAATCCTTGTTCCATATTTAGTTAGAGTGAATTTTCACTAAGAGTGCAAGGCTGGGATCAAAGGTATCTTGTGGCAAAGGCATCCACCTTGGGGAAGTTTGAATGCTCTTTTGCTGTTCTGCAAGCAAATTTCCACAGGCCTTCTCAGCTCAAAAGGATTCATGGAGACCTTACTTTGATCAAAATTGGGGCAAAATGTAGTTTCCCCTTTTCTAGCCAAAGGTCACTGCTCTCCTAACACAACGGCATGGGCAACTGCATTCTCTTGCACAACATATAGCTAGAATTGATTTCCATAAGGGGTGAAGTGAAGGTGAAGCTGCAGTTGTTAACACCAAGTGCTGGGATCACAGAAGTAGCTAAAGGTTAATTAATGGAGTCTGCTCAAGTGGTGGGGCTCTATTGTATTAAACCTTGTCCACCTAACTGTTCTGGCTGCAAAGTCACAGGACTACACCATTGCACCACAACACCTTGGGAAGGGCTAAATGCCGGACCAAAACTTTGACCGAGAGACTTTCAGGAGGCAGAATGAGAAGGCATTTCCCATCTCTTTGATTTTAACTATTTTCCCTATCACAGCTTCTCATGTTCCTTTGTTTCATGCCGACCACAGTGGCAAACACTTTGCTAAATATTGGGAGGGAAGGCTATTGTTAAGTTACTGTAAATTGCATTGTTTCTATCCACTGTTTTCAAGCAAGAGATCACTGCATTCCTCAACATTGGCGGCAACTGCACCCCCAAACCCTCTTGCGACCACTGTTGGGTGGATGAACAAGGAGTTAAACATCTTAGCTGACAGATAACTGACCACAAACACAAATTGGTACAATTGAGCAGGCTGTCTCAAAATAGGACCAGCAACACAGTTTGGGCCTCCTTTGTTCAAGAGATCTGTGCGCCTGAATCAAAGGGGCAAAGAGAGGATCTTTCATAGCATTTGCAGTGCTTGGTAGATATAAAAATTGCTTATTTTACTGTTTGAACCCAGCTCAAAGGGCCTTTCCATCATTTCAATGTTTTATTTCTTTCCTGATGCATGTTGAAGATACAGTATCTATAACACAGTTCAAGAACTCTTTTACCTAGTACATAATATGAATGATACTTTTCTTAGATGTTTAAAACCACATTTGCATGTGGGTCCAAATGCCATCACAGCTAATCTCTGCCAAGTAAGGGATGTTTTTTGAGGTGTTTTCAAGGGTTGGTCTCAACATGTTCTGGTGGGACGGCCCTACTTATCCCCTTTAAAGCCAGATCTCCGCAAAGTGGTAGATGTCAAGCTGCAAAAAGTAGAGCGTATTCCTACATTTTGTGGCTCAACATTTCTCCGCACTCAAGATTTTTGGTAAGGAAATTAGATTAGCCAATTAGATTGCCAGAAACTTTTCCGCCTTGACCTTTTTCCGCCTTGTGAAGATCCAACTTAAGAGCTCTCTTTGTTTTCTCATAGCCCTCCAACATGACTGCCTCAGGCTCATCGTATAAAAGCCCCATTGACATCATGTGCCTAAGGGTTGGGTTCTGAACGTCTCTGTAACACCTGTTACACCACTGAGCAAGAACCTCTTGTATCCAAAATTAGGACATTCATAAGCAAATAGGAGGATAGAAGTTGTGAAGCTGCCCAATAAAATGTCCCTTGCTTGCAAAAATTCTCGTGATAAAGACCTTCCCAATGAAAGTTTGAGCTATTTTTATATTTCATCAGATGAAACTGGCCAATTTGATTGAATTCATTCAAATTTTTGTTATTTCATGTTCCCTTGTGAATTATCCTTTGGCAGTAGCAGTTCTATACTATATGTAGTTTCAATACTTTTGTTCTTGCCACAGGATAGACATGCATTTTGCTCCTCATAGTATAGTCTTTGTAGCATTGTAGAGTATTTTAAGTAGTCTTATAAGTATCATGTATTGTAAAATTTTATCATGTATCATGTATTGTAAAAATTGGGATGACATCCCAACTTAAGACAGGCTTTTCCCTGAATATGGCTGATTTGTGTCACTTATCACAGTGCGGGCGGCCATCATCCACCAGCGCCTGCTGAATACACCAAAAGTATGTAGCAATGTGCTTACTGATCATGTCAATAAGTACAGTAACTGTCCACACACACCCCTTGGTACACTGAGTGGGCTGTCCTTAAAGAGGATCCTTTCTACATAAAATTGTATCAGAAAAGGAATTGCATAGAAGATGAGTATGCTATTCAATCATTAGTGGTCAAATTTTCACCAACAGACAAAGCAATTGTGTGTTTTTCTTTTCACTCACCACTATCTGAACATCAATAATATTTCATCCACATTTTTTCAATGGAGAGCATTGAATAAACATTAAGAATTACTGGTGGCAGGTTGAATTTATGCAATAAAGCACATGAAATTGTTGAATCTGTCCCTTCATAAGGGTCTACCACAAATGGTTGACTTGATTACTTTCTCAGTCTGTCAAGGGTCCTGAAGGGTGAAGCTGCGCTTTTCAGCGCCAAGCGCTGGGATGGCAGAAACAGCTAAGCACTAATCGAGTCACCGACCCCATGTCATAACGCTCAAAGGTGCTGTTGGAATTTGAACCCCATTTGCCTGACTGTTCTGGCTGCAATATCAGTGGATTACAACACGGTGCCCCAACATCTTCAAGGAAGGTGCTTAATTCCACCTTCCAAGTCAACATTTTATTGGGAATACCAGTCACTTTTTGCAGATATGCAATTGATTAAAAACAGTCCTATTGCACACAGGATCTGCAGGGGTAAAATGGATAGCCTGGGAGCAAAATGGGTCATGTTGATTGCAGAATAATGGCAGATTGTCGACTGCCCTACCAACATTCAGTACCTCCAAGGAGGCTAGTTCTCACAATTGATGCTAGAGAAAACCTTTATCTGCAGATTTGTATAAAATTCATTCACATTTTTACCTTGCTCACTTCACTCCAAGCTTACACAAGGCACAAATGCACAAATTAAAGAAAATCCCAGCTACTATTTTACCCATGGCCCTCTTTGAGCGTCCAAACATTGCCTTCCTTGCTGACTAATATCCAGAAGCTCATTCATACCTCGACAAGCTTGATAAATTTTCCACGTGAATTTTGCTTGACGTCGACGTAGTACCTCTTGTTTTGAATTCTGAGCATTTTGCTGGCAATTTCTTCGACAGCTAAAACAGAAAGTAAATTTAAAAGAATGGAGGTTGGCTGAAGGTGGTTCAACCAACGTCTTAATTCGGCTGACAAAACCAGGAAGACAGTGCTAATCCTATCCATAAAAGCAGGGAAACTATTCTTGTTAGGTAACCCGCAAAACCACGGAGCATTTCACTGCTGTCGAAAATTAGAGGATTTTTCAAATATTAATTTTTGTACAAACAACTCGATTTTTACTCTCGCAAAATAACCATCCAAATGTTCTGTTAGATTTTTGCCACGGAACAGACGGTATGGGATGTTTTTGGGAGATTTCCCCTGGCGCGAAAGTTAGGAAATTTCAGGTCGTGCTGTTGAAAATACTCAATTTTCGAATGTATATATGTATGAATTGGTATTAAAAACCATTTCTGCTCTCAATAGGCTCTGATAACATGAATGAACGACAAAATGCCCTCAAGAATAGTGTCCTCGACAAGGGGCTTTCACATTACCGACCCCAATTTGTTTGGCACCTAGCTACACTGCAAAACAACTCTCCAAAAACTGCAGCCGGCAAATGCGCTTATTTCTTCGCCACATTTCACGACAACCAATTCATTCGATAGGCTATATGAAAACGTATCTCATTCGCAAATTCCACAATTAGTGAACCAGCACATTTGTCAAACTTTAGCGATTTTTAACAATTCTAACATCACCCAGAACCATGTTTGATTTTCGCCGACAAAGAAATTTTTTCTTTCCCCATCAAAATAAGTTAGGCCCGGTGCTGCTGTTTACAGAACAAACCATTCTTATGGTGATGAGACGAAAGGGAGATGAATATTCACATAACAAAATCAATCCTGAGTATGTTTGTTTTCTTTTTCTCAGGGTCGGCAATTTGTAGACGACTTCAGACGGCATTAGTCCAGGGTACAGAAACTCAAAGCAAGGCAGGGCTTCTCAAAACCCACCAAATGTACATTTACAAAAACTTTGAATAAACCTCAGCATGACTTTGAACAATCAAATGAAAAGATAGCAGTAAAAGTTCGGACTTAAACAAGTTAATTTACGATTGCAATCCTCCATTCCTTTGCACATATGCGAAGTATTTTGACAACGGCACCGGCAACATGAAACATTGAAGCGAGCAACCTGAGAGCGAAGCATGCAGACAGCCCACTGATCGAGGCAGGCAGGCAGGCATTCGGCTGTGAGGTTGCAATCGGCTAGGATGATTACCTGAGGAGCTAGTTTCCCTGTCACTTCCACGTTCGGCACTCGTGCCTTCGCGGCTCTCCGTCTGAGACATGCCGACTGTCCTGTTTGCCCTCCTTCTCTCTCTTTCCTTTAGGCTGTGATGAGCCTTCGTCTTCTCTCCCCTTCGAACAGCATGGACGACGTTCGACTATTTTCGTACCTGGTGGACTGGGAACGAGCCACACAGGGAAAACCCACCCTGGAGACTCTATATGTCATATAACTCAAGAAAATTTGAAATTCTTTTTTCCAAACATTTAAGTACAGTTAAATTTTAAGAACGAAGCCCGAAATAGGAACCGAGGAGCGTATTATTCTCTAAGAATAAGAATTTCATACACATTTTATCAAACATCATTTTGTTTTCAAGAAGAATTGGTAAAGATCCCTGAAAATCCCATTGTTCTAAAAGTCTCGTACCCTTTGTGTCAAAACTCTGGTACACCCATATACCCCTCGATAAAAACTTTTGTGCAAAAAAAATCTTTCGATTCAGACTCTTCTTAAGGATAGCTATAGCTGAAAGGTCTTCCGCTTATGTCAAATAAGTTCTGGTTGAGTAACGTCCTCAAGTAGTCAAGAAATTCAATGTTTTGAATACATATGAACTCCTTTCTTTACTTTATCAAGGAGGACAACACAGCTATAGCAGTTGCCTGGTGGAAATTACGTCATAATTCTAGTAACCGAAAACGAAAAAATCAAGACGTTCACAGCATAAATAAAGAGTCCAACATTTCATGTAGAATCAAGAAGCTAGCAGTACGAAGACCTGATCAAAGTTTCTTATGAAGGAGAAATGTGCATTTGGGTTGACATGATTGCTATATGTCTAAAATTTTACTTCTCAAAATTTCTTACCGCAAAGAGGAATATAACTCTGACCATTGTCTTTTCAAATTCCTGCTCCAGATATATGACAATTACGGCTGTTTAACCAGTCTTTGATAGCAATATTGCGCAATATTGAGTACACGTGAACTGTCTTTGTGTAACGTGATTGGTTGTCGAAGTGCACAGCCATCAAGCAACTATGAATGCAGAGACTGTTTAGCTATTCTATCCTGAAATGTGACCAATAGTGATAGGAGCTCTAACGCCACTCGATCGAACGCTGCGCACAAAAGTTATAAAAAGTTATAAAAATAATAAAAAAAATAAATCCTCGAATTTACAGAACCCATTGTTTTTTTTGCTCTTCTGTACAATAAACATCAAAGGGTTGTTCTTTTAGGTGGTTTTGATGGAGATGAAGCTCATTCCAGGGAAACTTTTGATAAAACAAAACATTCAGGTTTCTGATTAAACAAAAGCAATTTATAACAGATTTCTTACCTCTTCGGGTACTCATTCAAATCAACATAAACAGAAAGTGCAAAACATTATGGTTGAATGCGTTGAGGGTATGGAATCTATTCTTGCACTTGCCAAATCATTTCTTCTTGAACAGAATTGAATCCTTTACTTTACTTAGTTGCTCCACAGAGAAACCAGATCTTTTGGAGGCTGCACAGCTTCTGCAGTACTGCGGTGGCGGAACTGTGCATACATCTGGCATGCATGGTGAAATGCGAAGGAGGACAGATGCAATGGAGAGCCCTCTTTCGCATTCACCGTGCATGTACGATTCCACCATCGTAGTTACACAGAAGCTACGCAGCGTACAAAAGATGTGAAAAGCAATAAATGAAAACGAGACTACTGTTACTGGTTTCCCTGTAGTTACTCTATCCTGTCTATTATCCTGTCATGACTGGGAAGTTCAGCAAGGGACACAGAAGAGAAAATTTCAGCAGGGCCTGAAAAGGCCTGGTACTCTTATGCAACTCACTCTGTCTGATCTCTGTCTGATGTGGAAAGAGCTTTATTTGGCAAACAACCACAGGGAAACCAGCATTCTCCTTTCTGTTTATTGCTTTATCTCTTGGACGCTGCGTAGCTTCTTTGGCACTGTGGTGGTGGAATTGTGCATACGTAATGACATGCAAATGAGGAAGTGCCAAAGAAGCTACGCAGCGTCCAAACGATAAAAAAGAATAAACTTGCTGAGAAGCTAGATAAATGGACAATCATTGGTTACATTCTGGTCATTGACATAAATGGGGGGCGGGGAACAATTAAAAAATCGAAAAAGAAAAGGCCACGATATAAACGTCGCTCGTCGGATCCGCAGATGCTTGTGATGATGGATAAGGAATAAATTGTAGGTAGTAACACCGCAAAACGACGAAGAACAACGGCAAAGAATGAGTCGATTTAACGCGTATTCATTTGATTATGTTTTGCCAATATTTCGTCCTGCCATGCAGGACTTCTTCAGGGCTGTTATGGGATAGTTATAGGAACGTTTAAAACTTTAGCTTAGCAGGGAGGGGCTTACAAGCGAGGAGGAGAGCTTTTTCGGCAGGCAGAAATGGGGCAACTAGAGCAGGCTCGAGGAAGCAGGGAGGCAGGTAGGGCTCAACCCCCCAATAATTTTGAAAACAATGGTGCTACGTCACAAGCATTAATCAGATATATTGTCCTCTACTGTTTCAAGAACGATTGCCCCCAGTCAGCAGCGGCCTTTGGCTAGACCAGCATCTCTGGAAAGAGCTTCAAGATCATGTGATCCACGTTGCAAAACTTTCAAAACACCTCCTCGAACAACTGATTTATATAAATTGCAAAATCAAAGAATGTTCTTTCACGCCCATAGCTGTGTACTAGCACCTGTTGCTTTGCTTCTTTACACTTCCTACTAATGGTGGTCTCACACTTTGTTCATGCGTTTCTCTGTGTTGAAGCTTGCTTTGCAAGTTAAAAACAAATTCTATTTGGCTAATAACTGCGCTTGTTTCTTTTTTTTTAACTGTCTCCATGCTCTCCTTACAACGAATGGCTCTTCCCAGTCTCTTTCTTAAATTGTTCAAATGGTCTACTGGGTGAGTCAAACTTCCCCTTTTCGCGAGCTATGGAATACAGGGGTCGGCAGAAATTTTCTGACAGAGGGGCTGGAGCTTCCGACAGGGGGGCTTAAAAGACTAAAAAATGGTGTTTCCGTGCGTTATTTTGCTAAAGTTCCTCCAACGAGAACCAAAATTTCCTCCGACGGAGGGGGCTAGATGTCTCCGAGGGGGGCTGTATCCCCCCTAGCCCTCCCCTGGCGCCACCACTGATGGAATAAACAGTATGCGGCCGATATTCAAAACTAAAATGATAATCAATCAGTGAAAGGCTAACTTGGATGAGAAAATTTTGATTGGTAAAATCACTCATCATTTAGACCCAGAAAATAGAAAAATGCTGGTA
The DNA here is from genome assembly GCA_964019985.1 of Aurelia sp. 4 Dawson et al 2005. Classification (NCBI taxonomy): domain Eukaryota; kingdom Metazoa; phylum Cnidaria; class Scyphozoa; order Semaeostomeae; family Ulmaridae; genus Aurelia; species Aurelia sp. 4 Dawson et al 2005. Next base: position 14,369,118 of record OZ026507.1, on the reverse strand, counting down.
AGGAGGCATGTTTGGGAATGAGAATTCCACATTCCATTCTGGTCCATGATTTACTTGCTATTGAAATTGAAATCATATTTTTCAAACTAAAAATGTAAATTTGCAAGCCTTCATAAATCACGGACCACAATGGATTATGGAATCGTCAATTCCCATACAAACCCTTACAAGCATTTTTCTCATTGTTGGGTAATTTTACCAAACAAGATGTTTTCGTCTAAGCTAGCCTTTGACAGATAGATTTTAGTTTTTAGTATCAGCCATATGCTTTTTATTCCATACCCCACCAAACGCCCCAATTATTGTAAAACGCTGCTTCAAAAATGTGCTTAAGCTTTGTAATACAATAGCAACACTACTTTACATCCATTCAAAGCGATAAGTGACTGCAATCAACGGAAATTTATCAACCAGTAAATCGAAACAAACACGGTCGCCAAAAATGCCCCGAAACCAGCAGGGCAAACTCTCGTCTTGTGCAAGCGAAAGGTAGCTTTTAAGAGAAGGTATGGACTTAAAGTGGATGATGAAAGGTAAATCTAAAGTTCTGTCTGGAGGATTTTGTTTACTAGATTCAGGGGCTGTGGGGTAATACGCAAGATTTATAATGACTTTTGCTCGGTTTTTGAATCAAATAAAGAAAATACGCGAGACACAACTTCAGATTTACCTTTCTCCTTTCGTTTTAAGCAAATAACTTCTGCTAAAATCTTCTCTCATTTGCCCAAGGCAAGAGTATGCCCTTACTGGTTTCGAGGAACTTTTGCGACCTTGGTTATTTTGATTTCCTGGTTACGAGAATATCCTTTGTTTACTGTTGTTAATGCTTTGAATTGAGAAGTAAATTAAAGCAACTGTTGCTATTGTATTACAAAATCTGTCCTTGTCCCTCGCGGCAACATGGTATGGTCTTTTCTGGAAAAGGTCCAACAATTTACTCGACTGTTAACTATGCTCCCAGGGGGACTCCCTTTTCGTAAGAGACGGGGGTCAGACATTTTTTGGATTTGCAAAACGCTGTCTGGTATACTTTTGGTTGCCGATGACAAAATTTGACAGGGTGAGTGCTAGGCTGAGTTTTTCACCAAAATATTGCAAGGCAGTTGCCGAAAATGCTATACAACCTTTAGTTTTCACGCACCAGGAACCTATGAGTATATTTTTGGGGTCTAAAAATGTCCTCAATTTAGTATATTTTTGGGTTGAGTATATTTTGGGGCCTTAAATGTCCTAAATTCAGTAAATGTTTGGGCTTTTCAAAAATATCCTGTGTCTGACCCCCTATCGCAAACCAATAGAATCCCCCCCTGGGACTATACTTTGCTACTTGGTCAATAAAAGTTCAAACCGACAGGCTGGCAGACGCCTCGGAATATAAAAAAAACACTTAAGCTCAGTCAGTCACAGTCCTAGTTGAATCTAACATATGTGTCATCAGAAAATTTCCCAACAGGTTGTTGTTATTTACAAGGAAAACCTTTTGATTCAGAGATGGCGCCAGGGAAGAAACGCTGGGGGGGGGTAAGTGCTGTCAAAGTGCTGACAGCCAGCGAAGCGAAAAAAAATTTTATGAACCACCACTTTCAGATTGGTTGAAACCATAACAAACAAATTATGGAAGTGCTGACAGTTCACAGAAATGTTCAAAAATTCAAGTGCAGATGTGGGACTTAATGAAATTTTGAGCGGGCCGCCCCTACCCCCAAGCTTCCCCGCTGGCGCCATCCCAGCTTTGGTTTCTCACTGATACTTTGAATACCCACTGAAAAGCTTATGGGTAACCGGCATGCTTGGCAGTCCCATTTGTAGGGTCACTTTGTTTCATGTTCTATGAAAATAATTTGTGATGTAGGCCAATTTAGCAGTACGGTCGCTAAAGCTCCAGATGAGACTTCATGTGTGCTAGACATCAAGACCGTACACAGCACGAGGACAGTTACCTCTCTAAAATTTATCAAAATATGCGATGAAAATGTGGAAACCACTCAGATTTTGGTTATTTTGTGGAAAATTTCCTTCACTAAGTCGTTAACTGTGTACTGCCATGCTAAACATTGGATTTGAGCTGAAAGAAGTCCATGAGAACAACATGAACAGATTTTGTAAAGACAATAGCATCAGTTGCTTTTATTGACACTTAATTTCAAAGAGATTTGCGATTGCAGACAAAGGATATTCCCTCAAGCGGAAATTCAAAACAAACGAAGGCGCAAAGTTTATCTGAAACCCAGGTAGCTATCTCACTTGTTGTGCATTCAAGAAATGTTTTTTTTAGCAAACACGAGCTTATATTGAAAGAAGAAGGATATATCTAGGTACCACGGGCATTTTACTTGTTTGGTATAGGAAATGATTTGGACGCGATTCAATTCTCGTATTTTTTGGGTGCAATCAAAGCACTTACTTCTCAGCTTCTGAACAGCAAAAATAAAATGCCCGTGGTAGATATCTAGATATATCCTTCTTCTTTCAATATATGCTCATGTTTGCTCTAAAAAAACCATTTCTGGAATGCACAACAAGCGAGATAGCTACCTGGGTTTCAGAGAACTTTGCGCCTTCGTTTGTTTTGAATTTCCGCTTGAGTGAATTTCCTTTGTCGGCAATCGCAAATCTCTTTGAATTTAGGTGTCAATAAAAGCAATTGCTGCTATTGTCTTACAAAATCTGTCCTTGTTCATGAAAACCGTGACAAACAAAACGAACGATCGCATTGCAATGCATGCCGGTTACGCAAGAGCCTTTAGAATTAGATTTCGTGCTCGTGCTATACAATATAGCTTTTCAACTAAGCGGTCTCGTTTTGAATTTTTTTAAAATTTCTTCAGCTTGCGTCATTTAAAATTCTGGCCAGAGAGTCATTTTCAGCACCCAAATCTTAACTTAATTGCAAATTTTCATAATCTTATTGTTAGCGATCTAATTTTACGAGGAAAACAAATTTGAAAATTACACCTCGAACGGGTTTCACCAGAGCAAAATACTATTTATCTTTGGGTTTCACGGTCAAATCCCTTATAAATTCTCAAATTCATTATCGCCTCAAAGTCTAGCAATATAAAATTTCCACTAGACTCACAAGCTCTAGGAATATAAAATTTCCACTAGACTAAACTTGGGGTGCTGAATCCAAATCTGTGGCCAGAAATGTCGAATGAAGAAGTTTTGAAAATGTCCAAAACGAGGCCTTTAATTGAAAAGGTGTACACAGGGTGTCCCAAAATGATTGCCCTATGATTCTACGAATGCTGTAGAAGATCTATATTTTAAAATAACTATACCAAATAGGATCCAGTTTAAACCACACAGGATCGGAGAAATTAACGGATTTCAGAAGAAGGTGGTTTTGCAAAATAGCAACTTGCTTCACATGTTAAACCGTAAACATCACACGGTACTTCTAGTCCACTCCTTCATTAATTGATTATTCAAACTTCAAGCCTCCGATTCTCCTACACCCTCATCCCCTTGTGCATAGCCATCACTTAGCTCTACTTCTTCAGCTGGCAAATTATCTGAAGCCTCTTCATTGTTCATATCACCACCACTACCTTCGTCACCTTCTTGGACATGATTTTCATCACCCTCTTCGCCTGCATTCTCTTGATTATTGTCTTCATTTTGTAGATCGTTATCTTCACCCAGCTCATTGCCATCATCTTCGTGCGCAATGCCATCCTCAGTTCCATCATTCTCCCTAATCATCTCATCAGCCTCATTTCCTGCATCAGCTGCAGATGCTCCTCTAGGGACTTCTTCTTCTTCTAGGCCAGTTACACCTTCTTCTAGGCTACCACCGTTTTCAACTGGGCTACCACCATCAACTGCTGGCTCTTCCCCACCTTCTTTCAGATCACCACTACTTTCTTCTTTCTCCTCGCCGCCTGGTTCCAGGCCTGCATTATCAATTCCCTGATCATTTTCTGGTTCAATCTGGTAGGCACTGAAATCGCTCCTTGACCCTCTCTGTGACCCTCTCCGTGACCCTGTATGTGACCCAATCTCTTTGCCTTCATCGTCACTGTCACTGCTACTGCTACTGCTACTCGAGCTGCTGCGTCTGGAAATGTGGGTGCTCTTACCACTTTTGCTACCCTCGTCGTCACTGTCATCTTCATCACCAGACTTCTTACTCTTTTTGCTCAACGCAGTAGCAGCTCTGCTCTCGCTTTGCTTGCTTTTGAGACTGGCCTCGCTCTTGAAATCGAGTTGTGACCATCTCATTGAGCTTTGCATTGATAGCTGATCCTCCTGTGATGTAAAGCAAATCAAATAAGCTTGCTTGAAATTCCTTGGATCATTACTGGAAGATTTTGCACCATTACTCTCGTATCACTCACAGCACTTAAGATAGACTTACCCTAAGTCTATTTCGTCATCTGTAATAAATCGGCCTGAAGCAGTAGACTCGGGGTACAGGGAAATCAGGTAAAATGTTACCCATTGCATTTATTGTTTTATAATCTATTCAACTCCATTTCTTATTCATTTTACGTGACCTCTAACATGCCACGCAATGAACTTCCTCTGGGAAGGAGTTCGCATTTCCTCCCTCGCTTCACCTCGCAGCACAGTAGAAGCCACGGAAAATGAATAAGAAATGGAGTTAGATAGAAAAGAGAAGAAATTTTCAAATAACAAAGTTAATGAAAAAATGATATAGATTGTCGAACAATAGATACAACGGTTAACATTTAATCTGGTGTCCCTGTGCTTGGGGCAAGTTTAAACTTAAGACAAACCATACTGCCTTGAACGAATTTCCCGCTATACTTTAAATTTCAATAAGTCATTCTGCAATTCCAATGCCAGAGATGTTTTTCCATGACTGAGTAGCACTAAGGTGGTAGCAGTCACCAGCGATCGTTGGTGACTACTACAAATAGCGGGAACCCAAGAACAAGGGCGAGCTACATAATATGCTGAATGTGCGGGTACGTGGAGCCCATGTGGGTAGGTTTCGGGCCTAAAATTCTCTAAACAAGCGTCATTTTTCCGCAGATTCTCCTTAAGCATGGTAGTTTCAATAGTTAAAAATGGGTAGTTTTCCGCAAAAATTCATAAAAAAAGTTAGTACAGAGGCAAGTTTTGGTAATTAGTAGAGGGTATCTTTCTGAGAATCGGGTGGCAGACTCCGTCCGTCCACAAGTTATGTAGCTCCCTCCCCCAGGCTCAAGAACCTAATTCCCAAGTACATCGCAAGAGCGAGTAAAGACTTCGTCTCCTGAAGGCAAGTAAAAATTTCCCAAGTTGTCGAGCTAAGTTTTAAAGAAGTGGGATGGCCAAAACTGTAAATGTAGTGCTTGCAAGCACTTGTCTCCAAATTAGTCTTATTTATTCAGTTGGTTTGTTAAAAGGTTGTAAAGATATTTATTCATGTTTATGTATTCATCGATGTAGATTGGTCTACCGGGTGAGTAAAAAAAAAGTTTAGGCGTTTGGATGGCTGTGGAATAAAAAGTATGTGACCAATATTCAAAATTAAATTGTTAATGTATCATTCAGAGACCAACTTAGACGACAAAATTTTGTTTGGTAAAATCAAACATCTGTAAGACCCAACAATAATCAAGATGCTTGTAAGGGGTTTGTATGGGAATCAAGAATTCCACATTCCATTCTGGTCGATGATTTATGTGTCATTGAAGTTTACATTGCCAGTTTGAGATGCTGGATTCGAATCTCAATAGAAGGTAAATCATGGCCCAGAATGGAAAGTGGAATTATTGTTCCCAAACATGCCCTTTACCAGCATTTTCCTAATTTCTGGGTCTGTAAGATGAGGGATACTACCAAACAAAATTTTCTCATCCAACTTGACCTTTGACTGATAGATGAACATTTCACTTTCGAATATCGGTCACATACTTTTTATTCCACAGCCCTTCAAACGCCTAAACTTTTTTTTACTCACCTGGAGAGAGGTGTATCAATCTTCCGAAAAGGAGCGCGAGAGTTTTCAAAGCAAAAGGATTTTTGAGATCTTTTACGGATTTTTCTCGAAAACAAAAGGAATTCGCAAAGGTGTACGGGATTTTTACAGCGTGCTACGCCCCTCAGTCGAACAAGAACGTTTAATTGTTATTTCTTATCTTCCCAGGCAGTTATTTTGTGTTCCCAGGAACAAAAAAGTTTTCAGTGACCTGTTAGTAGTGATAACTGGGATGAATATTGTGAATGCAAAAATTCTCACAGCAACGCTAGAATATATCCAGGCCTCCAAACGTTTTGAATCAGTTGGTAATGAAAACCTGTCCTCAATTTCTCCTCTCTCCTTAATAGTTTCCTTTTCGTTTATCTGTAAATCTTTTTCTTGTATTAGCTTAATAGATTCTTGTGTCGTATAATTAGTTGTATTTTAGGTCTTATGTGTTCTATGTTAAATGCCAGGGTGTAGTCATGATATTTTTGCTCCTCCTGGCATCGTCCTTGTAGTGTGGTATAGTGCTTCGTAGTCCCACAACCTCCGGAACACTGAGACTGATTTAAGGTTGCCAAAGAAAAAGTCAGCGAATGGGCAAAAATGTTTTTCGTACCGAGAAGCTAAAATATGGAATAGCCTCCCTGCTGAGTCAAAGACAGCATCCTCTCTGGATGGTTTTAAGACAACTGTAAAGGGTTAATTTCTTTGTTTATTGTATATATTGTATAATTGTAAATAGGCTTTTAGATTATGGTTTCTGATTTTAGTTGTGATTTATTTTGATTATTTATAGTATATAAGTTTTTAATGGAGGGCCCCTTGAAAAACGGCTTCTGTCGAAGGGCTACCCTCCTAAAAAGATTCAAAATATAAAAATATGAAATATTGTAAACTTTATATTGAATATATATATATATATATATATATATATATATATATGTGTGTGTGTATATATATATATATATATATATATATATATATATATATATATATATATATATTATAATATTGTGAATTCAGTTTTGAGAATAGAGTATACAAACCTCAGTTAGGCCACTGATACTGCCATCCTTTGTTGAACTCTTTAAACTTGCTTTATGCTCTGCGATCTAGGAAACAATGATACAATTAGATCAGTCACGAGATCTATTATTTGGGAATGGAATATTCATAGACTACTTACTACATGAAATCTAATGAGCCGGTCTCTTGGATGGTGAGGGGGTGAAAATTTAGCTTTTTTCATGTCACTTGAGGCAGCCATTAGTAAAGTAGAGTGGAATAACTTTCACATTCACTGGAGTATTTGATTGAGGCGCATAAAAGGATCTATTCCCCCCCCCCCATCACGCAAGCACCATTTTTAAAAGCAGATTCCGTATTCTGCAAGAGAAAAATACTCAAATCCTCATCCCACTACCTTTGTCTATCCCGTATCCCGCTAGCAATGAATCGAGCATCCCGTATCCCGCTTGTCAAAAATGGCCGGTCCAGCATCCCGCCAAACCCTATTGTGCACCCTCTTGATTGCTTCACCGTGCTCAAAATCACTGAGCAAACCTAAGATGAACTGTGGATTGAAGCTCATGTCAGCAATTCCAAATACTGAAATAAGCGAGTTCATTTTGGTTTGCCTGACAAAGAAGAAATAAAAGCATTCACCTACAGAGCTATCTGTCTATGTTTGTACAGAACTCAGCTCTTACCACAACGAGACTAAGAAACATTGAAGCTGACTTGCGTGCTCCTCTCTTTAAAATGTCAAATGGGCAGAAATCTATTTCATTTCGTGGGCCTAAGCTTTGGAACCAATTAAGCCCAGACGTCAAACTTGTACCCTCCCTTCTTACCTTCAAAAGGAGGCTTATAAAGAAATTGTAGAGGGTTGATGGTGGCTTTGTTGTGAATATTGATTGAACTACTGGGATTCTAAAAGTACAGTTTGAAAAGTAAATGATATGCAATGAAATACAGTTTCTTTTCAATTTGTTGTTGTCAAACTATGAAGATTTTAATGACTGCGTTGAGGAATATTCCTTTCATTTGTAAGAATTGCATTGGAGATCCTTTGACGGTATGCCTTTTGTGTACATTAACATAGTTTTTCTGGCTGGCAGTTCTTTAAGGATACTTTAATTTGTTAACAATTCTTATCTAAGAAAATCTTCTGTCTATTGTATGAAACTAGAACTCTTTATCAAAATGTAAAGAATTCTTGCAAATTCATAAGAAGGCTTGGGGATTGTTGATGTGTAAATGTGTAATGTTGATAACTTTATTGCAGACTGTGGCACTGATATGAAATTTGGTCTTCAGAGGCAAGCTGATACGCTGAAAGGATTGGATGTGGGTATAAATTGTAAAATTCCCCTGTGCTATTTTTCGACTGGGTTACTAGGTTCCAGAACTCTAAAAGAGTTATTCGAAAGTTATAAAGAGTTATGAAAAGAGCATATGGGAAGTTTACAATTTAGATCAACATTCTAAAAGTACAGTTTGAAAGTGGTACTTTTATTTCTGTTAAAATAATTGTAAATCAGGTTTTAGATTTGTAATTACATTTTTTGCACGGCCCCCTGCAAAGTAATTTATGCAGATTGACGGGGATACCGTGGTGAAATAACGAAAAATGAAACAAAATGTACAAAAAGTCTTATATGTACAAGCGGGTAGGAAACTTGAAAATTTTGATAGATTCTGTAACAAAAAGGATGAAATTTGTGAAACAGAAGGATTAGGTGACCGAGAAGGCAAAGAAATCTATCTTTCAGAATAGATTTCACAACCCTGAATGTACTCAATCAAATTTGAATAAACTATGGTGACGCAAAAGATTATGGTCGGCTTCATTGAAGGTATGAGATCTATTCTAGCGGTTGTCAAATCGCTTTCTCTTCAAAAGAGTTGCATCCTTCTAATCAGTAGTAAAGATTACCTCTGTGTTCCGCAAGGAATGGAGATACACAAATGCAGCACCCTGGAAGATGAAGAACGAGAAGTTATTCCTGAAAATTCTCTGGTACTTTGACATCTTGTACCCTATTCTATATAGACACAACTTTAGTTTGGCCTAAGAATTCCTTAAATGTAGAAAAACACTCAGTCAGATAGTTAGGAATCTCCCACACAGCACGAGATGCAAATGCATTTTATCTCTTTCAAGAGCTAGGGGAAGTTAGATTTTAAATAAATAAATGTGCACAGTACCCAATACTATCAGTGACTTTAATTGTTCAGTAGGAGCAATTTCTTTACGACTTGATCTTAGGCCCATTTCAGGCATTTTGCAGCGAAGGGATTTTGATAAATTCGAATTTAACTTTATTTTCAGAAGTCACAAAGCCTGGGAAAAATCACAGAAATACTTCAGTTTTCTGTTATCATGCAGAAGTCGATTCATTAAGATCAATCCAATAGAAATTTCAAACGTCTGGACTTTTTTTTGGCACACACGGTCAACATCGTTCCCAAGGTGTTCTTATATCATACGCTGATCACGAAGCCGAGTAACAGGATTATATTGTTTTTTGTTTTCAATCTATTTTGAGTGGGCTTGTAGAATTTTTAGCTACTGAAAGCTAATTTAGGCCCACTTTGCATGCCGCATCCAGGCATGGGACCCCTAATTTAACGTCCCGTCCGAAGGACGACGAGTTGAACTAATGTCATCGAAAAAAAGACTGCACCTTTTTTTGTATAGGAGGAGTGGACTGTAGCAGGACTTGTCGCATACTAATTACTAAAGTCTCATCATAATTTATGTTAATAGATTTCTTTTGTATTCTAGTTTGATTGTATTTAATTGTCCATAGTGTTTGTCATAATCAGTGAATCAATAACCTCAACACGAGTCGCACGTCTTTTTGTTCGCTCTCAATTTAGGACTACTCGAGATAACAGGGAACATTACCACTTGTTCCAGCCCTGTTATACACGAGTAGGGTAGAGCAATGAACTCACTCTGGGGATGAGACTGATGTCTAAGCAAACGTATTGTTTTACGTACTTGCGTACCATACATGGCAAGGAAGAGGTAATGAAACGAAAGTTTATCTGGCGAATTGCGTGCCATTATTCCAGTGTACCAAGTGAGAATGGCAAGGAGAAGTAACATCCCACTACGCTTCACAAATTCACTGTAAAACAGAAAACAGATATACAATGCAACGGCTAAAAAACCTGGACCCAATGAATGAATGAATGAATAAATGAATGAACGAATGAATGAATGAATGAATGAATGAGCAACAACCAACAAGGAAAGAGTCTACAATACATTAGCAACAGTTGCTTTAACTGACACCTCAGCTCAAAGCGATTAGTGACTGAAGACAAACGAAATTCTCTCAACCGGTAAATAGAAAAACGGCCGCTTGAGTTGCTACGAAACCAGTAGGGCAAACTCTCGCCTTGTGCAAGCAAAACAAAATTTATAAGAGAAGTTATGTACTTATAACGAAGGAAGAAGAGTAAAGCATTAGTTCTGTGTCGCCGATTTTGTTTATTTGATCCAGGAGATGTGTGGAAATTGGTTCATCAAAGCCTTAAATTCACAATAATTATAATGCCTTCTGCCCGGCTCCTGAATGCCAACAGAATCCGCGAGACAAATCTTTAGATTCAGCCTATCTTCTTTATAAACACAAAACTTCTCTTAAAAACCACTTTTCGTTGCGCAAGGCGACACTTTGCCCTACTGGTTTCAGGGCAACTTTTGTGACCATGTTTGTTTTGATTTATTGGTTGAGACAATTTCCTTTGTCTCCAGTCGCTAATCGTTTTGAATTGAGGTGTCAATAAAAGCAACTCATGATATTGCATTACAAAACTGTCTTTGTTACAACAGCCGCAATGCAACTTGGTGGGCAAACTGTCGCCTTGTGCACGTGACAGGTGCCTTTTGAAAAGGTCCAAAGCTTCTAATGAAAAAAGAATGATCTCAGAATCTACATGGTGGATCTTGTTCATTTGATTTAGGTGATGATTTGTATTTGTGTCATTTAAGCCCTGAACATGAGGGACTTGCAATGCCTTCTGCTTGGCTTCTGAATCAAATCAACAAAATCCACGACGCAGATCGTTAGCTTTATCACTTTTCTTGCGTTATAAAGCTCATGACTTCTCATAAGAAACACCTTTTGTGTGTACAAGGCGACAGTTTGCCATACTGGTTTCAGGGCAACTTCTGCAGCTTTGTTTGCTGTCCAGATAACTGGTTGAGAGAATCTCTTTTTGTCTGCAGTTATTCAATTGAGAGAATATGATACAATGTCTTACTACTTCAAGATAATCAAAAACCTCAGTGATGTCTCTGATTGGCTAATTTCAAATTTGTACACTGCACAAATTAGCTATAAGGAGCTTAAGACTTACATGCTTCGTCTATAAACATAGTCATGTTTGCTTCCAATCCAACTGCTAAGCTCATAAAACAGCAATGCATACATTAGAAACACCGCCTAAAAATAGAGCAAGGTAGATTATCTCCCTACATATACATTGAGGGGTGAGTGACCGAGTGGCTTATACAGTCTTCGTCAGGTGACTGAAGTTAAGCTTGGTCGCGTGAGGTCAGATTTTGGATGGGTCACCTCTGAGGCCTGACCTCGCAACTCACCTCGTCGTCCTTCGGAAGGGACGTTAAACTAGGGGTCCCGTGCCTGGATGCGGCATGCACAGTGGGCCTAAATTAGCTTTCAGTAGCTAGAAACCCTGACAAGCCCACTCAAAACAAATTGAAAAAAAAACAAACACATATCTATATCACTAAACCACAAAAACCATTATACTGCCAATAAAAGTATTAATTTTTCTCACATTTCTAGAGGAAGGAAATCTTAGTAGATTCGAATTTCGTTGATTAAAATGTCTGCTTAACGTGGCTTTTACTGCATTTTCTTGCTGGGGAGTGACCGTTGAACTGAGTTAAAGCAGTCGTTTGATCACGATTAGATCAAATAAATGCAGAAAATAGGGCCAGCTTCTTCACTGTTTTATTATGACTCTCTTAGACTGATTACGATGAGTGCATGAGTCCCACTAATCGCTATTCAAAACGAGACTATTACACCAAACCAAGACCGCTCATAGTGAAACCGAGACCCCTAGGCCCTTACCGAAACGAAGCAGATATAATGGTTTCAAAATAATGGCATTTGATTGTGAGTCATAGTTAGGAGCGTCCGGCAGCCTTTCAATAGCAATAATACGGCTATATAATCAGTCTATGAGTCCCTGTTGAGCAAGGTTTATCACAGGGATGCATGGTCTAGGCGCACCCGGAATAATTTTGGAAAAGAGGATCACTGCCAATCAACTTGTATAAGTCTTTCGGACACGGACTGATACAAAATTAACAAAGAAAATATACCAAACATACGAGAGTGGAGACAACTGGACCAACTGCAAAGTACGCCATGCCACTTCCTGAAACTTTCATCCATGTGCTGAAATGAAATTTGGGAATTCTGTTCATGAATAAAATCTACATTACAATGATTTCAAAACATATCTTTATACATTGTTTTCATTAAGTGGACGACAGAGCAGAAACTGTGCTGAATGACGTGTCTGACGATGAATTTGAGACAAGGAAGTGTCTGGATAGATAAGCCTTTTTAAAATAAAGCAACAGTTTAAGGCCCAAACAGGTAAATATCATGTGTTGCCTAGTTTCAGGAACTGTTGCAGGGAGCTAGGAAGGCTCAAAGTTACGAACTTTCGCGCATGCGTGCACAGTTTCTGCTCTGTCTAAGTGGACTAAGTTTGCAAACTTTTTAAATTTTTTTCTAATCTACATGAAAATTTTGAAGCAACATTCTGATGTAGCATCCATACTAGGGCCTGCGATGTTGATTTTATGACCATGAAGCGTTCAATATTCATACCGCAAAAAGCACTCGTTCGGGGCTAACCTTTAAACTTAGTGTCATGATCACGGTCAAATCCCTTGTAAATTTTCAAGTTTTGCATCACCATAGAGTAAACATTACGACAACTAGCAGCATGGAAACTTGCAGTTAGACTAAACTTTGAGTGCTAAATCAAAGTCCAGGGTCTAAGGGCTCGCCATGGACAATAATGCATCGTGTTTGTAGCTTAGAAATTAAAGTTTTTCAGATCGACATTACCGCTTTACTTTGTTGCTTTCCCTTCTTCCCAAGCCTAACCAGTGCTAGAAATCAAATTCAGATGGCTCCTGTGCGTCTGAACAGTTAGTTCATACACAACGTTCATCCTGGTTTCAAACTTCCTCTTAAAATATGGCCTTTGAAATGAGGATGAACCTGTGTAGGAGCCAACAGTTCAGACGCGCAAGAGCCATTTGAATTTGATTTCTAGCACTGGTTAGGCTTGGGAAGAAGGGAAAAACGAAGAAAACTTTGAGGTAACAACTTTAATTTCCAAGCTACAAACACGGTGCATTACTGCCCGCAGGCTCGTATTAATGATTGTTAAAGCGTCTGTTTCATCCAGCATTCCTTGCACGTATCGTCTCTTGGTTGGCCTTTGTTGTCATCATTTTCATGATGACAACATTCGATTCATATCATTTTCATAATTAAAAAACTATGCTCAAGGTACGATTAATTTTATTCTTGAATATTTTTATTTAAATCTAAATCGTACAACACGCTTAAAATAAGATTGTTTAGATCATTTTCATGGGCCATGAAAATGGCGACAAACAAAGGCCAAACAAGACCACGCGTGCAAGGAATGCTGGATGAAACAGACCCTTTAATGGAAGTGGTGTAATTCTACACTGATGAAGATGAGTCTCTTGTTGCCCTGTGCTCTTTGACTTGATGATGGCGCCTCGGGCAATAGAGACACATAGTATTACTCTGAAAATCTTGGCCCTATTTAGGCCCAAACTTCGCAATTCCTAATGTAAGAATCAGATTGCGAGATTTGTAAATTACTATTGTTAAGGTGGGAATGTGATAGAATTTTCGATTCGATTGAAGAATTGAAAACACTCCCACGGGATGGAGATTCGAAGCCGTGATTCTTTCATAATTCCATTGATGATTGAAGAAAATAGGGCCAAGTTATTCACTGTTTCATTATGAATCCCTCTTGAGTAAGGTTTACCGCAGGGATACAAGGGACTCATCGTCATAAGTCTAGTGTAATTCTGGCATCAGATTCATATTAGACATTTAATTCTATAACTTACAATTCCGTTGTTGTCCCCAAATTGTAAGGATAACCAGCACATGCACCCGACAACGCTGCAGGTATTCCTGAAAAGTAAATAATATTACAGATTGACACAAAACAGCAGGGCTACAAGGTGTCCCAAAAAATTATTCCCCATTTGTGCGGCTGCAGTGGAGGACTCTACCTGTTTCGTTCTTTACACAAGTGGATAGCATATGCTTCAATGTAGAGTGTAAGATCCTGTTTTGTTAACAGTAGAAGGGCTTACAAGCAGACGCTGATTTATGGAGCGAAAAAGACATAATAAGCGGTTGCTTCAAAAACAACACTCTTTTCCTCCAGCACACACCACTTCAATTAACAGTCTCGTTTCGGAAATTATTCAAAACTCTTTCATATGAATTTTTAGTGGCTGAATCGGATTTAGCTCCCAAACTTTAGTCAATCTGTGGGTTTTAATATCGCTAGCGGTTGTGATGTTAATTTAATGGCGAGGTAAAGTTTGAAAATCCGTAAGAGATTTTACTGTGAAAATGAGTCGGGGTGCAAAGTTTCACCCCGAAAGATTTTTCAAGGTCAAATCCCTTATAAATCTTTGAACTTTACTTGGTTATAAAATCAACATCACAATTGCCAGCAGTTTAAAAACATGTAACCAGACTAAAGTTTTGGGTGCTAAATCCGAATCTGAGATTTAAATTTTCATATGAACATAGGAAGAAATTTTGACAGTTTCCAAGACGAGGCTGCTTAATTGAAGTGGTGTACTGTCAAATTCAAGTAGATTGTGAAAGATAGGGTTTATAATGTTGTATTTATATGTTTTCTTCATTTGTCAAACGGTAAAAAGCATTGTCTTACATATAAACAACACAACTTATGATGAAATACGATCAGTCAAACTCCAATCTACACACCTATTTGTTTGACATAGAGGTACCACTTATCTAAGCTATTGCTATGATGGTGTCCCATTCCAAATTAACATGCTAATACCTACAAATATCAATGCCTTCTAAAATCTTCCCTGTGCCCATAGCCAGGATCAGCGATATCTCCAACTTCCTTTGGGTTTGGCACAGGTCTCTTTTCATGCCGTTTGACTTGAGGAGACCTTGGGTTTATCGTCAGGATTACTGAATATGGAGCTAGACTCTTCGGGCCTCCAGGCTCAATGATCCCTTGAGGTGGAGGCATCTGCCAAGTCCATAGATTCATACTTAATATTGATTAATTTATATTTTTCTTTATTTACACCTGAGCATATATGCCGCTATTTCTAAAAGGGTTGCCTAATAGATAAACAACACAACTTATGGTAAAATACGATCATAGTCAAAAACTCCAAGGTACATTTAGAGAAATGGAAATATAACCAGTTCACAGTTTCTCTGCATCAACCAAACTTCGTCAAAAGCGGTTACTGTTTTGGGACTACCGGCTAAAACAAACTAAGTCTTGTCTTGCTTGCAATGTCAACTAAGGTGCTGACTTCTATCGCCACTCTGCCGTCCACTTGCCAATTTAGTGATGCAAAACTGAAGACAATATATGACTTATAAGGGTTAGACCCACTGTACGATTTGGGATGGAACTGCCAGTCCTTGTCATTTTCTTGACCAGTTTTTATTGCCTTTTTTGTTCTCGCTTTATTTCGTTAGTTGCCTTGAAGTTGCATTTGTAAAGCTGTAAGTACAGTTCTTGGTGGAAGCCAGATGACCTTGAGTCTTCCAACGCAAAGATCGGTACATGATTTATACATGAACAAATGTTAGTTTAATTCATTGTGAATAAATAAACAGTTTCAGCTTACCCCATCCAATAGTGCTGTAGAAAAACAATGGACTTGTAACTTCAGGATCATAAACATTGTTGATCGTATGATAATTGTGAATTCCTTCCACTACAAGCCATGATATTACGGCAGTTTGAAAGAAATGAATGCAGCTTGCTGCACTGTCTGCATATGTCTGCAAGAGACGATACAAATTTTTCAGATGGGAGCTTGCACCAGACTTACAGATGGTGGAACTGACATAGGACAACGGAAAATGGCTCAAAGTTGAGTTAGAAGAGGGAGAAATGGATAGAAAACGATAAGAGGCAGAAGGGAGAAAATTAAAAGTTGAGAAACAGTAGTAAGAAAGGAAAATGAAATCGAATTAAAGGCAGAACGGCTTTGAGTCCTAGTTTCAATTCTTCAGCTGAAAATGGCATCTGTTTCTCAGCATAGGTTCCAAATCCTTAATGAAAAGGTTGGTGCAAGAGTAATCAAATAAAGTACAACTAATTGTGCTACGAACAGAAATCTATTTAATACGACGTTTGGGCGTAAACCCATTATCAAGTCACTTGATAATGGGTTTAAGCCCGAAACGTCGCATTAAACAAAGCTCTGTTCGTAGCACAATTAGTTATACTTTATTTGTTTATACTCAATGAAACATAGTGCAACATGCATGCAAGAAGATTGTTTGTACCAGAGGTAAACAATTTTTTTCCTTTATAGGAACCTAGGTTTGTAGCTGAAAAATTTCTGCAAAATTTTGTGTGGCAAAAATACATTCTCTATTCAAATCAAATTTCACCCACTGTCAATGAATTTTCTGAGGACTTTCCTAAGACTAGCAGCCTTAATCAATGAAATATAAAAACCATTTATCAAAATGAGCTGGTTTATTATACGATTTATTCCAAGCAAAACAAGGAAGCTGGAAGAATGTTTTCTGTGAAACTAATTTTGCTCAATTATTCTTCTTGAAAACCTTCTGCGAAAATTCAAACCCAAAATATTTCTGGGAACTGCGTTCCCGGGTTCCGATACTTTTCCATCTCTGGTTTGTACTATTGAAATAGAAAGCTCTGCTCGTAGCGCAATTAGATTAGTTATTTGTTTATTTCCAATGAAATATTCTGCACCATGCATACAAGAAGATTGCTTGTACTACTGATATACTTACCAAGTTATGGCTGAGCATAACACCAACAAGGAATGAGAAGTAAACCATGAAACAAGCAATATCATGAAAGAAATGGATTTTAACTCTTAGAAGATGAAAGCATCTGTGGAAGAACGAAATAGATTTAGACATTTGAATTATGTTAGGCTACGTTTCCACATGTATCCGGAAGAAGGCACTATTCAAACAATTGCTGTTGTTGCTTACAAAGAAGCTGTTGATGAGGTTTGGAGTTCACGTAGCTGTTTTAGTTTGTTTCTATGGATCTAGTTTTTTTCTAAAGAGGAAGATTACTGCCTGGAAAGGTATCCATTTTACGATCTGTAGGTCAAGACAGCATCAGTCTTTGTACTAATTCTTTGTTGTCATTAAATCGTAATTCATCGCCGATCATTGTCTTAGATCATCGGCGATCATAGGCGACCATCGGCGATGCTGTAAGACATTGGTCGGCGATGAATTGCGATTTTATGAAAACTAGGCATTCACATTAAAGGCTTGTTTTTGCATGCATGCTATTGTTTGCGTAAACGCGCTTTTGTTTTGGTTTGCCCTGCCCATTCAGATTGATGTGTCCGTTGGATCCCATATAGCAGCTCGATTTCCAACTCCGAAATAGAAAGTTCAAAATCTGTCTCACTTGCATGCGTGTGTAAGTAATCTGCTTGCTAACCGACAACAAGCATTGATTGCATGAGCACGCTTCTTCCCGCATACAAATATTTGCATTCTGAACGCCTTAAAGGCGCGGGGTCACGTAACCGTAAACCAACCTGTTATCTCTATAATCTATATTGTTGTCCACATGTGGCCATTGTGTTCTGCACAAATTTTGGTGGATGGGGTGAATCCACTAGAAAGTTACTTCCAAAAATCCACCAATATCTCTGCAATCGTGCAACATATGAGTGTTTCGTTTGTTTCTCTACAAAGCTCAAGAGTCCATCTTCAAAGTAGCACTGTCATTTTGAGAAACATAGTTGAAGACCTCTGTGATACGGCCTATCAAAAATACTGCAAAATCGTCATTTCAAAAGAAGTTTGTTTACATTACGTGACCCTGCCCCTTTGAGGGACTAGCATGGCTGATTTCTGCACGAGCGTTTAAGCGCTTACAAAAGATTGTGCAATGTGAACGTAGCCTTAGACCAGATTTTGAAGCGATTTTGTTGAGTTTACAAGAAGTCGCGCTAGTTTAAGGCCATTGTGAAAAATTAGGCCCACTTTTAAAGCGTAATATTGTGAGTCCGTGTTGACCAAGTGATATCAGCTAATCAAAGAACGCAGGGAAACAAGGGGAAAAAGGCATAAGTCTAGCTCAACTCCATACATTTTAAATAGTTGTAGTCAGTCAACTGTTTTACTAAATATAGTATAACTGCGGCGAGCGCTTATTCCATGTACTCAAAATCAGAAATAACAAATCTTCCCTGAAAAGCAGGCTCTTCAAATTATAAGACAATAAATAATGTAAGTATAAACAGCGAAGATTTTCTCTGTTTCCAAAGATGTACGGATTACGATTCATTTATATCACAGTATTACATTAGTATTAAAATAGCATCTATTTGCACCTCATCCCTGAAAACAGCTGTTAGTGAAGGCTATCAGCGCTTTTTTACAGGCAGAAATTCCAGAAATAGTAAAGAACGAAATTTTGAACACTTCTGGGCTTCCTCTTGGATAATACAACACATTTTTGAAGGCGAAATGAGCAGGAAACTCGAAAAAAAAGAATTAGCAATATGGGTGTGCGATCTTGAAATAGCAATTAAGTAACTTCAAAACTTACAGGGGGAAAGGACTAACAATCTGACTTAACGAGTGCGAGACGGACAGAAAAACTGGTTTAAAAAGTGGCGAAGAGATTGGGAAGTTCGTGTTATTGATGGGAAACAGGCTGGTTAACTGGCTTTATGTTTGAGAAAGGGACTGAATAAAGGATCTGGAAAATCACTTCATTAGGTATCTGAAGCCCCAAAAAACCTCCGAAAAATGGTATCCAACTTACTGATCACTTAAGAATTAAGAAACAGCGCTTACGTAAAACAGTTTAAGAAACCTTCGTCATGCACCCAAGAAAATCACTTCATTTTCACTTGTTTCTTGTATCTTATGATTAAAAACGTTCTTGAGCAATGCTTTGACATCGGAAAAGCTTCTCATAATTTTTGCAGTACATGAAGGCATGGAATGTAAACATCAAAATGTTACACTCCAAAGACATGCGCAAGAAACTCTGAGTAGTCAAATAACGAAAATCTTAAGAAACTGACGGAGCACTATGATTGATATCCAAGGTAGATTGGGACACTTTCTTACTAGGACTCAGCCAATTCAATTCTCATAAAATCAGGCACAGATTTAGAGATGCTGTCAAACCTTTCGTGTCCTGCAAATGATGGAGTTAGGACAAGAAGCATTACCTACTCCCAGAGGCACAAAAACACTACACACCTACAAACCTGGTTTGGAGGAAGTTTCGTGCAAAAAATTGAGGAAGGTTATGTAAAAAGATGAGAATCTATAGTTATGCTGTGTCCTCATATGGGCACAAGGTTCATAATAGGCACAAGGTTGACCATTGACAATAATTGGAGTTTAAATTCAAAGCAATCTTCAGTTTCACAAATAGAATTTTGATTTTAATAGCAAGCAAATTGTGGACCAGAATGGATTGTGGAAACCTCGATTCCCATACAAACCCCTGACCGGCATTTTTCTAATTTCCGGGTCTCGAAGATGTATGATTTCACCAAAGAAAATTTTCTCATCTAACTAAGCCTTTTACCTGATTGATTAACATTTTAATCTTGAAAATTGCCCACATACTTTTTATTCCACGGCCCACCAAACGTGTAAACTTTTTCTTAACTCACCAAGTAGTTATCACTTGATGTAGTTCCGCTTCACTACCATTCTCTCTCTGTGAGCACAGGGCTCACATCTCTACATGGGTGGATGCAAAAAATTCGTTTACTTATTTCTTTGAATCAAATGGCTTGAACGAAATTTAGTGTACAAGTTGTCCAAAATAATCGTGCTCCGTTTGTATGGCTACTGTGGAGGAGCTGTATATTCAATTATCTCGGGTTTTACATAGTTGTATAGGTCAAGCTGCAACTTGGAGTTTGAGACCTCGTTTCAGTCAATCTGACAAGTGGTTGCTGATTTATGGTGGGAAAGGCAAAATAAGTGGTTGCTTCAAAAACAGCACTCCTAGTTTTCTCCAGCAATGTCAAAATCAAGTAAGTTTTATTTAGTTATTTTATTTATCTATTTATTTAATTATTTATTTATTTATTTATTTCACTTTTTTAAGGAGGGTAGCCCTTCAACAATTTTGATTTTCAAGGGGCCCTCCATTTATAAAACTTACGAACAAAAATGAAAATATGGAGTTAAATTAACCTAATTACAAGTTGAAATATACTACTAAAAACCCTATTTTAAAACCCTATTACAATCTAAAATAAATATCTACAATAAAAGAAAATCCAAATAACAGTCACCTATTTACAACTAAAAAAGACATTGTTTAAAGCTGTACGGGGAGGGTGCCTGCTTACACTCGGCTGTGAAGCCATTCCAAGACCTTGCACCTCCAAATGAGAAACATTTCTGTCCATTTTTGGAGATTTTCTTAGGTAACCTTCGGTCAGTTGCTGTATTCCTAAAGATTCCTGGAGGTCAGTACCCTGGGTACCAGAGCCTAAAGAATTGAGGCTCTGGTACCCAGGGTAGGAGGTCAGAAGATTCCATAGAAAGGGTCCCCCTGCCGTTCTTTAATTGTAAAGTTGCCAATGTTGTATTTTCATAAAAATGTATAAAAAGTCCTTAAATTTTTACAAAAATGCAAGTAATTCTTAGTTGGATATTTTCTTACCCTGAAATGTGTGCATATATGATGGAGCAGACTAGGCCAAGCATGATGAATCCACTTACTCCCATGGCCAATTGAGAGAAAAATGTTCTCGAAAAGCCGGATGCTTTTACCTGTCAGAAGGAGCAGACAAAAAACATGAACATCTGCGAAGAAAAGCAAAAAAAAGGCTGCAGGAAGTACAACGAACAAAAATCGATTTCAGCATCCCGAAAAATGTCCACTTTTATTGGTTTTCTATTCAAAACAACTGAATCAAACGGTTCAAAAAATTTTATCTCTAAGACAACAACCAGAACAACGTTGTTTACTTCTACAGGTTTTATGGGGGTTGTATGTCTGTTAAATCGATAGTTTGTGATTAAAACGAGCACTACAGAAAAGATAACTGCGGCAAAGTATGCATTTGACAATTCTCTTTCTCTTCCTGGAACTCTATCATGTATTTCCTGAGGGATATTTCACTGAACAAATTATCGTGAATTTGAGGCAAATCTAGAAAGTACACTAAAACAGAGCTTAATCTAGAAAACTTCTTCAAACTCTTGTCAACAGTCGGACAAAATCAAGTGAGCTCAAAAGGCTCTAGAGTGTCTCAGAAAAAATAGGAAGTAATTTACTAACTTTGGAAAAAACTTACAGGCTTGTTTTTAGAGCCTCAAATGCTCCTCTAACATTAATAAAAAAATCAAATAGGCTTGCTATCTTACCGGGTCCTCAGTTACTTTAGCAATGACAGCAAAAGTTCCAACATTTTCACATTTGCAAACTGTTTTAAAACGATCTGTGTAAGACTGATGACATCCACTTCTTGTCCATCGGGCATGGACGTTATCACTGAAGGGAAATTTAACAAGAGTTACCAAAGAAGCTCTCTTCCATCCCCTCTCTATCAAGTCCCATCTCTAATAAGCCCGTCCCCTCTGAACTAAAAATATGAATAAGTTCCCTCTCTATTAAGCCTCCCACACCCTATATCGAATTTCAGAACTTACCAAAGATTTTCCATTTCTTTAGCTAAAGTTTGCATGCTAACTAACCAAGTTTGCACATGGTTTGGTATAAAAAACTATTTCGAGCTCATGCATTAGACTCTTAAAATTGTATGCTGAATCTGCAAAATATGGGGTAAAAAAAACAGAACACATATCATAAATGTCTTTGCCATCTGCCAACTGCCACGCAATCAAATTTTGGTGAATGCAAGCAGTACATGTCTAGTAAAAGTACTTACATACTCCCAGTGTATGTTATGCAAGCATGGTCTTCTCTGGCGATGAGCTTGAGAGAAAAGCAAAGTACAGGTTGAGTTCAAAAAATTTATTACCTGACTGACGTTTCAAAAATGGGGCAATACTGAATCCCGCAACTTCTATTGGTTAATCGTTCACATCAAGCGGGTTTCCCGTAGCCTTGTAACATATGATACAAGGAGGCGTTTTTGTCGCCACAGCAGCTGCTTTAGGCCTGTCAAACTTACAGTAAACTCAAACGACATGACTTTAACGAAATGTGTTTGATTAAATGACGCGAGTCAAGATTAGAGGCTGTCAGGTAATAAAAAAAAAAAATTAAATTAAATCGACCTAGAACTGAAATTGGAAGAAGGACATTCAAACATCGAGCTGCACTAGCTTGGAACACTATTCCGGATGATATTAAGTCACATAGAAACGTATCAGTATTTAAGAAAGAATTAAAATCAGTAGCCAAACTTTTAGAAACTATTTCTTATGAAAAAGAAAGCTGCAGTATAAGTAATAAGGACGTTAACTACATATATTATTAGATTCCCTTTTAGGCATTTTAATAATTCACAATTTAGGCAGTTTAATTTCTAAAATTTGATTAGTTAAGATTGTAATAGGTTTGTTTTTATTTTTAGTAAATATTTTTCGTTTTTAGAAAGCAGGTCCACATCGGCATTGTTTGCCGCCCAAATTTTAAACCTGCTTAAACAAATAAACAATGTATGTATGTATGTATGTATGTATGTATGTATGTATGTATGTATGTATGTATGTATGTATGTATGTATGTATGTATGTATGTATGTATGTATGTATGTATGTATGTATGTATGTATGCATGTATGTATGTATGTATGTATGTATGTATGTATGTATGTATGTATGTATGTATGTATGTATGTATGTAAAATTCATACGGACCGGTTTTGTCGTTGTACAGGAAAATATAAGACCTTGTGCTTCATATTTTTCTGCACAACATAAAACCGATTAGTATGCATATAGTGAAGCCTGTACCTGTTTATTAGATTCCCATAAACTGATAGCATAGATTTCAAATCATCAAATTGGTGTGAAAAGGCGGGTGTAAAATTCAATGATCTATTTCTTTAAACTGAATGACTTGAAAGGAACTTTAGCTAGTTTTCTATGATTCTACCATTGGACTTTTCAGAATTCTGGAACATTTGTCGAAATTACAGCCTATTCCATATTTCATCTCATTTTATATGATATGATCTCATCAAATGAGTGAAAGAGTTTTGCTTGATACCACATTGTAGGCACCCATAAACTATGGTTTTTTTGAAAATTACTTTTTCTTTCGTCAACACGTTTAGAAATTACGATAGTATTAAGTTTTTTCGAAAATTTTCTTGAAATCTTAAAAAAGAAGAAGACTACTGTAATTCTGAAATATTGCAGATGTCAAAGAAAGTCCATCGGCAGATTTACTGTAAAATAGTTCAAGTTTCTTTGAAGCCGTTCAGTTAAAAGAAATAGGTCATAGAATCTTACCCCCAGCTTTTTAAAGATTTAAAACCTATGCTTAAACTGATAATACTTTTGTAGCTAACAACTCAACTTTGGTAAGGAAATTCAATTTGCAAATATCGTTCTCATATTACAAACAATCTCATCAAAATGCTTCAAGTCAAATTCCTTCAAACTGGGCCTAAATTCCTGGATCAAATTTGCTATCAATTCATTAGCCTGCGTACAGACTTCACTTTGTTACTACGAAGGACAGCTATCTTCATTAGGTCTCCATCGCAGAGAAAAATATAGTCTGCATGCTGGCTAGCAATAGTGTTTTCGGTCTTCCGTCCATCTATACCTTTTTGATTCACCCGATAATATCATAATATTAAAGGAATTGAGTCCATATAAATAGTTGAGCGTTAACGCTGTCCTGAATTTTTGCTGACAAACCGCTGACGGCCCTTTGTTATCGCACAATAGTGCTAAAGTCATTAGCAGTGGAGACCAAAGACTTCTTAATCCTTGCATTATCCTGATGAATTTCTTTGGTTTAATTTCAATAGGGATTAAATGACAACTTTTGTTTCATGATTGAAAAGAATTTGATATTGGCCATGAGAGCGCTATTTATACGGACTCAATGTCTTTAAGGATAAAGTGCTTCAGAATTATTTCTGCCGAG
Organism: Aurelia sp. 4 Dawson et al 2005; assembly: GCA_964019985.1. NCBI lineage: Eukaryota > Metazoa > Cnidaria > Scyphozoa > Semaeostomeae > Ulmaridae > Aurelia > Aurelia sp. 4 Dawson et al 2005. The sequence goes on along the minus strand of OZ026507.1, from coordinate 14,344,772 downwards.
GCCTGATCGATGCTGTATGTTTAATACCAATTAGAGCTGCGAAAGACCGGCGTAAGCTCATTAGAAATTATTCATCAAGTCCGATTTTCTTTTGGATTCTTCGTGTGGTACAGAACTTGAAAACTGCGTCGAGTAGCGGTTTAAATCCATCTGCACAAAGAAATTCTACCCAGACGAAGATTTTTAAACTGACAACTCACCACTTTATGGTGTAACGTAACCTCGACGGATTCAGTCAAAGCTTCTGGCAATGGGTTCAATCCAATCTGAACGACTTCTGAGTTGATCACCCACTTTCCAGCACGGGTCTTAGGCCACCTGTAAACATTAGCTTCTTCCAACTTTGTCAGGATGGATGGTCTACGAATAATAAATTGCGAAGATAAAGTGTGGACAGTAAACATGCAAGGGAAAACAATTTTAGCTATTCAGAAAACGAGCCTGGATCGAGCGTTATTTTTATACATTTTTATACGCGATGTTCGATCGAGTAGCGCTTCTATTGCTATAATGCACATTCGAAAATTCTAGAAAATGTCTAGCAAAATTTCGTTCGATTCTGAGGCCATGTCCACACGTATTCGGACATCAGGATGTTTTTGAAAACGCATCTTTTTATCGAGAACCGTTTTCAAAAATATCCCCGTCCACAAGAAAACGCTGTGACATTCGAAACTCAACATTCGATAAACGAAATGCCATATTTGATATTGATATTTGACATTCGAACTTCGATAAGAGAAAACAAATAAGCAAATTGCCCTTGCACGATCCCCAAAGAACCGAGCGCATTCTCTGATATATAGCAAATAGATGCTGTGACGTCAGCATTTCAAAAAGTTCTGTGGTCACCCTTCCACATGAGAACAGGAAAACAGTGTTATCAAAAAGATCAATTCTAGGGAGCGTTTTCGAAAACATTCGTTTTCGGCGACCGAAAATACTGTCTCCGTATGAACGCTAATCCGAAACAGATAAAAAAGATGCATTTTCATAAAGATCCGGATACGTGTAGACGGGGCCTGATCTACCCTGGGTACCAGAGCCTAGTGTGGGGAACGAACTATATAGGCTCTGGCACCCAGGGTAGGACCTGATCCTCTTCGGAATAGGTAAAAGGTAATTGGTAAACCTGATGGGCTAAGATTAACTACCCATTTCAAGTCAATTGACGATAATCTCATGAAGCTGCAGTATTATTCTACTTTTTGCATTCATTAAAATTTGCATGGCATGAAACATGCCAGAGACATCAAAAGATATTTTATCAAGAGATTGATAATCTGACTCGAAACGCTCGTTACCAAATCTCAGCGAGTTAATTAGGTGCCTATAGGGGGTGGGGGGACTTCTGTTGGTATGTCACGGGAGAGGGTCAGACACAGCATATCATCTAAAAACCCAAAAATATGCTAAATTTAGGAAATTTTAGACCCCAAAATATACTCATTGCTTCATGGTTCATTGATGATGCTTTGAGGAAACTCAAATCTTTACAAAGCGTATAGGAGGAAGAATTTTGCGTTTCAGATATCTCAGGACAGCTTTCTTCACTTTTCATGGCCCCCTTTCGTAGACTTAAAACTTTTAGTGGCCCCCTTTTCACAGCCAAAAATTCTTGACGGCCCCTCTAAATATCTTCTGGCCCCTACCCGGCCTTAATAGTGACTTATCCTTAGACTGACCCCTTAGTAGACTGATTTTTCTTTACTACAATTATGCTGACCAATAAATATTTTAACTTCTTACATGTCATCAGTGTAAGTCAGCAGTCTTGTAGTTGGAATGAGATTTTTATGTGATGCAATATAGTACTTTGTTACGCCTAGAAAAGAGCAGATTGAAACAGTGCTAACATACGGCAACAAAGCAGTAAAAATTATGTTAAAGGGGCTTTATCACCAGATTGTAAATAAATCTGTAAACACCATTTTTGGCACGTATCAATTATTTCCAATGGTTTGATTTGTCGCTTCACTTAAGCCACCAAAAAGCAACTGGCAAATATTCAGTAATATCTGAGCAATCGTAACAGATATGACCAGCCAGACGATTGTTGAATCAGATAGATACGAATGCCTTGGGACAACACTTGACAGAAACCTAAATCTCCTTAGCAAATTCTAAAAAAATTCACAGAAAGTTATCTTCAAGAATGAAGTTGCAAGCGAGACTTAAATGTCTCCCTACAACTGCAGAAACTATGCATAAAGTAATAACTTTGCTTTTATTCCTATACTGCAGAAACAAAAGCATTGTAATTTCTGACTCATCCATATTAAAGATCAAGTATGAAGCCATATCAGTCTTCAAGACACTCCAGTTGACATCTATGGGGCCGTTTTGCTATTATACATACATCTAAAAAGTCACCAGCTTGATTCAGCTTGTCGACATCGTGAAACAGAAAGGCAATAAAGCTTTGAAACAACTGGATTTAGATTCTTATTTTGGTTATATTTCGATCATTGAACTATCAAAGCTTTAGTGTTTTAGTGTAACGAATATACAAAATGGAACTCTCAGAGAACCCTCAGCTTTGGGTCTAGAACTTTAGACATACAAGGCTTTAAAGGCTGCTAGTGTTTCAACGACTTCATCCTTCTCTAGATCAGATTTGAAATAAGCTCCGTAAAGGCAATGTCTATAACACTCTTCAGGGGGGAAGTAATTTGCTTATTTACAGTTGCCCCTACCTCTCCAAAATTTGTTGCTGCTGTATAAACAAACCTGGATTAAGAGTGACCATTGACAGCTTGAAAATGTCTCTTTTGCCACTGTAATGCATCGCTCCGCCAACCCCGTAGTTAGGCACAACTGACCATTCTCTTAGATCAGATCGATCCCTGTTCAGGTAGCCAACTTCAACCACTAAAAATAATGACACGTATAGACCATATTCACAACGTTATCAGTTCTTTTGAAATAATTCCAGGAACATCACTTTCCTCAATATAATGTGGATCTAAATTTCAAAAGCGTGAATTGCTCTCAGCAACGCAAGAAATAGCTTTGTGCATGTATTTGTAACATAATGATAAGATGTAGGGGTGTGTCATTTCGACGTCTGAAATCACAACCTATAATTTATAAATTTTTGTGAAAACGATACCCCAAAATTTTAGCAAGCCCTAAATTTTAAATATTTTCCCTGAAACTGTAACAAAATCTTTACAAGCCCTTAATTTCAAATATACAACCTAAAATTGTAACAACAATCGAAAGTTTTAACCAACTATGTGAAATTGGATCAAAATCAATATCCAATCCAAAGAGTTACCTTTCTAAAATGACACCCCAAAATTTGTCTATTTGTGATCTTACCAAAAATGACCCCCAAGAATTTATTTTCTGCCTGAAAAAGGTACCCTAAAAATGGCGCATCGAGTACCGGAATATATGGTAGTCACCCCCCCTCCTGGGTCCGAAGCAAGCGGCATAGATGGAGTAGACTGCTTACAGTAAAAACCTGCGTATAAGAACCTAAAATTTTGCAAGTCAGCCTGATTAGGTTCTTATGAGTATATATTGGGAAATTAGGCTGTTCAGGATCTTAAATTGGCTCTTATTTCATTTAGGGCTTTCAGGTATTTCTTTTGTTCCGCTTAAACTTAAGGCCCATTAGCTACTGTCAGTTCACGACACCTGAGTTCATGTAGACTTGCTCCAAGTCTCGTCCATTATCTATCTTATTCGGGCCTAGTCGGTCGCGCCGACCGGGACGGCCCGAATAAGATAACGAACGAGACTTGCAGCAAGTCTAGAGTTCATGAGGCCTTATTCTCAACAGCAGTTTGCGGAAGAATCAGAGATTTTACAGAATACAATGGAAAGCTTTCAAAGCATCTTTAGAGTTCTTTGCAATATGCACATATGGCAGTATCAGTCGGTATAGGTGCAATAACAAAGCGACTGGAGTTTCGATCTAATTTGATGATCCCTACAAATAAGAACCTATTTCAAACTTCAAGCTGAATGGGTTCTTATATCTTGGGGGTCTAATTTCAGACATTCGGCCTGTAGGTTCTTAATCACTAGGTTCTTATACGAGGGTATTTACTGTATATGGCAGTAGTTAGCACTATTGAAAGGCTGCTGGACTCTCCAGGATAAGCGGTCTCGGTTTGGTGTAATAGTCTCGTTTTGAATAGCGATTCCTGGGAGTCATTGTAATAAGTCTATAAATGGGGCAACTCACTGAAGTTGTTGGTTGAAAAAGATACTGAGCCGTTTCCAAGAATAGATGCTGGCGATGCGTCAGTGTATGAAGTGGCCACACTCGATGCATATTGAAAAACTTCCGATGCAATGTCATTCACCTCATTCTCATTTACCTACAATATAAATAGAATACGATAGAGAGACATTTTAGGGCCTGTTCATATGGAGAGAGTTTCCCGGGTATATTCCCGTTTCACTGGGAAATCGCTCAGCCGAGATCTACCATATAAAATATCACAAGCGTTCACGGGAGAGAACATTTTCCCGGCTAGACACGATTTCGCTTGAACTCTACCGAGATCCAGCCTAGCCGAGGAAATAAAGGCTGGCATTCCCGTCCTGGTTATATGAAGTCCCTTAGACTAACTACTACAGTCCCAATTTTCGCTTTGTTTATTTAATTGGATGATGGTACTCCGCTGCAGTTATTAGTTGTAGCGATTATTAACCTATCAAGGAGCTGGTCTGTAATTTCGAAAAGTATTCAAGATTTCAGAAAAGTCTAACAGTAGAATCATAGAAAAATGGCTGAAGTTTCTTTCAAGTCATTCAGTTTAAAGAAATAGGTCACAAATGAAATATTGACCGAAATATTGATATTAATTTGCGAAATGCAACAAACGATCTTTACTCCCCAGAATGACAACCTGCAAAGGACAAAAAGCGATATCTTTTCGTGGCGCTAAAACCTGGAATCAACTTTCGACTGACATAGAAGAAGCAAATTCGCTTAAAGGGTTTGTGCAAGGCTATAAGCCTCACAGAGCAGTAAAATCTAAAAATACCCCATTAAAATTGATGGCCCACACGTGTTGTTAATAATCGATAGCTAAAGAAACTATGCTGTGTTTGCGCATTTTCTTTGTTCTATTTATAGAGAAGCCTATTTACCATTGCACACTCCCTTTAATTCATTTAAATGCAAACTAAAACGCCACTTGCAGCCTACTCTTTGAATGTAATATTTCGATCCATTTACCAGTTTGATTTTACTCCTTTTAATTTCATTTTATCATATATACTTTTATTTGACTTTTTAGATATACTTGTATTAGGTTATTTTAGGTTTTAGATCTTAAGTTATTTTAGCAATATATTATTAATTTTGCAAGTTTTTAACACGGCCCCCTGTAGAGCAGTCTTTGACTGAAGGGGTCACCGTGTATAACGAATTCAAAATGAATCAAATGAAATGAATGAATGAACACCCGCCTTTTTATACTGATTTAAAGCTTTGGCACCCATACTATCATGAAAAGTATTGATGAATCAATGAAATTTAGGAAATCCAAAACCATAAGGGACCGCACAAAAATCAATTCCTTCACGCAAAACGTCCAATGGAAATTTGGGGGGGGGAGGGGTAAAAGGACAGGACCTTTTCAAAATTCTCGTTTCATTGATATTTATTCCGACAATTTTCTGCACGAAACTGTATTCTATAGCTTTCACTTGCTGTATATTTTGTTAGTGCGAAAGAATTTTGACAGCATTCTTAATCTAAAGTATCTTGTCCGGTTCTGTCGAGTCTAGTCATGCAAAACACGTTGCTGACGAAATCACAATCACATAGGCCCATTTGATATGCAGTAAAACAAGGGTATGAAATTTTCTAGTGATTGGAAAAATTACATCGATTTTCAATTGGACGTTTTTGGGGCAGGTGGTGGGGTTTTTTGAAACGTTCAAAGGATGATTTGCCTGAAAGAATCAATTTGTGTGCAGCGCCTAATACCTTTTCATTGCAGATGATATGTTCGTCAAAGTTTGCAAACACATCACTAGCACATGCGACACTTTTGCATGATGTGTCTACCAAGTTATCTTTCCAAGTCTTCTTGAGAAAACATCGAGGTAATGTCACTAGAACAAAAAAACATGTTTATTTTCACACATAAATCAAACTCTTGATAATTAGACAATGAGTCTCTTGTTACCATGTGCTCTTTGACTTGATGATGGCGCTTCGGGCAATAGAGACTCATAGTATTACTCTGAAAAACTTGGCCCTATTTAGGCCCAAACTTCGCAACTCCTCCAGTAACAATCAGATTGCAAGATTTGTGAATTACTATTGTTAAGGTGTAAATGTGATAGAATTTTTGATTCGATTGAAGAATTGAAAACAGTTCCACGGGATGGAGATTCGAAGCCGTGATTCTTTCATAATTCCATTGATGATTGAAGAAAGTTGGGCCAAGTTTTTCACTGTCTCCTTACGAGTCTCTCTTGAGCAAGGTTTACCGCATGGATACAAGGGACTCATCGTCATCAGTGAACTTGATTATAGGCCTTATTCACAACTGGTTTCAATTCGAGGCGAATGATGCAGATCCTTACGCAGCAAGAATTCCACAACATCCCTATTTAATGCAGATACATTTTCAAGACTATTTCATGCGTTGCTAAGCAATGCACGTGTTGACAGCTCAGCAGGACAAAGATGACAAATTCATTTGTCCAAATTTGCCCATTTTCAAATTTGGTGAGGTATTCCAATTGATTGAAGTATAGACTGATGACGATGAGTCCCTTGTATCCCTGCGGTAAACCTTGCTCAAGAGGGACTCATCATAAAACAGTGAAAAACTTGGCCCTGTTTTCTTCAATCACCAATGGAATTGTGAAAGAATCACGGCTTCGAATCTCCATCCCGTGGGAGTGTTTTCAATTCTTTAATCGAATCGAAAATTCTATCTCATTTACACCTTAACAATAGTAATTAACAAATCTCGCAATCTGATTGGTACGTTAGGAACTGCGCAGTTTGGCCCTAAATAGGGCCAAGTTTTTCAGAGTAATACTATGAGTCTCTATTGCCTGAAGCGACATCATCAAGTCAAAGAGCAAAGAGCAACGAGAGACTCATCGTCATCAGTCTAATTGAAGTAGAATATCGTAAAAGCCCTATTAAGCCCCTCCCCTGAGTTAAAATTCGAAATAAGCCCCCTTGTCTATTAAGCCCCCATTCCCCACTTATACAAAATTCTAGAATTTACCAAATATTTTCCATCTTTTTAGCTATACAGCATTGCATGTTAATTGAGTATGGTTTGGCATAAAAACTGTGTCGAATTTATATATTTGAGCCGTAAAGTTGTAAGTTGATTCCGCAAAATATGGGATAAAGGAACTGAAAAGTTATCAAATATGTTCATGCACTTGATTTTGTGAATAAGCCCCCCTCTCTAAAAGCCCCCCTTCTCGAAGGTCTGAAATTAAATAAGCCCCCCCCGGGGGGCTTAATAGAGCTTTTATGGTATGACAATTAGGCTTGGTTTTTGAGATTCAGAGGCCTGTTACGTAATAGCTAAGATGGGCTATGAACATCTTTCAGCTATGAATTTCACATGAAATGAATCTGCAAGGCGTCGAGAGCCGTCCTTACCTGGAGGTGTTCCTGTCGTAGGAGTGCTGGTCGCATTTGGGTTCGTTGCATTAGGGTTCGTCCAATTTGAGTTGCTGTACACAGAGGAAGCATTGCTGGGCACGTATGAGATTGTTGGAGAAATCGATGCCGTCACTAGGGTGGTAAAAATATTTATTACCCTTAAGTAAATCTGACTGAGAAATTTATGCAGGATGATTGTTGGTGCGATTTCATAGTACATGGCATGTCATTCTTTTGAGAAATCTTAAGGGACTTTAAGCAACAGGATATTTCGGGCTCTGTTTAACTCTTTATGAATATAAAAAACTTTTCGTCGAAGGCGTGCGAGATCTTCATGGCGCTGTTTGATCTCCTCGTAGGGTATTAAAAAGTACTTTTGTAGCTTTAGTTTAAGGCTGCATTCACATTGCACAAGCTTTTAGAAGCGTATTAACGCTCGTGCAGAAATCCGCCATACTTATCCCTTGCAGTGTTCAGATTGCAAAACATTTTCGCTTATTTTCTAATTTATTCCATTCAACCGAAAATAACTTTATTTATGAACAAAACTACAATACACAGGTAGTAGTGAGGTTAGTCTAGCAAGATAGTACATAGGTGTGCCAAATAAAGCAGCATGCAAAACACATTACTCCTATCGCTCGTATGATCATTCGATAAATACAACCTGAAACTCACTAAAAACAGGGAGGGGATGGGTGGGAGGGATCCTATCTTTCGTAAAAGTACTTGCTATTGACCTGTGATTCTCCACGCCTTGGAGAGCTTTTTATATTCGACTATTAAGCACGCTTCCATGGAAAGAGTGCAACAGTATTCCCTTAAGAAACTTAACAATGCTACTTCAAAACATTTTCCTATTGTACTGTTAATAAATTCATTTAGATCTAAATTGATGTTCTTGACAATCATTGATAACATACACATGGGTAAGTATGATGAATATATCTATGGATATCCCCTCTTTGTTGTTACTTACTTTTCTATGACTCACCAGAAAAGAGAGTCAGAAACTTAAGAAACTTGAGCCTAAAACATGAGAAGTAGCTATCATGGGTGTAAGAAACATTTCGGGCTATGGTGTGAAGGAATGGTTTCTTAAATGAGGGGCCTTACTGTATTTACGAATTCTAGGCAAGTCATGAGAAGAAAACGAATATAAACCTGCAACTTCAAGTTCCTGTATAATAAGAATAATTCAACTTAAAACTCACCACAAAGAACTGGATTCCATTCCACCAAAACCAAAAATAGAAACCCAACAAAGACAGCCTTTTTCAATGAGACCATGTTAATCATCTATGGCGATCATCTTAGCACAACTGAGAGAAATGTCTTGTAAAAACCTGAAACTCTAAAAACCCTGCAAAACGTCGTAAAAATGTGATAATCTTAAATTAGAATTGTAGGTGAGTAATAGACTAACTACCTCAGTTCCAGTTTCGCTTAGTTCATTGAACTGGATGACGTAACTGACAAAAAAACCAAACTTTCCCTGTAGTTTCTGCATGGATATTAGGAGAAATGGATATTGTCTCTGGGAAGTGAAAGGAAACGTTCATTTCCATTTCTGGAAAATCATAGGGAGAATGTCCGTTTCCCTAAAATTCCCTAAGAAAGATGTGTTGAAGTTTCATCATTTTTTGCAAGCAATTATCGACTTATAGAAGAGCGCAACTACAACATGTAATAAGTCTATGTGAGCAGTATTTGTGAAATATCCATGACAATTTAGAGTTGGGGATACCGCAATTTGTTTATTGACTTGTGGCCCGATTCATAAATCAATCTGAAATGAATTGATCAAAGTATAATTTGAAATTGATGAATTTTTAATCAGGCCAAAGTGATGAACAGCAATAAAACAGGTAAGGGGAAATGCATAAATTCTAAATACTTCCCTTGCCCCCTGTATTCCCCTGAACATTCGAACATATAAAGTAATATAGTCCACTTTAAATCAAAATCTGTTTTATATCAGATGTTAGATGGCATCTACGGAAAACTACTCACACAAATACTTATTCGCGGACATTTTTTCCTGAAATCATTTTTGACACAGATTTCGTTTAGAACTAATTCAATGCCTTTCAGTGTCTATTTCCACGTTACTTTTCCAGCGAAATGAGGAAAATTTTGTCCCTTTTACGACGGAAAAAGATCTCTTCACTGAAGGAGACTTGTCATGAGACATTGGGACATTCGGATGTAAGCTGGTATCGGGGATTTCTGTCAATAAAAATATGAGTGTCTCTTCAACGCTTTATCGAGTCTGATTTTGAAGCTCAAACATGGCCCATCGCGTCATCCATTTGCAATAATACCTTAGTTTCATTTTTCTGCCTAGTATGGGCATTGGAGGCTTATATCAGCTGCCTGAAAAAATATGTTTGAAGTTTGAATTATGGATTAGGATTGTTTCTCAGATGGAGGGGTAAAAGGGAGGGTATGTTTGTAAGATTTTCTGTCAAACAAGGGAACTTCGGAGCAGCAAACAACTCTTTTCTATCCAAAGGGAGCAGTCCTAATTTTAACACACTAGCTCTGGCTGCATAAAGGAAACTGAGAAAACAACAAATAGTCAGAACTGTTAAAAACTTCCTTGGTCTTCCTGTGCACACAGTAGTCCAGGTAGAAGAATGTCCTAATTTCAGCTAATTTCAATAAACTGAGAATGTGAAATAACCCTTTGTTATCTGTATGAAGTTACTGTTTTGTTTTCCCCAGGGCCTTAGGAGGAACTGTAACAACTTCAGGCATCTACGTGCGCATTATGGATGAAATAATGATATCACAGGAAGTCTACAAAACGACCATTTGCTTCTAATTGGTAGTAATCAAAGTTGTTAATAGGCCTAAACTCAGAGAAGTTTTCAAAATGAGAGTCCTCACCGTCGTAGGCCTCGAAGATATCGCTGTAATGGATTCCACAATTGAGAATGACGATTCAGAAACATCTACGAATGCTGTGACAAGAGATGAAGATTTCGAAATTATTCAGCATCATAAAAATGCGAGTATTGTTGTGTTTTGTTTACTTGCTGTGTGTGTCGGCCTAAATTTATCTACACTCACATCAACCAGTGAATATGCAGCGAAAAGATTAGGAACGAGCAAATTCGGAGTTGAGATATTGGTATCTGTGGGGTTTATGATCCACGCTCTATTTGGAATTTTCATGGCATTTTTCGTGGAGCAATTTGGATTGAAAGTAACTTTTGTATCGAACGCGCTCTTGCAGATTCTTGGAGACACAGCAACGCATATTGGGTTAGCGCATGAACAAATTGGGAAGTGTTTAGCAATGGTGGTTCTGGGCCAGTTAGCAGATGGTACAGCCTTCGCTTTGTTGCTTGAATCGATTGCAAAAGTATCGGAGCTGTGGCAAGGACATGGAAAACAAATCGTAAATACTCTGCTGTTTGCTGCATTATTCCTGGGTATTAGCATCAAAAGCATGGTGTTTGCAATAACTTCAGATGCATCTGTATCCGTTGTTCTGCAAAGATTTGCGATAGGCCGGGCAGTGCTCGCAACAATACTTGTCATAATCATACTCGTCGCTATTAAAAAGAGCCGATGTCTTTGTTTACAGCCTTCTCCACAAGATACAACACACAGGAAATCAGTCCTATCATGGAAGAATCTTGGTAGTGTAGTACAAATTTCGTGCATGAATATGAACCTTCTATTACTAAAGCAAGCTTATGCAATTTACTTCGCAACAGTTTTCACCATGATGCTTCTCCTCCACAGAGGAATCAAAGGCAGTTTTCCAAGCCACCACACAGTGTTGCACTGGGTTGAAGTTGGGACGGCGCTGAGTGGCATAATCGGCCTCTTCTGTGGAGCAGGGTTGATGAAAATGAAAAGCAAGTCCAAAATGGTAACATTGACGTCAATTTCCTTCTCCGCCTCCCTAATGGCTGTATTCACCTTTGCAGCAACGGATATAAAGTCGTTTCCTCTGTGCGTGCTCTTCATAACTGGATGGGGAATATCAGGCTTCGCATGGCTTGGCATTGGTGTTGCACACGTCATTGATCTGTCGCATGAGACAGCCGTCAATGTCGTCCCGACTTTGTGTCTCGTGACCGGATCCTTTTATACGGTTATCCTGACAAGTGTGGCTGGATGGACCATTAATGCATTTGGTTTAACATTTGTCGGGTATCTCTTCGCGACGTTGTATGTGCTAAGTCTGCTGCTGGTTGCAGCATCCAGAAATGAAAAGTCCAGGACGGAATGTTCTACCTTTGAAAATGATCAATCTTTACAAGATGAAACATCGCCAATGACTGACTGACTTATTAGTAATAATCTCACCCTGGTAGCATTAATCAATGATAATGAATAACTTGTTATCGCTAAAGCATGCTTGCTGTTGCTCGGAACTTCTCCCTGAGGAACATATAGCTGGTGAATCTTGAGAACATAATCCTTCTTGGTCGTGCTAAATCAAACAAAAATTTCCTCTGTAAATGCTGGTCTCTGACTAAAGAGCACCTCAATTCTTTGTTAGTTATGCAAGAACATAAACGACAAAGAGCTCCCTAACAGGAATTTTTTCTTCTTGAGGCACAATTCTGATCTACTGCCTCTGGTGGCTGCCAGTAGTTATTCAAAATGAAGCATTCATCTCTAAAACTAAGAACTTATTGTCTGTCTCACACGGCATAGGGCTCAAACCATTAAAAGGGTGGATGTAAAATTCTGTTACATTTGTCTTTGAATCAAAGTGCTCGAACTGAACACTGGGTGATTTGCTGTAAATTTGCTGTGGCAATCAATGATATATATGCATTCGTTTCAAGATGGCGGCATTTATTGGTTTTGAGGCCGTTACGTCATCAAATTTCTAAATCCTCAGCCAGTAGAGCTACAGATTTTGTCGTGCCACCGTATCGTAGACCTGTGAAAACATGGCTTTCCTGAGGATTGTATCAATTTTCCTCAAGAAATTTAAGATTTACGATGATTTTAATTTTTTTTAAATGTTCGACGAATTTTTACAAAAATGATCAAAATGCTGCCATTTTTGAAAATAACCAAGATATCAAAAAATTGTCACGGAAGATTTACAGCAAATTATCCAAAGTTCCTCTCAAAATGAAGACATACATGAATGTGAAAATTGGTTCATATACTAAACTTTGCACGCCGAACAAGATTTTAGCCTCAAAAATGCGAAATCCCAGACAACAAAAGAATTCCATTTTTAAACCTTTTATCTTGAAAAGGTGGTACACCCACCTTTTTTATAATGACTTGAAAGATTTTTGCCTTATGTTGTCTCAAACCTGATGTTGCATGAGATATGCAATAACCCAAATCATGTATACGTGACATCCAATTCGAGATAAATTTTGGTTTGGTAGGAAGTAATATATTTTGTGCACATGAGCTTTAAATGTAACACCAATTTCACATATCTGTCCGAAGTACTTCTGCCTCGCGTTGCGTTTAGTAATCTGTACCTAAGTGTGAATTGAAAAACGCATTACAAATAATCCACTCTGTGTGCGTTGGTCTCTTGAAATCTTTCCACAACACGAAGGAACAGATTAGGACAATAAAATGACAAATAAAATTCAGACCTATCCGACGATTCTACAAATAATATTTAGGCCACTCTCCCTTACTCAATAACACAGCACTTTGGAAATTTAAATATAATTGAAAACACGATTTGTTATGCATACATAAAAAAGGGGGCAGGGGATTTTCACCAAGTGCTACTTTGAAGTGTTCCTTTACTCATAACCAGAAACGAATTTACGGTACTTCTGTAGTTTCTTCGCCAAGTCTGCTTTGTAGAAGTCGCATCAGAATACTGCCATTTACAGAAGTTCGATATTTAACAAAGAAGTTGCACTGTTAGCAGTACTGCTAACAATCTTTGAATTTCCTGATATCAGTGGAAAGAACATTTCATACAAATTTATATGCATATTTCTTAAAAATATCATAAAAATCATTGAAAAAGTTGCATCGTTGAATTATTGTAGAAACTAGGAGAATCAGAAGAAACATCATTGAAAACTACCTCAAGAAAAATCAATTTATTTTTTGTATTTACAAGCTTAAAATTATGTTTTGAAATGCGGCGAAACATGGCTTCAGAAACAAATCTATCCAGAAGATCGCTTAGCTTTTTCATGGGCAAATGAACTCTCCATCCTGAATGGAAAGAATTTATGCTAATTAACGAATGACATGACTTCCAACGATTTATTTGAACGGGGATCTAGCCCTTCTACAAACAACGAAATAAATTGCAATCATTTCTAAACAGTTTGAAAACTAAAAGCACTAACCTGGTAGGCAAAGAATCACTTCAAAGTAGCACAGGGAAACGAAGGATGTTTATTGGGAATATTCTTTGTTCAATTCACGTCCAATAATAAGTCGGCGGATTTCGCTCGTCCCTGCTCCAATCTCATACAGCTTGGCATCTCGCAATAATCTACCAGATGCATAATCATTGATGTATCCATTTCCACCTGGAGATGGCAACAACAAGTAACAAGTGACTATGAAGAATATGGCATGCTCGTCAAGTTATATTTTGGTGAACATAATTAAGGTAGGAGCTTGTACGAATAAACTTTATAGGAGAAATTCGGATGCAAAGAAGAAAAGATATTTAGCACACTGAGGTCTTTCTGACTTGTGTCTTCATCAGGATGTGACCTACAAAATTGTCATACTCTTTTTTAAGACTCTTTTTTTCCAGTTTTGTAAGTCACACTCTGATGAAGACATAAACAAAAAGGTCTCAGTGTGCTAAATACGTCGTCCTTTTTTTGCATCCGAATTTCTTCTATAAATTCTGACGACGATATGCACATCAATTTGGTGAAAACAACCCCTCCTTACCATAATTATGGACGATTTTGTTAGAAAGTACTTCATTTGAAAAAGCAGCCTTTTAAATTAAGTTTCAGTTTCAAGGTAAATATAAATATATGAGCAGGTTTCTTGGGACATCGCATTTGTCTCTATTCTCAGGTTTACACGTGCATGGAAAAAGATCCTAATACTGGGCATACATTCTTATTCGGGATGTATCCACATTCTTCAAATATTGTTACAGCAAGGAGACAAACATTACACCTGGACATTTTACCATTCCATTGTTTACAAGACTTCAAAAATTCTTTTCTCAATGGATTTCAAAACAATTTTTAAACCTTTGTAAAGAAATATCACTTCCTTCCTAACAGAATCATACAGCAAATATGATGTCAAGCTAAATGACGAAGATATCCTGCAACTTTTTACCACCAAAATAACGAGATTAAATCTGGCCTACATACCAAGACACTGGATTGCTTGAAGAGCGACTTGAGTTGCTTTTTCAGCTGCATATAGGATCACACCAGCACAGTCCTACACAAATATAGTACCATGTATAAAGAGTGATAACCACGAACAAAAGGCTTCGACGACTCCAAAATGGTTCGTCTTGTGCCTCATTCACACTGCAAGTTAAACCAGCTTAAACTAAACCAGGTTTTCAAATAAGGCCTTCTGATTGGTCAAGCCGAAAAATCCAGTCATTTGATTGGTTGACATTTAAACTGGTTTAGATAAAGCTGGTTTAGCTGTGTCAGTGTGAATGCAGTATTGGTCTGGGGCTACTTCGAAGCAAACCTCAGAGGATTGCTAACATTTACTTAAGAATGCAAGTATCCTAAAACGCTGAATGAAATATTAATCGACGAGAGACGGGCTCATGTCAAATTTGCTCAACAGGGTTCCTCTAATTACCCATAATTATCCATTAATGTTAGAGAAAGTTTGGTTATCGAAAGTGTGTTTCATTTAAATTCCACTTGAATTGCTGCGAATGAACAAGACTTTACTTTCATTACGAATATTAGTTAGGGGCGTCTGGTTTCAGCCTTCGTATGAACATGAAGATCAAAAGCTTGTAACTCTATGAATCTTTAGCAGATTTGCTAGCTCCAGGTGTCTAAAATTAATTCAAAATCGCAGCAACATAGACATCTTACGACGGAGCGGTTCATCATTCGTTATCTTTATCAAACTTCGAACAATTTTTTTCGGACACCCTGTGCAAGGAAAGGATTGATCTTTGAATAAAGCCAATACCTTGTTGCTAAAATGTCCCTTATCACATGCTCTTGCCACTGAATAAACATAAGATCTGCATGCACTCAGTTCCACATACATGTCAGCCATTTTCCCTTGCATCAGCTAAAATATAAGCAACAAAGGGGCATAGAGAATCAAAAGAAAAACAAATCGTAAACATTCGATAACCTTCAAAGTTTGGCAAAAGGCAGAGGAACTGTACAAAATACACCAATCCTTTGAAATCCGTCAAAATGTGCCGAAGCTCCTGGTCTTAACATGTTCTCTTTTGTGACTGTGTTAAGAACTTCATCATTGCGAGATACATTCTAAAGACTTCATGATTAGTTTTGCAACGAAGGGAGCTTTTAAAATCCTGTACAAGTCTTACATATATCCGAGTCATCGATTGATCTGAAAGAATTAACAAACAAAGAACGAATCAACAAACAATCTCTAACCAGGTACTTATGAAAAGGATGACTTGTTTTAATTTTAAGACAACATTTATCTAACAGACGTTTGATTAGCCAATGGCGTTTCAAACCGTTATTTCATGCAATGGCAAATCTTAGGCTGCGTTCACATTGCACAATCTTTTGTAAGCGCTTAAACGCTCGTGTAGATTTCCACCATACTAATTCATTAGAGTGTTTAGAAGGCAAAATATTTGCAAGTGGAAAGAAGCTTGCTTGTGCGAAAAGAACACTTTTTAAGGAGGCTCCCTGTTGGGGGGGGGGGCCTGTGAACTACATACCTGAAAGTGACCAATTGGAGTATCAAATGCTTTTCTCATGTGACAATATGGGAATGCGATGTCAATGGCTCCTTGCATTATCCTGCAAAAATTTAGATACATAAAGTTATTGCCTACATAAAAACTCCATTGTTTAATGGTGCTGGGTCACATCAAGTAAAAAACTTCTTTCAAAACAACGATTTTACAGTTTTCTTTGAAAGACCATACCGAAGTGGTGTGGAAAACTTTTTCTTTCAAGGAATGTACATTTGTTATAATCTCGAAACTTTCTGCAAAATTTTGCAAAGAGTAAAATTAGAAAACCTATCTTGTTTCTTTTCTTATACAATGCATTGAGTGCCAGAAATATTTCTGTGAAAGTCAGTTCCAACCACTATATTGATCTCAGTGTACCATGTTTTCAGCCCCAGAATCTAAGCTGTCAAATAAAATTTTCAATGAAATTTTCCATGAAATTTACAAACTGTTCAACAATTACGTAAAGTCTGGAAGAACAGGGGACATAAAAGCCTTTTGCTAGAAAAGTAGCTTTTTTATTTTGTCAAGGTCAGCAATATGATTAGTCTTGCAAATATGCTGATTAAAGCCAACCCACACCTAAATAATCTGGAAAGGCTTAAAACTGTCTCCGAAACTTTGTATCAATAGTCATAACCAAAACATTTCTGGAAACTGCGTTCCTAGGTTCCGATACCTCCTCTACCACTGCCATAAAACACAAATTTTACACAATTATTCTCAAAATGAAAGCCTTATTTTGAAGATGAACTTTTAAATTTCGCAGAGAAACAAACAAAATACTTATATGATATAAGAATGTAGAGATATCGATGGATTTTCAAGAGTGCTTTTATTGTGGATTCATCTCATCCACAAAAATTTGTGCAGAACACGATGGACATGTGCGAGAAGCAAAATAGATAACAGAGATAACAGAGTTGTTCACGCTTACGTGATCCAGCCCTTTTAAAATATAATATTTCACCTCTCAAATGATCCTGCGATCGATACAGAGCAAATTTTAAAGATAGCAACGAAAGACTGACATACCCAAGAGGTCCGGAGGCCAGAACAAGTCGCTCAAGATCCAACCCACTCATTAATACATAAACTCCTTTGTTCAATTCTCCCATCAGATTTTCAGCTGAAAATAAAAGCAAGATAAATCGTAGACATTGGCACTGCCGCATGGGTTCACACGAAGTATAAAATCTTATTTACAATATTCGAATTCTATTTACAATGATGCTTAAAAACATTAAGTCAATGAAGTGAGGCGAGCGTAAATCGAGAGTCGTTGTGGAGTAAGGCTAAGGAAAAGTCTTACCTGGGACTTTGCAGTCATCAAAAATGAGTTCTGCTGTGTTTGATCCTCTCATTCCAAGTTTGTCGAGTTTGACGTTGGTTGAAAAACCAGGCATACCCTGTGAAAAATAAAGCGGTTCATAATCAGAAAAAGCAAGGAAAGTAAAAAACAAAGAAAACCTTCTGTGCATTTCAGTATAAAATTACCTGCAGGGCATCCAGAAAGATAGCGTCCTATATCTGTGGCTATGGTGGAGGAGCTTATGTTGTATGCAATACACGTAAAAACCGCATATGGGATACAACCTATGTTAGGTAATTTGCTTCATTTTATAAGTGATTTTCATCATGAAGGATGAGAACACAGTGCATAATGAACGAAATTGGGTTATGTGTTATGTTTGGAGAAACTTCCTGTAGGACATGAATTGACAACTTCCTGTGACAACCTGGTCCCATGGCTAGGTGAGATTTCACGCCCTACTACTAGTAAACAATAAATTTATCCCTTTTCCAACTGCATAAAAAAATCCAACACTGGAACAGAGCAATTCCTTGGGATGGCAAGTACTTTACTGCATCTTTTGACTCTCCTTGGTTTTCCAACTTTCAATCAAAGCCACTAAAATCTCCGTAAAATCATGCAACAATTTCGTCACGTTACACGGAATTAAAAAACCTGACTAAGTAACGTAAATTAACGGTATATGAAACAGAAAATCAGCAAATCAATCAAGTAATGAATCTGTTATTATTCAACACAGTTCTTAAAACTATGTCGACTAATCAGCAAAAGGACAAGATCATGACAAGTTCTAAAAGTATAATGCAAGCAAACATAACTAGTAAAAAAACTTCGACTTTCGATGATTAACAAAGCGTTCCGTCACAATCTCATCATGTTTATCAAATACATATATTCCGCCTTTTTGTTCACTTTGAAATAGCTGTGTCTTACAACCAGGTGAGTCAATAAAAATGTCCGGCGTTTGAAAAAATCCTGCTCCTTGAATATCAAAGCTGTGATATTGAAAACTGTCTTATTCTATCCCTGATATATCAAATTAGGTTCAGTAATTTACACGGCTTCAATCGATTGAAATAGCAGATTCTCTGCAGAAAGGCCCTTTCCGAAACCTGCAAAGACGAGTGGAAACACGAAGCAAGATTTCTCTTTGTTCTCCATCCTTGCAATAATGACTCTTGGATGTGTTCATGTATTTTGTTCGCATGGGAGAATGGAATCCCCCTGGATAAGTTATTTACATTAGGGGGAAGACTATTCAACACGCCAAAAAGCACGTGCTAAATCGTGCCGGAAGTCATCATCATTGCGAGGCTAACACATTAGGGATTCTTGCTTATAATTTTGGCATGTCTTTAAGGTTTCTCAAAGGGATTCATTTTAGAGAATCGCTTACAGAATGTTGCTTTTATACTCAGGGAGCAGTAGCCTTTCAAAAGCCAGGCGTTTTCTTTGACTAACCCGGTATGAAACTTCCAAAGCGGGCATTTGTGGTGGCTCAACCGGTATTACTGATAACTTTGTGGCACAATGTAGCTCTATGAATAAAATAAAATTGAATTGAAGACATTACCCTTTCGATGAGGAAAGTGCTGATACCATGCTGCTTCGCGCCCATATCTGTCTTGGCATACACAACAAGAACATCAGCATCAGGGCCATTTGTAATCCAGAATTTGCTGCCATTGAGGATGTAATAATCACCTGAGGGTAAGCAATAGATTTGCACTCATCACACGACATAGTTGACTATGTCACTTACTATGGCCATCAGTATGCTTATCCATCTCAAGGAAATACCAGCTGTTAATGAAGTTAAGTAAGTGCTGCTGAAAGCTTTATTGTACATGATATTACTATTTCTGCAAGTTCCTTGTTCTGTTGATAGCAGTAGTAGAAATAGTAGTACAGTACACTGCCATGGTTCAGTGATGTCATGATGTCATGGACTTGAATTCATCAGACGACATAGTTGACTATATAATTTCATGGTCATGAGTATGCTTATCGATTCCAAGGAAACACAATTGTTGCAGTTTCCTTTTGTCACAACTGCCCTACCTCGGCTTGCAACTCTGTCTCAGTAAATGATTATGAAACAGCTTTGAATAGCAGAATTATCATAATAAACCCATGAACGGACAATAAACTTGTAACCTATATGGAACCACTATAAACTACCTGTAAAAGAACAATAATCAAAATATAAAATAAACCTATGACTAGAGAGAACCCTAGACTGATGAAAATCGTCGTTGTTTCGCTCCTTGATCGGCTGATAATTGCTGCATCTAATTCAATAAACAGGCGAAAACTGGGACTGAAGTAGTCAGTCTAGAGAAACCCGTTACACCTCCAAGAAAATCAAGTAATCACTAGATTTGCATGAGTCACACTGAAGAGTGAGCAACGAAACATGCATTTGGTGTAATAATTTGGTTTAATAAAGTTGTTTCTAAGTGATTACTTGATTTTCTTGCAGGCTTAACAGTTTTCTATCTAATTACAGGTTCATCTTATATTTTGATTATTGTTCTTTAGCAGGAGTTGACAGTGTTTCGTTACAAGTTACAGTTTAGGGCCAGTGCAAAGTTTATCTTATAACATGGCCGGTGCAAAACGTAACGGGGCAATTACATTTTGAAGCTTGTGCAGAACTGGGCAAACACTTTTTGTAAAGCAAATATGTACGGGGCAATAACATTTATAAGCTCAAAATGAAGTTTGGAATGAAGTTTGAAATGTAAAATTGCTCATTTGAGGACGAAATTGTAACTCTTGCAAGGTGAGAATGCTTGAGAGGATTGTGTATAAACTTATGTAAAATTTCCTTGTTGATTGCTTGCAAGAACGATTCATCAGTCATATCTCTTCGTCTTCAAAGTTAATGCTTTTCATTGACGTAGACTCATAAGAACAAGAGTTTATTTTGTTATGATTTCATCAGTGGTACTATCAACGTCATTCGTTTATGAGAACGGGGCAGATACATTTTTCATGGAAAGGGTGACGGGGCACTTGGTTTTTTTGCAATAATTCCATATAGGGTGAGCAGATTCTTTTGCAAGAATTTTTCTTCTCCACCAGCCATGTCATATGATAAATCTTGCACTGTCCCTTATTGTACATCCATAGGTCTATTAAGATGAGTACGCTATTTAAGGCTATCTCAAAGGCAAACTGTCACATATCTGATTGGCTGCAACAAAGTCAGAGAACAAAACGAACAGATTTCTTTGTGAATCTTTGTATTCGAGAAAGAGAAGCGCTAATCACCTTGACTTTCTACGGTCAGAGAAAGTCAGAGGATTAGCAGCCATTCAAATTTTATATTCTTTGCATTGTCAATATCACCCAATCAAATGCAAGACAGACTGCCTTAAAAAACAGCAGCTTGCATAACAGTTAAGATACACACATGCTGGAAGAAAGGTTAAACACAAAGTAAAGTATGGAAAGTTTCCATCCATAACAAAGTCCATTTTCGTGGGAGAAATTTTGACTAAAATTCTGCAACTAAAAGAAAGCCTAAACAATGTAGTGAAGGAAATTCCTAATCTGCCAGACTTTCTCATCTGCCAGAACAAAGGATTCATTATTGAAATTTCTTGCAAATCAAATTATTCAACTATAGATTTGTGCAAAGAAGTGCATATTTTCAGCATAATATATCAAATTAATTCATATATTTTTAACTCTGCACTGTATCCCCTAAAACATCATTTTTGTTCATCATAAGAAAGAAGGCAGCAGTAACAAAATTTCATCACAGGAATTTCCAGCTAACATTATATTTTGACAAATGATAATTTTGACAGAAATTACCTTGCTTGTCTGCACGCAACCTCATTGATACAACATCAGATCCAGAGTTACTTTCACTCATTGCAAGTGCCCCTATGTGCTCTCCACTCAAAAGCTGCAGAAGAAGAATTAAGCAGCTCAATGAATGAAAGATATACAGTAATGGCCACTGTCACAAATGTTGTTGGATAAAAGATGATCATCTCAGTTGTCATGGATAGCTGAGTTTAACATTTTAATTGAGACAGAAGCCCGGAAGGGTACAAAATATGTTGAGGGTACGAGTATGTGCCACCCATATGGGTGGGTTTTTGGGCCAAAACATTTTTTGGCAGATCTTCCATAAACATGGGTGGGTTATCTAGAAATTGACGAAAAATAGCCAAAAATTGGCTGTTTTCCGCTAAAATTCATCATAAAAGTAGGTACGAAAGCAAGTCTCGATAATTAGCAGAGGGTATCTTTCTGAAAACCGGATGGGAGACCCCCATCCATCCGCAAGTCATGTACCCCCGAGGGAAAGAAGCTGGATAAAATGTTGTCTTCCCTGGAAAATCAATTCTTGTACTGTGTTGTGAGAAAAGGTGACTGAAAAAATGGACTTGCTGAAGCTTTCGTCTTAAAGAATTTTCACCACACAAAATAACAATCCACCATTCCTCTATCAATCATAAGTAGGTAAGTACCTAAGAATTCAAATCATAAAACATTTTACCATACTCCGTTTTTCTTTGAATAAGCACCATGTTTTGAACAGGAAAGCTCAGGGTACATACTGTACTTGTTAGGGAAGACCTTTTAGAACATGGTTGAACACAATTTATCAGCAGTTTCAGGTTTGATTCCTTGATTTGGTTTGATTAGCCAATGCGTAGACCCATTTTCAAAAGCAGAAAGGGTCCACGAAACAATGAGCAAAAACTTGTTACAGCTGTTTCCAGATCTCCAGAATTTGATTTATGTGGCTTTTGTTAGGATTCGATTCACACATTATTTGAATAGCGGATTAAGATAATTAAAGACAATTACCTGAAAGGCAATTAGCAAGCTTTCACTCTTTGTTTTGTAGATCCTTTCTTCTTTTGAATAATGGGTCTACTTGTAGGCTAAGGTTTGATAAGCTCAATGCAATGGTGTTTGCTTTACCTCTGACATGAAATCTCCGCTAAGATTGCACCTTCCTTATTTTCACAATTTGTTAACAGACTCTCCTCAAAAATTTTAAGGCAGCTTCTGGTAGATAGAGAGATGGATAGAATAAGCATGATGGGTGAAGTAGGAGCATACCTTGGGCAGATACTTGGCTTTCTGAGCCTCTGTTCCATGCCTTGCAATTTGATTGACACAAAGATTTGAATGAGCACCATAACTCAAAGCAATGGCTGCAGACACTCTGCTGAGTTCCTCTCCAATAATCACATGATCAAAGTAGCCAAGACCAATCCCTCCATCAGATTCTGAAATTCACATTACAAATCAGTGTGAGCATTGGTATCAGATTGGGCTGAATGGCATTGAAGGAACTATATACAGATTAATTTACTGCAATTGAAGACCTTCCATTTTTGATATAGTCTTTAAAATTACTGGGTTTTTCATTTCATAAAGTGAAGTATACAGTAACAGAGGTAAAAATCTTGGGAGGGTTACAGAAAAAATCAAAACCCCTGTTACTTCCCACTTACCTGAGGAGCATATAGTAAACTTTTTTTAAAACTTATTGTTATTAAAGGCCTAAAGTATTGTGGCAAGCAATTAAGTTCTCATAGAAAGGAAAGAACAGAAGTATCAAGGTCCTTGGCATAATTTGGTGACATTTGGTGAAATGTGACATATTTTAGCGGCATTATTTCTTCTAGGAAAGACATGCCACATCCACAACAAAGTTTAAGTCACTTACCTGGTACAGTGACACCATGGACCCCCAGGTCTCCAAGCTTCCTCCAGAATTCCTAAAAAATAAAGTGGATGGCTATGACTATAATATAGCAAAAAGTATGCTTCCCCAAAGAATGATTCCTGGGACAAAATCTTACGTTGGTATGAATAGCCTACAACAGAGCAATCATTCATTTGACTATAACATCACTGAAATTTACATCTAGCTGTTTTTTTGTCCCTAGCCAAACTTCCATTTCTTTTTTGTTAAAAATCAACATGCAGTTCACAAAATGTGCTTCTTTCGTTTCACAAGAAATATCAATGATTCCTGAAAAATTGCTATGTTTGACAAGGAATATTCAGTTAGTTCAGCTGTTTCTAACAATACTTGAGTTTACAGGTTGCACTGGATGCAAACTTGAGTAAGAGTTGTGAGGCAAGGCTATGGCACACTGGCAAGATATCAGATTTCATCAGAATACAACTAAATTTTTCTTTAACTTACTCGCATCTTTGGCCATCCATTTTCCTTGTCAATTTGGTCTGCATATGGTGCAAGCTCTTTCTGTGCAAAGTTGTAAATTGTTTCTCTGAGCTGCGAAGAGAGAACGTCATAAAATCAACACAACATTGTTCACTTCTTTGCCTGCATCATTTCAACAATGTTTCACTGTTAACTT
Source organism: Aurelia sp. 4 Dawson et al 2005 (assembly GCA_964019985.1). Lineage (NCBI taxonomy): Eukaryota > Metazoa > Cnidaria > Scyphozoa > Semaeostomeae > Ulmaridae > Aurelia > Aurelia sp. 4 Dawson et al 2005. The sequence continues at coordinate 14,320,605 of OZ026507.1, read as the reverse complement.
TATCTCTATTTGGGGGAAATTCTGAGTGCAGTATGATCCTCATGCACACAAACACTATTTCAAGCATATCTTTACAACAATTCAATTTACCAAAAAATCATAAGTATTTACAAAACAACTAAGCAATCAATATTCCATGCACCCACTTATGGTTTAGAAATAAAATATAGCACACAAAAGTTGTCTGGCAACAAAGTCTTACTTCAAATGCATAATCTAGGTTACAGGACTGAGGGGGCTCTCCTTGCTGGCAGACAGGTATCAGACTAGAAAGTTTGAATTATTGCTTCCATTTGTTGCTTTATGAAAATTTGGGGGCTCCAAGTAAAGTTGAGATTCAAAATGCGATGTGGAGAAATCTGCCGAACAAGGATAATTTTCCAACTGTTACTGGCACATATGCATAGGCTACATGTATCTTTTATAAGAAACTAAGAATTTGGGCAAGTACTGAAAGCTGCTGAAAACTATTTTGAGTACTCAGAGTTTCCTATGAGTATCTTTGAGGTTTCAAAACAATTTTCATGCTCACTACTTGTGTCTTAGCGAACATCTCAAAACATTTGTGTTTTGTAATTATCCAAATGTTTAGATATTACTTAAATACCTTACAAGTAACATGATACAGGAAGCAAGTGAAAATAAAGATGATATATTTTGAAGATTTCATTTGCCAAAATGATTAGTTCCCTAAGTTATAATTTCCCAGTATTGGAGTTCCTTAATTTTTGGCCATCATGATCTGAGAGTTGACTTCAAAGCCTTCCTTGCTTGAACCACGAAATCTGTTTGGGAATTGATAGCATTACCACTCTTTACTAAAACAAGACTTTCAATTTACCAACATGTTTATCATGGTCGATTGGAGTTCGATTGGCCTGATGGAAGGCTTTGAGGGATCTGGGGGTGTCGTGGTTTTCGGCTATTTCAGAATTGTCATCATCACTGCATAATAAGTAACTGGATTTGTTTAGGGCATGTGTGTTTGCCTCTCTCTGGCTCATCCGATTTTGAACTTAACAGGCCGACGAAGCACCCACGCTTTCACGTCGACACTGTGGAATATTTTTATGTTACTTAGTTTGCCAACCTAGCTTCAGTCCACTCATTATTACATAATTAACATTCTTCTTGGCACGTCGCGGAAAGATCAACTTTTTTAGGCCAATGGTTTTTTGGTTCGCATCTTTACCTGACTTTGATCTTCAGTAAGTCCAAACAGGGTATCATCAACTCCAGCAGTGAGAAGTTTCTCTTGCACAGCAGGTATTATAGTTCTCCGTTGCACTCCATTGAAGACAACCCTTCTCAAGTGCGAAGCTGTTCTTGAGATGACGAACGCCATGATTTTTCACAAACGCAAAAGAACACAATTTGTTGTCGATGATCGTATGCGAGGCTGAGTCAATATGGCTGCATCTCATTTGAACTTTGACCTCAAAGTATCTAAATTCTGATTGGTTTATGAATGAGACGCACCTTCATAAGAAGAGCCAATCAAATCACGCAAAAACTAAAACAGAAGCACAAACTTTTTGTCTCAAGAAATGGAAATGGTCTGGAGCACAATAGTGCATTTGGAAACAGTCTTTGTCAAGACAAGGAAGGTTTCCAAATCTTGTACTTTTTCCCAAAGATCTTTTAATTTTGTCCTCTGAGATGACCTACTATTTTTGAGCACTGTGCAGAAAGAGGGCAAATCACTGAAAAAAGTTAAGTACGAGATTTTCTAAAGATTTTTGAGATGTTTTCTGTGATTTTCAAAGATTTTCTAGTTTTTATAAAACACTTCAGATTTTTGAGCTTTGCGAGATGTTCCAAGATTTGGCAAGATCTTATAGCATTTGAATGATATTTGAGATTTTCAAGGAATTGTCAAGATCTTATGGAGAATCCATATCCTTTATTGGGGGTGGGGGCATTCTCCTGGACGCCAATGCTTTTTGATTTGCAAGCTGTATTTAAGTAAATAAATAAATAAATGAATGAATGTAAATAAAGCAGATTTATGGAGAGACGAGAAACAAGTTGGCGTCCACTGTGCACGTGCATATTTTCACAACTATTACAAAATATCAATAGTTTACTGTCATTCAATAAACTCACTTTAAATACGATTGAATAAAATCTATCTGCAGTGTTATCGGCGCAAATTTCGCAGTTCACTTTATCGTAAAACTACACAGTTAACGTTAAAGATCAGTCTTAATTAGCATTCGCGGATTCACGGAGAGAAACGTAACTGTTGGCTTTTCCGCTCAAATTTCTTTATACTTTGGCCTGAAAGGTTTAGGCGATCAGCAGAAAAGAGGTCTTTACATTCAAAATTCGTCAAATTTCGATAAAACGTAGACAGATGTTGCTTAATCTGGAATCTTAATGGAAATTAGCTTAAAGGTCAGAAAATAATGATGGCAATAAACAGTGGCAGATAACTGTCCGTGATAGATAGAACTGCGAAATGTATTTGGTAAAGTCCGTTGATTTCCAGCGACTCTGACTTGAAATGGCCAAAAACAGGAATGGTTCTGTTGTTCTGTTATCTGGAAAAGGAGTTCAACTGCTAGGAGGAGGGGGCGAAAGGAGCTGTAATATTCGGGGCGGTGGGATGTGGTGTAGAATATGATATCAAAATGATCAAAATTTGGGCATAAATATGTTGTCAGACTGGCAAACACTAATTTGGAAAATCACATAACTTTAAACAAAGAAATGCGGAGAAACGCAGTAAGAGGAGAGAACCTAAATTGCAAGATCACATCACGTCCTCAAGAAACGCTAAGGGCGTATCTCTCAGAGCAACGGGACATGATTTCTATAATCTGGGCTTCGCAATTTTGAGCAAAACTTGTTGTGGACTGACCATAGAATTTTGTCACAGTCAACACGGGAATCATGGAGAGAAACCAGTTTTGAGTTTTTTGTTTTGCTGGTAATGTTCAAAGCAGATCAGCAGCCGGGAAACCTATTACAATGCGCGAGAATCTCTTTGTCTCTCTGCTAATCTTTGTTTGGATTGTGGTTGGATTCTCCACCAACATTCTTTCCACAGACCAAACATGCTTTCTGCGCATGATCACAGGTTTCCTTTCTGGGGGATGACCGTTGCTTTGAACATTGACGACTCTTATCCCCAACAAGGAATTTGTTAGGCGAAAAGGCCACAGCTTTGGTTCGGACATTGAGGCAAATCTGGTATGTGCAGCACAGCAATTTGAACATTACCAGAAAAAACACGGGAATCATGGAGAGAAACCCCTCTTCGTCTGGTTTTTCTTCACAAGCATTTCTCCTCATGTTAAGACCCCCAAACTCAAAATGCAAACATGTCATATCTATGGTAAAAGTCAATTTCTTTTTGAGTTCTCCGTTTTTACGCGGTTTCAGATGCACACTAAAGTATTATATCGACGGGGTTATCTGAAAAATCAGCTCAATTGTAATTTACACATAAATTACTAATCAAAAATCCTAAGCGAATTAAAAAACCAATCGCTGTATGACATTATACAACAAAACAAATGTTAAATTCTTGCGTGAGAACGGGGCCTAACGCAGATAAACTGTATCCACAATTTATTAGCATTTGCTAGGTTCCGTTGTACGCTACTCTCGGGTGCTTAATACAAGGGGGGACGCTTATTAATTTTCAAAAATTTTATCCATCCCCGGCCCTTATTAAGACCCCCCCCCGTTTATTAATTTTGGCATAATTCAAATGTTTTCTTTTAGAAAAAGAAGTCATTGCAGTGTACTCCTAAACTAATTCGAATGTTTTCTTTCAAAAACAGTTGAATAAAGAGTTCTTTTTGATAACGTAAAACCCCGTTTTTTGCGAATTTCCGACCCCCCAATTTATTAAGACCCCCCCGTTTATTAGTTTCTTTGAGGGGTTCCCACCCCCCCCCCGTTTATTAAGACCCCCCTTGTATTAGGCACCCGAGAGCAGTGTATAGCGATGCGCAGTAAACACTGGGATTGCCTTAGCAGGGGGATTCCAGAAAAATTTGTTTCTCTTTTCTTTACAATGAAGAACCCACAAGGTAAAGTGAGAAGTAAACCTGAAGTTTCAAATCTCTCAAAGACATAACATAACATAACATAACATCTCGTTTTCAATCTGGTACCCTAGAGGGTATCTAACTGAGAAACATTCGACAAAGGATGCTCTGGAGAGAGGGAGCAGCTGAAACCTTGTAAACAAACTATAAAAACAACTCGAAAAAGAATCCATCAATATTTTCATGGCGTATGACTTCCGCTAAGTCACCAAGAACCTTTTTTGGAACATAGCGCATTTCAGATCATATGGCAAGCCTGCAAAATTTGCTTTGTTACAAAGCCATGTCAACGATTCGATTGATTGATCTCGATTCTACTTACTAATTACTATAGCTAAAAAAAACAAGAAAAGGCAATAGTACAAAGCAAAGCAAACGAATGGTCTGTCCATTTAAGTCAATAAGTGACACTTTACCAGTTATTTTAGTTTTAATTGCTAAATGAATGTAACCAGATGCCCATGACAAGATGCTGGCAGCCCAATTTGGCATCAAATATGACAAGCCTGTAAATCTTGCTCGTGATAAATCTAATTCTATTATCGTATTTACTCACATCAATGAGCATCAAACAATTCCGAGCAAAAAATATAGTCACTTGGGTTGACCATATTAAGAAAGTAGCGACCTCACTGGTTGTGCCGTTGACGCAGTGGACTTGGCGTAAATTAGTCCCCGGTTTGAAGCTGTATTGCCATGAGTCTCAGTTTGAGGAGTCGTAAGAACTTTGGTTGACTTGTCTGCACCATGCCGATCTATGTTTTACGCATTAGCCAACTTTGACTTTAGACAGTGTGAAATTGCAACGTACCTGCATAGGACCCTGCGTAACAATAGCTCTTTTAAGTTGAAAATTTCTAAGTACCATTCATAGCAGGACCTCGGATCAATTTGTATGGGTAGCTTGGACATATCAAAAGCGGACTATGATAGAACCGGAGCAGTGTGAACGGGTTAGCTTGGATGTATCAAAAGTGGACTATAACAACTGGTGCAGTGTGAACGGGGCCCTAAAAAGTTCCTGAAAGGGGAAATGAAAGGTAGGCAGCTCTTTCATAGCTACATGAAAAGAACTGAGGTTTTAACACGACAGCGATAATGTCAGATCAGCTTGGTCTACCATGCAGCATCTTCATTCACAGACATCTGATTGAACTACGTATATCAAAGCGTCAACAATAAAGAGTGTATGCTAATTGCAAAACTATACAAACGAAAGCCGGGAGGATGGGATATCTCTATGCCTAATTAGCTAAATGCACTTAAATTACAAGAGCAGTTATTCGCTGTAACGTACGTTTTAAGATGATGAAATTTTCACAAGTTTCTGCAATACGGCGATCGTATGTTACTCCTTTGACAATGTGTCTACTAGTATAGCAATCAAATCTATAAGAACCATTGCAAGATTGGTTACTGCATCTTTCCTTTGCTTTGATGGCTCAAAAGAAATTTCAGGTACCTTACTATCATTAGACTATTGGCAGCGTTCGATATCTTAATTATTTATAGAAAAGACCTCTTAGCTATTCTGAAAAGAATCAGTATCAGACAGTATCTTACTACACTTAGTAGAATTTACGAATGTACACAATAGACTTGATTACATGTCGTAGTTTCGCTTTCAGCTGAACTGATATCGCTACAACTACGACTTATTCCCAAACGCTTGCCGAAACGGTAAAGTTCTGTACTGATTCTATTTGAAACCTTTCCGCTGCTCCACAAAAAAGTTCGATTGAGCAGTGTTGGATTCTCTAAGACTATTGTGTACATTCGAGCATTCTACAAAATGTATCAATCTGTCGTTCGATTCGCATTCTTTTTTAGAATGTAGCTGTGGGCCTAAATCATCTGCTACTTTTCCTCACAACCACTGGGTCTAAAATGCCTTAAAAATCAGTTTTCTAGAGCTGCTGTACCATCCAATTAGGTATCAGTACTTCGGTAAAGGATCATTCTTGCCACAAAAACAAAAACCGCCTTGCTCTAAGGCACATGCTGATCGGTAGACGACGGGGCGACAGAATCCTGTCGCCGATTGAAATTTTTTGCCGTTTTTACAGCTCTATGTCCATAAGGCCCTCAGTGGAGCGATAACAACAACAACAATTCAACTCAATGGGATGAGCGTAACTTGAGGGTCCTTATGGTAGTGAGGCTATGTACACAATAGCGATCGAAGCTCTAACGCCACTCGATCGAACCTCGCGTATCAGAATGTACGAAAGTAATGCTCGATCTAGGCTCTTGTAGAATAGCTAAGAGGCTCTATCGCAGCGTCTTCGTGGTTAGCAATAGTTTTCATTTTTTCTCGAAGGGTTTACCTATTTTCCTCCATGTACTTACGATTCATCACAATTTTAATTTGTTCAAAGCTTTTCGTGAAAAAAGCAATACATGTGGAAGAATTGAAAAAAGTATCTGCCAAAGCATTGAAGTTCCTTTCAAGCCCTCAAATCAGACGAAATATTGCCACAACTAATCGTGCAATATTTTTATAGGGATTTGGATCATATATAGTCACGAAGGGCAAGTTTTACGCATTTTTAAGAAACTTTGATATTGTGGCTACTCTGTTACTTAATCCCTTAATCTTAATATTTCTACTAATACTTATTACTATTGTCTAATTAACTGCCAACTATTGAATATCCAAATTTAATTAAGACTAATTAAATAATCAATTATTAGTGCGTAAACAATTGGCCGACATTTCTGGGTATGTCTTACGCACTGTAGCCAAAGTCTTACGCCCTCTTATCATATCGTAAAAAGGGCTTCTTGGGTGGAATTAATATCAATGCAAGGGAGGTATTTGAATTCTGCATGTATTACGCACATTGATTCTTTATTTGAACTACTTCTTGACAGGATAAACAAGGACATTGCCCAGTTAAGCATTCCTTGCTTATACTGCTGGACGTTTTTTGAGATGGGGAATATGAAACATTTTAAACAAGTTCCTTGTTGGAGGCAGATTTGAATTAAGTCTTTTTTGTCAAAAAAAATTGTGAAAGGGAAAAGCGAAATTTCACTGTTTCATCACTCTCCTCCGCAGAGGCATTTATTAGACTTCTTGCAGTTGGGGCAAGTCTTTGTTAAAGGTCTCCCCTTAATTTGTTTTCCTAAAGGATTCCGAAAGTTTTCCAAAATTTAACGATCAAATCAAAGTTTTGTGATCACTTATTGTTTGTATATTTATACCATAACGTAATGCAAGTTAATGTCAGTTCAGGAGGCAAAATTTTCGAGGTAATCACTTTCCCGATCTAGTTTCACAACGAGTTCAAAAGTTTTCTTTACTTTTTCGTATTGAGGAACATCCCATTTATCTCCTTTCAACGGGTTTACGGTCAAAGGACCAGCAAATATGTCCTGTATTGCAAAAATGTCTACATCTCTCTCCAGGTGCGCTGGCACCGATTCTAGAATACTGCCACTCCCAAAGTGCGGCTTCAAACAATCAAGTTCAAGGCAAGTCGCAGGGCCATCTTTTTCCGATAGAAATCGCTTGGTTGCTCTACCGACATAAATTTGCTCCTTCCGTTTTCCAAGATAGATCGCGGCGTACCATTTACCAACAACTTGCTCTTCTGGAACAGGTGGGTTAACAGACCTCCAGAAGTCCCTGAGATACAGAACGGACTGACGTTTTGAAACTGGGGGGAAAGTAGTTTTCTCCACATTTTCACTGTCACTGTCATCTGTATCATCAGAGGTTTCTCTCTCAGAATCTGAACCCTCCTGAACATCAAAGTCAAGTTTTGGTGGAGCTTCTGTTGTTCTAGCTTTTTTGGGTCTCCCTCTTCCTCTGTCGCTTCCCTTCTTAACTTGTTTGCCCTCCTTTTCTTTGATTGCTTTCAGGTACTCATCATCCGTGATAACCTTCGTCATTAAATCGATTTTACGCCTTTTCTTTCGAGGTTTGTCGCTCGGCCCTTTCATTTTTTCAACAACAAGTTCCTCGAAACTTTTATTCTTCGATTCCTGGGCAGCTTCATTTTGCAGCGTCCATATTGGTACCCAGACTTTTCCGGGTGGTGCTGGACACGGGGTTGGACCTAGCAACTTTGCAAGAGAGCAGTTGCATTCCTCAACTACCTCCTTAGAGGTAGTTGGAGTGGATGTTGAGGGCTGCAAATTACTCTTTGGGGTAGCAGGGCGCTTTACAGGTGATTTCGAAGGTTTCTTCTCTGGAGATTTCTTTGGAGATGCCTTTTTAGGGCTGTGTACTCCAGTCGCAAGATCGTTAAGAAGCTCCTTTGGGCGCCCTGCTTTCACCCAGTTTTGATACCGCTTAATGAGTCGGGTGTCAAAACGACTTTCAGGGAACTTGCTTTTATCGACTGGAAAAACGCCAGTTGCATTGAATCCAGCCATAATGTTTTCTGGGGACAGTCCCTTATGCCATACGTCTCCCAGCTTGTTTACAAACTGGGCTTTCCTTATTGGTTCTCGAGGTCCAAACTCGTTGATCCACTCGTTCAGTACCTTCTCCCACATTCTTTTGAGAGGACCAAAACAAGCAACATCAAGTGGTTGCAGTTTATCAGTAACGTGGGGTGGCAGCTTTAATAAAGTTACGTCCTCCGTACGTGTCGGGGAAACCCCACCCTTGCGCCATCATGCATTTGCAAGCACATGGTAGTAGAGTAACACTTTAGTTATTTGGACTATTTTCATTGATTCTTGTCGGCACTTTAGTGATTCATGTTATTTTTTCTTTTGCGTTATATTTGAAGCCATTATACGTAATAGCCTCGGTTCCATGCAGACTCATGTGAGGTTCCGGATACTGACTAATTTACAATGTATTTTTAGTGTAAGAGGCTTACGCAAATGAACTTGATAAAAAACATACTAACTTGAGTTGTCAATATTTGATTGGCTATTATTTTTGAACTATTGCTAAAGTAATTTCCTTGTCGAAACCGCATGACTTCAAAGAAATAGTGTTGAAGATTCAGCATTGCTCAGATTGATAGATTGCTTGTAGAGATTGCATACGTAACGTAGAGTGCAGATTGAATGAAAGTGGATTCACAAGGATACATGTCTTCTGTTTGAGTGCAATTCTGCAAAGTTATTTTCGCCCTTTCGAACGAGCGTGCTTGGAGTGTAAAAGCTCCAACATTATGGTCCACCAAGCCAAGGGATGATGATAATTTCAGTTGCAGAATTATAGAGAAATTTTAGAATGGAGAACGTCGATAAAGTGAAGAAGAAACGAACGACGCATCGAAGAAACGTGACGAAGATCGTGAACAAAGTCGATGAGCTTCTCAAGACTGACCCTGTGGATAAGAGAAAGCTCAAACATTATCAGAATGAACTTATCGAAAAACGGAGTGACTTGAAAGATTTGGACAATGAGATTTTAGAATTATTAACTGAACATGCAGACGAACAAACCGCGGATAAAGAAATGGACGATGCTCTGGAGTATAAGGAAAAACTGTCGTGCGCTTTAATTTCGATCGAAGAAGCCCTTGAAAAATTGAAATTGCCGAATCTTCAGAGAAGTGATTCAAGGGAAAGCCTTGCTTCAATCGGTTCATTGTCGTCAATCGGATCCCAAGGAAAAAGAGTGAATGTTAAATTGCCAAAATTAGAGTTGAGAAAATTTAATGGAAAAATCTACGAGTGGCAGGAATTCTGGGATGGGTTTTGTTCGGCTATACACGAAAACGAAGAGTTGGCCAACGTGGATAAATTCAAATATCTCAAGAGTTTCTTGGAAGAGCCTGCCAGAAGCGTCATCGCGGGAATGCCCATAACTGATGCAGAATACGGTACGGCCATTGATTTGTTGAAGAAAAGATACGCAAGACCCCTCGTGATTGAGAGAACACACATCAATGAGCTCACTTCCTTGTCACCAGTCTTCAGCGAGAAAAATGTTGCTAGGCTACGAGCGTTGCATGATCAGATCGAGACACATTTTCGCGGTCTCGAGGCTTTGGGTGTTGACAAGTACACATATTCGAGTTACGTTGTGCCTCTCTTGATGGAGAAAGTTCCAGAGAATATTCGAATAAACATGATTCGTTTCAGTGATAAGGAACAAATGGAGTGGATGCTGGACGACATGCTGGTTGCCTTAGAGAAGGAAGTATCCGTGAGAGAGAGCCATATGCCATTGATTGTGACGAAAGGGAATGGCAAAGCCGGCAACGAAGAGAGAGGTTCAAGGCCTAAACAGAATCAAGAAACCGGAACTGCAAACATGCTGTTCGCTGGAAATGGAAAAAGAAAATGTGTATTTTGCCTGGAAGAACATTCACCAGAAACTTGTATTACGGTGAAGGACCCTGAGGAACGTAAGAAGATTTTACGTAAATATGCTAAATGTTATGTTTGCCTTAATTCAGCCCATAGGGCTTTTGATTGCCGTTCTAGGATCAGGTGTAGAATCTGCAATGGTAAACATCATGTTGCTATTTGCAGTGGGCCTAAGTCCAAGGAAAACCCTGTAGGACAAGATGCGAATAAGGAAGCGCAACCCAAACCCAGTTCACCCCCACTTAATGCAAATGCCACTTCCTGGGTGGGCAGTACTTATTGTGGGGAGAGTGTAGCCTTGCAGACAGCCTTGGCAAAAGTAGATGGAAAAAGAGAGAGCAAAGTGAGAGTGTTATTTGACACTGGTTCACACCAGTCCTTTATCACTGCCAAGGCTGTAGGTAGGATAGGTTTAAGGCCAACAAGGAGTGAAAGTTTGGGAATACAGGCTTTTGGGAAGAGTGAAGCAGAGGTGAAGATGAGGGATATTGTGGAGTTTTCCTTGGTTCCTTTGCATGGTGGGAAGCCTGTGAAATTGGAATGTTTTGTTGTTGATGAAATTGCCAGCATTCCAAATGAGCATGTTGAGTTGATTAAGGGCAATTACCACCACTTGCATAAGATATATTTCTCAGATGTTTGCAGGAATGAAGAAACATTGCAGGTGGATATTCTCATTGGTTCTAACTTTGTCTGGGAGTTTCAGCAAGGGGAAACAGTACGAGGGGGGCCTCAAGAGCCAGTAGCTGTCAAAACAACACTTGGTTGGGTACTTTCTGGCCCATTGAAAGGAGGTAAGACTTCAGATTCTACTTACAAAACTAATGTGAATTTTATTTCCAGCCATTCTAAGTCAGACAAACAGCAGATTGAGGAAAGAGTGCATACACTTTGGGATTTAGACAGCCTTGGAATCAGAGAGAAGAATGAAGTTCATGAAACCCTCATTGATAATATCTTTTTTACAGGAAAGCGGTACCAAGTTGGTTTACCATGGAAAGTTGGACATGGTGATTTACCCCCTAATTTTGAAATTAGCCTAATGCGTCTCAACAACCTACTAAGAAAGCTTAGGAAAGACCCCTCTACCCTTCAGAAATGCAATGACATAATTCTTGAGCAGGAGCAATCTGGAATTATAGAAAGAGTTTCAGAATTGGAAAGTGCAAAAAATGTGCATTATTTGGCACACCAAGCAGTCATCAGGGAAGAGGCAGAGACCACAAAGGTAAGAGTTGTATTTGATGCCTCATGTAAAGCCAGAAAGTCAGGTGTGTCTCTAAATGATTGCCTTCATGTTGGTCCTCCCATGACACCCCTTCTTTTTGACATCCTTTTGAGGTTTAGGGAGAACAAGGTTGCATTGGTAGGGGATATAGAGAAGGCATTTTTAAACATTGAGATTATTCCAGAAGACAGAGACTGCTTGAGATTCCTTTGGGTGGATGATGTACAGGCAGAGGATCCAAAGATTGTAGTGTTCCGGTATCAGACCGTGGTATTTGGAGTTAATGCTTCCCCATTCATTTTAAATGCAGTTTTGAGACATCACATAGAGCATTACAAAGAGATTGACCCCAATTTTGTCACTAAGTTAGTCGAAGGCTTCTATGTTGATGACTTAGTATCAGGTTGCAGCAATACTCATGAAGCTTTTGCTCTTTTCCAGAAAGCAAAAGGAAGATTACAGGAGGGTGGTTTTAAGCTTCGAAAATGGAAGACGAATGACCCTGATCTGCAATTAAAGATTCATCAGAATGAGAGTGAGAATGTATTGAAAGAATTGAAAGCCACCACAGATGACAGCACATTTGCTAAGGAGACTTTAGGTCAAGTTAAGGAAGCTGGTGAGAAGACCAAAGTGCTAGGGATAACATGGGATACCCAGAAAGACCTTTTAGAGTTTGATTTGAGAAAATTGTTGAATGAAGGCAAAGAAAGAGTGACAAAAAGGGGTATTCTCAGCACACTTGCCACCTTATTTGACCCTCAGGGAATCATAAGCCCAGTAGCAGTCAAGGCTAAGGTCCTATTTCAAGAGTTGTGTGTGGAAAAGTTAGGTTGGGATGACCCCCTCCCTGCAGATAAAGCTTCAATTTGGGAAATGTGGCTGAATGATCTTTATCAGGTTGGTACAATATCTATACCAAGGTGTGTGTATGATGAAAGTGGAGGGGAGATTTTGTCTTGCCAATTGCATGGATTTGGTGATGCCAGTAAGAAGGCATACAGTGCAGTCATTTATCTAGTGTATGAAACAAGCAAGGGTATATTCACCAAACTGTTATGCTCTAAGACCAGAGTAGCCCCACTTAAGAGTCTCACCATACCCCGTTTAGAGTTGATGTCTGCCAGGATTTTAGCAGTTCTGATGAATACAGTTAGAAGTGCACTCAGCTCACAGGTGAAAATTGATTCAGTCAAGTACTGGCTTGATAGCAAGACTGCCCTGTACTGGATTTACAATAATGGCCAATGGAAACAATTTGTCCAGCACAGGGTAAATGAGATTTTGAGACTTTCTAGGAGCGATGAATGGGGACACGTGAGTGGGGTAGACAACCCAGCGGATCTAGGTTCTAGAGGGGTAACCGCAAGCCAGTTAAGGGATAGCAAACTGTGGTGGGAAGGTCCACATTGGCTCAGGAAGGGAAAGGCACATTGGCCTAAAGACATACTAGTGACAGATTCAGATGAGGTAAAGGAAGAGAGAAAAAAGACCAATGTTTTGAGTGTAGTGACAGAAAAGCAGGCCAGACTGAGTCAAAGTATCACAGTCAACGATTTCAGTTCGCTAAAGAAGCTTTTGAAAGTGACAGCTTGGGTGAAACGCTTCATTGAGAATCTGAAGCTTAAAAAAGAAGGAAAGGAGATAAATGTAGGATTGCTAAGTGTAAATGAGATAGAGGGTGCAGAAAAGATGTTGATTAAAGATGCTCAGGAAGAGCTGAAGCAGAGTCCAAATTTTAAGAAACTTTGCACGAATCTTGATCTCAGGGATAGAGAAGGGATTCTAGTCTGTCATGGCAGACTAGAGAATGCAGACTTGGAGACAGAAGCTAAGTTTCCCATCATTTTGCCTAGAGATCATAAGATAACAGAACTGATAGTTTTAGATTGCCATAACCGGGTTCACCACTGCAAGTTAAGAGCCACCCTTTCAGAACTGAGGTCCAGATTTTGGGTCACTAGGGGTAGACAGTATGTGAAAAAGATCTTAACACGTTGTTTCATTTGCAGGAAACTTGAAGGAAAAGCGTTTTCTTCTCCACCAGCAGCTCCGCTTCCAGAATTCAGAGTGTCAGAGGCAGCACCATTCAGCAGTGTGGGAATAGATTTTGCAGGGCCATTGTACTACAAGGCGAATGGAGGTATGAGCAAATGTTACATTGCATTATTCTCTTGCAGCATTACCAGAGCATTGCATCTTGAATTAATCAACGACTTAGCCACGCCTACCTTTATTTGCTGTTTACGTCGCTTTTGTGCCAGAAGAGGCACCCCTGCAATGATTGTGTCTGATAATGCCAAGACTTTTAAGTCTGCTGCAAAGTTGCTCAAGAAACTGCAGAAAGATCAAGTTTTTGCAGACTTCTTGGAGTCCAAACGTATTCATTGGAAATTCAATTTGGAGCTTTCCCCGTGGTGGGGTGGCCAATATGAACGGATGGTGGGGCTGGTCAAAAGATGCCTTAGGAAGGTTTTAGGAAATGCAAAGCTCTCATTTGATGAATTGAACACTGTCTTGACTGAAATTGAGAACACTTTGAACTTACGACCCCTCACATACCAGTATGAAGAACTGGGAGTAGAAGTTTTGACCCCTTCTCATTTATTGTTTGGGCGACGATTGTCACCATTGTCTGAGGGTATTGATCCTATTGTTGATGATGATGATGAAAACAATTCTAGCTTGTCTAGAAGGTTTTTGTATTTAACCCGCAAATTGAGTCACTTTTGGAACAGGTGGCGAAAGGAGTATCTTGTAGGTTTGAGAGAAGCGCATAAGTTAGGATCAAAGAAGCTTCCATGTGTCAACAAAGGAGACCTAGTCTTGGTTCACGAAGACAATGTCAAAAGAGGAATGTGGAAGACTGCAGTTGTGGAAGAATTGATTGTGGGAAAGGATGGTGTGGTCAGAGGTGCAAAGGTACGCAGAGCAGGAAAGGGTAAGTCAGAAACTTTATGTAGACCTCTTCAGAAACTTTACCCTTTAGAGACTGCAGGAAAGAAAACATGCCAGGAAGGACAGAAAGGTCAGGAAGGACTGAATGAAGTGGAAAAAAGTGAGAAGAATAGGAATCCCAAGGGCGGGCGTCCAAGCAGGGCCGCAGCTAAGGATGCGCAATGGAGGGTTCGCCTTATGCTTGACTCCTAATGAGTCAAGGAGGGAGGAGTGTCGGGGAAACCCCACCCTTGCGCCATCATGCATTTGCAAGCACATGGTAGTAGAGTAACACTTTAGTTATTTGGACTATTTTCATTGATTCTTGTCGGCACTTTAGTGATTCATGTTATTTTTTCTTTTGCGTTATATTTGAAGCCATTATACGTAATAGCCTCGGTTCCATGCAGACTCATGTGAGGTTCCGGATACTGACTAATTTACAATGTATTTTTAGTGTAAGAGGCTTACGCAAATGAACTTGATAAAAAACATACTAACTTGAGTTGTCAATATTTGATTGGCTATTATTTTTGAACTATTGCTAAAGTAATTTCCTTGTCGAAACCGCATGACTTCAAAGAAATAGTGTTGAAGATTCAGCATTGCTCAGATTGATAGATTGCTTGTAGAGATTGCATACGTAACGTAGAGTGCAGATTGAATGAAAGTGGATTCACAAGGATACATGTCTTCTGTTTGAGTGCAATTCTGCAAAGTTATTTTCGCCCTTTCGAACGAGCGTGCTTGGAGTGTAAAAGCTCCAACAGTACGTGCTTTTTCAATAACCTCAAGGGAAACATGGGTTAAATGGCCATCAAAAATCAACAATAATGGTCGAATGGTCACTTGTTTGCAAAAATTTGTAAACCAGCCATCAAAAAGTTCAGTTGTCATCCATCCATTAGGAGATGTTCCATATAGGGTACCTGGAAGAGCCCTTTCTCCTCTCCAGGTCGATTGCAAGTTTTTCCCACTAAAAACAATGAAGGGGTCAAGACATTCCCCCGCAGCACTGCAAACGGCTAATGTTGTCGTATTTTCCCGCCCTGACCCACAAGTGACTTTATAAGCAACCTTTCCTTTTTCGCTTACAACTTTGCAATTTGCTGGATCACTTGGGAAACCTGACTCATCACAGTTCCAAATTTGTTTGGCTGATAAGTGTTTTGAAGTAACAATTTCTTCAAGTTGCTCGTAAAAATCGTAAATCACGAAAGGATTTGCTGTAGCTGATTTTCTCGCAGAGCTTATCATTGTTGCTTTTTTAAGTGACAAATTTCTCCGCTTCACAAATCCATAGAACCAATCTTTTCCTGGTTTACCACTTGGGAATGAAGAAGTAGAAATTGAATTTGCTTTCAAATAGGAGGCAACAAGATCAAGAATTTCAGGAACAGTTGGGCTAAAACCAAGTTTACACATCACCCCAATGCAGCTTGCAAGTTCCTTTTCCGTTTCTTCACTGAAGGCAGTAGGCCTACCCATTGTGGCCGCCTCCCCTCTTTCCAATTGCTTTGAGCGATACCTCAAGGTTCCCTCTGCCATCCCATACTTAGATGCTGTACTTCGTATGGACTTCCCTGTCTGAATTTCAAGCAAAGCTTGTTCCAGATCATGATCTGACTAACGTTTAACCGCTCTTTCTGACTTTTTTGGCATCTTTGATCAATCGTATCGAAAAATAACCAGATTCTATTAAACTGTCAAATTCAGTAAGTAGCAACTCGAAATGTAAGCGAAGAGCTTTCACCTTGTTATTTATCGGAAAAAGTTTTTTAAAAAAAGTATTAGTCACAAGAGGAAGGTATGATTCAAGCAATTGTGTCTTTCAAAAATTGTCACCCCCAGACCCACCCAAACTCCACCCTTCCCGGACGAATGAAATTCTTTCATGTTTGGATCAGCCCTCACAGCTTCTTGGAGCATCTCTGAATCATTCTGACCTCAAAAATACCGTTACTCATGTATAAATTGCTCATAACGCTGATAGCCACACAGCAAGACGGCACTTGCAAATATTGCGTAAGACTTAGCCAACTACATCACAGACGGTGGTGTAATGTTTACGCAGGCCGTTTTCTGCTGAAGAACAAGGAGCAAGCCAATATCCTCTTCAGATGTCATAAACAACTCCTTATTGAGCAATTTGAATAGCTGAGAGGATCAGTACAGACCGACATGTCGACAAGGCAATGAAATCAATGAGTCGTTTTAAAAAGTATTTACTCCTGTAAAATCCAGCAGTGCAATTTGATTAGGTGCTACAAAGCCAAGGGAGGAGATAATTTCAAGAGTGACATATCAAATGAAAGAGCACAGACGGGGGTTCATGCTTATATTAAAAGCCAGCCAAAACATCTTCTCTAAGAACAGAAGAAAGGGGTGCGTAAAACTTTGGCGACACTGCCCCCTGCGTAAAAGTTACCCGCCCTGACTATACTATGTCTACCTAGTCACGACAACAGAAGGCTATAAATCTACTGTTCGATCAGGCGATGAAATACGGCGATCCCTCGAAAATTCCGACTTTTCACTTGCGAAACTGCTTTAAATACACACTGTATCCGACCGCTGAAGATGGAACGAGCTGCACAGTAGCACGGAACTTTCGTTCAAATATCTAACCGATTATCCAGAAGGCTTTCATAAACTACTGAAAGGCAAGACAATCAAGGCAACGAACTTTGGTTTGGAGAGCCAACTAGTGAGATCGGCGATAAATAAAGTAAAAGCATTCAAATCAGTTTTTACGGGTTTATTAGCATTAAGATAACGCACTTCATACTGGGTTCGCTACAAGTCGCTCTCTCTTCAGTTCGAAAAGTGTCGAAAATCCCAAGCAATTCGACCGTAACGAGCATCTACCATCCTACAAAAAACACCACAAGAAACAGCCTCCAGCATCCTGAAGGTGTATTTTAGGATTCGATTTTTAGGAGGAAGCAAAAAACCAACCGTCTTGCTGGAGGGGGGAGGGGGCAGCCACCCGACTCGCCCTGCTGAAATTCATCATTTTCAATCTGTTCTGTGATTCACTTAGTGGCTTCGCCCCCTAACAATGTGCCTCTTTCCACCGTTCCTGCATTCAAGCATCGGTCCGCAGTGTGCACAGTTCATTATTCTCAAGACTGTAAAATGAAGAAACATTTAAAACATCTACAAATGAATTACTGCACCTCGTTGAGGCCCATGACAACTCGATCAGACCCATGAATCTGCTTGAGATCCATCTTGTAGTTTAACTTTATCTTCGTCTTTTTCCGTCTTCCCTTTATATATGGGGTTTGAATAAAGTGGGGTTGTTTCCCCTTCCACTTCGTCTTCATCTTCCTCTAACTTACTGCTCGTGCTTCCTTTTTTACTCTTCTTCTTTTTATCTTTCTTCTCTTTCGTGCTTTTCCCGGAGACAAGCGGCTCTTCCTCTCTCGATTCGTACGCTGGTGGCCTTTCTCTCATTTCAATCTCTTCCCGCGCTGGTTTTTCGTCATTATCCAGTCTCCCTTTCGAAGGCAGAGTTCCGGCTTGGTAATCATCATCATCATCTTTATCTTCAATCATGACGAATCTTCTAGCATCCCTTCGCAGAGGTATATCCGTTTGCTTTTCTTCCATTTCAGCGTAATTGTCCCGTTTTGCTTTGGGTGGTTGTTTTAACGTGGCTGTTTTGTATGCTTTTTCTTCTTCTGCCGCTTTACTGTGTGACCATAATTCCTTTTTGATGGGATCTTGGAACTGCTTGAAATGCCAGACCTGCATCAGCACCTAAAACAAGAAATCAAACAAATGAATCTAGAACATCATTTGGAAATCGCAGCTCGACGAGAAATCTTCGGGCGAGTACGACGACAAAAGTCATGTTCATTGGGTCATATTTCACAATAAATTGACCAATGTATTAGTAGACCTAGAATCGATGAACGATAAGGTCAGTTCTATGATACAGTTAAAGGGACTGTTTCATCAATCGTTCCTTGCACGTGTCGTCTCTTGGTTGGCCTTTGTTTGTCGTCATTTTCCCGGGCCATGAAAATGGCAACAACAGAACGATTAGGCGACATGTGCACAACATGCTGGATGAAACAAACCCTTTAACTTTCGCCATCTCCACAACCTGCCATTTCGTACACCGGTTCAGCAAAATAAATTCTACACAACAAAAACTCAAGTTGACACGATCTCATCTTTCACAGCACATAAAGCACCTTGGGCAATAGGTATTTCTCTTCTTTCCCATCGGTAATTGGCAGATTGTGAGTAGCTTATAGGGAGAGAGCGAAATGTTGCTTTAGAAAGATTGCTTTAGAACAGCAAACCTATTTTACGAATGCTGATGGCACCTTGGTTCTTCGACTGTTGGGGCCATCAAAAATTTGGAAACAGTTCCACATTTTCAGGTTTGGGTAATAACAAACTTAGTGTGCTGTTTGCTTCTGTAAACCATACGAAAATCTCTACCCTATACTCTAGCTGTTGAACAAATCATAGAAAAACCTCTGGACATACTCGGTTTGCATCGAGAACGACTCTTTGTGAATACGTTCGTAGTGGTTTTTCTCGCTTTGGATCTTTTTCTCTCGTCAAAGCAATGACTCGTTTTACTCCTCCATGATCATAAAATTGTCTATAAAAGAAAAGAAAAAGATCAATGTAGAAAAGTGGAGCCGAAAACACGTCTCTCGGAAAAGGGCTAGATTTAAAGTATTTTCCTTCTGAACGAACCTCATTGCTGATTTTATTTTCTATATAACTATATATATATATATATAGTTATATATATATATATACATATATGAACTCAGAAAAAACACATTCTTGTAAACGTTTCGGCCGAAGCCTTCATCAGTATGACTTTTCAAAATTAGCAGGAGCATACATATAGATTACGAATTCCAAAAACAATACAAGACAAACAATAGCCTAAGCGGGATCCTACTCATTACAAAGCGTATAAAAGATGTGTTAAATAGCCGGCAATACAAAGGTGGCGGGAGAAAGATCAAAGAAAGCGCAGAGTTAAGAACTGCTGAAGCCGGTGGCTGTGTCTGTCTCGCCGAAGCTATAAGGATCGCATATTACAACAAAACAAACAATAGAAAGATCCGAGAGTGGATAGGCAGAACAGAAAAGCCTAAAAAACAGCGTGTATCCCTAACGAAAAGCTCAGTGCTAAAACCAAAACAACACAACAACCAAAAATATAACAAAAATGAAATCTATGTATCAACCTGCCTAGTGTTTAAACCCTTAGGGGTAAAGCAATCCAGCCGATATTGCCAGAAGCTTTCCCGCATCCTATTTCCCCCCGTTAGCCTATCGATTATCTTAACGCTAATATCCTTCAGAAACCCCTGGTGGCCTTCTTCAGTAAAATGTCTGAAGAATTCCGCCTGGGGTACTGAGGCCCCCGAATTAAACTTACGGCTACACGCCTTGTAATTATTAAACCTAAGCCTAAAAGGCGTGCAGGTGCTACCAACATATTGTACACCACAAACAGTACATTCCAACAAATACACAACATTTGACGAGTCACAATTAAACGAATAGTTTATCCTATATTCCCTGCTATCTATGTTTGAATGAAAATGTTCACTATTACTCATAACGTTACACACTTGACAACGAGATTTACCACAACGAGAACATCCCTTCTTATCAGTCCCCCCATTTCCCTCATTACTCAGCCTAGCCCTAACAAGTATATCCTTAAGGTTCTTACATCTCCTAAAAGCTATTAAAGGTGGCTCAGGAAACACCCTCCCATGCTCCTCCGAATTCGTGAGCATAGGATGGAGTCTCCTGGCAACCTTCCCCAAACTATTGAGCGCTGGATGATATGTCGCAACAAGCGGAACCCTTTCCCCCCTCCCTTGGTCATTGGTCCTATTTCCCGCATTTGCTAGAAGAGCCGTCCTATCTAACCTACGTACCCTATCTATTTGCTCATTAACTAAAGACTCTTCGTAGCCCCTGTCCTTAAGCCATCCAGCTAACTCGCCTACTCTCTCCTGAAACTGGCGATCCTCCGAGCATATACATATATATATATATATATATACATATACATACATACATACATACATACATACATACATACATACATATACATACATATACATATATATACATATATGTATATATATATATATATATATATATATATATATATATATATATATATATATATATATATATATATATATATATATATATATATATATATATATATATATATATATATATATATATATATACATACATATATATCAGAAATCTTTTCCCTCAATTTTCCAAACAAAAATTAGTGCATAGAGAGTCTGATACAAAACTAGGGCAAAGCTGTTCTTGGTAGATTGTTTTCATAGAAAACCTAACAATAATTGAAGTCGTTGCTTGCGGTTAGAAAATACCGATTCACCTAAAAGAAGGCACAACCTAGCATACAAATAACTGAAACAGCAAATAAAATGAATACGTCGTATATATTATTAAGCAAAGCTATGCATGTAAGAGTAACACAATGAATAGTAAATGATACATTTATTCTTAAAACAACAATCCTGGACATAAATTGTTGAGAAAATCTGCGCCCCCTTCCCCCCGTTCAATGTTCGTTGTGTTGAGCTGCCATTTGCTGCGGTGCTCCAGAAATTACCCAACATTGGAAGGGGGAGGGGGGCCAATAGCAGGGCATCACTTCTAAGTGCTGTCACAAGGCGTTTGAACTCCAAGACAACGTCAATTTTTCTCAACAATTTTGTCCAGGACTGTAGGTTAAAAATACTAGTCAGGACAACTGATTAGACATTACCTGCAGTATAAGTATTCAAACAGTGGACAAAATTCTTACTCCTTCAATACACGGCTCATATCGCTTTGCAACGAGATTAAGCATAAGCTAGCAATAGTATAAACTAAGTGTCCCACTAGCCGCAACCATTTTACACTTTTTCTTGACTTGAAAAAATAGTTTTTTTACTGGGCCTATCTTGCAGATGCATTGACCATTTTCAATGTGTAAAAAGACAGTAAACAAGAGAAGGCTGCGAAGGCAAGTAAAACATGCGGCAGTGAAAGTCAGGCCTAAGTTATACCCTAGCCAGTTGTGTTTAGAAATAGGTTTTGTTTAGACAAATTCCGTCTCTGCAGACAAAAGTTTTCCAGATTTGATCTTCCCTACTTTTCATGCAAGGAATTCCTATTCGTGTAAACTCATACGTCACGACATATTAGCCAATTACTGTTGACAATAAACCACAGAAAAGCTTGCTATTTAATCACGTGATAAAATGTCGACGAAAATTTTTTGGTCTGATCTTACGGCAGCAGCAGCAACAACAACGCGGTCGCGCAAGGCTAGAAGGCCCCACTTCGTGGGGCAAAAAGAAACTTACTTGCAGTTATCATATGATGCATGTGTAAGAACTTGCAATGTTCCTAATATCGAGCAAATGGTGTATTCAGAAGGTTCTTCTTCGCCTTCAGGAGAACTTGGTAGAGGCAAAACGGCCACTAATTCTTGCATTGCGTATTTACCTGCGACATAAAGAAAAATGAAGTTAGGCCAAGTGAGCGTCTAGAATTAGAGTGTCGTGTTTCATGATTTCAGAAGGTCCGAGAATATTGTCTAGCTGGAGAAAGAATAGTGTTTGTAGGCGATAGAGTACAAAAGTATTTTCCTTGAAAAATTTTGGGTGAAATCATTCTGGAAATGATGAATCACTTGACCAGCATGAAAACCGCCTGGAACATCTTGCTATCTGTCCAAATATCTATGCTTTGTGCACAAGGACTTCTGGATGGTGCACTAAACCATATTGCTGAAAGAAGATGGCGCACAAAACTTTTCCATGTTCAAGATGGAATTATGTTCTATGTTCTTTTCTACCCTACCTGCACTCCACATGGCTCAGTTCATACTTTTGATAAGGTACCGATTAATAGGTGCCGTTCATTAATTTACATCATATTTCATGCAATGGTCTACAAAATTGCAGCACGGCAAATCGAGGTAGTTCAGGGAATGATGCTAAAAATACGCTTCCGACCTAAAAACTTTTGTCAATATCATTACTGCAGGACCTCCATAAAAAGGAACACCATTAGGAACAATGTTACTGTCTTTTGTAGGGAGGGGCACCTTTCGTCATACTGTATTTTGGGAGAAAAATATTTGTCCGTTGTTCGGAAGTGTCCGCTATATACAGGTGTCCTTCGTATAGAGGTTCCATTGTAGTTCCAAGGAGTCACTGAGAGGAAAACTAATGAACTCTTAAATTAGCACATAGTAACTAAAGGCTTTGGTATACTACACGCATCAAAATGACCTTCATTTTCAACAACCAATTGCCGAGCAGCTATATTTCTGAGCCGTCAAGTGGCTTCCAAATCCTTTTTTGATCGCTTGGAGAAAGAACAAGCAAGTATTCAAGCTATGGGCATTTTGGAAAGACGTAAAAACCGAATGTTACTTCTGAATTTCCTTTCAAATATGCAAACTATACTTTAATGCACCAGTACGTTACATGCAAAGTAAAGGAAAGGAATGTAAAGGAAAACAGCGTATCAAGTATTTTTTAGTGCATGAAATGATTCATTCTCACCGGTTAATTGTTTATTCCTATCCTCTAGGGAGAGATTCCTCAAACAAAGTGCCACAGCTCTCACAACGTATTCTTGTTCAACTGTAAGTAGCTCGAATAATGGACGAAGACCTTCTTGTTTTCGTACGTGTGTACGGAGGAATGCTGCCCACTGAAAACAAAATAACAAAATAAAGTTTTTTATCACAAGAATAAATATAAGGTAACCTAAAAAAACTGCGCCTCATTCTCTCCCGTTGCTTATCAAGTGACTAAGAAAGGTTTCAAGTCAGAGCTTGAGAATTTGTTTTGGCCAGTCTAATAAGTGGTCAGTGAATAATTGCATACTAAAGACAAAAAGGGATTGCTTGAAAAAAGCACTTTCTTAATCCTTCCAAAAAATCCGAAATCAAATACGTACTGCAAGGAAGAGTTTCATTGCCGTTTTGGAATTTTGCTACCATTCAGAAACGGTTAAGTGCATTGTTTACCGATAACGCATTTTCAGATGAAGTCATTTTTTGGAGAACAAAAAAAGTGCTATTTTCAAATAATCACTTATTTTGCCTTCCTATGCTATAAATCAACAACCACTTTTCCAACTGAGTAAAACGAGGCCTCAAGCCCAGAGACGTAGGAAACATCTTAAACTGGGGGGGGGGGCACGACACTTCGGGGCACTTTTTCCTTAGGAAAAAGGAGGCATTTTCTAAAAATAAGAGGAGCATTTCTTTGTTTGTTGCAAAATCTTGGGGGGCACGTGCCCCCAGTGACCCCCCGGTTCCTACGTCTATGCTCAAGCCCCAAGTCTAAGTCGACAAATGTATTGAAACGAAAGGTAGCTGGCACGGTTCTGGAGGCCATTTTGCACACTCAAATACAACGCTCAAATCATCGAAATAGCCGGTTATTATGCACAAGAACCACACTGACATCATTCTAAACTATGTATTTCTTTACAGACATATAAAAATCACTGAGTATCATTTATGAGCCCTCATGGCCATGGGCCGCAGGCTTGAGACCCCTGACCTTCTCAGTCTTTTGAGCAATCCCAAAGAGAATAGTGGACAAGTTAATCGTACTTGGAGCAAGTCTTGACAAGGAACGTCCCAATCCTAAAGAAACCACCTACTTTGATCATGTTGTTACAAACAAGGAGTATATATCTGGCCTTCTATTCAAGTGGTCTTCAGAAACAGTATGCAATGAATAAAAGACAAAAATAGTAGAGAAGGGTACATAAAGCACAAACTCACGTTCCACTGGCAAGCAATAAGATTATGAATAGCACCAGCCCCAGCTTCTAACGTAACAGGATTGATTGATTTCTTTAATACTTCAATATAAAGGTCGACAGTCTCTGGATCCCATAATAGTTCCACGCCAAGTGGGGGATGGTCTCTTTGCGGTCGCAAATATTTCGCTTTTTCTGCTGGTGCTACTGGCGAAGAGACCTAAGGAGATGATTAAATTATCAATAAATCACGAAAATAGCCAAGTGACTCTTCTTGGTACAAAACCTTGTATACTCCGACAAAAAACTACTTTGTACGGCAAGAAAATACCAGAAAAAATTGACGGACACGAAACTCGAAATGAAAAAACTAGTTTTTTTTGCAGTGTGTTTCTATTGTTTGAAATTATTAGTAAAGATATAGTTGCAAACGAAAAATCCTTTAGACAAAACTACAGTGAATTAAGGTTCTAATTTCATGAATAAAACTTGTGAAAATGCGAGATATTTCGTACCCTTCACCGCAAGGTAGTGGAGAGTTAATCTTAAATCATACGATTCAAAAGCGGCAAGATTTATTGGAAACATAATTCAGGTAGCAATCTCATTTAACAGACAAATGAGGGACATAACTATAGAACAGTACTCATTTGGTCATTCCACTACAGGTGCTCATTTCATTGTTGAGCAGAAAAATGAGCACCTTTAGTGGAATGACCAAATGAGCATCCTGCTGTAAATCAGACTTCTACGTTGCGTTAATTCATGGGGAAAGGGGGTTTACTTCAATAGGTGGGTGACGGGGGTGTGCCATTTCGACGTCTGAAATCAAACCCTAAAATTTATAAATTTTTGTACATACGAAACAAAATTTACAGGCAGCTCAAAAACATACCTTAAAATTGTAATAACAATCCAAAACTTTAACCAAGCATGTGAAATTCGATCAAGACCAATATCCTAAAGAGCTATCTTTCTAAAATGGCACTAAAAATTTATGTGTATTTGTGACTTCCCCAAAAATGATACCCCAAAATTATTTTCTGCCAGAATAATGGCATCCCAAAATGTCACATCCAGTACCGGAACATATGGAAGTTAGCCCTCCCCCGGCATAAATTAGCTGCAAAAATCACTATATACAAAAAGAATTACCTCTTTTGCTTTCTTCCGATTCTTCCTACTGAGTCGCTCCGGTTTTTTCTTCATAAAGATACAACCTGTTCCTACTGAATCCCCTGGACGACCTCCCTTTCCGTTCGATGAAGTAGTCACAGGCTCGTTCGATAAGATAGTAGGGGAGTCAACTTTGTCTTCAACTTTAATGGCGTCAGTGTGTCGCTCACGGTCAATTTCTTTGTCAACTCTGTACGATAAGTTTCGAAGCGTGCATACGATGTTTTCAATTACCTGCAAAGAACAGCAATGGCAGCTTTAAAACACTATTAACTTATAACAACTTTTCATTGGGGCGAATCTAAGGTCAAGTCCAGAGAGGTTGCTCCAACAGCGGTGCAAAATAGTGGAATATCCTCTTAGCCAAGTCAAAGCAGGCATCCTCTTTGCTGCACTGTTCTAAGAAAACTACTTGGAGATAAGGGTTTCCTTCTTTCCATCGTCAATTGCGAATAATTGTACATAAATTTTAAACATTGTAATTAGTGTTTTATAGTTTGACTTGATTAATAGAGGTTTCATCTATTCTTTATTAAAGATCGCAATTAACGATATTTTATCGGAGGGAGAGTCCCTTGAAAACCAGCTTATGCTGACGGGCAACCCCCAATATGAAATATATTTAAGAACACAAATCTCGAACTTTGCATTTAGCAATACATAAGCCTAAACTTACAGTTTCACATCTCTTTCGTGAGACTGAATTGCTGTGAAAGCAAAGACGGTCTGGAAAAACCATCAATTTCTTTCTCAAATGTCAAATCATCAAAATCTTATGAAATATGCAAAAAATGTATCAACATTGTCAACACCGAAGGCTGATCCTCTCTTTCATGTTACAGTTAGCATCACTTTAATTTGTTTATAAGATAATTCCATAAATAAGGTTTTTTGATTATGTATGCATTTGTTAGTTTTGTATCTATTTGCACGGCCCACTGTAAATCAGTCCTTTGACAGAAGTGGGCACCGTGCATAAAGAATTTCAAATCAAATCAAATCAAATCAATCAAATTCTCCGGCACTGACAGGCGATTTGGGACTTTGAGATTCCTCATCTTTTAAATGTGTGTCGCAAGAGTCCTCGTTGTTGCATTTTTACGCAGAAAATTAAATGAAATCATCAAATAATGAAAAATTATCAAGTATATAATTTAAAGGTCAAGGAATATAGTCTTTGACCAGACCAGATTACAGAAAGGTGCTATTTTCCTTTGCATGAAATGAGTAAGAAAATAAAGATATTGTCAACGAAATTAATCACAAAAAACTGCATACCTTGTTATTCATTTCCGAAGAATTACTTGATGCTAATGCAGCACGAAGCATCCATACCAACGCATCAACCAGTCCCTCTTGCCTTCGAATCTTCTGTCTTCCCTCAATGCCAGCTGCTGAGGTATTACGCAATACTCCAATAGCATTGCGCAATAATGTAGACCAAATAACAGAAGATGGTAGTCTGCCATCCAAGTAAAGAGATCTTTCCCATCCTGATAGTGGTAGGACGATTAGGACAGCGACGGCCTCAACTGACTCATCCAGAAGCTCCGCTCTGCATTGCTGTAGCAAAGAACATGATGTCAAACATTGTCGCTGGCAATGAAGGCATCAAACAATGCAATATACCTTATGTTAACCCTTGAGTGTCACTCGATTTACGATGTGCCAGTGTCTTAACCATCAATCTCTAAAGATCTCGTACACCTCTGACAAAACTCTTGTTGTTTTCAGCAAAAATTGGTAAAAAATCGCTATAAATCCTATTGCCTTGAAAAATCTCATACGCCTTTACGGAAGGGTGATGTACCTCTCGGTCTGAACATGGCAAGTTACGGAAAATCCCCGCATATAGGGGACCGGTCATTATTTCTTGCCAGGAAGGGGGTGGAAGATATTTAGAACGGGGTACCAAAGTTTGCCTACTTAAAGAGAGGGAGGACTGAAAATAACACACAATTTCAGGAGGCGGTATGAAATTGGTTTCAGATTAATCCTGAATATTTCTGAGAAGTAACTAGCAATATATAAAAAAATTTGGGAGGATTTCGCAAACATGACTTGACAACCATCTGTTGAGGCTATATGGAATTACCCTATATACAGTAAGTGTAAGGGTAAATATCAAAAACTCAACCTACCACTGCAGATGAAAGATTATACAAGATTCCAGTAACATATTCACGAACTTCCAGACTGTTTGTTGAATAAAGAAGTTTGACGCAAGCTGGGATTCCACCGCACTCTTGAATTACTACCTGTTACAAAATGAGGAGAAACGATGAGACCTAAAATTTCTTCATTGCACATACGCAAATTAATTTCATAAAGTTCAAATTTGTATAGGAAAACAGCCCTGGATCTATTTTAAGCCTGGTGGGTTGAAAAACACTCCTAACCCTCTTCAAATTATGTTGCTGATCGCAATGGACACTTTCACTGATGTTTAGATATTCCTTTCTTCAATAAATAAATCCACATAATTTTCAATTAACGAAAGAAGTTTTTTGAATAGAAAATTGGGTAGTTTATCAAAAAGCTAGAGTCGGTCTGATGTTACAATCATATTTCCTCTGGTCGCGAAAAAGAAGAGATCAACTTATATATACATAAGTTTTAACCTTAGCAATTCTTTAGCGATGAATAAAATCGTTTTAGTTTAAAGACCCTGTGCTCCCCAAGATCCTTTGCATGCGCAAACCAGCAAAACATCACAGCTACTGTAAACAACGCATTTCGACCACAGAATAGGGGAAATGATTGGCTCTAAGGAGAAAAGCTTCTCTAATCCTCCAATTACTTTTGGGAATGTCTTTTGTTTGAGGTCAAAGCGATGATTTCATAACGTTTATCTGAAGATTGAAACGACAATGCACAGCCTTGGCAATTGCCAGGCCATTATCTTTTTCATACAGTATGAAACTCATTGTCAGAACAGAAAGAATCATGGGAAGCACAGGGTCTTTAACTTTTGATTCAACTGTAGTATATATATAACTGGGATACTTAAAGGTGATCTGAAGCGAAAATTTTCATTGATTCAAATTAATGGCACTGTCGAATGATACGGACTCCTGTTTACATTTCTTTGGTATATATCTCTTTTCGTTTTCAAGTTATCTACTGATATTAAGTTTCAGTTGATGACGTCATTTTGTTTCCAAATTGCTAGGATGATGTACTGGAATATAGCTGTATCTAAGCTTTGAAGGTTACTGTTGTCGGAAACACTTAAGTTGACCTGAATAAATGTAATAGAAATTGTTTCGTGGACTGATATGATGTTCAGAAAGGTATGCCAATTTAAGAAATGTTCTTGGAGTCAATTTCCTGTAGGAAACATAGCCAGCCTCATATATTTTCATTACTTTTTGCAAACAAAATGACGTAATCAGCCAATCATACAAAATAGTGTATAATTCAAAAATGAAACAAGGTATCACAAAATGGTAAACGACATTCTTTACCATTCAAAAGTGCTATCCATTGGCATCGATAAAATTTTCGCTTCAGAGCACCTTTAAAATGGTCACAAAATGCATCACTTCTTTCATCCAAATACTTATTTGTCCCATACAGATGAGCCCATTCGACAAAAGAATGTTACAGTCTATGAAAGTAAACATCAAGATCCATAGGCCTTATTCAAAATTAGTTTCAATTCCAAGCGAATGATGCAGATCGCAGCACAACAAGAAATCTACACCATCCCAATTTGACGCAAATACACGTACAAATCTATTTCATGCGTTGCTGAGAGTGTTGCACGCTTTTTGGATTTAGCTCTACATCATCTCGCAGCGAATGAGACATTTCAAAAGAATTTGCGTCACTGTGAATAGGGTGCATTTACCTTATTATCATCGAGATATTTTCCATATGATAGATTTTTCAATGCTCCAGCCGCATTCCTATGGCAATCTTCATCTGGATGTAGCAATAATTGTACAAGTAGTGGAATGATATCTAACTCCCTGCAAGACACAAATTTGTGAATACGTTTAAACGATTTTCCTCTAACCATGAGTAGTTTGGTGCTGCATTTATTTTTCAGTGTAGTTGCATTCTGCAGATGGAAAATTGTACGCTTCTGCGGAGGAGGTTTGAATACGCCAGCTACTCTGTAGTATCAAAGAAAATTATCCTCCGCAAAAAAAACAATGGCAATATGGCAAAACTGCGGTGTTGAACCACCCATGCTCTAACAAACATTGGGAAGATTTCGACCTACAGCTCTACTATCGGCGATAAATCCTGAAACGAATGCTGGACGAGTCTTCATTCCTTTATTATGTGGACTGCAACAAAAATGGGTCAGCACAGCCCTCATCTGCATGTAAGTTATTCATTCGTGTCTTTTTCATTTCTAATGACAAAAACCCTGCAGGCAGAATGTTCAATTGACAGCGGAACCCCCATCAACGGACAGCTGTATACAACAGACACCTCTGAATGACTAACAAATGTTTTATCTCAAATACGGAATATACGAGAAAAGATGATACCTCCCAACAGCGGACACCCCTCTGCAAAGGACAATAAAATTGGTCGTCCCACAGATGTCCGTTATATGGAGGTTCCACTGTATCTCTTTCTCCTTACAGTATATACTAATGACTTCTCTTAAAAATCCTTGTCACGTGCACAACGAGAAAATGCCTGAACAGGTTTTGGAGCAGCTCCAGCCGCCTCGTTTGTTGTGATTAGCTTCTTGAGAGAAAATCCTTTGTCTGTAATCGCTGATAAATGTAAATTTTGAGCTGGTGCGTCAAAGACGATAACAAATAACCGACGCTACGGTAATATACAAAATCTGCCGTTGTCACTCCCGAGGAAATGCAAATATTGAAGTTTATATCAATTCGTAGATAACATTCGCTAGACTATCATTTTAAGTTAGCAAAAGGGTATTCGTGAATAAGTAATGAATAAACGAATGAACCAAAGAACGAATGATCGAATGAACGAATAACGAATGAATGAATGAATGAATGAATGAATGTCTAAAAGCCATTCTGGTGTGGATACCTGATCTTGATTTTGATGTTTTCATCTTTGTAACATAAGTGTTGAATATATCCGGCAGCGTTGGCTTTCAAAGCAAGGTCATCCGTTCGCAAGAACATTGAAAGGTCCAGAAGATCAATCTCGTATTCATGCTGAACTTTCTTCTCTGAAACAGCAAGAGATGATCTTGCATTAAAGGCACGATAAAACAGTTGCATAAGGTGAATCAGAGAAATGAGAAGATATTTGAAAGCTTGTAGAGTGTAGCTCTCGAGAATACCAACGTCAAAAATTACAAAAATTTCCTCAGCGAAACAGCAGAGCCATGCAGGCTTAAACTGTCTTGCCAAAGTTTGGTTTCGATAGCAAGAACTTTAGGAGATTTCACACAATTTCTCGTGAAAAAATCAATATTTTCAAGATTCCTAATTCAAGATTTGCCATCTAGGTTCAACATATATCAAGTTTGCTTTTCCCGTGATACTTTATAATATGAATATAATTTCCATTTTGTAAAGTTTTCTGCTATGACTTATGACGTACATGCCTTGGAATTCAACAACAACTTACCATCTTCAGCATAGCTAACATTAACAGCAGCCCCAGCTGCCGCTTGTGCCGATGAAAGAATTGAAGTTTCCTCTCCGTAGGCACCACCCTCTCCGAAGGCACCTCCTCCGGGAGAGCTTTCAACTTTAGATGTCGTTTCAGTTGTTATCGTTTCTTCGGTCACATATCCACCATTTGTAGTCGCAGTGGCTGATGCCCCGTAGCCATACGCAGGTGGGCGATCGGTAGGTGTCTTTGCGCTTGAACGACCTGAGCTTCCTCTTGATAGTGAACGAACCATAACTTCCTCAGTTGTGCTCCCGTCTCTAACGCTGCTCTCTTTGACACTGCCTTCCCTTGTGCTGCTCCTTAGACTGCTACTCTGTATGAGGCTCTCGTCTCTTGTGCTGCTTCTGAGGCTACCACCGTCTCTGAGGCTACCGTCTCTTGTGCTACCTCTCAGGCTACCACCTTCTCTCAGGCTGCCTTCTCTTAAACTATCTTCTCTTTCGTGATAACTGTCGTCTCTCTGGTATTCCGATGAATACTGGCCGTCTGCTCGATCACCTGCGAAATAACAACAAGCAGCATTAGTAAATGTTAGCAGAGGGGTATATTTTTCAGAGGATCCTTGTCAAAAACAAAGCAATTCCCTGCAAAACTTTCCCCACATTGCAAAACAAAATCGTCACCAAAGCATCAATCCAGCCACGTGTGAACCATCAACTACTCACCCTTGTCCGAAGCCTTAAACTGCCATCTTGCTTCAACTAATAAAGTAACGGATGCAGCCATTCGCGAACCAGCTCTAAATCTTGGTATCTTAACGACTACTCTGCCAGCCGTGTCATCCGAAGGTATTCGCCTTTCTTGTAGCATTACACACCAGTAAAATTTATTGTCGCATTACAAAGCAATATGAAATAACACACTGAGACTAGCAATGATTCATGTATACTGAGATGGCATTGAAATTTGGACTCATAAACATATTTCTTTATCCAGTTTTAGGGTCCTGGCTTGTCGAATGGCACAGGAACTGGAATGCCATAACTTAGAAGTGTTTAAGAAAATTTGCAGTACGTCGCAACTCAAAAACAAAGATCTGGCATCTATTCAATTACCTAGGACTATCTGCAATCCTAAAACTGCATGAGAAATCTGTTAACAAAGAATTTCTTATGATGCCTCATAATGTTGAGAGGATACTGCTTGCAGTGTACCCACATACATGATAATAACAACAATTTCTGCAAGGCTCATAATTGCAGCTGAAAGGAAACGTGTTTCGCAAATAAACAAAATAGCGGAAATTAAGAAAGAAAAATGAAATAAATCCATCAAAAGGCATAAGGATACTACATGAAGGGTGTAGAGAATCACACTAAAAAGTAAGAATACCTGCGAAATCTATCCAAAAATAAATATATGATCGGGAACTGTTACGAAATTACAACGCAATTTAAGAAATCAGGAAAATATCATTGGGCAGCGTTGACGTGGGAAAGATAGACAAATACCAATGGAGATAAATTTGATAATGCTAGCAAATATGATCAAGTAACAAAGCAGAGAATATCTGGCATTGCAAGTCACGGAAAAATGGGAGAAGGAAAACTACGAACTTTCTAATTGGAAGATGCCGACTTTTTGCGAATCTTGGAGAATCTGACACAGCGTAATCTATTAGAAACTTTCGAATACCCTCCCCCCTTTCATCTAAGCTCTAGTGGCATGTGAATCTCCGATACCTGCTCATACTTTGTCAACAAGCGTTAAAAATCAAGCAAAATTTTACTTCACTGATTATCTACTGCCCGATGATTCTATCTGGCAGAAGCAGCGTTTGCAAGGATCTGGTTAGAGAATGTTCAAAACCCTGAAGGAACCTCCATATAACATTCAACTGTAGGACCAATGATACTGTCCCTTGAAGGGGAGATGTCCGCTGTATATAGGTGCCATCTTTGTCATATTGTATTTGGGACCGAAATATCTGTCTATTGCTCTAAAATGTCCGTTGTACAGAGGTGTCCGTTAAGTCAAAAAGCCTTTATATCTTCGATGACAGCTCGTACTTCTTAAAGGGTCTCTTTCAGCCAGGATGCCTTGCACGTGTCGTCTCTTTGTTTGCCTCTGTTGCCGCTATTTTCACGGTCCACGAAAATGGCGACGAACAAAGGCAAGCCAAGAGATGACCCGTGCATGGCATCCTGGACGAAAGAGACCCTTTAAACACGCAATAAAATGAAACAACCTCTTACTTCGCTGATTATGCACTGTCCCATAATCAATGATGATGATCTCAGACTCGTCACCAGACTCCAAGCATTTGTGATCAACAGACCCGCTACGTTGAAGCGTATCCGAAGAATAATCACTCTCATGAAAAACTGGGGGATCATCCCATCGCTTTATCTTCCTTTCATTTTCATCATGGAAATCCCAAGGTTCTCCAGACGAACGCCTGGATCTTGATACCGCCACAACTTCTAACATTCCTTCCTTCTCTGTGCTACCCTTCTTACGCTCAAGGGAACCAGATGCAACATCGATATCACAGAAAACTGGGGATTCGTCATCATGCTCATATTTCTCTTGCTTCTGAAGTGCTGCTTGCTTTAGCGATGCGTCATGATTGCTGCAATTCCTGGATGCAGTGTTTGTCTTTTGATAAACATCGAGAAAAGCCCCTTTAGTGCGAACTTCCTCCTGTTCCTGTCTCACAACTGATCTTTCATGGCTCTCTTGTCTATCAAATTCTCCGTGTCTCACAAAGTCTTCTCGTCGTTCCAAGCTCCCTTGTGTCTCCAGTTCGATGTTTCCAATATCCAACGCATTAGAAACAATATAATTCTCATAAAGAACCAGGGGGCGATCAGAACTCCTTCCTGTGCTTCGAATCACCTGATTGTTATGTTTATATGAAACTTCATTATCTACGGTTTCCCCCGTTTTTGATATTTGAGACTGTCTTATTTGGTCCTTCTTACGTCTAAGCGACTCGTAGATTAGAGCTTCGTCGCTAAACGAGCTAAGCTGTTCTCTGGCGATGTGGGTCTCATCAGCATAAGCTGCCTTTACAGCGTAATTGCCATCGCACTGGTCCACCCTGTAAAAGTCATACCTATGGGTTTCCTCTTTAGAGATGCTTGCAGGGGCTCTATCCTTCTCTGTGTGGCGCTGTAACATTTCCTCGGCAACAGAGACCTCATTTGAAGCAGATTTCGGCATTCTCTCGCTTGCTTCCCCTTCGCGTTTGATTGAATCGCAAAGAAAAACCTCGTCACTTGATATCAGCCGATTTGTTCTCTCAATATTTCCTGGAAGCAACTTCTGGTCTAACGCTGACTTGCCAGGTAGCTTGTTTTGTCGTCGCCAGCTGTCCGTCTTCTTACACTTAAGAGAATCGCAAAGGAAGGCCTCTTCGGCAGATAATTCTCGGCTAGACAACGGCGTAAGCAGACTACTCTTGTATTCCCCACCGGAGAAAACGCTTTCACTCGATAAAGGCGAACGACAGACACTTCCCCAGTTCATGCGACGGGCCGCTCTTGGCGACCATGGATCATCGCTTGAAAACTCGCTGTAAACAGGGCTGCTAACGAGGCTCGAACCAACATCGCCTCTCTGGCCTGTAGAGCTTTCTCGTGACTTCTTCCTTTTGGATTTCCTTTTCAAAGCGGTTTTCTTGCGATTTGCCAAAACCCGTGAATTTCTACGAAGCTGTTTCTTGTTTCCCCACTGTAACAACAGAGAAACCACGCCATCGGAATTCGTTAGGCGCCATTTTGTGCTTAGTCCGGACGATATGAAAATTTGTAGTAGTCTAAGCGCCTCTTTCGTAACTGGAGTCAAAGCCCTTTGGCTGTCTTCTTTACGAGTCATTTATCGCCGCACGAGTCGTGTTTCGTCAAAACGAGGTGCCTTTCACATCTCCACTTATTCATGAATAAACTACAAACACCAAACTACTGAACGTGTAAATTGCTCAAAGAAAGTAAAACACAAAATAAATTCGACAACCTTAAGACTACACGCAAACTTCATGCGTAAGATTTAGAAAAAATCGCAAAGAGAAACGCCTAATTCTGATCAAAATCTTTACAAAATCAAGAAAGTCCAGGATGATCTTGGCTAGTCGAAACTTTGAATATTAGGCCCTAATTAGGCCATTTGAAATCAGCCAATGTGAACTTATGCTCTTGAATAAATGTCAGACGTTTTAAAATGGATCTTCATAAATCATAAAGTGCATCCGCATTAATCTTTAGGAACGTGCCGATAAATGCTCTTCGACAAAGGACTGTCGTGATGGGAAGACTTTCTCTTTAGTGGAAAGCATCAGCAAATATACAAGGGTAGGTTGCCGATAAATGCTCTTCGACAAAGGACTGTCGTGATGGGAAGACTTTCTCTTTAGTGGAAAGCATCAGCAAATATACAAGGGTAGGTTGCCGATAAATGCTCTTCGACAAAGGACTGTCGTGATGGGAAGACTTTCTCTTTAGTGGAAAGCATCAGCAAATATACAAGGGTAGGTTGCCGATAAATGCTCTTCGACAAAGGACTGTCGTGATGGGAAGACTTTCTCTTTAGTGGAAAGCATCAGCAAATATACAAGGGTAGGTTGCCGATAAATGCTCTTCGACAAAGGACTGTCGTGATGGGAAGACTGTCTCTTTAGTGGAAAGCATCAGCAAATATACAAGGGTAGGTTGCCGATAAATGCTCTTCGACAAAGGACTGTCGTGATGGGAAGACTTTCTCTTTAGTGGAAAGCATCAGCAAATATACAAGGGTAGGTTGCCGATAAATGCTCTTCGACAAAGGACTGTCGTGATGGGAAGACTTTCTCTTTAGTGGAAAGCATCAGCAAATATACAAGGGTAGGTTGCCGATAAATGCTCTTCGACAAAGGACTGTCGTGATGGGAAGACTTTCTCTTTAGTGGATCATATCAGCAAATATACAAGGGTAGGTTGCCGATAAATGCTCTTCGACAAAGGACTGTCGTGATGGGAAGACTTTCTCTTTAGTGGAAAGCATCAGCAAATATACAAGGGTAGGTTGGCAGAGGTGGCAGCCTTTCCAAGTCTTCGCAAAGTAGATTCTATGACACGATAAACCGTCCGAGATGACACCATTTTGGCCAACCTTTGGCAGACAGTTGCCTTAACATAATTTTTTCATTTTTTTTTACTAAATATAAAAAAATTTATAACTGAACTACAAACCACTGAACTACATAACAAGAATGATAACAGAGGAAGAAAGAACACATGACCATCCCAAGGGTCATTAACACAGAACAATAAACTTAAACTAAATCTAAAAATACAATACAAAACCTACATATCAACGATTTTACTGACAAATACAAAAAACCAAAATAGAAACAAAAAGAAAGGACTTAATAAATAAGAAAAGTATTTTGTGGTTGTGTGGCGTGAAACAAAGATTTTATCTAACTTGAAAAAATCGACCCATTTCGTGAATAAAATCTGAAGTCAGTTCAAGTATACTTCTATTAACGTCATTTGAAAGGTTTTTAGCACCACGTAGCAAAAGTTATACAAGAACGTTGTTAGAAAGGCTGCTGATTTCAACAAATGGTCGTAATGCAACTGAAACTCCAGCGAGAAATCTCGTCGTTGAATACAGTAGTGTCCCGCATATAAGAAACAACATTTTCAATTTCAGGTCTGACGTGTTTCTTATAAAATGAGATATAAACTTCCAATCAGGGTAAAGTTTCTTAAGTCTCTTATCAGAAAAATTATCTACTATCAATGAACTAAAAGACACAAGCTGCATGGTTGTCATATAAAATTTGCATTTGTAAATTTTCACTACCAAGATATGCTACAATTATTCAAGAAAGATGCTTTTTGCTTCATTTGCATGCAAAATTATTGCTTTCATTTGATAAGTCACAGTTTGATTCAGATGCAAATCTGAATTGATCATATTTTTCATATTTCTAATATAAGAATAGCTTTTGAATAAGAAACACTCACTTTTCAGACCTGGACCAGTTTCTTATAAGAGGGGGTATAAGTTTAGAAATAAAGGTCTGGTGTTTCTTAAATTCATGTTTCTTATATGCGGGACACTACTGTATCAAATGAAGGGTAAAGCAACAAAAAGTGCTCAACATAATCATCGTAAGGTGCCTCTTCAGATACTGCAATAGGCTGTCACAGTTCGAAAACAAATCATTTTGGTCTACCAGCTGGATGTTTCAAATTTCTGTCATCTTCAGCTGCTTTGAAATCCATCACATAAATATCAATCTGTTTCACTTGTCTCTCTTCCCTTCCTTTTAACTTATCTTGTCACGAAAAGATGTAAGAAACCTCTCTTCCTTTACTAAATGTCTAAGAAACTGGCACTGTCAATGTACCATAGACAGCTGACAATAGGCAACGACTTGTTTTAACGATTGATTACTTCATAATGGCTCATTTCTTTTAACCATGATAAAGCAGGATTTGCCGTTAAAACCGCACAATATATAAGCAGCCATTTACAAACTTCATGAGACTGGGGTGGGCTGCACCTAACCCAGCTATGTATTATATGTTTGTGAGTCATGTACGAAATATGGCAGTCCTCACAGGATAGGCATCCTGGATTCTGAAAATGGTACAACACTGCCCAAACACTGAACGGGCAATGACAATGGTCTACAGGTGCATGAAAAATGGGAGTTTAGTGTTTAAAGGGAGAACAAAGACCAGCAGCCTTTGCAATCGTTTGTTTTCGTTTTTTTTAATTTCGTGCAGTCAGATATTCTGGAAACTGTGGAGAGCAAGTCGTTGACTTCTCGCAAAGCATGCTGGTCTTTGTACTCCCTTTAAGCCTTGTCACTTTGCACATGTCGAATCAGCAGCAATAAAACATCCTTGAGGACAGTTAACTCATAGCAGGGAGTATGACAAGCTTTTCACTGTTGTTTCGAGGAACAAGATAGCTACAGAGCCGATGCAGACCTTAAAATTCTTGGTTTTTCACAGGAGATAGGAAAGCTTCGTTTAGCAACGCAGCTTGATGAGAAATCTTTGAGCGAGTACGACGACTAAAAACATCGTGTTCGTTTGCTGTTATAGGAAAGCTGTTATAAACTAGCAAGATTTCTTGTTTCAATCGAAGGGAATGCTTCTAAATTCAAGAGTAAACGTATAACTAATTACATTGATTAAAGTGGTCTTGTATTTGTTGTATAGTTCTGTGTGTTTACTAAAGAATCAAGCCTAAATAAGTTATATATAAGTTATTTGTGGTGGGGGAGGTCCTCTTTCCGAGACGCCCGTTCGAGTTGCTTTTCTTTCTTTTATTAAATTATTTGTACATATATTTTGAAATTATTGTAAGTGACTGTCGTAGTTGGAACTCGCTGACATCATGTCCTTTCCAGCTATGGCAGCCATAGAATATTTGCGTTGTAGTTGTAGTCTTAATATTTTATGTGATAAAAAAGGCCTAAGTAAACAAACTTTTTTGCACAAATAAACTAGAATATTATGCCTGGGGGAAACAAACAAACTGCCAAAAGTCTACATTCCACGTTCCTAAGCTCTATAGAACTGTGTTGACTTTAATGTTGAAGACGATATGCACATTATGACACAATGCAGGGCTAAATTAACAAGGAATGCTTCCATTTCCGTGATAACTTGGAAAAAGTACGAAGATATAAAAAGCAAATTCTAGTAAGTAAGAACTGTACTTATTTTCTTATCTTAAGCTCTTTCCAACGATAGTCTCAGTGTGACAAAAAATTTGATGGGGTAAATCAAACTGTTAGTTTACTGGCTCGTAAAGCTGAAGTAAGGGAAAGAAAATCTTCAGGAGGGCGAAAATCCTTAGCGTAAAAATACAAAAATTACAGAAACATTAAACGGTTGGTTTTAGCATGGTTCTAAATCCTTCACATACCTGTGTCTAAGGAGAACGCCAAAGTTAGTTGTTCAAGGACAATTGCATAGTTTCTTTCTCCCTTGGAGAGCTTTTCAAGGAAATATGCACGGAAGAAACTGTGAGGTTCACCAACGGGTTGAGATTGTTCCAATAAATCTATGTAATGGTTCCTATATATAAGGTCCCTCAATGGCAAGAATCAGCTCGGAGGTTCTTAATCTGGAACTTCTTTTACGGGGGTTTTCATTGGGTGATATACTTTCGCCCTGTTACACAATTAGGTCCTCTGTATGTACCCTGCAAACTTCAACAGCTCTCCAAAAGATGCCAGCAATGATATTTTGATGCCATTAAGTTATCAGGATAAAGAAAATAGTGAACTGTTAAATTACTGACCTCTTGACGATGTGGTAGTAGTCGTAGTGGTCTCCTCAACTAGATAACCATTCGGGCTTCGTGGCGATCTCACATCTCTGTCGACGGAAGTGTCGTGTTTCTCCGACCGATTTGTAGTTTTTGTTATGGTTGTTGTCTTTTTTGACATCTCCCGTTGCATTTCCATTGGACTTATTGTCACCTCAACGACTGGTTCGTCGTTTTCCATGACGTGCGTTGTCGACGAAATTACTTTCTTTACTCTTGTCACGGAGCCTGTGAAACGTAAACCATGTTGCATCAAGAAGTGGGCATTGTAAAAACCGGACCAAGGGCTACAGGAACTAGCGCTGATAATGTCAGCGAGTGGCAATAGCGTTTTAACACTGCTGAAATTAATTTCATCTACAGTCAAAGTTACATAAGTCGGATGGTTTAAAACCAAGGAAAACTATGTGATTAGTATTAAGCCTGATTACACAAACTAACTAAAAAAGTAAACGGAGAGGGACTTCCAGGTTCATCCAATTTTATGCGAATATCCGACTGACGACAGTCCAACTCACGCGCCATTGATTGCACATTGACGCACTTCACGATACCGAAGTAAAAGTGGAATCAATAACTGCCAGATACAAAAATTATCAAAAGGACAGCACGACTGTCTAGCAATCAACGGAAACATTAAATGACCAAAATCCTGGCCATCTGCGAAATGTCACGAAACTTGGATCTGAAGGTCCGATGGTCTGGCTTTCATAATATCCTCGTAACATGAGAATCACGTAGAACATTTGGACTAGAATAAGAAACAGTTATAGACAAGCATTGAAAGTTTGCATACCAAACCGAAGCTAGAGCAGAAAAAATCTATTGCGCAACTCCCCTAACGACAGGTGTGCATCGTATTTGATTCATTCTTAAGATGCTTGTGTCTCGTCAATCATGGGGTTGCTGAAAATATTAATAGTGAAAGGTACATGTAAACGTAACATCGTTGTCCTTCCTTGTTACCTCAAAGGGGCAGCGTCACGCAATTCAAACAAGCTTCTTCTAAAACGACCATTTTGCAGTATTTTTGATAGGCCATATCAAAGAGGTTTTCCACTACTTTTCTCAAAATGAAGGTGTCACTTTGAAGATGGACTCTTGCATTTTGTGGAGAACACACGAAATACTCATTTGTCGTAAGATTGTAGAGACATTGGTAGATATTTGGAAGTAACTTTATTGTGAATTCACCCCACCCCCCCCCCTATCCACCAAACTCTGTGCAGAGCACAATGGCCACCACAATATAGAATTATGAGACTACAAGTTTCTTTACGGTCACTTGACCCAGCCCCTTTATCGATACAAGCAAATTTATCTTCTTTCCACCTCTGCCATGAACACTGCACCCTCTCTAACATCTGTAATTATGACACCATTCCTTTCTCAATACATACTAGCAAGGGAGGGAATTTTGGGGTGGGGGGATGGGGGATGGGGGGAGTTTTATATCAAAGACCTTAACAAAGGTAGCGGCAGGCAAAAGATAGAGACGAAAGATCTGTTCTATTAATATCCCTTTTGAAAATGTGCAGATTGTAGATAGATGAATAACATGAACGATCAATATCAACTTCAACCCAGAACCAGGTCCGTGTTCTAGCTATTGTAAATAGCTCGGATAATCAAAGTGATTGCAGTGAGTTGTTTAATTTGTTTATTGGAAAAGAAGTACTCTAATGTGGTTCATAAAACAGATATGAAAGTGATGCTCCGGAAAGCGTCGACATTATTCCTTATTCAATTTGAGATTCTACAGCTGATTACAAAGATGTCCAGAAACCATGGGTTTTGCGAAAAGTAGAAAAATCCTATTAGATTAATTATATATCGTTGTAAAGAATAAGATCTGTCAGGTCTACCTTTGTGTGTTCTCTGTTTTTCCATTCTCCCGTTGTCCCGTCGTTTAGTATTTTCAGCTTGCTACAATTTGCTTTCCTCGCCAGCCATCTTGCTTTTTAACATTGAACTGGCGCTGTGGCTCCGCACTCTCCCCATTGAAGGAGCTCATACCGACCGAAATGAGGCTGCGCTGTCAAAATTCAGTTCAATGTTAAAAAACAAGATGGCTGGCGAGGAAAGCAAATTGCAGCAAGCTGAAAATGCTAAATCGACGGGACAACGGAGAGAATGGAAACACGGAGAACACACAAAGGTAGGCCTGAAAGTCCTTATTCTTTACAACGATAATCAATCTGATAGGAACTTTCTACTTTTCCCTTCCCCTTTCGGTCCAGAACTGTCAACTAGCCGTCACAAGCCACCGACGTCAATTTACGTCTTTCGACTTCACATGCTGCCAGGAAAAAGTATCTTTGACAGGCATGTTTTTTCCAAATACGTCAGTCAATAACATAATACAGGCTGCATGGATGTAGAGATGACAGATCTTGACAATATGAAAAACTTAGAACACAAGAAACAATTCAAGGTAATAAATGGTCGTGAAAACTTGCCCTTGATTAACGACCCTGTGCTACCTAAAAACCTTTGCTGGCTCACAACGAATTTTTTTGAGCTGTATGGAAATGACTGATGCCTAGCAGTTGTGATGCTTGTCTTTTCAATGTTCGAATAAATGTTACTATGTCATCTCTTTTGAACTAAAAACGGGCATCCCTGAAAATAATTGAAGGCTTAGGGCAGCTTTTTGAAGCTCTAGTTATTTACGCTCCCATCATTTTGTGTTAAAGATAACGTGCTTACTGGCCAATACGATACTATTGATTGAAGAGCGTGTGACAAATTGTGGGAACCACGGGGACCCTGCCATACGGCAAACTATGGTGCAAGTGTCATACATAGTGGGAGCTCGTTGACACTAAGTCCTTTCCCACTATGGATGGTACGTGGTTTATCGATCTCGTCTTTTAAATAGCTTTTTTATTCTTAATGAATAAAGAGAATGCGCACATACCATCTGGATTAATCGTTTCTTCTTCGAAAAATTCCGGGGTAGATGTCATTGCTGGCCGATAATCCCTCGGAAGCGTTGCGGGTCCTGTCGGTTTTGGCAGCTCAACTCTCGGTACCTCTCTCGGCAAAGTACTCGAAGATGACGAAAAATGTCGCGTAACTTTCGTACCACTGTAGCTCCTCGACAATCCCGTTCCTCCCTCGACAGCTTCGTCATATTCTGGTTGGTCTGATGATGTCTTGACGATGTATTGCTTCGTGATGCGAGTTGGCTCTTCCTGGACGGTTGTTGTACGAGTTGTGTATGTTGTCACCAACGCGCCATCCGCAGTGACACTTGTCACTACTGTCGAGTGGGAAGCGGTGTATGGATCTCCACGACCGCTTCGGTAAGACAGAGAGCTGGCATTTGAGGGAGTTCTCACGAGTCTTTCCTCTACGAAAGATAGAAAAATGTAATGGCATCCTTACCTGCCATAGCATATGCGATGAACCTTTGCATGGATTTGAAACAAACTGTGTAAAATGTTATTGCTATGTTCTTTCACAGTGGTGGATACTTTGTCAAATATTGGGGGTGAAGCTACCGTTTCAGTTCAAAAACATGGCTTATTTCTGTTGTTTTCAAAGAAAAAGTCTTTGTTCTAGCCAACATCAGGGGAGGCGATCACACCCCATCACCCCCAATTGTGCCCCACTGTTCTTTCAAATGAATTGCTCGGAGGAAACTTGAAACAATTAGCCTTAAGCTCCGGTCAAACGATCCAACATTTCACCCAACATTTCACCCAACATCATGTTGGGTGAAATGTTGGATCGTTTGACCACTTTGTTGGGTCACCCAACATCGTGACTTTCGATGTTGGGTGAAATTTGACAGAGATCAAAAATGTTGGGTGAGGACGCCCAACATTTCCACTGTTTTCAGATGTTGGGTCAATTGTTGGATCGTTTGACCACCTCATCCAACATTGTTGGCTGCGTGCATGCGTAGTAGCCTACGTTTAGAGGGCACCAACCGCCAAAGTCGTCACTTTATGTAAAAAACTTTCAGTTGCAACCAAGTTTCTTTCAAATTAAGGCAAAGAAGATGACGAAAAAGAGAAGCCTTTGATTTTGCAGAAGTAAAATCCAACTTCAATGAAGAACTACAACCACAAGGAACAGCACGGTCCTGGTTGGGTCAGATGTTGGATGAAATGTTGGATCGTTTGACCACTGATTTTGGGGCAGCTGAAAATGTTGGGTTGAATGTTGGGTGAAATGTTGGGTGAGATGTTGGATCGTTTGACCGGAGCTTTAGTTCCAATGAGACTATTTTCTAATATCATCATTGTTTTAGAAATTACAGCGTTCTGAGAATTCTGCTAGCTGATCTATTTGGGGCCAGCCATATAAAAGCTTACAAATCTATGTGAGTTAAATAGAGTATATAATAGAGTATATAATGTTAAATAGAGTATATATATGAGTATATAAGCGGGGTGAGTGGCCGAGTGGCTTATACAGTCTTCGTCAGATGACTGAAGTTAAGCTTGGCCGAGTGAGGTCAGATTTCGGATGGGTGACCACTGAGGCCTGACCTCGCAACTCACCTCGCCGTCCTTCGGAAGGGACGTTAAACTAGGGGTCCCGTGCCCGGATGCGGCATGCACAGTGGGCCTAAATTAGCTTTCAGTAGCTAGAAATCCTGACAAGCCCACTCAAAATAAATTGAAAACAAACAAACAAACAAAGGAAGCTAGAAACTATTCATATACAATGAGATTCATATACAACTATCCAGCAAGAGCTGCAGAGGCAGAGTTTTTGCTTGCTGCCGACTTGTAGACCTTCAACAACTTACTAAAAGCAATATTATATATAAGTAAATAATATTTAAATGAAACGATAGCTTTGGCCCCTAATGTGTGGCACACTATCCACCATTGTACACATTTTTATTACAATTTCACAACGGTTACCTTTATCTATCCCAGGGCCACACAAAAATTTTCCTTCCTGGTAGCAAACTGAGCACTTTCGTTTCTTCTTACATATATACTTTCTTCCTTCCCTTTATACCGACCAATTTTATCTTTTTTACTTTTTCTCCCTATTTCCTTTCGGTTCCTTCCCCTTCTTCATTTCTTTCCATTCTTTTCCCTTTCCTTCTGTCTCTTTTCCTTCTTCCTTCTTGGAAAATTTGAACATCTCAGTTACCTTCCTTGTAGCGGCGGTACCACGCTACTTCGTTAGCAACGTTTGGGAGCCATTTTCAAATTTCTTTACAGTAATAAGACTCTTCAGTACTTCATAGAATAATTAAAGCGAAAAGTAGTGCATAAGAATAGAAACTGTGAGAAAGGCTACGAAGCTAGCACTAACCAATTTTTCACTTAAAACTAGCGATACTATACAAAAGACAGGAATGAAATCGTGATTTGTCCTATTGCTTACCTTGGGAATCGCCCATCTTTGGGCCATTTTGGACGCTCTGGAAGGTAGGATTCTGCAAAATGCCAGGAACATCCGGTATTGCATATTCGTCACCATTAGCTGATGTGTAACTTTGATTCTGGACAATACGACGGGTTGTTGTCGTCTTTGTAACACTGCTGCGATTTTCTATGAAGGAAGAAAACATTGCTTGACGTAGGAAATGACCATACTGCACCCAT
This sequence comes from Aurelia sp. 4 Dawson et al 2005, assembly GCA_964019985.1. Taxonomy (NCBI): domain Eukaryota; kingdom Metazoa; phylum Cnidaria; class Scyphozoa; order Semaeostomeae; family Ulmaridae; genus Aurelia; species Aurelia sp. 4 Dawson et al 2005. Next base: position 14,275,615 of record OZ026507.1, on the reverse strand, counting down.
AAACATGTTGCCAATATGAAACGTTAATGGCGCCTTAGGGAATTATCCATTCTGTTTTCTTGCGCCCAACAAAGATAACAATTGCACAAAGATTGCAGATTACAGATTAAGACCCCGTGCACATGAGACTCAATCTATTTGGCTCACCTTAACAGAGCACAACTTGCGTAAAATGAAGTCAGCAGTCCTAACTTATGGAAGCGTCCTCTTTGCAACGTTGCCTGTAGCTTCCAACTGTGGCCTGAAGAGTCCGCTTGAACGGACAAAACTAGTCGCGAGAATTCATTAATAGAATCATTAATATTTAGTGAGTCTCGAGTGCCTTGTTGATATTTTATGTTTCGACTTATATTTTACGGTGCCTAGACGCTTTTCGTTTCGACCTATATACCGAGTGAGTTAAAAAAATGTTCAGGCGTTTGGGGAGCTATGGAATGAAAAGTATGTGGGCGATATTCAAACTAACAAGTTAACCTATCAGTCAAAGGTTAACTAAGATGAGAAAATTTTGTTTAGTGAAAGCGCACAACTTTAAAAGGGCATTCCGCTGGCAAAAACTGGATATCGGCGAATCGCGTCGTTTGCATATAAAACGAACATTCATATCATTATGAACATTTCCCGAGGTTTCTCCACCTTAAATAAAGCTCAAACCGGCCACAAACGACAGACCGAGAACTCAGCCATAACCTCGCATTTGAATCCGAGACAGATACCGAGAATTGTCGTTAAAGCCGATCATTTCTCTTGGTCGTAGTCGATCGTGGACACATGAATGAACCAATACAACAGGATCTTCAAACTCAATTCTAAGAGCGACGCGCAACAAAACCATCAATGCTCGCCGACGACTAACCGGCGGACAAAAACGAAAATTTGCAACCTTTGTTCGCCAACAACGAAGCACAAAAAGAGTAGGGTATTAAAATTGAAATCGGTCCAATGTTTTTCTCCATATCTTGTCTTTAAGAAGTGCGATCGAGGAAAGGAAAACTATTTCTGAGGGCTGATAAGATCTGCTTTTCGATCGGGATAACGATATAAACCTTTGCATGCATTTGATTTTCGCGTAATGCCCCTTTAAGACCCTGCAATTAGAAAAATGTCTGTAAGGGTTTGCATGGGAATCGTGAAATCCATGTTCCATTCTGGTCCATGAGTTATATGACATTTAAGTTTACATTCAATTCTATTGTCAGTTTCAGAAATTGAACTTTAATGTCAATGGTAAATAAATCATGGACCAGAATCGAATGTGGAATTCTTGATCCCAAAACATGCTCCTTCCAGCATTTTCCAAATTTCTGGGTCTAAATGATGAGTGACTTTACCAAACAAAATTTTCACATCTATATTAACCTTTGACTGATAGGTTAATATGCTAGTTTTGAATATCGCCAAAATACTTTTTATTCCACAGCCCCCCAAACGCCTGAACTTTTTTGACTCACCCGGTATATATCTATATATGTTCATCTAAAATATTTTCAACTAAAACTTAAAATATACTAACGAACGAATTCAATAAATGACGAAAGTGCAAGGAACATGAAAATACATTGCATCCCTGCAACTATTAGACTTAACATCACACTACGTAGCTATACACTATCATAGGTTTCAAATATTTAAAAAGCTGGGTGTAAAATTCTATGATATATCTCTTTGAACTGAATAGCTTCAAAGAAACTTGCAATATTTTAAAGTAAATCTGCCGTTGGACTTTTCTGAAATCTTCAATATTTTCAGAATTACAGTTTTTTTCTTCTTTTCTTTATTAAGAATTAATAAAATAATTTAAAAATTCAAGAACATTTTCGAAAAAAATTAAAACTATTGTATTTTCTAAACATGTTGACGAAAGATCAAATAATTTTCAAGAAAATCATAGTTTATGGATGCCTACAATATGGCATCAAGCAAAAGTCTTCCACTCTTCTGGTTTGTGATTTAGAAATTTGATGACGTCACAACATAAAATGAGCTGAAATATGAAATAGGCTAGAATTTCGACAAATATTCAAGATTTCTGAAAAGTCCAACGGTAGAATCATACAAAAATGGCTAAAGATTCTTTCAAGTCATTCAGTTTAAAGAAATGGGTCAATAAATTTTACACCCGCCTTTTTTCGTAGATTTAAAGATTTTGAACCTATGCTCTATACACTACTCACCAATTATATAGTTACACTTAACATAAATACTACTTAACATAGATACTGTTACTAATACCAATACTAATGCTATAGATAGTAACACAAATACAAGACAATAACCTAACATGAACCACACGAAGAAAAAAGAACCGCTACAGTGACCACTTCACAAAATAAACCGTCAGAGAACCCGTGAATGAAATCAGATGTCGTTAAACAAGGGAGACAAAGTCACTTACCGCTGATCGATCCCATGGAGGTGTCACTAAAATGGAATAAAGAACGGACATCAAAGGTTTGAACCATGTGAATGCAAATGCAGCGTAAGCAAGACAATAAGCACACTCAACCATAATTCATCTCTCATCAGAATGTAATTATGGTCTATGCACAGTGAGCCTCGATGCGAAGAGGAGGCGAAATAGAAGTGTCATGTTGACTAGCCTCACCAATTCATTGGCTGGTTTCCAAAAACCATGCAATCACCACAATGAAAATGCCTATAATAGTGCACTATGCTACAGCCAAATGACAAGACGTTTCACCACATTTTTACGATGCAAAAATTTCCAGTTAAAATCTGGTCATGTGGCAACCTTGTAGCGACGAACATATACCTTTTAGCTGTTCTGAGAAAGAATGTGAATCCAACGATGTTCGATGCACTCTGAAGAATTTTCGAACATGCACAATAGTGACAGAGGCTCCACACCACTTGATCGAACGTCTTGTATTGTGTATAAAAACAATGCTTCATCCAGGCTCTTTTGTAGAGCAGCTAAAAAGGTCCATTCAGGTCCCTAAGTAACACAGAGAAACTCAAAAGCACAGTCGAGCAAAATATCCAGTTGTCTGGCCATCGATACTGAATACTCCTGTACGTTGGCTATACACAGCTCGACTTTCTGAAGATTATGGTGATAAGTTGAGCGAAAAATCCAGTCGTTAGGGAGCGGCTTGACATTGCATCTACTTCTGGAAAGAGATATTTTCGTATGCTATTGCGGACCACAAAATAGACGGCTGCAGGGAAGAAAGCTGCAACATTCGATTGGTAAACAAAAAGCATCTTCGTAAAACGCCATTGGATGCAAGTTTCTGGTTCATGTTAAAGATGTTTACATAAAGCTGCCAGACAATGCAGTTAAATTAGGAAAAATATGTTTCATGAATTATCAGTTGTGTCATGTCAAACAGTGAGCCATGCTAACTTTTAAAGAAATCTAGATGAAGAAATTTACGGACGCTACGGAAAAATGTAGTGATAGCTTCAGTTTGTAATGAGGTAAACGCTAGATACAATAAGGATAGAACGCAATAAATTAACAAACAGTGTTATATTAGAATAATTCAATTTCCTAAAAGCTGCATGGGAATAATCAAGTAACAAAAATAATGTAACCATCTTTTCAAACACTAGATTCCAAAAGAGATAAAGTTTTTACTTTAACAATGTGGGAAGACAAATTGCGAGTAAAAAGCCACAAAGCGTGGAGATAATTATATATAAACCAATGCAAGGATGCAGTAATTAAAAATTCAATTAGTCCTGGTTTGAGTTTAATTTCACTCACCTACTGCTCAATTCAAATGACGCTATAATTGTTATTCAAATCTATCCAGAAGTATCTTAACGGAGTCTATTATATACACAACAAAATACAGCTTCTTACTTCGGGAAGCATCTCGATATTGTAATATGCAGATCTTGCAGGAATCAAGAATGTACCTGGTTATAAAGGTCAACCAAATCTAAACAACTCATACCTATCCAGCTGCTAGGCAAAGTTTTGACAAACTGAACTCTCAAAACATCAAGGACAACCTACAGTTAGTTCATGGGCAAAAGTTTCGCTCCAAGTGGTAAAGAATTCTTATAACTGCAAAGTAACGAAATACGATTTGAACCTGGACACTGCTGTGGTCTAAAATGGAAGAAAGGATCTCAGCTAACGACACTTAGGCAGAAACCCACACACAGATAGTGAAGTGCACAACGTTGTTATGATAGAGAGCCAGTTGCTAAAACTGTTTCACAATTGCTAGCTGTCAGTGAACTCTCCAATGACGTCCAGAAATGGCACAATAATAGTGAAATAGTTGATAGCATACCCTAAAAGGAACTGATCCTTTGTCGAACGATGCTTTAAAACGAAACCTCGAATCATATTATTCGAGAGTTTTATTATCGAAGCACGCGAATCTAAATCTCCCTCCGTTACTGCTCAGTTGAAATGACGCAACAACTGACATTCAAATTTATCTAAATGTTTTCACAGTGGCAAAACATATACGATCAAATGCAGCTTTTCTGTCAGCAGCGATTATCTTAATGTAGAAAGAGGTTAAAGCAATTAACAGAGTTAAAAGTGAAATATGACTATTTGTTTGAAAGAACTGAGAAATTTACTCCATATCTACGAATCTTTTACAAGAAACTGCTTATAAGAAACCCAACTCTCAGATCTTCAAAAAGTTAGAAACTTCAATACCAGGAAAAATTATTCAAGAAACTATTTATTTCAGTCAAGGAAATCCTTCGAATGTTTGAAAGTTGCGTGCGCCAAGTAACTGAGAACGCACTTAGAAAATACTATTTCTAAACATTGGAAAGGCAAATTGTAAATAGCATCGGTTTGAAATGCTCACGAGGGCCGAGATAGTAAACATGATGACTGCCGCAGAACTCGCAAGAAACTCGTAAGACACTCAGGGCGCCAAACATTTGATAATTTTAAGAAACTAGCACAAATTTTGAGTTTCTTATCACAAATACGTGTAGATAACAAGAAGTTGCCTATGGCCTGTAATTTTTCAGGCTTTTGCCTAGCTCGAAGTCTCTCCACCAATTTACACCCTGGACTTTCAAGAGATCAAAACTGAATCCTGGAATCATCCAGAATCTGATGATTATCACTGCACAAGAATCCAGATCTAGATTATCTCCACTGAGTTCAAATTACGTCAACCTTCTTGTTAGAGCTGAGACTTCAAGGAAGTACAAAGACCAATGTACTTTGCATGAAGTCAGGGACTTGCTGTGCACATCTTTAACAATAACTGACTGTACGAAATTCACAAAAAGAAAATAAAACGACGGCAAAGGCTGCTAGTCTTTGCAGAGTCCAGAGAAAGTGACAGCTCCATGGCTATGAGCCGGAGGAATGCTTTCTTGTTGATGTCATAAAAGAGGAAGGTCTAGTAGTCTTTACCAAAATGTGATTTAAGCAGCAGCAACTGATGTATAAATTCTAGGGCAACAAACAACGAGATTAGTTAAAAGAAAGTCGGTTCATTCTGATGTGGTTGTAATGAGGAAGGTTTAGCAAACAAAATTGGCACCGGAGAAAGAATTGATCTTTCCATGGACTCTGGGTTTGTACTCCCTTGAAGTCAATTGTTTTCTACTCTTGGTGCATTCGCTTAGCAGTTGCATTTTGCATTCTATGATTCAATTCATTCTCCTCTATCTTAACTTCTCCGCACCAAGAGAGATCCACATTTTAACATGAAACTACTTATAAGAAAACAAACTCTCTGATCACCGAAAATTAAGAATTCCCAGTGCTGGGAAAACGTTGTTTGAGTGGTATAAAATACCACATAAAAACTTTTCTGCTTTGCCTGAAGCTTTTCAATTCGCCAGTGAAGATGACTTATCATTGTTTACTGCATTTTATCACTTGGTGAGCAATCTTTGAACATGTCTGTCTTCTCTAAGGCATAAGAGAGGTCCAATACCGAAAAATAAAACGTGACAAACTTTCTGTACTGGCTGGGCTAATTCTTTTCGATTCGATATTGGGCTCAAGTCATCTTCAGCCAAACTGTTGCTCGTTGAAAGACGATTTCACAAGGAATCCACAATTGTACCTCAAAGCACACTAGAGTTCCACCATTCAACCACAGCCCAAATAATCCGTTGATGAGCACATATTCTTGATAACCTCAGGACATCTTTATTCCTCTCCGTACTACGTATTTCTTCTTTGTCTATAAAACATGTAACCAGACAAATCAACTGCGAGAATTAATCCGCTCTCCTTGGTTTCATGAAGGGTGTTCCAAGATTAATCAAATTGTAACTGTGATATGGTTTGAGTGCTGTTGTTGACAATCTAGTTTCGGTCAATCATGACTTAGTTTCAAGAAACAATTAAACTTCTTTCCAAGTAACACAGTGACATCATCGAATTTCAGATTATGAAAATATCAGCAGGCTTTCCTACCGGAGGAACTGATCTCAATTTCTAGGCTTTACATGTAGCCAGTAACGAAAGTTTTTACAATAATCAAATTTTGAGTTCTTAGATGGATTTTCGGGAAGGTTTTCATAAAAAATCTTCATGTTTACTAACAGTGCTCTCGTGCACTTCTCAAAAAGGTTTTTTGGACCCTTTTCCATAGTTAGACATCACTCAAATAGCTTGCGAGTGATCAGATACAGAAAACAAGCAAAAACTTATATTATGCCTAGGATTTCCTCTTTTGAAATATATAGTTTCTTAAGTTACTGGAGTGTCTTAATCTTTAGGCGATCTGAGAGTTGAGTTTCTTAAAAGTACTTTCATACAAAATCTATGTGTCAAATACTGGAAATAAATGAAAGCAAGGTAAAAATATGATCTGGACTTCCTCAAATATAACGAAAAGTTTCTTTAGGATTTCAGACATCTGAGAGTCCGAGTTTCTTGCAAACAGTTTCATATAAAAAAATACATGTAGAATATACGAAATAAGTAAAAATATGATCGGGACTTCCTCGTAAAAAAGGAAAAGTTTCTGAATGATTTCAGTAATTTGAGAGTTGAGTTTTTTATAAAGAGTTTCTTATACAAGATATGAGGAAAGTAACAACGATTATGTATGCTTTTGTACAATGGCTCCGACAAGACTTTGATCAATTAAAGAAGTCTGACCTGACAAATAACTTCAGCAAACACCAGACAATTTATCAACAAGACATTTGTCAAGTGTACAAACCAAACCTATATCTCTCCTTGTGTCTGTAAAACTTGCGCCAGGGCTTAAGGCCCAACTCAGACTGAGAATGAATTAAAATCCATTGAAATCTCATTACCTGCGTATTTGCAAATCCTCGTAAACCATGACTTCCAAAAAACAAGAATTTTAACCAAAAAACCACAAACTTAACTCCACTTGGTCGAAAGATTCACGGCTGTGATTTTACCAGACCAAAATACTTTAAAAACAAGCCACACAATTGATATCTCGTGTAATGTAAAACTTCACTTGTCGTGTCAAGATACTTTATCATTGATAACTTAGTCCTCCATGTCGTATAAATCGTTCATGAATATTCCAGTCAATGTTTACGAAGCTTTTAATCAAATAAGAGTGTTAAGCGATTTTGTAATAAATCTAATAAAACACTCCCGACTCTTTGCGAGAATTTCCATTGAGCCGTAGAGGAGACTTATTATTGTCTTTGCAGTATCTTTCAAGCCTGAAGCAATACCGGGGGTAAGGTACCTGGAGCAAATGCATGACATCACAGATTGTTAGCGATCCAAGAAATGCCAGCCTTCCAACCTTGCTCGTGGAAACTCGGAGCTATACAGAATTTTGTCACGCTTTTCAGAGAGTAGTTTTAAACTTTTGGCCAAAGCTTTGGACAGAAGGATCTCGACGACCATTTTCCCTGAAGTAATATTTTTCGTAAGGTTTCGATATTTTGCAAACAAATCATAGAACTGCATACACAAAAAATAAACAGCATCACCATATATGCTTAACTGGAAGGACTTGACTGCAGTTGCATTTGGCATTCTGTGATTCAATTAATTCTGCTCTACTTTAACTACTCCGCGCCAAAAGATATCCGCATTTTTATATGAAACAGCTGGTTCCTCCTGATTGAAGGACTTTCAGAGAAAACAGAAGACTTGAAAAGAAAGACTGAAAGCTTGTTGAAATCATGGCCCAATAACTTCCAGTATAAATTACATTCTGTCTCATAATATGATCTTCTAAATGGATACTTATTTGTCAAAATGCAGTACAGTTTCCTAGCGACTGTGAAAACCACAGCTATCTATTGTAAAGATTCTCTTTCTTCCATCAGATCTCTACCCGATTTTCCTGTATTAATTTTAATCTTACTTTGATCAAAATTTGAAACTTCATCTACTTTAAACTTTGTTATCAAGGTATCAAAGGTTGAAAAACCGCTCTGCAATTCCTTGTGGAAAGTTTTCTAAAAGTATCAAGTCTTTGTCGAAGACTATCAGCAAGTTCTGTTCTGCGTTCGAAAAATTTCCAAAAACAGATATATTTGTCTCCTTGAAAACTTGCGAAAACAAACGATACTCTCTCTCTCTCTCTCTCTGCCATTCATCACAAAAGACATCACACAACACGACACACAACAGGCTGAATTTTATCAATGGAGAATGAAAAACTGTCTGTGAAAAACATTCAGCTGCAATAACAAACTTATTGTGAAAATAAACAATTCAATGGTGAAACGAAGGAGACAAATCGTAAACAACTCTTTGAATCCTTGAAAACATCAGGTCAACCATGTACCTATTCCCCCCCCCCCGGGCCACTCACGCCGACAATCACAGTAAGAAACGGGTGTGTAACAGCAAGTGTATGAGTCACAATAGAATTCAACAGTAACGCAGAATATCCCGTCAAGAAACGGGCATAATTAAGGCCGGGGGTTAATCTTTACACTAAAACAATGGGTTGAAGCCACATCGACATCCGGCAAAAGAATAAAGAAGTCTATAAGACAAAAAAGTCGGATTCAAAGATCTGTAGATCAATCGGAAGGCTTACCCACAACATTACGTACTTGGCAATACTTAGAATGTGAAGGAGTGTCCTTCTAAAAAGGAAAGCATTGTAAAACTGCCTTCTTCATTACAAAGAGCTTTATGGTAGCTAGTTGCATCACTAGAAACATGAAGAAATGGACAGTGTAAACTACTTTATCAAGGCTATTCACATCATTTGCAAGGAGCAAGATTGAGTACTGAAGACTTTTACAAACTCTGATGAAGTTTGGCGTCTTTCAGTTGTTTATAAGTTTGTTTTGAAGTTTTATTTTAACACAAATAGCGTCAAACATCCGAATGACCTTGGAAGCCTAGTTCTTAAAGAACCATTGTGGTTTACATCATAATCTAAAGCTTTGCTTCTCATCCACCAGGTAACCTAATAAGAAGGCTCATGACGTGGATCTTACGAAGCTCTCTGCAGTCAAAAGTTCTCGACAACTGTTTGCATCACAATTTAGTCGAAAGGCTTGGCTATCTTATGAGATGCTACATGGCCACTTTATAGCTTTGATTACCAACTCGCAAAACCAGATTCAAAGAAAATTTCGAATTCTACATTCTCAGTCGAGTGTAATTATTGCCATCCTTTCAGTAAACAGGAAAGTGGTAGGGCATTTATGACGCAAAATCCTTTTTTTGTGAAAGCTTACTTTATCATCTTCATAAATACATCTCCTTGGAGTAAACTCCTGAGTCCCAAAGATAAAACCTCTAGATTCAACAGCGAGCATTGAGAATGGTACACCACCATTTCAAATGTAGGGCCACAATGAAGCATAGGAAGATGCAGTGTAAACAAAGGCAGATTTAGCAACATAATAGCATCAGTTGCTTAAAATGACACCGGAGTTTAAAGCGATTAGTGATTTCAGACAAAGAAATTCTCTCAACCAGTAATTCAGAACAAACAAATCAGCAAAGGTTGCACTAAAAACAGAATGGCAAACTGTCGCCTTGTGCAAGCGAAAGGTGGTTTTAAATGAAGAGATGAATTTTAAGGTACTTCGCAGCACCAATTACTTGTCTCAAGACTAATTATTCCCCAATTAAGCTTCACTTTAATTGTAAAATAAGTCCTTGAATCTACTCACTTTGAGAAATCCTACAAATCAAGTAAAAATATCCTAATTAAGAAATCTTGCCAAGAATTTTTTGCTTATCACACGGTCAATTTGCTTTAAGAAAACAGTTACTAATCAAGTAAGAATATTCTTATTAAGAATTCTTTCCAACACTGTTTTGCTTACCACACGGACAAGTATAAATGTGCTCATTTCAAGAGATTTTGTACTTGCAACAAACATTTCACTCCTCGGCTATGAGAATCAAAAATTTGCTGTGTGTGAAAGCAGTAGGAAGAAGAATAAGAAGAAGGGTCAAAATAAAGATCTGTCTTAAGGATGCCATACATTTGGTGCAAAAGCTGAGCATTGATGATTTCAATTAAACCTTAAATATATTACGCACATACTAATCGGTTTTGTGTTGTACAGGAAAATATAAAGCCCGAGGTCTTAGAAGTACAGACCGAGCTTGCGAGGTCTGTGCATTAAGCCCGAGGGCTTTATATTTTCCTGTACAACGACAAAACCGGTTAGTATGAGTTTTATTACCTGACATCTTCTATTCTTGACTCGCATTTCATCAAACACATTTTGTTACAATCATGTCGTCTGAGTTCACTGCAAATCTCACAGGCCTAGGCCTAAAGCAGTTGCTGTGGTGACAAAAACGCGCCCTTGTATCGTATTATACAAAGGTACGGGAAACCCGCGGGAAATGTGTGATTAGCCAATAGGAATGGCGGGATTCTGTATTGCCTCGTTTTTGAAACTCCAGTCAGGTAATAATAGAATTGTAATGCCTCTGCTCGACTATGCATGTTATAAATCCATTAAACCTTCATGGTCTCTGCTATTACTGGAATAGCAACATAGTAACAACTCAACATCTCTTACGAATTCCCCAGAGAAAAACTGCTATTGAAAACCAATATTCAGATAAACAACTAAAGCCTTTTTGTGGCAAAAACCAATATGTGTATGCGGTAAAAACTGATTTCTGTTTACAGAGGAATTTCTCTGATATCATAAACCACCACAACAACAGCGATTTCTCAATGCAAATCTCTTTTGTCTAAATGCGGTAACAACCTCAAGATATTTCGTGGCTTTTCTCACAACACAAAGGCGTTCCTGTTACCTCATGAGAATCACTAATATGTCATCATTGACAGAGAGATTCGGCTTCAGTAGCACTGTAGTGACTGAAACATCCTTATCAAGAATACAAATGACAATTTCAATGTAAATTCGCTTTAATGCAAAAGGACGACCTAAAAAGGATCGCAAGGCAAATTAATGTTTCTTTAAAAAAGCGACAAAACACCCTACCTTGCATGCATTTATCAAATTAACTTTATTCGTTTCAAAATACATATCAGGACGCCTGCCACCTCGGGAAACAGCTCCTGAATCAATAATTTCTATAGATTTCAAATCTCAAACAAAACACTGGGTTCCAATCGAAAATTTGATAGCACTTCATCTAAACAGACATAGCTCTCGTCTCTAAAATTTCATCCTGAAAGAAAATGCAAAAACATATCTTACTGGCCTTTTAACCAACTCAACTGCATTTGGGCTGCCTGGAAATTTACAGTTAAAAACCTTCCCTTACTTCAAACAACTTTACATCCGTGTTTTCCAGAGACGAACCACAACGTCAACCATATTTCATTTTGAGCACCCCTTTGGGAAGGTCCACATGAGAAGTGCTCTTATGCTCCTCCACATGAAACAGGATAAAAGCAACTTAAAAGATCAGCTCCAGTAAAGACTAAAATAAATATAATCTCCTGAAATGTTCTTACAGACCCCACCCACCGGATAATAATCTTTCCAGGAACATTGTATCAGCCATCAAATCTTAGCTCTTAGGATTAGCTTCCACGAATACTCATAAGGAAAAAAGTTGATTTGAGGATTGTTTCAATATTGGCAGCCAAGTTTAATCCAGCTTTCTCAAGTTTCAATGTACTAGGCTTACAAGGACAAAACAGATGGCAGGATCCTATAGCTCAGGATAGATTAAATGTATCTACCACTGTGAAACTATTTTGAAGAGCATCATAGAGGCTTAAATATAAGTCTAAATGTACATATGATCATGGGGTGCTAATATGATGTAACATTCAACTGTCTCAAATTATTACGTTTTGATGCATATGTAGCAAATGAAATTAAGCAAAGTATAGAATGGCAATGCCTTGATAGATTGATTGATTGATTGATTGATTGATTACTTGATTAAAAGCACTCGGCAGATGCCAAAAACTGAATGGTTGAAATTATCTATTATCAGGATAGGGCTCAAACCTTTCAAATCTTTAAAGAGGTGGGTGCAAAATCATATATACAACACTTTTCTATGGATATATATATTGAATAACTTGAAAGGAAGTTTGGGTAGTTTTGTTAATCTGCCATGGCAAATTTTTGATATCTTGATCATTTTCAAAATGGGGGCAAACTGATTATTGTTGTAAAAGTTGATCAAAAAATTTGAAAGAATTAGAATTATATATAGCAAATTTTAAATTATATACTTGAACTAAAATTGATACAATCTTCAAGAAAACCATAGTTTGTGAAGGTCTACAATCTGGTGGTAAGCAGACATCTGCAGCTCTTCTGGTTAAGGATTTGGAAGTTTGATAATGCTACGACCTCAAAATTAAAAATGCCGCCATTTTGATACTGATCAAGATATCAAGAAGTTACCTGGGCACATTTACAGCAAATTACCCAAGTTCCTCTCAAGTATTTTAATTTTTAAAAAATGTGAAAGAATTCTACAGCCACCATTCAAAGATTTGAGCCATGTGCCTCCATCTTTGTAGTCATTGATTAATATTTCTGCAATGGAATCTCGAAAACTATCACACAAAGTAAGTCACTCACCCCATATTTCCAACTTTACGGTCTTCCAATGCTCTCCTGAAAGAAAAACAATAGCACAATGTAAACACATTTGATAATGACAGAATGATAGGTGTTGAAGTCAGAACCATACCCATAAACAAACAAGTATATATTCAATGTAGATGCTTATAATAAAAAATTGGTTTTCTCCAATGTTATTCCCTGCTTTCAGCTGAATGCAGAAAGTCCGTTCAGTCGCTTAGGTTTGCTGATGAGGCGAGGGGAACCTCAATCACATAAGTCAGAAGAGATCAACAAGATAGAGACATCAAAGATATTCTGTGCAGCATAGATACATCTTTCAGGCATACCACAAAGGAATTTGGATTGAACGACCGCTTTTATAAATTTTGATCTTGTTGTTACAGTGAGCAAGCTGGGATACTGCAATCTAGTCTAAAACAAAGCCAAAACAGTCCATATGTCACTTACTGTCCTACTGTTTGAACATCAGTAACGTAAATCAAATAGAAAAGGTGATATTTAGATTGCCCAATCTCCATGGCTAATGCCATTTTTAACTCTATCCATGACAACAATCTGATAACCTTGGTAACATAAGCAGATTTCAAGGAAAGCATTAATCCACCTTAACATTTGACATTTGAAAGCAAGTTAAAATACAAGAATTTCTATAAACTTGATGCAGATATATTTGGACAGAAATATACCAGAATACATTTGATGACACTGAGGCATTTTGAAATTTCTTTTTTTACATTCCAATAAGAATTTATGATACCAATTTACTAGTTACATTACTTAGAGAATACTTAACAACACTACAAGGATGATGCCACTGAGTGCAAAAATACTATGACTACTATGTGGCATCACAAAAAACTGAGACAACTTGCATATGAATTACGAAAGGAAAATAATACAAGACGAGAAAAAAGAAGCAAACACCACTACACTCTGTGTCAAACTGGATATCAGGTGAACAATGTCCATGAATATAGTAGACAAGATGTTTGCTGCGTTATGAGTAATTCCGCATTTTAAAAAAATTGATAATAATAGTGATAATAATAAATTTGGACTTGTGTCCTCATTAGAAATCACCCTATGATGATGAACACAAGTCCAATAGGCCCCAGTGTCTTCAAATTTGTTCTCCAATTTTTTGTCATTGACATCTCTCGACATCAGGTTAGGTTTAGAGTAATACATGTTACCAAATGTTTGTAAGTATAGATATAAATACATACAAGTAAGAGTCAACTAACGCTGATGAATTTTGGCTTTCGTTGTCACTGTCTATTTCACTTCCTCCATGTGCTCTCCATACAAAGGAATCATCTGTATCACTGCAATAAAAAATTATGTTTCAGTATTTTAAAAAAGGGTCTGATAAAAAAGGGCTGAAGCCAAGGGACACAGGCTTTAGACAGGCTGAAAAACTGGGTCTCTTGTTGCTCCGTGCAAATTAAAGCATGGGTGGCTAGACACTGCAGTTGTGCTTCATTGCTGATTTGTTCTTTGTTCTTTGTTCTTTGCTTTGTTTGTGTTTCAGAACAACTCTGCTCAAGGTACGATTATTTTTATTCTTGAATGTTTTATTTAAATCTATATCGTACAACACGCTCAAAATAAGATTGTTTGGTGCTTTCTTCTTTGCCAAGGATGAAATTACTTGCTACTATGGAGGAGCTAGCGCGCGCGACTTTAGACATCCACGGAAGGAACATATAAATTTTCCTCCGCAGCAGCATATAAACTGAAACATAACTGCATTGTCTAACAACCCATGATTAAACGACAAGTAAAGGGTGAGTATGATTAATGATAAAACACAAGATTATACAGTTATGAATGGTGTATCATACTTTTCCTACCATTTTTTGCTGTTTCTCAGCAAAATTGAATATTCAAATAAGCGACCAGAGAATACTGACATCATAACAGCCAAGAATGTTTTTCTGACGTCACGCCCAACGAAAACGAGGCCGCTCGATCGTTTTCTTGTCTTGCCTCTTGATCGCTGCTAGCCTCTTCATCGTGTTTTGTTCAAAAAGTGGCGATGATGTTTGGCCTAAATTCACAAAATGTTGAGCTTATTTACTGATCTACTATATGAGAAACAGAGCGAAACACGCTGATCTGCAAGAAAGGGAATGACCAGCTGCAGAAAGAAGACAGCAAATGAGAAAAGTAACGTCAAACACAGTTTTCAAATTTCATCATTAGAACGCATTCCTGCATACTTGTTAAGTTGAAATGCTCACAAAAAACGAACATGATGTCTTTCTCCTAGGACGCAGAAGGGTTTTGGGCTTAATCACACCATATGGAACCAGAATCTACTAAGACGTCGGGATGCCATTTCGGTTTCCGTAAAATTGACCGTTTCCAGCTTCCAAGGAAATGCGTGGCCTACCAAATCTACGTAAAGCCATGGGTGCATTAACATGGGGCTACTCCCTGTTTATCTTAATAAAGACTTAGTTAACGTTTAAAAACTGCAATGCTAAGGCATCTTGTTGTCCCCTTGTTATATGTAAATAGTAAATATCTATACAAATGGGGAATAAACCATTCCGAATTCTCAATAATTCACTGAGGACAAAATATTCCTCTGACAAGTTGCAAGGTTTAGGAAACGTTGAGAACAAACTTACTATCTTCGTGAAAATTTTTTGGCATTTCAGAAGAAGAGCTTAGAGTGCCCCCCAGGAATAAATACACTGAGTAATTCAACACATCAATGGGCGTCCAATAGGAAAATTTTGCATAAGATAGCTACGAATAAGTTGCATAGGGAGGCAGGGCCACCGAGAGGGGGGAACAGGAGGGGTAGTTTGCCAGAGGGCCTCGGGTCTAAGGGGCCTCAAAACTGAGGTCTTTTAACGTTTGGACTGCAAGAAATGCTCTGAAACGCAATTTAAAGCCAATCTAAAAGACGTGATCAAGATCATTTTCTCCTCGCTTCGCTTGCAGGGGCCTCATTTCCAGTTTTGCCTCTGGGCCTCTCAAAGCTCTCGGCGGCTGGCGGCCCTGTTATGGAGTTACGATAAATGTTTTTTAAGAATTTCGATGTTATTATAGGAATGACTTTCACATAACAAACTGTGCATGTGGGGATTTCGCCTGCCAAGTGCTTGGAAATGAGCTGTACTTCTTCAGAGGGAAGCAGTAATAGCGAGCGAAGGTGACTATAAGACTCCGTTTACACAGTAACGGTACTGTTTCGATCCGTCACAATTTCATAACGTTTCATTCCCGTTTACACAGTGACGGATTAAATTTGTATCGGTACGCCCTCGCGTTTACACTGTACCGGAGCGAGGGGCACTTTATTGCTTGGGCATGCGCAATGAAGTTTGCTGTGTATTTGGCGGTATGTGAAGGAAAGCAAGATGGCGGCAAATAAAGCCTGCAAGAAGAAGTCAGACGAAAACAAATCTTCCAAAACATTCTCTTGGACAGATGAAGGAACTTCCCTGCTTTTGCAAGTTGTGAAAGTCTACAAGGCTTCCAAAACAGCCACAGGACTTGACTGGGAGACGGTAAAAACGGATATGAAGATATCACAGAGAGAGATTTCAGGCCCAGTATCCCCAATATGATGATCAATATGAGCCCAGTACCCCCAATATGATTTCAGGCCCAATACGAGTTGACTCCTTATCCTCATTATTCTCTCAGATCTCCCCATCCCTCCAAAATTTTCTAAAATTGACGTTGCCTTCTGAGATGCTGGTTGCTAAAAACTGCAGCTAAAACTGCATTTGAATTAACAAGAGCTAGAAGTGAAAAAATTACCTATAAAATATTTGTGACAAACTGACGATACGAACCCTCCATTTTGATGTTTTCCTGGTAATTTTCTAAAAGTTTGGCGCCTTAGCTGTAGCCGTCTCCTACCACAAAAAGTGCCCTCGTTTTCGTAGCGTATCAAAAATGTAACGGCAAATGCGTTTACACTGTGCCGGATCACCAGCGCTCCGCTTTCCTAGCCGTATCAAAAATGATACGGCTAACCGTATCAAAACTGTGACGGATCCACTTGGCATGTGTAAACGGAAGGCCGTTCCGTAACAGTTTTGTAACGGATCCAAATTGTACCGTTACTGTGTAAACGGGGTCTAAATGTGGGACGGAGCATAAGAGTGCAAAAGGGCAAGCTGTCTTTTAGAAGAGACATGATAAGGCCACACTTTTTTGCCGTCCACCTTTTCAGCTGCCATGAAGATAAGGTCTTCGTAAATCAACCTTTGTCTTCAAACACAATTGCAAAAATACTGAAAGGAAAGTCTGTTTGCAAACAGCCTAACACATTGCATTCAAAATCCAAATAGGTATAGTTCGCAAAATACAGATAATTACAAACTTTGAAAACGTTTGGATCAAGTTTCATCCTTGTTGGGGAGACGAGATACGCTTTGTTCGAGAAAACTTATAGGTCCCCCCGTGCAGTGGGTTAAAGCTCATGCGCAGTAGCGCTTTGGAGTTGAAGCGGTGGTGACGGGCGCATAAGCTTTAACCCACTGCACGGGGGGACACATAAGGTTTCTCGGACAAAGCGTATCTCGTCTCCCCAACAAATCCGGAGGCTTCCATAAGAGTATTTTTCTCTGGACGACAAGACTTGCCCTAAGTCTATTTCGTCAATCAAAAACATAGGGAAAGGTAATAACTTTCAGACAGACTTATTACAGATGACGAAATAGACTTGGGGCAAGTCTAATGGATGACTGCATTGTTGGTTACAAGAGACAACAAATTCTGCACTTTCAGTTGCTTTGTTTTCGTGAAAACTTCCTGGCAGAATTTGAAATACAGAAAAAGCTCTATTAAGCCCCCTTCTCTATTAAGCCCCCTCTCTATTAAGGCCCCCTCTCTAATAAGCCCCTCCCTTCTGAGTCAAAACTTGAAATAAGCCCCCCTCGCTATTAAGCCCCCCCCCCACTTAAACAAACTTCTAGAATCTACCAAATATTTTCCATTTGTTTTAGTATAGTTTGGGATAAAAACTGTGTCGAACTTACGCACTTGAGCCGTAAAGTTTTAAGTTGATTCCGCAAAATATGGGATAAAAGAACTGAAAAGCTACCAAATATATCTTTGTCACCTGATTTTGTGAATAAGCACCCCTCTCTAATAAGCCCACCTCTGGAAGGTCCGAAATTAAACAAACCCCTGGGGGCTTAATAGAGCTTTTACGGTAATCTTGTTCTCTTCGTAAAATCTCGCCGCTTTGGGACAGTTATCAACTCCTCTTGACGAAAAGGTGATTCTCCTAGTCCAGCATGGCTTAAAAAGATCCTCACACAGGCCTATCCTTTTTGCGGGCTATCATCAACAGGCATGAAGACAGATGGTAGTAATTTTAAGTCCAGCCGAAGGCGCCTTTGGAGCGATTTCCACAATAAAGAGTCAACAAGGGCCGTCTCTTCCCCTCTTCGGCACCTCCTTTCCCGTCTGGTAAACATCCCAACAACTGTAGCCCAAAATGACGATAAAAGCGAAATTAATTTGAGAATTATAACGCATTCCCTGGCATCATACTGGCATTAATTCGCAAATTATCAGGACAATCTTTGATAGTGAAAAATTTTCACAATTTCTGCGTACAATGTCATGCCTGACCCTGAAAAATCGAAAATATTTTGATTCAGAAACCACATATTGACATATCCTTTTTGGAGGCGATAATCGAATGATTATCAGCTGATTAATATGATCATTTCGTGATAAACCAGTAATCACAATATTATCACTTGTGATGCTGAGTGATTAAATTGTGTGATTATTTTGATCAAAGATTCCTTCCGTGTTCTGACCACTTCTGTTATTTACACAAAGAAATGAGATATGTGGAGAAAGTCTACAGCATATTTTCACTTATTTTCAACAAGTTTGGAAGTGTGGGAAATACGGCAAAAGAATCTGCCAACTGTATCACACAACGAAACTATTTATTATTGCCAAACAGCCACTGCAAACCGAACATCTGACAGGACCTGAAGATCTTACTAATTTCTGCGTGTGTTTCGCAAGACTATGGAGCCCTGACTTCTGGCTCGAACGGGGTTCAAACATTATTACTGGAGGCAAATTTCGTAGGATGAGATAGAGAGTTTCCTTTCAAAGTTCTCCATGTAATCCGGATTTTCATTCACCGTCTACAAATTAAATTACAAACTTCTGAATTCAAAAGTTCGATCTTTTTCAACACGAGGAGGAGCAAGTATAAGGCAAGTTTGGAATTTTCATGAAACGAAGTTGTTAGTTGGATTGATTACTCTTCAAAGTCTGATTATTCTTGTTCCTTCACCCTTATATATCGCCGAAACATTTTAAAACACCATGATAGCCACCCTGATAGCTCGATAAATTTAGGAAAAAACAAACTCACTTGTAAACATCAAATAAAACGGTGTCTTTCACAAAAAGCAATGAAGAATCTATTGCAAATCCATCTGATGCACTGTATGTTTAGTTGAAATAAGTTAAAATCCTTCTTCTCCAAAGCCGTTGGCTTGAAACCGTTTCTTGAAATCAATATCTCGCCGATCATCTCAAACCTTTTCACCACAAAAACAACAAAACATGAACGGGCAAACGCCTTAAAAATTCTTGAGTTCAAACATATCAACCTACCTCCACTTGCTAGCCTTGTTCGATAATAACTTCCCGATAATGTTCTACACGATAATGACTTTTGCAAACAGAGGTTCGTCTGTAAACTCAGCTTTCAAATCTAATCCAGATATTTCATCGAAGAAACGACAAACTCCAACCTCCAGTGCAAGAAGCAATTTTCACAACAAAGCCGAATGATCCTAATTCTAACAAACGCACAATAGGCTCTTTTTATCTCGGAAGAAAAGGGATTTTATAAGTCCAACAAAGGTTGTCTTTCTTGAAAACAAATACGTCTGCGAACTGGCTTTGTCATATCATAATTACGTGCTAGGCCACAGAGGAAAACAACTTATTCTTTGCAATTGAATTTTCAATTATATCAAATAATCGCGTTACGTTTCTATAATTCTTATCGTTACTTCTCATTCGCTATGCCTCGTAACGCAAGGGGCTGGGGGTGGGGAATTGGTAACACGTGGTAACAAGCATCATGGAATGACGTAAAAGAACAGGATGCGTCAGTCAATAAGAACGCAGCGCGTTTCCATGACAATCCCTTTGACGCCCCCCTCCCGAAGACACTCGGCGTACATTTCAGAAACACACTGCTGAAAACGATTTGACAACCTCTGCCCAAAACCTTTTCTTCCTCTCTTCAAACTGAAGCTTGTTGAAAGCGAGGGCTCTTCTTCAAGAGAGTTAAAAAGGATTTGACCCTTGCAGATTCGGCAGCAGGATAAATCACAGACTTGTCGATATATGATCGTCAAATTTTGTAAATCCAAGTGGAAGATGCACGGGTTATCAAAAAGCAAGGGAGTGACATCTGCACTCTGCAGTACAACTGTGGTACAGGCTATTGAAAACTTCTCATCAAATGTAGAACAAGACACAAGTTAGTTTCCTGACCACGATAATATCATGTTGCAAAAATGCAACAACATACCTACCGTGTGAGCCAGAAAAGAGTTTCCACTTTTGAAAATTCATTGCACCAAGACTACTTCACAGATTTGAATGATTAAAATTCTATTTAAAAGCTGAAAGAAATGGACGTTTTACCAGAACTAGAAGTATCGATAAATTTATCTTTATAAAAACTTCTCGTTTGCAAAATGAGTGAAAAAGGGCGAAAAAGATTGATCAAACTATAAGGACTCTCTTTACAAAGAGCTATACGCAACTGGCGTTTCACCTCTCCAAAGAGTTATAAGACACCAATTTTCAAGCAAGTACTTAAAATTTTCGATCCCATGGCAATAAGTGTGCAAAGGATATCTCTCACTCACGAGAAACTGCCTTTCCTTTATTATTCTGTGTGATGAGTCCATTATGATTTGATCAATGTTCAAGGCCCTTTTTCAGTAACTTCGCAACCATAAATTACCTATACTTCTAGTACAAGTGAGACAGTAAGAAAAACAAAAAAAATCCCTTGATGTTTTGGATTTTGAACAGAAAATTTGAATCATTTTAATCTGTGAAGTACTTTTGATAATATGAAATTATAAAAGCGGGAATTTTCTTCTGATTCACCAGTAGAATCTTTTAGGCACACAGTCTGTCTATCTCACCCAGTGGCAGACACTTTGCCAAATATTGGGGGATGAAGCTATTGCTTTAGCTAAAAAGCACAGTCGATTTCCTACTGCTTTCAAAGCAAAAGATCTTTGCCATAACCAACATTGGGGGGAATCGCATCCCCTCACTCCCCAAGTGTCCGCCATTGAGCAGTGTTTGTAAAGGAACTTTGTCTTATCATGAATCTCAGGTGAAGTGTAATTTGAGATAGACTTTAGAAAAATCAATTTTTCTTGCTGCACGTGCGTTTTCTTCAGTCATCCTATGTGTGATCAGCAAGGGACTTATGTATACACCTTGGGGTACCAAATAATAGAACATACACTGAAAACTACCTATGCATACTTTAGATCACCTATGTTAGTCTGTTCAAAAGTTTGTTATGACCTTGCAAAATATGAAAAAACAAAGGATTTGATATGGCAATCTCTCATGGCCTCCAAGGACAACAGATACCAGTAAGGCAAGGAAATTATTTTTGATGACATAAAAACTTAAATATACAAAACATTAATGACCAGCAAGAGACAGATATGTGTACCTTGAGGTATCCCAAAATAGAAAATTGCCATTGGTGTGAAAATAGCAAAATCACTGTAAAATATTTCCTTCCGTCTCAAAGACTGAACATTGTGATGAAAGCTTTACAAACAATAGGAATATGATCATCGAGGGAACAATGCATGCACCTTGGGGCACCCCACCGATAGTGCCTGAACTGCAAAGGGTCATCTATTTTTGATAAGTTGTAGTTCAGGACGTCTCTTGCTAATGTAACACAGACTCAACATTACCATGAAAGCCTAATACATAACAGATGGTTGGCTGAGAATTTGCAAATATGTTTCAGCTAATTTTACCAAGCTTATCAAAATCTCTTTCAGATACAAAACGGTTTAACTCATAAATCTCTTGTTCTCCTGTACATATCTAATTAGGTGGAATGTCTTTTCTGGGATGAAGCCATCAATAATGTATTCTGATAATTTCTTGAAAGAGCATTGTAAAGTAGGCTTGACAATGAAATGTTTTACCGTATTTCTTGGCAAGTGAGATTGCCGAGTCATAACATCATGCAGAATCTTATGTGCTATTCAAACTTCGTTGGAAGTTTACTAGAAACACAACTTACATCAAAACTTGTTGGAAACAAAATATGACTCGCATAAATAGACAATAACGCACAAGATGGCACTGAAAAACATTTTAACAAAATGTGCTGTATCAGAATTAAGAATCTTCAATCTTCCTATTAGGATTTGATTAAAAAAGGCAATGCATTTCTTGCTAAAAGATGAATGTGATGTTGCCTTATTCATAATCATGCGCTGAGATGGCAGAAAAATGAGACCTTATTGAGTCCACAACCCCTTGTCATAATGCGCAAGTGGTGGGATCCTGCTGGTTATCAAACCCACTCTGCCAGATTGTTCTGGCTGCAAAGTCAGAGGATTACACCACTGTGCTATAACACCTTCAAAGGACACCATTTCCTTGGACACCATAAAAGAACACAATTTCCTTGGACATCAAACAGAAAATGAATAATAGAAAATAGATTTACCTCACACTTGAAACACTAGCTGCATCGGAGCTTGTTTTCACCTGTAAAACAGAAATTCAAATTTTATGAAACTCAAGCTCTTACATAATGCAGAACATTTATATATATATGATGTTTCAGAAAGAACATAAACCAAACATAATTCAAAGTCTTACAAATTGTCAGAATGTGAGTAGATGTAGTGTATAGTAAACCGTTTGAAAGTTAACTCTTTCTTCTTTCTAATTATACAGTAAAAACCCACGAATAAGAACCTACAATTCTGCAAGTCAGCTTGATTAGATACTTACATATTGAGTATTTAGTGGGAAATTAGGCTATTTAGGTTCTTAAATTGGTTCTTATTTCATTCAGGGCTTTCAGGTATTTCTTTTGTTCCAATTGAAACTTCAAGCCCATTATTTACTGTCAGTTCAGAGGCACCTGGGTACACGAGGCTTCATTCATAATAGCAGTCCGTGGGAGAATCAGAAATTTTACAGAATGCAATGAGAAGCTTTCAAAGCATCTTTAGAGTTCTTTGCAATTTGCACATATGACAGTATCAGTCCATATAGGCTCAATAACAAAGCAGCTGGAATTTTTGTATCTAATTTGGTGATCTCTACAAATAAGAATCTATTTCAACTTTCAGGTTGAATTGGTTCTTATAAATTGGGGGTCTAATTTCAGAATTTCAGCATGTAGGTTTTTAATCACTAAGTTCTTTTACCTGGGTTTTCAGTGTATGCTGTTTGGATACATTAATAGATTTTGTTCATCGTTTCATTGTTAATTGATATTTTCTTAATTATGGCCAATTTCAGATAGAGCATGCTGCAAAATATATGTCAAGATATTTCAAACCTAGAAACCCTGGAGGCGATGCCTTGAGGAGGGAAAAGACAATTTCATCCTCATGAGATGCAATTGTAGATAATGATAAAATATACTCTCACATTCAAGGGGCTGGGTCATGTAATGAACACAAACTTCTTCAAAATGACAATATTGCATTATATTTGATAGGCTGTATTACAAAGACTTTCCAGTCATTTTCTCCTGATGAAGGTGCTATTTTGAAGATGGACTCTTGGATTTCGTAGAGAAAAAATTGACACATTCACATGTTTTATGATTGCATAGTTGGTAAATTTTTAGAAGCAACTTTATTGTGGATTCATCCCATTCACTAAAATCTGTACAGAACACAATGACCATGTATGGGCAACAATACAGATTACAGAGATAACAGGATTATTTATGGTTACCTGACCCATCCCCTTTAAATTTGGTTTAAAGTCTCTCCTCGCAGATCCAAATTCTATCATAGGAACCTCTTAGTTAAAGCAATTCCAGGCCAGTTTAAGCTTCTTGATTCCCCTTGAAATTTGAGACTCATGACAAAATTGTGAATTACAGATATTTTGATGTGGGAAAAAGCTAAACATCCCATGTACAAGTGAACTTTAGGCCTCTAAAAGTGACACCTGCCATGTTCAAACATGACTTCCTCTCTGATAAATGTTTAAAGCAGATGGCTGCCCAAAAATTCTTCACATTTTAAACTTTGTTTCCACAACTAAGTGTTTGGCAAAATGTGCTTTGATGTAACATGTAAATGGACTGAAATAACAGATTTTTATGTTTACTCAGGACCAAAAACACAAAAGCACAGCACAGAAATGTTGTATTCAAAACAAACAGCCAGAATGAAAGATACAGCTAAGTAAATGGTAAGGTGATAATCATTTTTCAATGAAATCATTCAAGTTTGCTGATAACAAATCAAGAATCACACATGTTGATGACTCAGGGGTGTAAACTATTGACAACATGGCTTTGGCCTATTCTTTAGTTTTCAATTATTCCTTATTGCTGTATTTTTGTCACCAACACATGCCTTTGTATCACCAATAAGTTAAGAAACTACAGTACCATAAGAGTATTACTAGATGTGTACCTATTTCTTTGCAAGAAGCTCTCATGATTTGCCAAAAGCAACTTTTGCATTTGCGTTGTACTATATCACTACATGACTTGAACCCAGGTGGGGGTACTTAGTATATTTTGTTAACTGGATGTACACTCCTTCCCAGGTATCGATTTTACCTCTTTTTCTAAAGCCATTTATCAAATAGAAGGCAATTTTTCTAAATCTGATTGTCATAAGTGTCATTTCAATATGTTTTGGAGCATACTTTTCACCAATTTTTTCTAAAGCCAGTGATCTCTTCATTCAAGGGAACATTCTAAAGCGGGATGAAAAAATTATTTCTTGCCCTGCAAACCCCCATGCAGTTGAAAGTCAAGTGGCCTCCCAGGGACTTGACTAAATGCAGTTCATAAGCAGAGGCATGGTGTCATAACACTGGCTATGAAAGACTCACAAAGGCAAATCTGGGAGTTACTCAAATGGATAAAGTTACAGAGACTCTGACTTATGTGAAGTAAATTGGAAACAAAATATATACAAATGGCACATCCATCCTGATCTGATCTTTCTAACTTTCGCAACTATCCTACCCATTGAGTCAACATAAGGAAGTTTGTCTGATAAATGTAATGCGATGTTCATATTATGGAAGGATACATTATCTGTCCATCATGTGAAAAGAAAATATGTGTGCCTTGGAAGCATTGATACTTACTATAATCAAAGGCTTTGATCTGAAATGTTCAAATGCATACAGAGGCCCATTACATGAGACCCAAAATGAAACTCATGCTGGCACGAGCTTTCATATCGGGTGCTGGTCTGAGCTACTGTTGTATTTACATGATGTTGGGGCAATATGAAAACCAAATCACCTTCGTTGATTGTTGTTTTTTTTTGTTTTCTTGCGCGGAGTCACGTGAAACATTTATGACATATTTGGAAAGTTTCATATCGGGTGACATCGTGACACGAGTTCATGCCAGCATGAGTTTCATGTTGGCTCTAATGTAAACAGAGTGCATTTTCATACCGGCATGAGTTTCATGTCGGGTCTTCATGTAAAGGGCCTCGTAGCCTTCAACTTTTTCTCAAGTTCACTTGACTCTGTTTATTTGTCAGTTCAATGGATCTGAAATTCTGTACCTCAAGGCAAAATGAAACTACAAACAGGGTGTGGTTGCTCACAGTTTGAATTACTTGAATTATTTCAGTTTACCAGGAAATTTTGTTGCAGAAACTGCAATAGAAACTGAATGCTGCATTGAATTTATGTTTACGTAAAGTTGTATTTTTAGCTTCTAGCACTGGGATTGAAATGCAGTCCTGGGAATGGACCCAGCAAGACCTTGTGTGTATCTATAGAGTTTAATGGAAAATGGTTCTGTCTTTTCTACAAAGCTGGTATTGATTTGATAGTGATAATCACTTCTGCATAGCTAGAACTGTAAATCTGCAGAAGAACAGATTTTATGACATTTTACAAAATTTTTGGGAGGGTCAAGAACACAACTGTTGATGCTGATTTCTCTTTTGTATAAGATTGGTGGTAAAAATTAATAGTCTTCAAAAGTTTTGACAGGGAATGGTTACAATTTCATTTGTTATGGTAAATAAAAATATCTTTGCACTCAAAGGGGGGAGCAAAAAGGTACTTGGGGTTCTGAGCCATGTTTTAACTACTCTATCTGCATACTATATTTTCTTCAGAAACATTAGCTGTACAAAAGTCACATTCTCTCCAAATTGCCCAAAAAGGCGACAGCTTCTCAGTTTCGTCAGTTTTTGTACATTACTCTCGAGCTTTTCCAGCTTATCCAGTGCAGTAAGGAACCCTAGGCGTAACTTTAAGTTAAACTGGGTGTCTTGGAAACAAAATTTATTATTTCTAGCAGTGGACCTGCAGGCTTCATACGATCAAGTTTGTCTACCACCAGTATTTACAGAAATTTACTCGAAAGCGTTAGGCTGACCTTATGATGTTGTGTGTCTGGTGGGCGTCCTTACTGATCGCCCATCGTTAGTCTGGCTGGGATGGAAAAATTTCCTTTAAATTCCAAGGCCTCCGTAGTCTCGTTTATTGTCTTTGGGAGCCATAAGCATTATTATGAACTTCTGCCAATAATACCAGCAAATCAAACTATTCTAGAAAACATACCTGCCGAAGTTTGAGTATCTATCAAAAATTATAAATGAAAAACGAAAATCCACTTGTCCCGCCTTCCAAAATGGCGCTAGCTGTTCGTGCCTTATTCAAACATTCACCTCCGTTGCCGCGTTCCCACGATTTTACACACAATAATTACCGATAAAGATCTAATATAACATTTGTTACATCTGCGAATGATACTTAACCACCAAACAGCACAACTCACCGTAAAAAGCTGTCAAGTTTTGACAATTGAATGACCTTCTTTGCGTACACGCCTTTAAGCTCGGTTTGAAAACAGTCATGGCCTGGTCGCAACAGTCGTGCAAATACCTGAGAGGTATGACTCGAATACAGACAATAGCAGCTAAAGAATAAGGCAATACAACTCTTTGTTTTCAATACAATAAGTTATTCACGGGTGGCTTCCCGTGTCATACCTCTACAGGCACCCGTTGACAAACAGCTTCATTGCAAAATGAGTAGGCCAACGAAATTCATATTCATTACCTTTTCCAACTGTCTTGCTACGCTCTGTCGCTCAAGTTCCATTTCTTTGGAAAGCTTTTCAAACTGTGCTTCCTACAATGGGATATGAATAAAGCGATGAGCATTCCCGCACATCAAAACAATGATTATTTCTCTGGCTTTAGTTTGGCAACCGTGGATACAAATCTGAGGCGGATTTTGCGATTTTCTAAAATTTTTGAAAATACTACCGTTGACTTACGAGTCATATGTCTCGAGTTGCTTTTGAAATTGGATTTGGGAGGGTTCGTTTCCATGGGAATGATTTGAAAATTCAGAAAAGCTTCGTTTTCCTTTGATTTAATTAGTCATTAAAGGCTCGTAAAGGGATATTTCTGGAAAGGATTAGGTGTAATTAAATTCTAGGTATGGTACGGTATTTTTGGTCTAAAACTTTTCATAATTAACAGTCGATGAGGTGATCGACTTTTGGGTAAAAAATTCAACAATTTAAACGCAAGATGCTTCAAAATTTTAGCACATATTATACAGGATG
The DNA here is from genome assembly GCA_964019985.1 of Aurelia sp. 4 Dawson et al 2005. Taxonomy (NCBI): domain Eukaryota; kingdom Metazoa; phylum Cnidaria; class Scyphozoa; order Semaeostomeae; family Ulmaridae; genus Aurelia; species Aurelia sp. 4 Dawson et al 2005. The sequence goes on along the minus strand of OZ026507.1, from coordinate 14,247,843 downwards.
TCTCATTTACATTTGAAGACAAAAGCCAAGGGTGTATCATAATTTTCTGTCCGCGAAGCCTTTGCAAGATATCTGAACATAATGGGGAACGGCGTTGCAAAATATCTGCCTGCGAAAGTTTAGTTGTAAGAAAATTTTCCTCAATTTTATTCGATTTTTGTGAAGAGAAAATTGGTAAACGAGCATCAAGAATGAATATACTTTTCAGAAAACATTGCTGAAAAATAAGAAAAAACATCTCACTCATTGTTTCGTCCAGGCTACATGCACCGGACAGTTGTTCGGGTAAAGAATGTGCCAAAATTCAGATCACCTTAAAATGCATGGAATTTTCCCGTGAATAATCAACGCTGATTTTAAACTTCTATACCGGCAATTTGGAAAAAAGTAGAGGGGCTTGCCTCCGCTTGCCTGAAAAGAGGGGGAAGTAGGCAGCAAGCGGACATGACAAATTGAAGGAATGCGTTGGAACATTTCAGAAGGTATCATCCGCCTTTAAGAAGATGACATTGACATTGCATGAGGAATGCGTCATGAGTCCTTGAATCGTGAAATTCTGACAACAACCAAAACAATGAAGACATGGGTAGGGAGGTATTGAATAACAACAGATATCTATTCACATGCAAAATATAGCGAAATTCATAACCTGTTCTCTCACTGATCGTAAAAGGCTTGCAGCACTGCTATCCTCTGATAAATCGTCTCGATGTTGCTGACGTCCAGTTTTGTACATTATTATGTATCTCTCACAACGTCAATATTGCCTTCGTGTTTTCCTCTGTCAGCTAATCCCAGCAAGAGCGAATTACTACATTTTGCGATCGCCTGGACTTTAGCTTTTTCTCCGATCTCTGATTTCAACGTTGCTCATTTGCATCAAGTTGGCAGTCTTAACGAAATTTTAATCCAAAAAGTACACTCGTTTATTTGCTAACAAACCGTCTGTCTTAACTATAAGGGCGTGAAAGGAAAGTGTGATTGACATTTTCCTTTGTTGACGAACTTCTCAATGACTTTATTACAACACGCAGAGTTATTGTAGGAAACAGTTGAGTGACAGTTCCCTTTGTGCATTTATACCCTCTTTGTGTCCACCCTTCTGTTTTGCTTTAGCAAACTTTCAACAGGCCTTTCTAAACAGACGAAGCTTGAAGTACAAGAGACAAAGTTTCATCAGTCGGTCTGTGTGTTTCTCATTGAGAGCCAGATTCCTATTCCCGTTGTTTTGTTGTAATTACCGGGTGGAAAAATCGTTAACGAATATTTCTTTTTGAGATTAAGAATTGGAAATACCTTCCTTGATGCCGACTTTTTCTGGGTTGCAGTTGATAAGGCCCCACTGCTAGAACTTGCTTGGAACCCACCAAGGCAATGTAAACAAACATTATACCTAGCTATTAATTTCGTTAAGGAAGTGCTGCCATCCCTTCATATTTTCAGCACGTGTCAAGCATATGAATGGTAAATATTTATATCAGCGATGCTTATTTAGAAAGTATAGTTGCCATTTGAACAAGGCGACTCGATAACATTTGATAAGGTAAAATTTTGAAAGTTGCATGAAATCATGTTTAAAGTTCGTAGAAATGTAAAATGGTAAAATGGACTGTGATACTTATGTAACATTTCGTTCAGATCAATTGACAAAGAACGTTCTGCAGTCGCATTCCACGTACCTTTTTTATAAGAAACCGTCTACAGGAACCTCAACTCTCGGGTCGCTAAAATATCAAGAAAACCCCAATACTTTGGAAAAAGTTCTTAGTGTATGAAAAATGCCTGTGCTTTCTTTAAGATTTAGAAATACGAGACGTGGAACTTTTTGTGATAATCTTACCATTCAGTTCTTTGTTGGCACTATTTTAAATTCAGAATATGCTCACCTGTTACAATTGCGTGCTTAGATAAGTGTATTTATCAAAGATAACTGTGATAATATGTTTATTTATTCACTTTTGTTTACAATAATGAATGCATGTACGAGTTTTATCAATGAATATAACCATACCCGCGCCATGTGGAAATTCTAAATAAGCCGCAATCCAATAGAGAAACTTTCACTTTCATAAATAAGATCGTGTGTGTAGTAGTCATTGGTAGTAGTATGCTTACGTCGCTTGGCGCCACATGAGGTGTTCGTAGATCACGAAAGGAAGCTATAAACGTTTTCAAATGAAAACGGTACGAAATCATGCAGTTTTGGCCTTACGTTTACACCAAAACGTTTTCGTAACCGGCATCAAATCAGGACGATTTTGAAAATGGCATAATTTGAAAACGGCATGAATCGTTTCAGTGTAAACGCTTGAGAATGGAGCGATATCGTTGCGGATTCAAGGAAAGACGAAGGAATGATTTGTCTCCCGTTCAATTAGTAACGAAATAATTCCGTTTTCAAGCGTTTACACTAAATGTTTCATGCCATTTCCCAATCATATTTTCAAAACCGTCTTCATTTGATGCCAATTACGAACACGTTTTAGTAACTATCGCAGTCGCGGGGCATTTCGCTCCCAAAAATCTCGTAAACCTTTGGCAAAACTTCTTTTGTTTTCTGGAGAAATCCATAAAAATCCTATTGTTTTGAAAAAATCTCGTAGGCTTTTTTTTCAAATGAGTGAAATGCCCCTCGATCGGAGTTATGGTTTGCTACAAACGTGTTCAATTTCTTTTATAATTCAGCCCAGTCCTACATGTCGGAGTTGTTCTCAACAGCTGGCCAAATCCGGGTCACTCGAAGATCTAAACACAAACTGAATCAATCGTTTCGAAAGATTAACACAGGGCAAAATGGGCTCTGCTACCTGAAACACTCTACGCTCTGACCTAAAATGTGCTAAAGATGTCAACAGCTTCAAGCATAAAGATCAAGGGCAAATTCTTTAAAGACCTCAAAACTCATGTCGAATGCAGGGTATTTTCGGGGCATCAGGAAACTTTCAATATGCAATCCCTCAATTCGCTTCTTAACCCCTAGAATTAATAAAATACTTTTATCTCACACATTTACATTAGGCCGACAGTTGTCGTGGGAACGGAGGACCCTCGGAACGAGGTTTATCTCAACAAACATTCCAGACGGTGCACCAAACGTAGGCTGATTTGAAAATAAACACAAAGGACGCTTGATTGTGGTTTTATGTGATTCGCAACTTTCGTTTGTTCGCATAATATTGACGGATAATTCCATCAAAATTAAGAAACCATGTTGACAGAGGTTAAGGGTGACACCATTTATATTCGATTAAAACCTGCAGGGGAGAAGTTAATTATTCAGACATGTATGGAGATTCGATTGAAATCGAGGCTAATCTGTTACCAAGTTAACGTAAATAAGAAATCTAAATGGTTGAATCAATGAGAAATTGTCTGGATTTATATTAGGCCAATTAAAGACGAGAGCTTACAAAATTCAATTCAAATTTAAAACGATTTGATGATACCATGCGTGAAATTTCAAATACAGTAAAAACCCGTGTATAAAAACCTAGCATTTATGAACCTACAGGCTGAAATTCTGAAATTAGACCCCCAATACATAAGAACTTAATCAACCTGAAATTTGAAATAGGTTCTTATTCGTAGAGATCATCAAATTAGATCAAAACTCCAGTTGCTTTGTCATCCATACAGAGTGATACTGCCATATGTACATATTGCAAAGAACTCTGAAGATGCTTTGACAGCTTTTCATTGCATTCTGTAAAATTTCTGATTCTTCCACGGACTGCCGTTATGAATGAGGCCTCATGAACCCAGGTGCCTCTAAACTGACAGTAAATAATGGGCTTGAAATTTCAATCTGAACAAAAGAGATATCCGAAAGCCCTCAATGAAATAAGAACCAATTTAGAGCCTGAATAGCCTATACTCTATATATAAGAACCTAATCAGGCTGACTTACAAAATTGTAGGCTCTTATACGCCAGTTTTTACTGTAATCTAACTTTGCTGCAATACCTGCATCAGCAATGCGTCACTGTATGTGGCAGTGGCAAGAATCTTTCTCATAATGTCCATGAATAGTACTGGGAGCTACGAGGGACGCTACCCGGAGGGGGTACTTGACCTAAATTTGTACAGGGATGTGCTCACAAAATAAAATTTTTTCAACCTACTCCAGAATTTTTGCTTTCAAAAGATACCCTATTCTAGAAAAAATCGGTAAAAAGTATGCTCAAAACACAAATGTTTGACTAAATAATAACCCGTTGTAACAAAATTTCCTCTTTTAACATGTTTTGAAAACCTGCGCCAGAAAATTTGCCTTCTTTTGATACCCTGTTCTAGACAAAACAGCCGAAAACGATACCCTGAAAAAACGGCACATCCCCGTCGGACAAATATACTAGGTACCCCCCCCCCCCGGGGGGACGCTACCACAACTTGTTTCGTCAAAAACACTTCAAGCAATACCTTTATTTCCAGAGAGGCATGATCAACTTATGATCGATTAACATCAGATAAGAACAAGTGAAACAAGATCAAACCACGATTTATTGCGGTATTCCTAAAGGATCCATTCTCGGTCCTTTTTTGGTCTATCTCATGAACATCTTTGTGCGTCTGGTTGAACAGCTGTTAAGATGCGCTATATTCCTAAAAGTCGAACAAAAAGCACTTTCTACGAGCGGAGCTCTTTAGCCGGGAATTGAGCTCTAACTTACTGCATTCTTATTAGAGCGAATGTATGTCTCACTGAATATCTGAAAGAAAATTTGCAACGAGTATATGTGGACGATGTGTTCGGCAAACAATTTAACAGAATGGTCCATAATCAAAGGACGCGGCGCCAGGGGCACAATGTTCTTCATTGTTTTTAGTTAATAAACTGTTTTTACCTGGAAGTGCCCTTCTCCCAAGCCTTTCTCAAGTTTTAAGGTGAAAGTGGCCTCTGTGAGAGATATGCCTCTCCAAGTTAGATGATGTGCTGCTGTGGGTCCCTTGCCAAGGCTTCCTTCGATGAGCCATTGAAATTTCAAGCCTGCGTTAACCTACCAAAACACTCTTTGCACCACCGGGGGGGGGGGGGTTCTTCCATAGCAAAGGTACCCGGGGATGTGCCGCCCACAAGGGTATACTTTTTCGGACTTCTAATCTAATCAAGGGTATACTTTTTTGGCAATTTTAGTCGAGTTTAGCCTAGGCAACAGTATGCTTTGTTGTAATTTTGGTCAAAGCACTGTAAAAATTTGGTAATTTCTGCAACAAAATCTAATTTAAAAAAAATTGTGTCCTGAGAATGAGAAAATTTGGCAAGTTTTGTCTAGAAAACGCCAATTCAGGGCACTCTTGATTGAGAAATTAGTCTAGCCAACGGTATCATTTTCACAAAAATTGGTCTAGCCAACGGTCCTATTTTGAAACTGTGGGCGGCACACCCCTACCCAAAATTTAGCCGAGAACTCCCCCCCCGTGCTTTGCACACTGCGCCTCATAATGATTTGATCTAGACTACTGGGCGCTTTTATTGTAGCAATTAATACCAGAAGATGATGCATTATGCATCAAACTGCGGAACTAAAGCATCATAATAATGAGAGATGGTCAACCATAACTTAGTAAGCGTAATCAATTCGGCAGCTGGAAAGTTATAATTTTTATCAAACTCTCCATAACTCACCTCTGACGCTATTTTGTCTAACCGACATTATAGTCTAAATTACTGTAATCTAGCTCAGTGCATTGTTGAAATTATTGCAAACCAACGGCAACTGCAACATATTTTTTACCAAATAAGTCCATTTGCAGATTCATCTTTGTTCTTTCATTAGCACGACGCCATTTTCCGAACGAACGGACTATCAGCCGTAACTTTCTTTTCAACGTCGGAGCGATATTTTCTCTCGTAAACGATAACGTTTCCGGTCGCTCGGAAAATGCCGCCGAGTAGAAACCAGCCTGTACGGCGTGAAGCGGAATTAAGTCAAATTATGTCAGCTGAGATTTGCGATAACGCAAAATTCCCTTGAAAAACAGTTTGATCGTGGCTATTCGCGGGCAATTGCAGGTAACATTTAATTTGAGACAAACTTAAGAATTTTTTGCTCCAGTTTTTAAATTTGAAATAAATTTGGTTGAGTTTGACTTGAAGACTGCCTGAATTTGCAGCAGCGTGCCAGCAAGGGACCTTGGATGGAAATAGATCCTTGACGTCAGAAGCGCCGGGAAGGGGGGGCAAGGGGGGGCGGCCGCCCCTCCAATGTTCTCCAGGACCATTTTTCTAATTCTCCTAATTCCGGCGTAAAAATTTGGGGGGGGGGGTAAGGCCGATGATCTTGGCAATTACAAGATTCTACAATCTTGCCACCTCAATTGCATTTTCCCGCGATCTGTACGGCATTGACTCGAAATTTTTCTCATGGCGAAGCCCCCAAGTTCCCGTTCTACGTACGCTCCAAGTTTGCATATCTCATCAAAATAGCTTGTTGAGGACGTAAGTCAAGATCTTTTTCACGATCGAGGAGAAAGAAGTTTGGTAGTTGCGTAGGTGGTGCATGGTAAGAATCTTTCGGCGAAATACTGGAAAGTGACCGGGAGACTTCTTCTAAGCCATAGCATAAGTTGGCTCCTAGAGAACTTTTCTAGACAAACCATTATAGCATTGTCCAAGACTTGCATTTTTTGAGGCCTTGGAAGTTGGGTTCTGAGGACCGTTAGGGACCGTTCTAGGAGAAAGTAAAGTGTGTGTGCGCAAAAATTTTCCTGCGGAAGTGATCCATTGAAATTGTTACAAGATTGTGAAGGTTTCCCCTTTGGTCTTCATAAAGATTGCATGTAGGATATAGGCATTCTAAGCCAAAGAATATCATGTTTAAATATTTTACGGGAGATGCTAATTCAAATAACTGTTGCGAAGTGATCAACAATTCCAATGCAGCACAGGCTGAAATGTTATCGGTACAAGTGTTCTAGGCCAAAGTAAAGAGTTAATCTACAAAAATTTTCCTGTGGGCTTTGCCCCCAGACCCCCTCAGTATTTACTGGGTTTTTGAAGTTTCTGCATAGCCCGATGGCCTCTTTTTCACAAACCATGAATATTACTTCATATTTCTGAATCGGAGAGTATACGATAGCCGTGTGACAGATTTCATGACAGAGTGGCGTGCGGTAAATTGGTCGCTGAATTATTTGGGGATCCAAAGGTTGGAAGCTCGGTCTCCGGTTGGACGTCATTTTCTAATCGTGAACAGTGTTGTACCCTACTTGTGTTGTTTAACAGACTCATTTAATCTTTATTTCAGTCTTTGAAAAGGGCGCTGGTCGCATCTATAGCCAAGGTAGAGGGCATGGTCTAAAAAAATTTTCTGGGGCTCCGCCCCAGACCCCGTCCTACTTTGCCCCTCCAATAAAAAATCCTGGCGGCGCCACTGCTTGACGTAGATCTCTATTCTATGTGATCATCTTCATCTATCAGCTGTTCCGTTATCGATTATCGACTGTGAAACTTCGATACGATTCACATCTCTATGAAGCATTTAGACCAACGTTTTTCATTGTCTACCGCAGGCAACCACTAAGCGTTCGTGATCTTTTCCACCTGTTGCAGTGAGGTAATGAGGCATCATGATCAATAATTTCGTCAGTAGTTCGGATTGGCATCCTTCAAGACTTTCCAAGAACGTATAAGCGTGCTTCAACTAAGTGACGCATTCTCACTTACATGCATTATGACAAAGTTTTACGTCGAGACCTGATTGCGTCAAGTTTATATCACCATGAATGATCGGTTCAAGTCAAAGCCAGTTCTGGAATAGGTTCAAAGGCCTCACAGATTTTCGTTGTGAGGAAGAATCCTGAATAAAATTTGGCCGTTTCTACGTTAAAACTTTGCGATTGAATCTCTTTGAAATCCTATGAAATACCAATCAAAACGTCTTTGAATAATTAGAAAGTGTTCTGAATGTTACGCTTTGGATTTCAGGGTCCTTATTCTTGTCCAGGACAGCCAGGGAAAGGAATTTTGTACAGTAAACAGTGCTTTCGGAAAAATTTATTCCTGTCACTTAACCTCAGTTTAGAGTACAGGCCTTGCAAATATTAACATAAAAGAATTCTGGGAAATTCTTAAGAATTATCAGGAATATATCATGATAGTTAAGAAGTCTTGAGAGAATTCTTAGGGGGGAGTGTCATGATAACATACACGAGGCCTGTACTGAATAAGGTAAATAAAAAAGAAAACAGAACCATATACCAAAAAATGATATCTGAAAGTACGCGAGGAACTGCGAATAATAACGTAAAAAACCAATAAAAATTGCAATCATCTTCAGGGAAGTCAAAGCTAGCATTTCAGACACAATGTTTGAATTCTTAATGATGCTGAGTGAATTATAAGACACTAGATGTCATAAGCACTTTTTTGTCATTTGGTTAAAAATCTTCAGTATTCGTTTGTACATCTATTTCTTGTAGCTTGTTCTCGGTGAGGAGATTCCTTAGGATTTAATAACATATTTTAGGCCTATTTCAGGTATTTCGCAAGCAATCAGTGATGGCAAAGTTCAATTTACCAATGACTTTCAGCGCCTATAAAGGTGCAATAAGAATTATCTTTCGGTTTCAACTAGAATTTGAACCAATCAAATCTGTTGGTAGTCTTGGTGCTATGAATTTTTGAAAGTTGAAACTTTTTCTGGCTCACCCAGAGTTGATGGAGATCTTTGACCGGCCAATGGGAACTTAAAATCAGGAGAAATTTTGCTTTCTGGAAACTTGTTCATGAGGTGACAAACTTTCCATTGATGAATTGATGGAACCGTAAACAACTTCAAAATATCTGCAAAACTTACTTTTATAACTTCCATGTTGTTACTACTCCTTCTTCTCGACTGGAATGACGAACTTTTAGCCATCCTCTTGTGCTGAAAACTTGAGCTCAGAATGGAATTAGAATTCTGGTCAAACGGCTGCACTTCCATCATCTTAACTTCAAACAGTGTTTACAGAGGATGCAGTAAATGCAGTTGCGTCCCTTCGTTGTTTCAAACAATGTTTAAAGCTACGGAATTACGCCAATATTTTGAAAATTTACCCTTGAAATAGCAATGTTTTGCAAGAACTTTCAGCTCACGAGAGTGCAGGTCATTATTTTGTCATAAAGAATTGATTTTGTCAAGGGCACTCATTGAACCAGGGGGTTGATAAGAATGTTATTGTTCTTGATAGGCCTGCTGATAAAAACTGGTACTTTAAATCCTTACGGGGGTACATTAAGCCAAAGGATCTGTATACTAGAAGAATTACTACTGCGGTGTTTTAGTACAAGAACTTTGATGTCAAAGTTAACGAGCATGGAACAAAGAAGGCCATGCACCACTCATGCACCACTTATAGGTTATATTTGGATTGCCCAGTCCCTTTGGCTAACTCTAATTTTAACCACGTTCATCAACTTTAAACTAATCATGAGCGATAGGACACCCAGTTTGTAGCAGTTTAAATTTATATCAGTAGCGAACCACCTTAACTTATTGTTTTTTTGTGTCTTGAACTTGTTTTTACTTCGTACACAACCACATTCCAATGTTTCGTAATTTTGAAATTTTCAGTACTGAGCCACCTTAAGTGAAGATCCACCTTAACTCGTAAAGCTCTCACCTGAAAAACTTGAAAGGTGGTTGTGTACGAAGTAAAAACAAGTTCAGGACACAAAAAAAGACAATAAGTTAAGGTGGCTCGCTATTGATATAAAATTAAACTGCTACACACTGGGTGTCCTATCGCTCATGCACTGATCAATCTGCAAATTCGATTCATTCAATTTTATTGATTGAAATACAACCCAGTACAAAACTATTGGCAGAAGCAGGCAGAAGCAGGCAGAAGGTATACTCTATACGACCTAGGAGAAGCATGGCTTATCAAGCCTGAGCAGTTAACTACAAAATAAAATGAAAATTCTAATTCTTTAAGCAACAGAAGAAAAAATTATCAGTCTTACTAGGTAAATTTCTAAAGTGCTGATTCAAGTGAACAACTTTGGAACCAAACATACTGCAATTATTGGTTTAAAATGACGTTTGAACATTTCCTTTCTCCCATAACATGCGCCTCGAAGCAAAACGACAAAATTTCTTTTCAAAATTTGATTTTGACAACGTTTCTCTTCAATCAAAGCAGAGAGTTTTTCTGGGGAAATATTTTTCGTTTTGCTCTCTGTTTATCTGAATCAAAGGTTCAGAAAACTTCGAGCTTTCTTGACTTAACAAATTGACCATACGACAAGACGAAACATATGAGTGACATTTTGTTTCGGCAAAGTACTGCAAGAAGGCAAAGGACTCTGGGTCAAGCTTCTACAAAATCAGCCTTTCGCTGATTCTAATGGTGCGTGTTGTCAGAAAGATAGTTCAGATTCAGTTCGAACAGTTTGTTTTTACTTTTCAAGAGACAATGTCGAACTCTAAACGCCTGATTCACACTAGGTCGTTTGGATCGTTAGGGTCGTGTAAAAAGACCCACAAAACAAAGACTCTGAGTTCCAGTCCTTTGTCTGTTAGGTCTTTCTGCGCGACCTTAACGACCCAATCGACCAATGATAATCAGGGTAAGCCCTAAAGCACGAGCGAATTTTGTAAAACCAACGATCCAAGTTTCCAAAAACACAGCGTTTGCCTCTTTGAAGATTAGGTCTCAGACCTCTGGATGCATTCAATCAAATCAAGACAAACAATGAATGGTGCTTGCTTCGCCCTAGGGTAAGGGTTTTGGGGTAAAGTTTTAAAAAAAATGGTCAGTTGAAGCTCTTTATATCTCCAACGCCCATCCCTGTTGGCACCAAAGAATGGGGATGGAGACGTGAGTTGTCCCAGTTTGAGTATTTTTGAGAATATTTCCCAATTCTTGGATGTGAACTTTTCCTTTCGTCAATTTCCCCATTTCGGACTTTTTGTAATTTCTTGGCCATAATTTGAACAGTTCAGTTGCCAAGCCCGGGCTTCAACGAAATGGCAACAATTTGCTTATCAAGTTAAAAAAGATGTCTTATACCTTACTAGCCCACGACTAGACCCGTTATTCAAAAGTAGAATGGGTCTATGCGTAGGCTAATACATTACCCAATTTAAAGGGTTTTCAATAAGCAGATATCCATGAAATTATTAAACCCTCCTGGGACTTAAAAGGGTCCAGACACGGATCCCCTAGGGGATGGGAACCACATTTTCAATAGACATTCAGGAATAAATTAATTAGACAATTGATGCACTTGCAGCCAATGAAAATCAAACCTCGGATATAACATTATGTAAAATTCATTATCGATCTATTTAGGTGTGTTGAACAAAGAGATAACCTTTCTGCCGAGCTGGACGGCTAAATTTGAATGAACCCACCAGTAAAAGCTTGAGAAATTTATCAATGGAAAGGTAGGCCTTTTTCAATCAGATCTCAATCAGAGCAACGTGTCAGTGTGTTTTCTTATCAATGTTGTACACTACTGTGGGTGGTTGCTTTCTTTATCGAACTTTAAATCTCAGAGGTCGCAGCATACAGTTCGATCTTTGCGAAACTTCAAAATCAAATGTGTTATTGCTTAATTCTTGCAACTGAATAGATCGAAGGGAACTTCAGTTTGCCATAATTCCAGAAACAACATTTTTTGATATAATTATTATTCCTCGAACATCATCTCATTTAAGTTTAATGCAAAGATGTGCAAGAAAGGGTATCTGAAGCTTTGGCAAAAATCAAAAGCACTATAAATTGTAAAATGACTGCGAAAATTCAAATTGACAAATGCAAAAGATACTCTCAGTTTTTGAAGATCTACAAGATGGTAGGAAACCAAATTCTGTAGCTTTTGTGGTTTACGATTGAGCAAGCTGCTGACTTCACAATTGAGCCAGTTGCGGGCTGAGTGGCCGAGTGGCTTAAGGCTGGTTTTCATTAAATTGTAGTTCATCGCCGATCATTGTCTTAGAGCATCGCCGATCATCGCCGATGCTGTAAGACAATGATCGGCGATGATTTACGATTTAATGAAAACCAGGCTTTATCCAGTCGTCGTCAGGTGACTGAAGTTAAGCGTGGTCGAGTGAGGTCAGATTCGGATGGGTGACCTTGGAGGCCTGACCTCACAACTCACCCCGCCGTCCTTCGGAAGGGACATTAAACTAGGGGTCCCATGCCTGAATGCGGCATGCAAAATGGGCATAAATTAGCTTTCAGTAGCTAGAAATCCTGGCCAGCCCACTCAAAATAAATTGAAAACAAACGAAAACAAACAACTTAGAAACAAGTTAATATCTCAAATGCTGCAACTCTGAAAATATTTACGATATCCAAACTGATCTCTCTGGAATCACGATGAATGGCTTAAACTTTCCTTTGACCAATTCAATTGGAGGAATTAGGCAATAAAATGTTACACATTCAATTTCAAAGTTTTACAAAGATTAGAGCCCTGTGCGAGAGGTCGCTCCGATGCAACAGGTCAGCCAGAAAACTGTGTGCATTGTTTGGAAAATCGTACATGAAATATTATACAGCCAGTCTGTGATACACGTTTTTTTATAAGAAACTAGGATCAGGCCATGGTACTAAAAGCTTTTAATTAATATGAAATTTTATCCATTTAGTAATGAACGTTTCCTAATTGGTTTCTTATTTTTTGAATGCAGAATTATCAATGTGGTCGCTAACAAAGCTGCAGATATGTTTCTTGACATTTAAAACATCATACTTCTCAGACATGGTACAAGAGTCTCTTAAAATTTTGGCCCATCTTGGTACTAGTTGCTTATCAACCAGTTTCTTATAAAAAAACGTTTATTTCAATTACTGAGGTTTCAAATTAATTTTCAAGACTTTCTTGTGACTTTAGGTGAGCATTATCCTCTGAAATCTGTGATTTCTTTTTCTAGCCACAATGTTTCATGGTTTAAAAATGTTTATTATAAACTACATTGAGAAAGGTCAAGATAAATTCTTTATCTCTGTTAAAATAATGTGCGACATAAATTTATGTCGCTACAAAGATTCTTTCGTCTAGTCATCTTAAAATTTCTCGTAGCTTCGACTGACAAACAAAGCAGCAAATCTGGTAGTAAACCCTGTATATATACTTCTCAAGCTATATAAACGAAGAACTAAAATTCTGCTTAGCTCTGGTGCAATAATGTGCTCAACAACTTTGCAAGTGTCGGCGAAGATCTGGCCAAACCAAAGCTACACTTGCAAATTAGATCGTAGACTAGATTAAAAACTGAAAATCGTTATTAATAAAGCTACCCTAAGAATATCCTTGTCAAATTCTGGTCATCTCAGATAAAGTACCGGGAGAGTAAAGAAAGCTTATTTGTTTCCATGGCTATAGAATAAAAAGAATATGGCTGATATTCGAAACTAAAATGCTAATCTATCAGTCAAGGCTGACTTAGATGAGAAAATTTTGTTTTGTAGAATCACTAATCTTTGAGATTCAAAAATTAGAAAAAATGGCTGTAAGGGGTTTGTATAGGAATCGAAAATTCTACGTTCCATCCTGGTCCATGATTTATGTGGCATTGAAGTATACATAGTCAGTTTCGAAAATAGAATTTTAATTTCAATAGCAAGTAAATCATGGACTAGATCGGAATGTAGAATTACCGTTCACAAACATGCCCCTTGCCAGCATTTTCGTAATTTCTTGGACTACATGATGAGTGATTTTACCAAACAAAATTTTCTCATCTAAGTTAGCCTTTGACTGAAAGATTAACAGTTTAGTTTGGAATAGTGGCCACATATAATTTCTCCTATAGCCCGCGAAACGCGTAAACTTGCTTTTGACTCACCCGGTAGTGCCCCGAGAATTTTACCTATACAGTGAAAACTCCATATAACGGACAACTTGTGGGACCAATGTTACTATCCTTTGCAAAGAGGTGTCCGCTGCATGGAGGTGTCTTCTTTTGTCATACTGCCTTTCTGGGTAAATATCTTTCCGTTGATCGGAGGTGTCCATTGTATAGAGGTGTCCGCTCTATTGAGGTATCCATTAATGGAGGTTCCGCTGCATACACAAAGCGGGGTAATTTCTGTCTCTATCGTTTTAATACTTCTAGTGTTCCTGCCTGGCAACAAAGAGCAATTTTTATTCATTGAACACATTTAACGAAACTCACTTGTCATAAACTGTGCCATACACAAGGTAAAGCTCCAACTATCTCTAGCTAAATGTTAAGTTCAACCAGCGTGAATATAAACAAGGAAGAATAAATTTCTTTAACCTATGTCCCCCTATTTCTTGACTAATTCAGTTTTCCTGCAACCAAAAACAGTGCCACATAACCTATTACTGCAAACGTCATAAAGAACTGACCTTGAATGAACAGGTCAAAGAGGTGCTCACTATGAGGCGCACACTGAAAACGTTGGCGGTTTTCAAATTGCACGAAATGCAACTTGCATGAAAAGGCCACAAAAGTCTGGATCGAGTGATTTGCAGCTCGAATCATTTGATATAAATGCTGTACCTGATTCTTATTTCTGTGATGTTCATCTAGATTTAAGAAGATGAGTCTCTTGTTTCCATGTGCTCTTTGACTTGATGATGGCGCTTCAGTCAACAGAGACTCATGATATTACTCTTAAAAACTTGGTCCTATTAAGGCCCAAACTTTGCGATTCTTGTAGTACAATCAGATTGCGAGATTTGTGAATTACTATCGTTATGGTGTAACTGTGACAGAATTTCATCGATGATTGAAGAAAATAGAGCCAAGTTTTTCACGGTTTCATTACGAGTCCCTCTTGAGCAAGGTCTACCGTATGGCTATAAGGGACTCATCGTCATAGGTCAATGTTCATCATACTCACGGTTTGAAATCTCTTTCAAGTGTCAATGACTTGTTCAAATCATCACCAACAATCTGCCTTAATGGCGGGTAGCTATTAGCAGCATCATCCTCTGTCAGGTCTTCATTGACTGCATAGTCTATTGAGGCAGCACACCCAATCTCTTCTTCTTTTGCTGAAGAATCGTCTTCTGAATCCCGGGGGAGGGTTCTGTATTTGTCAATCTCTGCTCTTATTGTCGTGTAATTACTTTCATACTGCAAGGTGAAAAATGGATATTATCATCAGTCATGCGGAAGAAACTGAGTTGCAAGATTCCTAAAAAGAAGCCCAAAATCCTCGATCGACTTGTAAAGAATCAATCTCCTTACATGGAACAAAAACGCAATGCTATTTTATCTCCCTTATTAGATACCGGGTGTCGTGAGAAAAGTATATAGCCCTAAATAATGGACTCATCATAAGAAACCCCTAGACGTAGAATAAGCTTCTAACTTGTAAGGAAACACTGTCAACTCCTGTACAAGAACAATAATGAAAATATAAGGTCAACCTGTAACTCGAGAGATAACTGTTAAACCTGCAATAAATTCAAGTAATCACTTACCAAAAATGTTATTTTACGAAATTATAATAATAATACGCGTTTCGTCGACCTCTCATCAGTTTGGTTTATGCAAGTGTAACTACGAACAGTTTGGTTTATGTGAAGAACAGATAAATGACATCACCGGGCTGTTTATACTGAATACAATAAAAGACAATCAGTGGCTCACGTGTGATGGTCACGAGCAGAGCCACCAAGAGGGGGGAGCAGGAGGGCACCTTGCCCTAGGGTCTGGGGGTCTAAGGAGCCTCATAATTGGAGAATTTTGACATTTGGACTGCAGGAAATACTCTGAAATTCATTTTAAGCCAAACCGAAGGGGGCGATCGAAAAATTCTATGCTCGCTCCACTTGCAGGGGGACCCAATTCCAGTTTTGCCCCTGGGCCTCGAAAAGCTCTCGGCGGCCCTGGTCACGAGATACTCAAATATCTTTGATGTGCTCGGTATAAAACAGCCCAGTCATGTCATTTATCTGTTCTTTGATTGAACCAAACTACGAAACGCGTATTGGGTGTGATAATTTCGTATGATAACGTTGCGGGTAAATGACTATTTGAGTTTCTTTTAGCTTTAACAGTGTTCTATCTAGTTACAGGTTCCTCTTATATCTTGATTATTGTTCTTTTACGGGAGTTTATAGTGTTTCCCTAAAGGTTACAAGTTTATTGTACGTTCACGTTTTTTGTATATATATTGTAAGTAGATTTAAATGTTTTTAACCGATTATTTATTGTATTGTAAGTTTTTATGTGGAGGGCCCCTTGAAAACCACCCAATTGGGTGAAGGGCAACCCTCCTTAACATATTGAAATGAAATGAAAATGAAATGGGTTTATATTGATGAGTCCGTTATTTAAGGCCCCGTTTACACGGGATCGGATCCATTTGGATTTTATGATGTCTTAGCTGCACTCAAGTAAACCTTTTCTCTTATTTTAATCAGATCCTTTGAAATTATGCACTCTAATAGACTCTGTCTCATCTCTGATTCCCCTCTTTGAAATGTCAAGAAAGAATTTTCAGTTTAATCGTGTCACTTCCTATCCGTACCAGTTTGGATCCGATCCCACCCGTTTACACGACAACTTTTTGGGATCGGATCCAAACGGGATCACTTTCGAAAGTGATCCCGTACGGGTACGGATAGCAGATCCAAATAGGTTCGGATCCGTCGAGTCCCGTGTAAACGCAAGGCCTGTCCGTTACAGTTTGGGTACGGATCCATTTGGATCCGATCCAATTTTTGAGCGGCGTTTACACGGGTTCGGATCCAGAACTGTTCGCGTTTACACGGGATCGGATCCATTTGGATTTTATGGATTCTCAGTAGCGCTCTAGTAAACCTTTTCTCCTATTTTAATCAGATCCATTGAAATTTTTCACTCTAATAGACTCTGTCTCATCTCTGATTCCCCTCTTTGAAATTTCAACAAAAGATTTTCAGTTTAATCGTGTCACTTCCTGTCCGTACCAGTTTGGATCCGATCCCACCCGTTTACACGAGACCCTTTTGGGATCGGATCCAAACGGGATCACCTTCGAAAGTGATCCCGTTTGGGTACGGATAGCAGATCCAAATGGGTTCGGATCCGTCGAGTCCCGTGTAAACGCAAGGCCTATCCGATACAGTTTGGGTACGGATCCATTTGGATCCGATCTCGTGTAAACGGGGCCTAAGGCTATTAAAAATTTTGTATCACAAATCATTAGCATGAAAAAGTATATCTTCACTTCAGAAGATACAACTTTACACAGCTTTATTTGTATAAATATCTAATGTATATACAATTTGCTGTTGAAGGAAGTTTTTTTATGTATAAATAATGTACAATAAATAAATAATCGCAATGAAATACCTCTGTTTCATATCCAGAGTTTAGAAGCTGCTCAGATAACATTGATGAAGCTCGTTTCTTTTTACTTCCAGGTAAATTTGTGAGAAATGCAGCCGCAGAAATCATCAGGATCCCTACAGAGCAAAAAAGAGGAATTCAAATGCAGGCATTAACGATGACCTCATAGGTCCTTCTCGGATTTATGACTACAGTGAAATTAAGTGAAAAGCCTGTTAACAATTAACCTTAGACTGTGCTCATACAATGCCGGCAAAATTTGAAAACGATGAAAAATGTAACGGTAGTAAGACTTGTTGCAGTCTCCCCATATATTTTACGTTAAAGAAATGTACTTACACCTTAAAAATCGATCAGCCCCAGTTTGAAGGTGTCGACTGCTTTGATCGTTTTCGAGTGATCACATGACATCCATTTTCAAAATGTGCTGGGTAGGAATCTGTTTTCAAAATCTGCCAGCAAATAATGTGCCGTTTCATTGCGAATGGAAGGCCTATCTGACACATTTTCAACGTTTTCAAAATGTGCCGGAATCGTGTGAACGTAGTCTCAGTTTTAATTGACTTAGTAACTGACTGATCGATTAAAAATTACAGATAAATGTTTGCATGCAGCAGGTGAAAATGCTATGATCATCAACAACATGCCATCTAAACTTTGAAATCTGTTCATGTAGATTCATAGTTTACAAGATTTAGCAACTCAGTTCTCCACTACCTTAGGCTTGCTAGCAGTTTATTCGTTAACTCAGCCAAAAAGTAAACAAAACAGGACAGGGGTCTTCATGAAATGAAGATGGCAAGAAGAACTTTTTGAATAACAGAATAAATATATAGAAAACACATGCAACGATGCCAAAACTCTTGCACCTTAGAACCGATGTGCGCTGACTTTCCTAGGTGTCGTTTTTGCCTCTTTTTCTAACGTCGGACTTGGGTAGATGGCAATTTTTCTAGAGCCAGTGCGGTCGTAAAAAGGGGAATTCGCTTGCAGTGGCTTGTTGTTTCATTGTTTGCCAATATATTCTTACATGTTGAAGAAATTTTTCACCAATGTTAAAGGAGCTGGATAAGAAACATGTAAACAAATCCTCGTTTTGTGCATCAAATATCGCATTTTGAAAGAAGAAATTCCTTTGTAATTGGATAAATTCAAAAGGAAAGATCCTTATCTAGATAAGGATGATCTTTGGGTGAAAGATCAACGAAAATGCTTGTTGGAAATCCATTTATATCGCACCCATCCCAAAAAATATGGAGGTTGAATTTGTGTCAGAAGAAAGTGCAAAGGCTGATCTCTAACATGATAAATTTATTTCGAGTTTTCGTTGAACAGTCGCTACAAATTAGCTCAGCAGAACATAGCCAAATCTGAAATTTCCGCGACAATTTCTTATCCAGCTCCTTTAATGAAACTGGCGATCATTGGGAAGGAAAAAATTTGGAGCCGGGTGACAAATCATTTCTTCGAGTCCAAACTTCCGTCCTAATTAAATTCAAGTGACCCCCCTTCCTAGGAACACGTCATTAGTTTTTTCTGTGTTGCTACACTTGGCTGCAACTGTTTTTTCATCTAAAGAATCTTTCAAATCTAGAGGATTTGGGTTCAAAGAAACCTAACGTTATTCTGCAGTCAAAGGCAAATAAAAACACTGACAAACAACTAATGAATCTTAACTTACCAATTGTTTCTAATCCAATCAGCCAGGGATGAACACTTACAACGCTCTTCACATATATACAATCTTCCGTGAAAGCAATGAGTGGAAGCACGGCCAATACTTGATTGGTTGGTTTCGGGCCTAAAAAGAAAAAATCAGAATCCACATTTAAAAATTGTGTTAGCTTCTCCCAACAACCTTACGATTGGCTCCTTTATCATCATACTAACTCAGGCTACAAGCTTCATCGAAAAACTGGCATAGTCAATCAGAATCAAGAATGAATATTTTCAGCACATACAGTTTTGGCGAAAATACTTCTACGAATATATTTTCAGTCAACATTATATGAATTCGATTGATAATGTGATTTTGAGATTTTGACAAAAGTTGTGCAATTTTGGAAATAAGTAACAAACGTTCCGTTGCACAAAATCTTATCACATGCAATGAGGTTTTTAAGAACCAATGGTGAAAACAGTTAAGGGGCCTAGAGGGGATGATTATTTCAGTAAACGTATTCGAGTCTTTATGTGCCAATACACTTTACAAGGTTTGTGTAGAACATTTACCTCAATAATGTTCCAGGGTGCCAATTATGATCAACACAAGATTACAGCGATGAAAGAAATTTTGATGTGAAAAATTTTTGCCAGCATATTAGAAAAAAAATTTTTAAGAATGACTATTTACAAAAAGTATTTTTCATTGATCTATCACTCAAAGATCAGTCTGGATCTAGATAAGGATCTTTCCTTTTGAATGTAGCCAATTATATATAAAGGAATTTCTCCCTTCAAAATGCAATATTTAATGCACAAAGCCAAAATTTGTTTATGTCTTATGCATCGTTGTCAAACTTCAGCCACAACAAAATGGACTCTCAACTAAAATGATCCAAAATATTCATAATTTGACATGGGTATGAAATGAAAGATTCCAGGCTTAACTGTAACTTACCAATCCTTTGTGATAATTGTTGGACCAGTATTGTAGCAAGCCATCCAGTTGCAATGCCAAGAAATACAAGGCCAAGAATGGTTTTGGTCTCAAACCAAACCTAAAAAGAGATGGGGGTAAATGCAGTGGAGCAGATAAAACAAATCAGCCAAGGCTTGTTTTACCCATTTCAAGTCATTTGATCATACTCTTAGGAAGATTTAGTATTGTGCTTTTTGCACTCATGGCATGACTTTGCATGACACAATGCTAGAAAAATCAAAAGATGCTTCATCAAGAGATTGATCACATTGGCTGATTTTGCCTGTCATGGAATCATGAACAAGAAATGAAATAGAATATTTCCGGATCCTTTGACACAATTTTCCAATGTCACCAGCAGGCATTACAAATTCACGAAAACAGAGAAAATCCTAAATTGGGATGAGATAGATTATAGTGTAAACAATGACATTTTTATGGCAACTTTCCTTGGATATTATGGGCCAACTTACCAAACATTTTGGAAGGGGTTTTTGTTTCACTTCTTCAACAAAAGCAGATCATTTGGAATAAAAGACCAACTGCTAATCCTTTAGAAATTATAAAGCCATCACTGTAAAGATATCATGACTTGATATATTTTCAAGAATGCTAGAGCACAAGAACAAGTGTAAATACATGCAAGGCCTGTGCTTGACTTATTAAATTTCCATTTCTATCCCTCCTCAGTCATTTTTGAAAGTAAGTCAAGTTTTCCTGCCAAAACTGACAAGACTGGATGGAGCATAGACTTCATAACAAGTCAAGTCCTGTGCATAAAAACAGGGAAGATATACTGTAAGTAGTAAGTGAAAAATAAGATGTACACAGTAACTCACATCTCCAATATTCTTCCCACGTTCTAAAATAAACCAGCAAGTTAATGCAACAACTGCAGCCACCACATTTTGACCAATGCTTGCTATGCAGAAATGTGTGTCACCTCGCTGTGCCCTCCAAAACACTAACAAACAGATTGATATGATGGAAATCATGATATTGTTGGGCATTATCAACCTTAAAACAGTGGGGTGGACTTTGCATGGCATTAAAGCCTTTTTGAACTGTCTACTTATGAATAAACATCCTTGGACAACAGTTAGTTGTGTCAATTTGCATGATTTTCAATTAAACATGCCGCACCATCTTTTGCAAAATAATCAGCTATCATGCAACAGAGAGATTAGAAGAAATGATTCAGAATGGCTCGAGCCTTGTGGAGGTTCACCAAGTTGGCATCCTAACTCTAGTTGTTGTATAGCAAAGACTTTGGAATAGATCTGAGCATCAGATATTTCATTAAGGGGCAATTTTCCAAAAAGATGGTTTCTATAACTTTAACTATTAACTAAACTATATACTGTGCTAAAGGCTAAGAGCCTGTCACAGATTAGAGAAGTGACCTTTGACAGACCACTCATGTCCAACTAAATGTAGATAAAAACAAGTTTCAACATGCTTGCAAAAAAGCGGACAATCTTTGATAAAATTTTGTGAAAATTTCTGCCTTAAAGCATTGTTACTTACCACACAGTTAATAGAAGATCAAAATGAAATTCTATCGTACAATTTATACACACCCGTAGAAGCAGCCCAAAGAAATGATCCTCCAATGAGAGCAAGAGTTCCAACAATAAGTTCTTCTGGAGCCAAACAAATATCATAGACCTTTGGATATGATCTCTTTGGAAGTGTGCCATTGGCTGTCATATTCTTTAACTTGATGGCTGTACTGCAGTTGTACAGAGATTCATGAAGAATGGGAGCCATTACCAGGATAAGTGCTGGAAACCCTACAACCATTCCAATTTTGACATATGAGTTGACCGTTGATTTGATCTGATGAAGCAAAGAAGACACGAGAATCAAATGACATCAAAGACAAGTCAGATATACTGTAAATCATCTGATTAAAAATAGAAGAAAAGAAGGGTGGCTGCCATCATTTGTCTGATTAATACCAGACTGTAAAGTTTTTTCAATGCGCAGAGAACATTTGGTTTTAACCCCGAAAAATACACCTTTTCAACTAACGGCCTCGTTTTGGAAATTTTGAAAATTTCTCCATACCAAATTTCTGACCATGGATTTTGATGCAGCACCCCAAGTTTAGTTTAATTCCAAATTTCCATATTCCTAGAGTCTGTGATTTTGATTTATGGCAATAATAACTTTGAGAATTTACAGCATAAGGGATTTGACTGTCAAAATCGTTTGGGGTGAAACTTTACACCCTCAGTCAATATTCATGGTCAAATCCCTTATAAATTTTCAAATTCGTTATTCTCATAAAATTAAATCCATTAGTACTAAGATCATGAAAATTTGTTATTAGACTAAAACTAGGGTGCTGAATGTGAATATGGGGTCTGAAAATTTCATATGACGCAAGCTAAAGAAATTTTGAAAATTTTCACAACAAGGTCGCTTAGTTGAAAAGGCGTATTGCGCAGAAGAAATTCTATCGCAAACAATTTGTGCGCGGATTCTAACGTTAAATACCGTATTTGCACCTAGATCTCCGCTTCAGCCTTTCTCCAAGAGCCCCTTGCCTCAACTGTCTCTGGCATTATTCTTGTCCATGCTTCATCAAGCAAGAGCAAAGGTACAAGCATTGCATTCAAATGGCTCCGTTCTGGGCAGAAACAAAATTTGCAAAGCTTTTTTGAAAACTGCGCAGGCAACGCAGTAAACGGTCCGAAAATCTGTGCATAAAGTGGTCTATCAAAGAATTTTGCGCAGATAGAAAGCAAGCCGGAAATTTTTGCGCAGGGAACGCGTTCCCCATGCAGACCAAACTTTACAGTCTGGGATTAAAAGACTTTATTTAGATTGCCCAGGTCCCTGATTTAAGCTGCCTAAAAACTCCAAAAGTTGTCTTTAATCATTTAGAGAATTTGAAAGGAAAGAAACCTTGATATGAGGAAAATGCATTTCAATAGCCTCAATTTTGATGCTATTCAAATGTGTCCATAATTGCTAAAAAAATTGATAGCTGTTTTTCCTCATTAAAAGCAAAAATAAATTTGATTACACCAGTCTACACATTTTGGAAAAATAATATTGTCCACTGCTGATCTTATGTAAGTGACCTGAAGGTGAAGGTGCGGTTTTTAGCGCCAAGTGCTGGGATCGCAGCAGTAGCTAAGCGCTAATCGAGTCCATGACCCCTTGTCATGACGCTCAAGTGGTGAGGCCCTATCGCGTCTCAAACCCACTCTGCCTGACTGTTCTGGCTTCAAAATCAGAGGATTACACCACTGCGCCACAACACCTTCAATCTTATATCTGTGCAAACAGTAGTGGGATAAGAATGCACCAATGCTGCCATTGTTGCCCTGAAGGTTTTCTTCCAAAAAATGCAATGTACTACTGGCTTACCTCCTCGCAGAAAGTTGTTGGTGTATGTGAAATGTTTGAATGGTGAACAGGGTGTATTTTTGAAAACTCCAGAAATAAAAACTGTCTCTAAAGGCAAGTTGAAAAAAATCTATATACAGGATTATGGATGAGTTTGTAGTGCATATTTCTAAGTTTTGTAGCTTAGATCTGCAATTTACATGAGTAGGGGTTCTATTTACCTATGTAAATAAAGTTCAACATTGTTCCTTGTAGAACTGACCAATAAATTTCCACATGAAAAAACAGGACTTTTAGTATTTGTCTTATTCACTAGCCTATCTACCAAATCCTGCTATTTGCTTTTCAATAGTTTTCCCTGAACGCTGAAAATTCATTCTTTTATGCGGAGATCTACATATGTGGGCTGTTGCATTCTTATTTACAACATTAGTTACCTTTAATTTAAGAAATGGCAACCTCTCCATGAGGATAGTAAACCATGGTGTTGCAGCCATGAAAACACCAAGTAATGTAGGTGGCAGGTATTTCAAACTGTAGACAACAAGCAAATAAGGAGCTGCTGCTTGCAAGAGACCAATTAGGAGAACTTTCCAGTATATACTCTTGTTTTTGAAGTTCTCCTTTATCTGCAATCTTGTTTCATCTTTCACCATTATGATTGTTGATAAAGTTAACAAAAACATAACAAGACTTATTACTGATTTTGCAGCTACCACTCTGCCTGTTGAGTTCAGCCCAGAAACTGCAAAGTATGCCATTAGGGGTGTTGTCCCTCTGATAAACGCCAGTAGGATAAAGCTAACAACAGTCACAAAATTATTTGACTTTGAGTTTGGCATTCTGAATATATACTGTGAGTATCTCTTTTAACAATATCCAACAACTTCTCTTCAGTTTATCGAGTCACATTCATGTCAAAACCATAGCATAATGTTCTTCGATAGTTTGAAATTTGTGCAATGCCCATCACATTTACAGTCATGAGATGGTTCTTGTCTTGAGCTTGTTTGATTCTATCAAATTTGTTTTTGTTTCACTATTGATAGCCACTAGCAAGATCACATTCAATGTTTTACCATAACATGGGAACTTCCCATAAATTTCTTGGTCCACTGCTCTTCCTGTAGAACTATCACTATCAAGTTCAAAGGACAGTGCGGTTGGCTTGTTGCCAGAACAGAAAGGCCTAAGTAAGCAACTTCATTCAGGCTCTAAACCAGGCTGTTAGATTTGGTTTCAACGGTGAATAAGCTTTGATTAAGCCTTAATAGTACTAATAAGTCACGAACAATTTGAAGTAGATCTGCTTATCTTTTATGACGCTTTTCTTTTGCTATAATTTCAGTTTTGTCGTAGCAAGAGCTCCCAGCAACGCAACTTTCTTCCGCTTATATCTTTGGAAATTGGAAAGTAAAGGGACATGACGTCATAAAAGGTTTGCAGACGAGGCTAAACAAACGCTTTTGCTCCTTTGTCCTCCCCAGGGAGCACCAGTCCTCCCTGGTCAAATCAACCTGCCACCCTGGGTGCCAAACCAACCAAAGAACGAATTTATTTTCAGCTTCGTGTCTGGTTTGGCCTCTCAAGAGTATAGATATAACAAACTTTTTATCTCGGGGGGGGGGGGGTATCTCGACCTATCATCTGACGGGAACGTGCCATTTTGCCCGAAAAATTGCTACCCATAATTCCTTAAATTCTGGTGGATTTTAGGGTCAAGTACCCCTAAAAAATGGCACGTCCCCGTACCATGAAAAAGTACTAAGTTACCCCAGCCCCCCCCGAGCATTTTATTCACTAAGGATGAGTTACAATCAAAATTCTCATGTGGAATGGTTTTGCGTCAAAATCAAGTAGTGAATTTCAAATGAGTACACACTTTTACACTGCAATTTTGGAGCCGTGACAAAATTTTAATGAGTCGTTCTCCTATATGCAATACCCTGCCCCCATTAATCCGTAACGTTACTGTTCCTTCCATCTATAGCAGCACCTCCATGTCGAGCAATGTAAACGTTCTTGAACCATGACAATTTTTAACAGATCAAAATTGTACCGACTGCAAACATTAACATGACCCATATTATTTCATTTACCTAACGGGAGGGGGGGGGTTACTGATAGTTCTAGGCTCTTTAACAGTCCAGTAAAGATAGTACGTACACAGTACACCAAGATAACATAAAGAACTTTATGTTATCTTGAGTACACTTATGGTTTCGCAAAGATAGTAATACAAATCATTTTGGAGCATACAAGTATCCAACATTTGGCATATCAACTCAATAACGCTTTTACAGAATTTATCTAGCGGGAGAGGGTAACAGATTTTTGCAGATTTGAAGATATTGTGGTGCAGTGGTGTAATCCTCTGACTTTGCAGCCAGCACGGTCTTGCAGAGATTCGATACCCGGTAGGGGTCCACCACTTGAGCGTCATCACTCGCAATGTTCCCGGAATGTGCCGCAGCTGCGGACTCGATTAGCGCTTAGCATAGAGTTAGGAAGCGCTTAGCTACTTCTGCGATCCCAGCGCTTGGCGCTATAAAAACTGCAACTTCACCTTCACTTCTCTGGCCACAAAGCATAATGTGTCATTATTTTTCTGTTTCTTCGGTTCTGTATCTGGACAACAACAGCCACA
This sequence comes from Aurelia sp. 4 Dawson et al 2005, assembly GCA_964019985.1. Lineage (NCBI taxonomy): Eukaryota > Metazoa > Cnidaria > Scyphozoa > Semaeostomeae > Ulmaridae > Aurelia > Aurelia sp. 4 Dawson et al 2005. The sequence goes on along the minus strand of OZ026507.1, from coordinate 14,221,943 downwards.
TCTTCATGAATGAGCTGCTTCAAAATATTGCAAAATAATCTTCGTGAAGATGAATTTGAAGATCATAAGCTGCAAAAATGTCGACGCAGCTGTCTTAATCCCGGGGGGGGGGGAGGGTTCTTAGTATATTTGTCCGACGGAGATGTGCCGTTTTTCAGGGCATCGTTTTCGCCTATATTCTCTAGAACAGGGTATCAAAAGAAGGCAAATTTTCTGGAGCAGGTTGTCAAAACATGTCAAAAGAGGAAATTTTGTTACAACGAGTTATTGTTTAGTCAAATTTTTGTTTTTTGAGTATACTTTTTACCGATTTTTTCTAGAACAGAGTATCATTTGAAGGCGAAAATTCTGGAGCAGGGTGAAAAAATTTATTTCGTGGGCACATCCCCGTACAAATTTAGGTCAAATACCCCCTTCGGGGTCTTAATCAAAAACTATGCAGCATCAAGGGGCTTTGTAAAGTAGACAATCTAATTGAAAATTCCTCAATATTCAAAAATACCCGAATTACTATAAAAATCTCTGATCCAAAAAAGCAAATTGATTAAATTCGTTCTAAATCTATTCTTACTCTAAAATGGCAAAGTATTATCATCACTACGAAAACAGTAACAAGTCAACCACATACAGGACGCAACTGCACCTATGGATTATAATTTTGATGCAAAAAGTTTGAACTTCACAAACTTTTCAACTTGCAGAGAGAAGCATGAGCGCAGAATTAAATCAAGACTCGAAATATCATACCCCATTCACAATGCCATGTTTAACCATCTTAAACTAAACTACAATCGCGGACAAAACTCATTGGGACAGATGAGTTTCGCGTTTAGTTAAAAGAGGCATTTCCTATGCAAACTGCTACCTTTCACTGCTAATGCCCCCTCCCCCCTCACTGCAATGTTGGTTGCTAGAAGAAGACATACTTATCAACACATCTATGACATTTTCATCAGCATTCAACATTGCAATGGGGCGTTGGGGGATCTCAACTCGAGAACTCCTCCAAAACACAAAGTGTGTCATGAGTGTTTTCCGCGATTGTCGGTTATCGATTGTGCGTTCAGATTGGTCCATCCAACCAGTCGAATGCATTTGATTGCTTGAAATCTAACGTGGTTCAGATAAAGCTGGTTTAACTGTGTCGGTCTGAACGAGGTATCAGATATCGACCCGCAAATCTCCTCTTTGTTCTTTAGGTTTCTGGTTGGTTATCCTTTACGTATCCTTTACTTCATTACTGATTTGGGAGCGCAACGATATCTCCAGTTATTAGCGAACTTCGGTGGTTCTGTCGATTTTATGAGGGTAATGGAAATCTCTCAGTTCATGCAAATATTGCAAAGAAGGGTTGTAAGTCCAACCCAAGGCAGATGACCTGGTTCTATGTATTTAGTTGGCACATGAAATATCAGATCCCTACAATACAAACATAGAACTTATACAAAATAAATTCAAATTGAATAAATATTACACACGAGTTTTAATATGAGCTGGATTTTTCTTGAAGCTAAATTAATTTCAAGCATTGCCAGGTGAGTCAAAGGAGCTAGGAAATTTGGCAGCTTGTGGAATAAAAAGTGAGTGCACGATGCTAATGCGCAGGAGATGCATAAATGCACAGGAGATGCAACTTAAGCACAAACATTCCCAAAAGCACATACGACGCAGCTCTGCAGTTCAAGGCCAGGAAAAATGGTTGAAAAAGGCTGCCAATGTCAAGGAAGACTATTTTATAGCATTTCAATTTAGGCGAAAAATCTAACCCGATCTAATTCAACCTAATTTTGTCCTACGACTCATAAATGAAGATGTTAAAACTCACTCATCATTTCGACTCAGAAATTCGGAAAAGGCAGGCAAGGATCCACAATCGATTCTGGTCCATAATTTAGTGTTATTCAACTTTAAACTCTATTTCTTAAACAGACAATTATATCTAATCTCACTTTCAATGACACGTGAATCGTGGACCAGAATCGAACGTGGAATTCTTATTCCTACCAAACCTCTAACAAGTATTTTCTTAATTTCTGGTTCTAAACGACGAGTACTTTTACAAAACAAAATTTCAATTGCAAGATAGTCTTTGACTGATAAATTAACATTCTAGTTTTGGATATCGGCCACGCACTTTCCATTACATAGCCCAAAACATGTTTTAATTTCTTTTTGACTCACCCGCTACTTTTGTATGGGTCAAATTGCTTATTTGCACTATCTCTAAATCGTATCTTGCTCGAAAAAGTTCAACAATAATACATCAACAACTGACAACGATGAACGACTGCATATGGAATAGTTCAAAATAGATTTCTCATTAGTATAAAAAGCGGATTCCGGCTCTGCTAACAATCTCTAGACTCGCACAAGATATCTATAACACTTGTAATCAAAACATGATTACCCGGGGAGGGGGGCGTCTAACGTCAATAAGCAGCTAACGGAGGAAGCCATTTTGACATCTGAAATCACACCCCAAAATTTATCAATTTTTGCAAAAACCATACCTCAAGATTTACGGGCGATTCAAAACATATACCCTAAGATTGTGGCAAAAATCTAAAATTTTAACGAAGTATATGAAATTCGACCAAATTTAATACCCTAAACAGATATTTCTCCAAAATGACACTCCAAGATTCATCAATATTTGTGATCTTAGCAAAAATGACTCCCTAAAATATATTTTCTCCTCGAAAGAGGCATAACAAAGATCGCACATCCCGTACCACTATATATGATAGTTACCCCCCCCCTTACCCCCCCCCGGGACATGAATACTTATTAGCGATCACTATTAGCATTGTGTGAGCCACAAAAGTCTCGATTTTTACCAGCACATAACTTCATAACATATTCACAAATGTCATTGAATGTAAAAGAATCAAATTTCAAATTTGTCACATCAGACTTGCAGTTTCATTGATCAACAATGGTAATGCCGTTCTAGAGTTATTGGAAACTTGTATGGAGGATGTCTTTGGAAAACAACTTTTTTGGTGTGAGAATGGCAAAAGGGCTCAAAAAATTTTTTCCTTCCTAGTAGCAAGATAAGCATTTTCGTTTCTTCATACACATTTTCTTCTTCTTTTCCTATACATCGCCACATTCTATCCCTTCTTCTTCTTTCTTTCATTTCATTTCCTTCCCCTCCTACATTTCTTTTTCCTTTCTCCTTTTTCCTTCTTCTTCCCGGGAAATTTGAGCATTTCAGCTACCTCCCAGGCAGCGCCGCTACCACGCTACTTCGTTTTTGAGCCGTGAATGGCAAGAGGCTTTACGTACTTGAAATACCTATTTCTGCATGTAAAGTAAATCCCCGCATATAAGAACCTACCAAAATAAGAACCAAGAGGCTGTTTGTGCTAAATTATGTACCTTGCAATTAAGGACCTGTTTCAGTTTGATAAAATATAGGTTCTTATTGAGGGGTTGCAAAGTTGATCTTTGATTGATGTTATTAAGGTCACTTAGGTCACAGTTGGCTTTGAAAGTTTTATTCTCCTCCTTAATTACGTATTACGTCCATAATAACGTTTCCAAAACAAATAATAGGGCTGAACATCTTTGTGAGACTTTCGAGGGGATTACATGAGGCACCCTTCAAATATGAACCTCTATACCTTGAAATTAGTCTTGGTACCTTTAAACTAAGAACCAATTTCAGCCTGGCTCTCGAAAAAGTAGGTTCTTATACGCGGGGATTTAATGTAGATGACGTATTGTGCTTTTCTTTCGTCCCAAAGAAATGGCCTGCTATGGACCTGAAACAGTCAAGATTTTCCAGCTACATTCGATTCCTCAACCCTACATTTTTTCACAAACAACTTCCAAGTAAAATAATTTGAATCTCTAATCGCAGCGAAAGTCGAAACATTTCTGACTCACCCGCACTTGATAAGCAGTGATCGCCAAAGATCATCTGCAGAGTCTGGTTGTTTACTAATGGCTGACAATCACTGACCGGTTCTGATTAGCTTTGATGGACCACTGATCGCAAATGATTAATGATCGTTCTCTATCACTTAAAATCACTGCTCAATCTTGTAAATCTAACTCTGTAGATATTCCATATCAAAACGGCCCCTGATCTACCTACAATTTCTCTTCTCTTCATATCAGTCTATGCAATCCTTGCAGTCATCTCTTTCTGCAGAGAGAAGAAAACAGAATATTACTAACTAAGGAAACCTTGTTGGAGAAGAAAAAGTGACTCAAAACATACGTAACTCCCTGATTTTCAATTTATTGATTAGCATTTCAGAAACAAGTGCCCGCAAAGTTTGATTGTAGGCATCCATAAACTATGGTTTTCTTGAAATCATTTGATTTTCATCAACAAGTTCAGAAATTACGATGGTTTTAATTTTCTTCAAAAATTTTCTTGAATTAAAAAGAAGAAAGACGCTGTAATTCTGAAAATATTGAAGATTTCAGAAAAGTCCTACCGCAGAGTTACTGTAAAATAGTTCAAGTTCCTTTGAGGCCATTCAGTTCAATGAAATAGGTCATAGAATTTTACACCCAGCTTTTTAAAGATTTGAAAGCTATGCTGTCGATTACCAGTGAATTCGAACGAGGGTGTATTCTTCGAGAATTCTCCATTGCGATTTAGGTAGCGCATTGTAGAATTATGAACAAAATTTCTGAAACAAGTCAGGTAGAAGAGTTGCAATTTTTCAAACTGATTTAATGCTTTTTACTACGATTTTTCAAACAAGTGTTTTACTCATCAGAATGAAGACCAACAAGGTGTGCTTATTAACTTGAAATGAATTCAGTTCTTACCAGAGGTTCTAATTCTCGTTTTTCGATCAGCTGAAATTCTGAGGTGAAGTAATAGAAATGCTTATAGCATTGATTCACGTGTGGTTCCTGAAATAGAGACACTAAAATAGTAAAACAGTTCTCAAAGATTTTCCACAATAGCAACAAAAACTGGATATCTGGAACTCACGGTAAAACTCGAGTTGAGTGGCCGAGTGGCTTATAAAGTCTTCGTCATATAACTGAGTTAAGCTTGGTCGAGTGAGGTCAAACTCCAGATAGGTGACCTCGGAGGTCTGACCTCGCAACTCACCTCGTCGTCCTTTGGAAGGGACATTAAACTAGGGGTCCCATGCCTGGATGCGGCATGCACAGTGGGCCTGAATTAGCTTTCAGTAGCTAGAAATCCTGACAAGCCCACTCAAATAAATTGAAACAAACAAACTCGATACCTAACAAACCATGGTCATTGGTAATGGTTCCAATTACAATGAGGACTGTACGCAGGTCGGTGGGTAGAGGAATATCTTCAAATGGGTACTTTGAATGAAAAGCTAAATGAAGCCACCAGAATACTGGGTGAGTCAGAAAAAGTTCACGCGTTTGGCGCGTTTGGCATTATAGGTCCGTTTTGAATGATAGGTTTTCACATTTTCTTCTTGTTCTCATTACCAAAATCACATCTTTCAAAACAAAATCATCAATTCTAAAGCAATATGAGGAAGACATAATCTTGACTTGTAAAATCCTTCTCTCCAACATGCGTACCACAGTTCTCAAAACTAACGGAATCTTAAAGGTGATCTGAAGCGAAAATTTCTATTGACGTAAATTTGATAGCACTTTTGAATGATAAAGAATGTCGTTTACCATTCTGTGATACCTTTTTTCATTTTTGAATTATACACAATTTTGTATAATTGGCAGATGACGTCATTTTGTTTGCAAAAAGTAATGAAAATGTACGAGGCTGGCTATGTTTCCTAAAGGAAATTGACTTCAAGAACATTTCTTAAATTGGTATACCTTTCTAAACATTATATCATTCCATGAAACAATTTCTATTACATTTATTCAGCTCAACTTAAATGTCTCCGACAACTGTAGCCTTTAAAAGCTTGGATACAGCTATATTCCAGTATATCATCCTAACAATTTGCAAACAAAATGACGTCATAAATTGAAACTCAATATCATGGGATAACTTGGAAACGAAAAGAAATATCAAAGAAATTTAAACAGGAGTCCGTATCATTCGACAGTGCCATTAATTTGAATCAATAAAAATTTTCGCTTTAGATCACCTTTAAGGGAATTTTAGGAATTCCTAATAGCTGACCATGCATAGAAGAAGGAAGAGAGGAATAAAAATTTTGATGGTCACATCCTTAAATTCTCATGTCTCATTCAATCCCTACCCTGACAATCCTCAGCAGCCCAGAGGTAAGCACTGTAAACGTTCACACTTCCAGCAACTTTATAAGCAAAAGCTCTTAGTATTTCAAATATTCCAGGGACGGGGAAGAAAACTGACAGTCAAACACCAAAGGGCCATTACGGAAACAAAGTCGCACTGAGCTTTAAATGCTATCCCGGCGGTTTAACCTGGGGGTATTTATAAATAGATTTTTAATGTTTTGCCAATAAATTAACTTATACTTGTAAATATTGTAAAACGAACTTTTTCTTTTGTTAGAGTTCGTTAAACTTTAATTTGAATGGAAACATATTACACACTTACTTACTTACACCCGCTGGCCAGGAATATTTTCTGGACAAATACCTCGGGGTGTCTAGGGGGGATGGTCAAGATGAGAACTGAACGAGACATTACTTCACAGTTAAAATTAAACAAAAGAAGATAAAATCAAGTTACCGCTTCGAGTTGGACTATTTTGTCGAAATGATGGATGTAGACATGAACGAAAACCCGAAATAGTCTTGTGAAGATTTTCTTGACGATTGGCTGAAAGTTCTTTGGAAATGGAATGGCTGGAAAACAAAACAAAACTTTTCAAAATTAAAATTGACAGGGTAATCCTCGATTGTTTTCTGCACTGCTAGACTCTATTACGAATCTATGAAAAAATTCCAGGAAGTACGTTTGAAATCCAATCCGGTTGAAGTTCCCAGAGGCTCTGACAGAAGAATTGCTTCCAAACTAACCAGAAGAGACCAACGGCCGGCTTTAAACTCTCGAGTACCGAATAATCTCCCCCCCCTTATTAATTTATGATATGATAATATCCCCCCCCCTTATTAATTAATGATACGGCTCCTCCACAGCATTTTTGAACAATTTTCCGATCCCCCTTTTTTCCAACGTCCCCTTTTATTATCTTTTGGGAAAATGAAATTAAGATAAATATAATTTCTGGATAAGTGCAAGAGAAAGCCTCAAGAAGTGCATTCGACATAATTTCTGAATAAACGCAAGAAAAAGTCTCTAGAAGTGCATTCAACATAATTTCTGAATAAACGCAAGAAAAAGTCTCTAGAAGTGCATTCAACATAATTTCTGAATAAACGCAAGAGAAAGTCTCAAGAAGTCATTCAACAGAACCAGAGTTCGTAGGTAAATGTATCAGTAACATCACTGTTGACATAAATATATAAAAGATACGTGTTTAGCTAAGAAAATGGTTATTTTCAATTTCTCCAAACACCCCCTCCAGATTGTTCCAAGCGCCCCCCCCCGATTATTGCTATATCGAACCATTTCCAAAACCACAACTATTCTCACCCATCCTGTTCATTCGGTACTCGGGAGTACACACTCAGAATATAAATTAACATCTTGAACAAGTCATTAATTCAAATACGACTTTCTGCTCCTGTTTTCGCACGTCCAACATCGCGATGCTTTAAAATACTTACTTGTGTCATGTGGGAATATTTCCTCATCGTTGATGATATTATCAGTCCAATCCATCAATAACTGGACATACTGTCGCGCAGACACTGACGTTGGTTTTTTGTATTTATCACCATCTGCCCAGTAATAGTCATATCTGTAAAACACATATCACGCACATATCAAATCTTTGTAAAAAAAACTGGGACACAACTAAACGTCCTGAAAAGATTGAGATCCTTTATTGGTTTTGAGCAAAGACAGTTCTAGCACAAAGCTTTGTTTATTCAAACTTCAGTCATTTTGCACTAGTTTGGTATTTTTTTCCATGAAGTCGCTCCACAGGAAGCCCAATCGCGTATATTGTGGGGCCTAGCTTTAACTGAGGCAATTTATGCTGTGTTGTTTTCTCCTAACTGCAAAATAAGCAGCACTACTTGTTCTTTGAATTGAAGGGTTTGGGCTTGGGCTTCCTGTGGTCGCTCCAGAAAGTGAAACGTTACAAAAGCATGCACTAAGATTTCTTTGCAATGATCATAAGAACTCATATAATGATTTACTCCGTAAGTCAGGTAAATATCCTATGCAAGTCTTGCGTCAAAGAACTCTTTGCATTGAAATTTACAAACAGATTTATCTAGGATTTATGAGAATTTTTTAAATTCAGATCTTCCTACTATTCTTCCAGAAATCCTTACGACTTAAGACATATTTGACCACATCAAGTAACTTTTGGTTCAAACAGTCTTGAGTCCGTTTACCCACAAAAATGGAACGGCTTACCAAACGAAATGAAATTCGCAGAAAACCTGAAAAGCTTTAAACTCTAAATAAAGCAATGGAATGACCCAGAATGTAACATGTTTTTTATCTTCAATCAAATTTTATACAATACGAGGTACTTATCTAACGCTACTTACAATCTACTTTACTATACTACAAGGACGAATACCATGGAGAGCAAAATCTTTGGCAACTCCACAGCCTTAACATAGAGAAAAAAATTATATAAAGACAAAAAGAACGTAAAGTCTACCTCAAATTAGACGTCATATATTTCAAAAGAAGCAATTAAATTTGCTCCTTTGGGGCAAGTTAGCTGCGCCCTATAATGTAAATGTGATGCCTGCAGTGGTTTTAATTTCATTCAACAGTAAATTGTATATATATTTTAATCTCATTCGATTTAGATTAGTTAACTTTGTATATATTGTAAGTATATTGTTAGCTATCAACAATAACGAATTAAAATAAATCAGCAACAACAACACCACAAATTATGAATTAGCAGTTGAAACGAATAACAAAATCCCGGCCTATGGATATCGTGTTTCTAGTCATGTTTACAACCAAACTGTTGGAATTCAAACTATAAGAATTCAAATAAAGAACGCAATGCATCTTGGTAAAGTTCCTTGCTACCATCTTTAACGTAACCGTCTACAGATATTCAAGTTATTCTAAAAAAGAGTCTGGATCGAGCGATATTTCTATGTATTATTCTACGAAGTTTAGATTGAGTGACGTTGGAGCTTCTATTCCTGTTGTTCACATTCGAAAATTCTACAAGATATACAAAACATCGTTCGATTCTGATTGTCTTTTAGAATGGCTAAAACGCCTATTGAAATTTTCATATGTTTAACTTTCATTATCACAAATCTCAAGCGACTTCTGATTGGAAAAGACTTCAATGTCAAATCATATAAAATGCTTCCTTCGATATATTATTCAACGATTTTTTCTATTTCGTATCAATCGAGACTTGGAAAAAACAAAACAAACGCTTTGTTGTTTTCCTAGTTTTCTTGACTGACCAGTTGAACCGGTTTCTTAATCAGTGCTATATAAACAGCACGTGGGTTTAAAATTCCAGTGCATTTTCTTTGACTTACATGCTTGAAAATGGTGATTTGCTGAAAACCTGCCATGGCAATTTTTTTACATCTTGACTTAGTTTTAAAATGGCGGCATCTTTAAATTTTGACCCTGTAACGTCATAGATTTCTGTTTGCCACCATATTGTAGACCTTCACAAACTACGGCTTTCTTGAGGATTGCATCAATCTTCTTCAGGTGATTGGGGATTATTTACGGTGTTTTGAAAATAATCAAACTATCAAAAATTGCCACAGCAAATTTACAGCAAATTACCCAAAACTCATTTCAAGTCACTCAATTCGTAGATAAAATGCAACACAATTTTACAACCATCTTTTTAAAGATTTGACATATTCGAGCCCTATGCTTTAACAGTGACAAAATATTGGGTTTAAGACTTACTTTGGTCCTCCTGACATTATAGGACAACTTTCGTCTGTACAATGTTCATATATAGTGCCATATATCAGATTTATTCTGTTGAAAAAGTCGACAACTGCAATGCAAAAGAACAAAATAGGAAATTACTCCATGAGATAACCAGATACGAAAATTTCTATTACGACAGTGGGTACAAAGGTGTCCCACAAAACTTGTGCCCGTTTGTGTAGTAGGTGTGGAGGAGCGGTAGTTTCCATTGTCTCGGTTTTTATAAAGTTGCATAGTAAAAACCAAGACAATTAATGATACGGCTCCTCCACAGCAGCCAAACAAACGGGGAATAAGTTTTCTGGGATCCCGAATATCGAAGCTACGAGATTCTTTTAACGACCTCAAGTTGTAGTGACTGGAGAGATTCTCAAGTTCTCGTTACAGTTACTTTCGAGTAAACTTTTCATTCAGTCAGTTCACTGCGGTCAGTTTTCTCAAGGAATTTCCCAGAAAAATTCCCTTCAAGAATCCTTAAAGAACGTGCTAAAATCACGAGCAAGTTTCCCAGATATGTTGACATTACAGCAATGACTTGAGCTGGCATTAGCACGGGCTATCCTTTTGGATGAAAGACAAAGTCATCCCCCTGGTATGAATAGCTTATCTTGGGGGATGTCATTAGACTGATGACGATGAGTTTCTTGTGGCCCTGTGCTCTTTGACTTGATGATGGAGCTCATTTCATTCATTTCATTTTAAAATATTTATACAGGTATAAGTTTCATATATTTATACATGTTTTTCAAACTGACCTGTTAAAAAATAACATAAAATAAAAGAAAATAGGCTAAACTAAGAACAAAAGAAATTTATATGCCTAATTTACAATATACAATGCTATAATACCTAATTTACAATAAAACATAATAAAAATGAAATAGAAAATAAAGTTACACCGCCCTCATAGTCGTTCCTTGAAAGTTTTCAGGGAGGGTGCCAATTTTGCTTCTTTTTCCAAACTGTTCCAAAGTTTTGCACCGCGATATGAAAAAGCCTTTTGGCCATTGACAGTCTTTAGTAACGGTAACCTTAGATCAGTTTCTGTTGAGCGCAAAGACCGTTCTCTATCATCTGAATATTTTGTAAATAGTTTTCTCATGTAGACTGGGGCAAGTGAATTCAAAGATTTATATGTTAGCGTGGCGGTCTCTTTTCTTATAAGATTGTTGATAGTCGGCCAGCCAAGGTTCTGAATTAGTGGAGCAGCAGAGGCATCGTATGGGCTATTTGTTACAATTCTTGCAGCCCTGTTTTGAATTTTCTGCAGGACGTTAATTTTTGAATTACTACAGCAGCCCCAAACAGAGCTACAGTAACTCAAATGGGGCTCGACAATCCCTCTGTACATTTTGTTGAGCACATCAGATGGAAGATATTTCTTAGAATACTTAATAAGTCCAAGGGCTCGATTAGCCTTGGTCTTGATAGTATCGACTTGTTTGTCCCAGTTTAGTTGACTATCTACTTGAACACCTAAGTATTTTGCATTGGCAATCATTTCAATTTCCTGATCACCTATTGAAAAAGATGGTTGAGCATCAGGCTGGCTTTCTATCTTACGGATGTTTGGTCCAGAACCTATGATAAGCGACTGCGTTTTCACAACGTTCAAAGAAAGTTTGTTTGCATGCAGCCAATCTTGTAGCTTCAGAAGATCTAAATTTAAGTCATTTTGCAGGTCACCAATGCTTTTTGAAGAGAGCGAAATGGTCGTATCGTCAGCATACATGCTGACATGAGACTTTTGCAGGGAAAAGGGCAGGTCATTGATGTAGATCAGGAACAACAGTGGACCAAGACAAGAGCCTTGAGGAACTCCACAATTTATTCCCTTCACATCAGAAGAAGAGCCATTTATCCTGCAAAATTGTTTACGATTATCCAAGTACGATGTAAACCAGTCATGTTCCAGGCCAGTCACTCCATACATTTTAAGTTTTTCTAACAGGATTTCATGATCGACCGTGTCGAAGGCCTTCTTCAAGTCAATAAAAATTAGGCCAGTGTATTTTCCGTTATCTATATTCAGGTACCAATCATTGGTGCTAGCCATTAGGGCAGTAGCGACCGAGTGTAAGAGTCTAAAACCAGACTGATGCTCGTATAGTGATTTATTTGCGTCCAGGTATTCATAAAAGCTTCGGGCATTAGAAATTCAAAGTATTACTCCGAAAAACTTGGCCTAAACTATTTAGGCCCAAACTTTGCAATTTTTCCAGTACTAATCGGATTGCGAAATTTGTGGATTACTATTGTTAAGGTGTAAATGTGATAGAATTTTCGATTCGATTGAAAAATTGAAAACACTCCCACGAGATGGAGATTCGAAGCCGTGATTCTTTCATAATTCCATTGATGATTGAAGAAAATAGGGCCAAGTTTTTCACTTTTTCATCATGAGTCCCTCTTGAGCAAGGTTTACCGCAGGGATCCAAGGGACTCATCGTCATCAGTCTAGGATGTCATTCTCCTTGGAGGACAAAATTCATGAATCAATGTAAGTGTCATTATTGCTAGGAAGGAAAAATAGGGAAATTTTGTTCGCCATTTTCACTGGCTCTTCTTCGAAAGGGGCTTTCTAAAGAAGATCCCCCATATCGACAGGAAGGAATGGCCGATTAACGCAGGGTAAATTAATGAAGCTAACTGGACATATCGGGAATAAAATAAGACCGTTTTCAACATTATTTCTTCCATATTCACGGAACAGCATATTTCCAACTCCTGGCCTATTTATTGACTCACCCGGTGGATAGTAGGCCACGCAATAAAGGATGAAAACAGACAGTAAACGTTATAAAAAGAAATCATTAAAGAAAGAAATTTTCAGTATTAGAGTAAAAATTATGGAAAACGAAAACAAATACCATGGACAGCAAGCCAGTCATTCATTCGCTCTCCTGCAGGCAGCTTTACCGCTTCTTTTAGATCAATACCTGCTTTTAGAGTTGCCTAGAAAATTCAAGGAAATGGTTGCCATATTGAATAATTGTCAACTAAGCTTCCTAATGAAGAAATTTGTACCGTGAGGATTCGAAAACAGTCGACTGTAAGAAATCTCATGCGACAAAACAACTTTTCAGCTTCCTGTTTTCCTCAACTTCATTCAAAGACCGAACTCTAGTCTTTGTCATGCCCAAGTTGGTCAAATCATTGAATATCATTTCATCATTTGGGAACTCTATGGCAATACAAAATCGTTCGTTGATTGTTTGGGTAAACACAAATTCTGACAAAAATTTCAACCAAAATCTTCAAAAATCTCGCAAATTTTGAAAATCTTTCGAAATCTCTAAAATCTTAACAATCTCACACGAAGTCTTAGAAATGGAACAGAAACATCAAACAAAATCAACATGACTTTTTTCATCGTGGCTCTTGCCGTCCGATTTATAGTAAAATTGCGCTTTCCTCCCGAAGTCTTTGAAGTCTTTAAAAGACTCCTGAAATCTCGGGCGCTATTTCTGTCCCTTCTGGTGTGGTAGTCTAATACTTTGTAGACATCACGGGCGTTAGGACAATACTTGTGTGGCCTTAGTGGTGCTTTAAAATTGATATGGCTGAAGTTTTCACTACCTATAAAGTCGCTACGCAAGTGGATTGTCTTTTCTCTGCTTCTTCCTCTCTTTTCCCCTTGAACTAAAACAGTTTGCAAGCCAAATCGAGCCAAAGCAACTGCACATCGTCATTACAATCTTATTCTGGCATATTGCAGCCTCCTCCTGTGGAGCAGAAGTCTCTGCACGAATGTCAGAATAATATCTTAAAGTTCCAAGTTAGCCTGCAAACTGTTTCTTATGGGCAAAGCAAAGTTTATTTTATAACATGGCCGGTGCAAAACGTAACGGGGCAACTACTTTTATTAAGCTTATCGGAGGTGGGTCAATACCTTTTTGAAGCAAATATCAACGGAGCAGAGGCCTTTTATGAGCTCAAGATGAAACTTGAAATGTAAAATGTCTCATTTTGAGAGCAAAGTTGGGAATCATGCAGGCAGAGAAATGCTTGGAAGGATAAATATTTTAGATAACGCAAAACTTCCTTGTCAGTTACTTGCATCAGTCATATATCTTAATCTTCAAAGTAAACTTTTCATTGAAAAACATTCGTAAGTACAAGAATTGATTTTGTTATGGTCTTTGGCTACTTCATCGGTGATACGTACTGTAAAACATCTGTTGTTCATGAGCACAGGGCAGATACATTTCTAAGGACTTTAAGAAAAGGGCGAAGGGACAGTTAGTTTTTCTGCAATAATTTCATACGGGGCGAGCAGATTTTTCCAAAAAGATTTCTTCTCCACCGGCCATGTCCTATGATAAATTTTGCACTGTCCCTAAAGTAGAACAGAGAAGAAGAAGCAGAGAAAACACAGTCCTCTTTCACGATGATCACAAAGGTTACCAATGTTATCGTCCTAAGGCCCTAAACTCGATTACATGTCGTAGTTTCGCTGTTTGCCTGAACTGATATCGCTACAACTACGACTTATTCCCAAACGCTTGCAGAAACGGTAAAGTTCCGTACTGATTCTATTTGAAACCTTTCCGCTGCTTCATAAAAAAGTTCGATTGAGCAGTGTTGGAGTCTCTATCATTATTGTGTACATTCGAACATTCTACAAAATGTATCAATCTGTCGTTCGATTCTCATTCTTTCTTAGAATGAAGTAGTGGGCCTAAATCATCTACTACTTTTTCCTCACAACCACTGGGTCTAAAATGCCTTAAAAATCAGTTTTCTAGAACTGCTGTACCATCAAATTAGGTATCAGTACTTCGATAAAGGATCATTCTTGCTACAAAAGCAAAAACCGCCTTGCTCTAAGCCACATGCTGATCGGCAGACGACGGGGCGACAGAATCCTGTCGCCGATTGAAATTTTTTACCGTTTTTACAGCTCTATGTCCATAAGGCCCTCAGCGGAGCGATGACAACAACAACAATCCAACTCAATGAGATGAGCGTAACTTGAGGGTCCTTATGGTAGTGAGGCTACTAAGGCCCTTGCACAGATCAATAGAAACAGCCATGTTATACCTTTGCTCGCTTGTGAAGATCATATTTCATTGTTCCTTCTGACCACTTCTTCTTTGGCTTGAACGTCTAAAATGTAAAGAAAACTATGCAAACATTTTGCCATAGCTATTTTGTTTCTGAGTGGACTCGTTAGGATTTCTAGATACCTAAAGGGGCAGGGTTACGTAACCGTAAACAAGCCTGTTATCTCTAAAATCTATATTGCTTTCCACACGTGGCCATTGTGTTATGCACAGATTTTTTTAGTGGATGGGGTGAATCCACACTGAAGTTACTTCTATAAATCCACCAATATCTCTGCAATCGTACAACATATGAATGTTTCGTTTGCTTCTCTACGAAGAACATGAGTCCATCTTCAAAATAACACTTTCATTTTGAGAAAAAGTAGTGGAAAGTCGCTGTGATATGGCCTATCAAAAATGCTGCAAAATCGTCGTTTCGAAAGAAGTTTGTTTACATTACGTGAACCTGCCCCTTTAAAGCTAATTGAGGCCCAATATGCAAACTACGCTGATGCATGGGATCTCTAGTTTAACGTCCCCTCCGAAAGACGGCGATGTGTGTTGCGAGATCATGCCTAAGAGGCAGGACCACCGAGAGGGGGTAGCCGGGGCAACTGCCCCGGGGCCAGGGCCGCGCCAGGGGCCCGTAAAACAGAAGCTTTGTTTTGCCCTCGTTACGCCACCGCAAAATATTCACGAAATTCTCCCAGTTATGCACTTTTGGTATCAGTGTCAAGCTAGGGGCCCGCATCCAATAGTTGCCCCGAGGCCCGGCCTCACTCTCGGCGGCCCAGCTCAGAGGTTACCCATCCGGAGTTTGACCTAGCCTGGCTGCAGACTAAACAAGTTTCTTTCCAGAGAGGTTCCTCTTCCTACTGGAGGACGAACCTCACTTCTCTTTAGGGAATCAATAGAGTCCACCCATGGGCGGCGCATCCAGTATCCTCAACATGTTATGAGCCCCCCTCCCCCCGGAGTCTGCAGGCAGGTCAAGTTTGACCTCACTCCACCGAACATCTAATGTGAGACAGAATCTAGTAGTGTATGCTGTAGTTTTAGCTTAATATTGTGTGTCTTTATGTTTTTGGCCCTGGTGTAGTCGTTGTTTTTTCGCTCCCCTCGTTATTGTCCCTGTGGTGTTGTCTAGTAGTTTTGGATAAGTATAGTAGAGCGTAAACATTGTTGTAAATTATTTTATATGAATGAAAAAAAAATCAACCAAAGGAGACTATCACTGGCAGCGACTGTGTACGCCGCTCGGCCACTAACCTCACAAATGTGGGCTAAGCTGTAGCTAAGCCACCAGATGTTCCAATGGAGAATGTGACCTTTGAATAAACCGCTAGAATAGGGCTTTTCTCTTTCAAATCTTTAAAAATTTGAGTGTTGAATTCTGTTACATTTTTCGTTGAAGTGAATTACTTGAAATGAACTTAGAATTCTTTGCTTCAAAATCTGTCGTAGAAATATCTTTATATCTTGGTAATTTTCAAACTGGCGGCATCTTTATTTTCATTTCTGCTATCAACCAAGATTCGATGGTTTTTTCTGGCTCACTCACTATTGAAAATTCCCTTGCCCCCTGGTCAAAATGTCCGAGATCAGCTGAAACCAAGGCCAAAACAGTAAAGTCAGGATCCTTTTGCAGTTACTATAGCAACAATAAAAGGAAATCTTTTGCATTGCTGCTTGCACAGTATTTATAGAAATGTGATTGTCACGCAGACAATTCTAGTTAGAAATAGAATTTTAGTCCTATTTTGGTATTTTGGTTTACTATTACGTAATTACACGCTTTTTTATAAGAAACTTGGATCAGGCCATAGTACTAAAAGTTTCTTAATTTCACATGAAATTTTGTCCATATTAATGCTAAAAGTTTCTTAATTGGTTTCTTATTCTGTGAATGCAGAATTGTCAAAGTGGTCGCTAACACTGCGGCAGCTATGATTCTTGACATTTACAACATCATAAAGGAATAAACAGTGTTCTGTTATGTCGAAAACACAAATGTTTAGATAATATTGCTCAAGAATAAAGGTTCAACGATCTATTTGCTATAATATCCATGCTTTCAACTTTGAAAAGTGTTTTAGTACTTCTTAGACTCAGTACTAGAGTTTCTTAAAATTTTGGCCATCTTAGTACTAGTTTCTTATAAACCAGTTTCTTATACAAAACGTGTATCCCAAAGAAAGAAGAAACACTGCTATGACGACGGAAGATTCTGTCAACGTCAAAGAGTATCTGTGACAGTAGTGTCCCACATATAAGAAACATGAATTTGAATAAATGAACGGAGATTGTTTCGTAGATCGAAAACATCAAATACAATAGGTTATATTTAGATTACCCAGTCCCCCTAGCTAAGTGTGCTTTTAACCCCGTTGATTTACTTTAAGAAACACCAGACCTTGATTTTCAAAATAATATCCCCTCTTATCAGACACTGGTGAAGGTCTGAAAAGACTTGTTTCTTATTCAAAAAAACTATGTATACATTAGAACTTGAAAAACATGACAAATTCAGCTTTGCATTTGGATCAGCCTGTACCTAATCAAATCAAAACAAGAAATTCGCATGCAAATGAAGTAAAAATCACCTTCCTGGAATAAATATAACTTTTCTTGGCAGCGAACATTTACAAATAAAAAGTTGTTGTTGATGGTTTTATCGTCGGAATATTTTTGTTTCTCGCCCCCCCCCTAGGCAGTCATAGCTGGTGTCGGCCCTAGGTTCAGTGCCATAAACCCCCGTCGTTCAATAAACAATGCCTCCTACAGTATTCGCAGAAACAATAGGGTCCTCAAGAACGGAAGCTCACAAACATTGCATTTTTGCATTGTTGACGACTGGCAAAAATCCGGTTCTTCAAAAGCTGGTAGCACCACATTTTGATTGCTTGATAAGACAGAGCACAATGAATTTCCAGATTGTTCATATATCAATACAACTGACTTGAGACGAACCCAAAGGAATATCTTCGGATCACTTGACTTTCGCATTTCATTTAACTGTTCAAGCACTTTTTCATTTCGCAATACACGAGAACTCGAGATCGACATTGCGCCAAATAACGAGAGGGTTTCACGGCAACTAAGAGGAGTCTCTTTCTGATCTGAACACACGCAAGAGAACTGACAGAATTGCATTTCGCAACACGACAACACTTGAATAAAGAGAGTGATTTGAAGCAACTTGCCCAGAAAACCGTCTGATCAGAACACAGGCGCAGGCGGCGAAGCGAAAGAGAAGAGACGAAATTGATATACGATGGCCAGTTGGGGCCGTTTGAGGCCTTATTTTGCAACAGAGCCCTTCATATTGTGTTACGTTTTAGTCTATGCGATGCATTTCACCATCTTGCCACAGCTTATCGTATCAAAAATTTGCCGCCAATATTACAACGCATCAGTCTGCAACAATCTACGTCTGTACAAGTCAGAGGAAACACGTGTATACAAAGATGCCACATTATGGAACGCTGTCACATTCATTTGTGTTATTGTCCCTTCGTTAATTTTCATACTTCCCATGGGATCGCTATCAGATTTAATACCAAAGAAAAAACTATTGCTTATAACACCACTGGCATTGATGCTGCAGAGCACAATTTTCCTGATATCCACGAAGTATGAGCAGTCTCATCTAGCTTTTTTGGCATTAGGCGCAAGTTTGGCTGGCATTTTTGGTGATTACCAAGGAGCGCTAGCACTGGCGAGTTCATTTATGGCGGAGATGACGACGGTAGGCCCTAATCGAACTGTAAGAATGACAATAATAGCAGGTTTAGGCTATGTTGGGGTGGGAGTTGGGGCATATATTGCAGGCTTCTTAAGGGAAAAATACAACTTTGAAAGCGTGTTTATATTTAGTTTGATCATAAGTATCTTAAATGTAGCCTATATTATCATCGTGCTGCCTTTAACGAAGAAGTTACATGATATTGAAGAAGATGGTAATTTCAGTGCATCAACAGTTGTGGTATACACATCATGTGAAGCAAATACCATGAAACTGGCGATGAAACAAACCAGAATTGGAAGCTACGCACTGAGAATAGAGAATGAGATGAATGTAGATAATGTATCGCAAACTGGTGACGGTGATGTAAAGTTTGGGGAATCAACGAAAGCTGCAACTCCAAGTGATTATTGTATAAAATCCGATAACGCAACGAGAACAACCGAGAAAGCAACAAGAAGAGCCGAGTTAGCAACGAAAGCAACCGGGAATGCAATGACAGCAAACGAAAAAGCAACGAGTGGAGTCGAGGGAGGGACTGAAAAAGCTACGAACGCAACGAGAACAACCGACAAGGACAAAAAGGCCGAGAACCTAAAGGGAAATGCCACTGCTTACATAAATGTTGAGAAAGTAACAGTGACTGGGTGGGCAACCAAAGATGAACCTGGAACGGCAAAACAAAAAGTAACAAAGACATTTCTGTCTTCAGTCAAATTCACAGCAAAATCACTTCGCAAGATTGGTGCATTTGTTCGCAAGTATCGTACATCACCTGATGGAAAATTCATTTGGCTGTTGCTGGGGGTCTATGCTTTTGCATGCTGCGCCATACAAGGGGAGTCTTACATTATTGTCCTATTTGCAAAACATAGCCCGTTAAGCTTGAACTCTGTGCAGCTTGGAACGTATTTACTTCTGCTGTTCCAAGTTCGTGGTATTGGCACTATTTTCTTGGTATTATTGGCGAAACGTTTGAAAGCAAATGACAATGCGATAACCATACTGGGTTTTACCAGCTTCATTTCAACCTACATTTCTATGGCGCTGTCTACAACCAAAGAGCAACTATATTATTTCAGTCTGTTGTCTATTCCATTTGCCTTGACTACATCTGGAATTCGTGTTTTGATAGCAAAGAGGGTTGATACAGATGAAGCTGGAACCATCCTGTCTATGTGTGGATTTATTGGCATGTGCGCAGACATAGTCATGGCTGTAACAACAAATGGTGTATTTCGGATGACAGCAAACTGTTTCCCCGGCCTTAGCATCCTGTGCCTTGCAATTGGCAGCGTACTTGGCCTGGCAATCTTGCTTTTCGTTGTTTATTTGGAGAGGAAAGCTGGAAAGAATGGTTATCAAAATTTGGATCACTACCATATTGAAGGACAAAGATGTGCCAGCTAGGGTGCTCATTCTGCTGTCTCTCATCCACTTACTACTCCAATGGACAACTGGCTCTTCTGCCATGCATGACCCAAAAGCAGAGGGCTACCTCTAAAATATGGAATGTGGAATGTTGGAATCTAGAAATATTGGAATGTCCTTATCAGGTTTATTACTTGCAGAAAAACACTCCAAAATTCCACATTCCATGTTTTAAAGGTAATTGATAGCAAAGTGCCTTCCAAGAAAGAAACTCATATACTTTTTACTGGCATTAAAGTTATGTTTTTATTTAGCTTTTTGTATTAGCTTTTGTAATATTATAACTTTGTACTCCAGTCAGATGCATCAGTTGCTCAGCTAAAATTCCAACAAATTGGCACATTTTCTACATTTCTATGTTTCATAAAAATTTCGAACTTTGGGGAGAGGGTGCGTTGCCTTTGACACTTGCCCCATTAGTAATGATGCTTCTATCTGGAACACATCTTGTAGTTTATGCAACAATTTACAAAACTTTGTGAATAAAACCTGTTTACTTTGGTTAGTGGAGTTTGCTGTTGATTAGTGTCTTCAAATAGGAGGGTACTGAAAGCCATGTGCAATGGAAAATTGAGCTCATGTACTGGGTGAGTCAAAAAGTTTAAACATTTGGTGGACCATGGAATTAGACTGATGACGATGAGTCTCTTGTTGCCCTGTGCTCTTTGACTTGATGATGGCACTTCAGGCAATAGAGACTCCTAGTATTACTAAGAAAAACTTCGCAATTCCTCCAGTACCAATCAGATTGTGAGATTTGGCAGGGAACAATGATGTCAAATTCTCAATTCGAATGATGCAGTTGACTAAATTTTGAACAAAGTTGCTACGGCAGGTGGCTGAAGTTTTCTCTGGTTCTTTTTGGTCTTAAAAACATGGAAAATGTAGCGTTGAAAGACTCATTTTGTACTTACAACGTAAAGTGAACTCATTGTCATAAGTCTACCGTGGAATAACAAGTACATGGCTAGTTATTACTGTTGATCACTGTTGATCAGTCAAACGCTACCTTTGATGTGGAAATAATTTTTTACCAAAGTTATTCATCTTTTAGATCAAGAAATTAGAAAAATTTTGGCAAGAGGTTGATGTAGGAAAGAAAATTCCACATTTGCTTCTGGTCTATGATTTACTTACAGCTGACATTTGAATCCTAATTCAGAAACTGACAATTGTATCAAATTTAGATTTCAATGCGCAGTAAATCATGGACCTCCCATACAAACTCCTTGCAAGCGTCTTCCTTATTTCTAGGTCTAAAAGATGAGTATGCTTTACTAAGCAAAACATTTCAAAGCAAAGTTAGCCTTTGATTGACAGGTTAACATTTCACTTATGACTATTAGCCACATACATTTTATTCCACTCCGCAGCTTACCAAACGTTTCAACTTGTTTGTTTTTGCCCCTTGTATATTTTAAATGTTTTATCTGATATATTTAAAGGCAGTGTGTCCATGTTTAAATTAGTTGCATGCACAAACCATGAAACTGCTGAAATGGTGCTGATGGACATGTAACTGTTCAAGAATTTGATTGGTTAAGAGCCAGTTGCTTTAAACTGATCACATGAAAATAAGAGCCTTGCTGTTGAGACCATAGCAATGGTGGAATGGTGGCAAAGCAAGCTTCAATCAAGGGAACGTCTCTGATGCTTGGCTATGGCCATTGCAAGGAGCAAAAGCATTTTATAGGAGAAGGGATGTGCAGGGGCGAAAACAATGTCGGGCTGGATGAAACTATTGCCAATGACAACATGGACAGACAGAAATAATGGTTTACTTGGAGAATGTGGCAATTAAGACAAAGTCAGGGCGTAAGCCTAAGCAGTTGGTCAAATCAAAACAAGATGAAAGTTCATATGTTTCCAAGATAAGCCTCTTGAAGCACAGTACCTGCATGGACACACTACCTTTAACAAAATGTGCTGAACTCTGTCATGGAAACTGACAGCAACAAATGTTTCATTACTTTCCCTTTAATTAATCCAACAGAAACTAAAGGTAAAATAACGAAACACTTGTTGCTTTTGTTGCTATCTGTTTGAATGATATAAGTGTCAGTAGAATCTTAGAGACTGGCTGCAAACCTTCCAGATCCACAATAAAGGGATTGCATTACCCACAGAAGGCATGCTTTGAACCAGATCATTGAAATTATATATTGAGTGTTTAACCTTGAAAGATCCAATGAAAACAGCTAGATGTGATCCAAAATACATGTTTAATAAAATAAAGCTCAAAGAAAGCTCTTTGGTATGGTAAAACAATTTTTGCATTCAAACAATTTGGGTGCTGTTGGCAGACCCTTTATTGTTAGGTCACAAGGAGTTTAGCCTGTCCCCAACACTCTGCTGAAATTTCCATCTCAACTGACCTTCAGCAGCAAATTTTCCTAATTTTCCTTATCATCGTTTTCCCCATGTTTTAATACATATAAAACACTTGAAACATAAGAGACTTTATTTTTTCATTGCATTGGAGCCAAACAGTAGTTATTCATTTGTTCCATTGATGAGGGGGGCATTGAGATTTGTTCATAAAGTGATAATGACCTTGAGCTTTTTGGATCATAGACTGAGAGAAAATTTTGAAAGGAATTCTACATTTTTGCTCAGATTAGCTTCAGTTTTTGGACCTTACCATTGCACCCGAATTTCAGACTGAATTTAAGACAACAAAAGGTATGAGGACTAAGTTTGAATTTACCTGAAAATTTGGGGTAGTCTGTTAAAAATTTTGATGGATTGTCTTATTTCACTGCTTCCCTCATTGATAAAAAACTGGGTGGGCCAAAAGGAACTTGTTGTGTTTTTGTATTTTTTTATAGAGAGATGAATTTGAATAAATAATAGTTTAGTTTGATTGCTGAAAAGCAAAATTTTCTTCTATGTTTTTTCTTCTATTTTTCATAGCATAGGAAATTTAAATTTACCAAAAATTCTTGGCAAGGAAATGCACAAAATGGGCTTGAAACCCGTGTTCCTTGCTCAGAGCAATATAAATACATTGCCACTTTTCTCAAAGTTATCTCAATGAAGGCTATGTCATTAGATTATTGTTTAAAAAGATTCTCAACTTTTAAACCTGGTAAAGGGCAGTTGAGTGCTGAGATAGTTTGATCAAAGTTGTCTGGCTCATTTTCATGCATTTCAAAGTAAACAATTTCTTGCAAATTGAACTGCACCTTATTTCAAATGCTATGAAAAGTGAAAGAAAAATCATAGAAGATACATGATTTTTTTACCTTCAATCAAAGTTTGATTTATTCAAATTCCATTCGTAGTCTATTCATGATATAATGACTTTTCAAATTCATGTTAGATATTCTTTTTGATTCTCCTAGTATGAAGAGCTGTTGTGGTAGTGTCGGCTTAAAGGCTGGTATTGCCAGATCATCTGGGTATCTTTAAAGGTTTTGGTTTACCATGCATAATGGTATGAATCTTTTTAAATTGGCTAATTTCTAAGTACTATATAATCTGTTTATGTTGTTGTCGACTTATTTTACTTCGAATGAAATAAATAGCTTCTAATCATATATGATATACAAAAAGAAACTAATCAAATTCGAAGAAAATCTAAAGCTAAATAAATGCACTAAATTCGATATGGAAGCACCAAGGAAAAGAAATTTAGTTTCCTATAAGGAGGATGAAAAGTTGCAGGCCCTTCAGAAGGACCTTGAAAAGACCAATTAGATTTTTGAAAAGAAGACACTACACCAATCAATGTAAACTTTGACACAAGTGCAAGGGGGCCAAGCAAGCAGGACACCCAGCACACGAATGGACAAACCACGCCACAGGCGTAGCGATCCGACCAAGCACCGGGTATCCCACCGGCCAACCATTTTCAATTAATGTTTAATTCATTACTGTGCTGAAAATTCTATTTCAGGACAATAATTTTCTAAGCATTTGCTGACTTTGTATCTGATGGCTTTTAAAAAAAGGTCAACAAAATTTTACTGCAAACTTTATATACGGTATATACAGTATTACCATGTTTTTATCTTCTCTCATCCTTGTTTGGCTGTCTTTGTCATGACAGTTGTGAATAGATGCTCTCACATAGAGTGATGAAGACTGATGTCAAATGATATCCGATATATATTTGGCTAAATGATATTTGCAGATTTTTGTTTCACAGTATTTCCTGTTGAAAACATTTTCTGTTCTTCACACCCATTTCTGCATGCTGACTGCAATATCATTTAGTCAATATTGTGTCAGAAAACCTCGTCTGCATTTTGTTCTCGAAGGAAGTACAGCTGGGTGTGTACCCTGTTGGAATTTGTGTATGATGTATCCCACACATTTCAAGCAATTCCTTTTCTCCTTTAGTTGTTTCCATTATTTAGAGCAAGCCTTTCCACTACAGATCAATGGTGTAACCTGCTAATTCCAGTCTGGGGAGCACAGAGGTGAATTTCCAAACTTTTTTTGTAAAATTCCCGTTCTTATGACAAAGGGTCTCCTTCAAGTTTCATGTATGGAATGACCCCTTTGTGGACATCCTGTTATCAAAGGATGCAGAAATTTTTTACAAGCAAACTAATCACAATATTCAATAACTTTGACAACCCTCCTTAAATTTTTGACACTTATGCAAGAACCTTTGCGAAAGCCAAAAATTTCAAAATTGGTGATGGTTAGCCGGAAAATCTGCCAGATCAACGTCGTTTGGATACAGTTGTTAATGGAGAGGAGGGCATCTAGCAATGTAACACAATTTAGCACAACTCTACTTGATTTCTTGTGTTTGGTGGACATTATTGCCAATGATGTTTATCATCATCTGAGAACATCTGGCAGTTGTGGGGAAACTGATTCATTTGGCATTGAAAAAATTTACTCATATTCTACATGGAATAATTCTATCCTTTGAACATTTGTCAAATTGATTACATAGGCCAATAAATGTCAATGATGGGGTGTGAAAGAGCTGACATGGGCCTACAACTACATTCACACATTTACTTTATTGTTTCCAGCTCTGCGATGCATCAAAATCCCATTGCACAATAGATCTAACGTGTATTGTCCCTGCAAGGTCTTGTTGCTCTCTCCTCCCTCGTCAAAATGGTCCCTTTCACAGCTTCCACTTCACAGTTGCCCCAACTCATCGCCCAGCAATTTCCTTCTCTCCCTTGGGAACAACAATATCCTCAGTTCCTTTCAGCGTCATTTATTTCCCTATTTAGCGTTTTACAGCTACCACAGGGAAGATCTAAATTTATGACATTCCTTTCGAAATTAAACGATTGAAATGAACCAGGAAGCTGACAGCGGATGCCGCCTCCCAAGCAGGCCCTTAAAAATAAAATCCAAATGAAATCGATTTCTTACCTTCACTTTGTTTGGCATTTTGAAATTTGCTTTCGCAGCCATCTTTATTCCTTCTACTACAGAATTCTTCACTTCTTGCAATCCGGTGAACCAGGTCTTCGTATGCAGCAGAAATCTTTGAATTTTCACATGGATTTGAAAGTTAAACAAACAGAATTTTCACAAATGTGTGAAGTGAAGCAACAAAACTGTTTCAAGTCAAGCAGAACGCAAACGAGGCAGACTCATAAGGACGGGTCGATTCGACTTGGAGACAGGACCCGGAAATTCATCCTTGGGATCCGGATACAAACCTCTTGAAGTACAGATTCGGCTCTGGGATGGGGGGAGGGGGTGCAGGGGAACTGAATTGCCTTGAAAAAGTTACATCACGTGTTTGATTGAAATCAATACTACGGTTGTAGATTCAAAATAGGTGCTTCATTCAGATGTGCTGCACTTAATTGATCTGGACAGCTGGAAGCATGGACCAATTGACGAAAAAACTAGACAAGAGGCTCGGGGGAATACTTGGTATATTTGTCCGAAATGGGAGGGGGATGTGGAAGGCTTGGTGGATCGGTGTATTTCCTTATTACAAGAAGTGGATTTTGTATTTATCAGTTGACAGAAAGAATTTTGCTATTTTGGAGGATCACTTATTTCACTAGCCTGCGCGCAGACTTTTCTACTGCGAAGGAGAAATCGAGAGAAAAGGAAAACGAAGCGATCGTGTATTAATGAGTCAATGTTGCTCAGCTTAATTCTGGCCTTCCTTCGCTTCTTTAAAAGATCTACACACACCCTGCAAACATATTTCAACGATTTGTTAATGTGAAAACGAAGTAAGTCTATTTCTTCTCCTGCTTTGAAAACCGCTTGTTTACTTTCAACTAAAAACTTGTCGCTTGCCTTCACAATTTTACTTGAACATATGACACATTGCTCTTCCATGATTCATTCCGCCATGACAGTTTCGCGACTGCCTAGCACGAAACACAGAGTCAGCAAAGCGAAATAAGCGACGCTGATGCGCAGACTTTACTTTTCCTTTTCTCTCGATTTCTCCTTCGCAGTAGTAAAGTCTGCGCGCAGGCTATTATTTCACCGATATTCTAGGACGTATTTCGGATTTTTGGATCCTCTCTGTGGTGCGAATAGTAAATGACTGCATCCGAGAGATTCCCCGCTCAATGTGAGAAATCTGCGAGAATTAATAACAAATGCAACAAATACGTATCATGAATATAAGTGATCTGTGGTATCATAAACACCCTAACTTGGCGGATTTTCGTTTGAGTAGGTGTATTTTTGTATTTCAATACCCCCTTTCACCCCCCCCCACTCCGAAGGGGAATATGTAGTTTTTCAGAGCATCGCTTTCATCTATTCTTTTCTATTGCAGATGCTTGTGATGACGGATTGAAGAAGGCTGCAAAAATGAAGAGCTAAAACAAGTCTTAAGATGTTTTCAAAAACAAGATTGACAAGTTATATGAGAACAGCAAACATTCTATGGATTTCCCGATACCACCTAATAATATTGTCTCACGCAGCACAGTTCAGTTCAATCCGTTGCTACACCCCCCATCCCCCCATGAACGAATACGCTG
Source organism: Aurelia sp. 4 Dawson et al 2005 (assembly GCA_964019985.1). Taxonomy (NCBI): domain Eukaryota; kingdom Metazoa; phylum Cnidaria; class Scyphozoa; order Semaeostomeae; family Ulmaridae; genus Aurelia; species Aurelia sp. 4 Dawson et al 2005. Next base: position 14,194,844 of record OZ026507.1, on the reverse strand, counting down.
GACATTAAAAATACGGCGGGGAAGTTATGAAACTGAAGATTTTCAAGTGGGGATTGAAATATCGTGACGGGGAAATTAAACCGTTTGGCTAGTGTCTGTAATGGAACTTGTATAACTTTTGACGGGGAAACAAAGAATCCAACGGCAGCAACGGGGAAGCAACAGAAACAAGGCGGGGACTGGGAGAATGCTTTAAACTCAAACTTGGCTGGGAAAGGCGTTCCTGGCGGGTCATCCGTTTTGTTTAGACCAGAGATGATCCTTTGCGACATGAGCGTAATCTGTTGTTTTTGTAAAGGCATACCCAGTAACTTATTGTTATAAAGTTACAGAGTATAAGGCATGCATAGAAAATAAAGCAAGATAGGAAGTCATTCTATCTGGGTCTATCTGCCTATCATCTATCTTTCTACCGATCGAATATTGTACAATGGCCCATTGGTATTACGTACAATTTTGCTAGTTGCCAGTTGTTAGTGGTTAATGATAATAGTTAATTAATAAAATCTGAAAGATCAGGTTTATTTAGCTGATTTGTTTCTTTTTAAGTATACTGCTGAAGGGATATCGTTGTAAAGAGAATTATGTATACAATAATCTACGCTAAGCAACATACATCACGTTGCGCCATTTGGAAATCTATACTGCCAGAGATTTTCGAAAAATGAGACTTGGTAGTGCAATAAGCGGAAAAATTCGTCAGTTGTGGTGATTGGTTCGTGTTGTGCAGCATTACCGTACATTTTATTCTCCTCAGTAACAACTAAACATTTATGTCATCCATGGCTGTCGTTGTGAAAAAGAGCTAGCCTCGTAACAATAATAATGCTTACTGGGAACAGTTAAGTGGGTGATGCACAATTCAAGCCCCCCCCCAATAATCTTCAAAGTTCTTCCCTCGTTTCATTCGTTTCGCAAATTTGTTGTTTTGTCCCTGTTTGATTGTCCCTCGTTGTTTTTTTGCGTAAAGTTTCTTGCTTTGTCCTAGTTTTGTTTCATGTAACTAAGGGGTAGCCGTGTAATCTCGCTCCTCTTGGAATTGTCCCTATAGTGTCGTATAGTCATGATTAGAAAGTAAAGTAGAACATAACTAACATTGTAAATTTTTTATCTGAATTTTAAAAAAATCTTCAAAGCAATGGTACTGACTAATCAGATACTGAAATGCACATTTTATTTTAGATTGGATTCCGGAGTCGAGGAATGTTGGAATGACCTAATCGAGGCAAAACCAAAATTGGCAAAACCATCATGCGTGCTTTTTCGCCAAACCGAGGTTAAGAATTTTTATCACATCTGAAATTGATACATGCCGGTTGGACAGGAAATCGTAGAGAACACATTTTGTTCTGGCCACTGGGTAAAGAAGATGTTTACTTGCAAAAGCTGCAATAAAACATTTACTTCAAAGTTCTGCTCAAGACTTCACCAAAGATCGCACGCTGCTGGAGATGATAGCAGCGCCAGCAATAGTGTTGGAAAATACCGGTGTCGACACAAGGGGTGCAAAAGGACCTTTGAGAAACTGTCAAGTTTTGTGGCACATAGGAGTTATCACAACAGCTCGTTAAAGTATCCAAGTTTTAGATCCACGAAGAAAAAGATCACCCGGGAGAAGTCGCAAAGATGCATAGAACTGAAAGAGAGAAAGTTGAAACAGATGACGGGTAAGGAAGAGGCCCTATTCTGGCTCTTTGAATGGACGAACTATTTTGCGTAGGTAGGCTATCATCATAATCAAATGTGAGGCAAGGGAAATAACCCAAAGGGTATAAGCGTATGAGCCATGAGGGGCTGCAGCCCACGGGGGTGCTCGCCAGACAGGAAAGTTTGTATTTGGCATGGGGTCAAGATGGCCTAAGTAAGATGGAATGTAAATTCGTAGTTGAAAAGGTTGAGAACAATAGATTAAAACAATAGATCCTTTGTTTATCGCCAACTGCGTGGGCAAGGTTGAAAACTGTATGCGTTCCTGTGCGTACAATGTCTTATGCGTGCAGTACAAATGTTCAAGCCTGGGTGCTTGGTCTTTGACCATGATGCAGGGAGGTGCTGATGGAAAATCTGAAGGCTACCCTGTCCTGGAGTCAGATTGCTGAAAATGATACCCCCTGCAGAGCGAAAGGTTCTTCAACAATGCCCTGTCTTTAAGTTTCTTCAGACAAATTTGCTCCCTGCCCTGGAAATTTGTAAGAAATCTATCGGAAAATGTGGAAATGTTGCCATCAAAGTGATTTAAATCACATTCACAAAGTGCAACTGACCTATAACAGCATTACAGAGTCAAAAATTACTATATGCACACTGTTTGTGGTGCCAATTTTTACAAAACCATACCCTGTCCCAGAGTCCCAGATCCTGAAAATTACACCCTGGTCAGAGGAATGTTCCAGTACAGAAAGATTTATGAGTGATACAAAGTTTTACTCTGAATTTTATGGTAATACAAGAAGCAATGCAAAGAATTTCCCATGATAATCAAACTTCCACCCTCCCAGTTGTTAAAACTGTTTTTCATTTTAAACTAAGCATTTTTCCAGCCCCCTTTGCTCCAAATTGTGTTACACCCTTTATGAACAATATGTACTGTTAAGTTTGTCCTACCTTGATTTGCTTGATAAATTTTGTTTTGAGCCTGAATATCTTCTTAAAGTATTTTCTATTTTTTCAAATGTGATATGGTTTCAAATGTGATATGGTTGAAATCTTGAATAGAACCAAACTTTTTGAAAAAATGAGATATAGTATGTCAGTCTTGCAACTCTCTGTTATGAACATTGCAAAGCAGACAACTACTGAAAATGAGACACAAATATGCCAGCTGAGGCTGAGCAATATTGTTAGGATCTTTTGAAAGATTGGATGGTACCAAGCCTGAATATCCCTTTAAACAATATTCCTGTAAGAAAAACAGATTGTAATTGCCAAAGACTGATGAGAAGTTGAAAATGCAAAATATCTCTCAGAACTTGGCAAGAACAAATTATTTCAAAGAAATTCCCATTTTGGTATTCACTAACAACTTAAGTACAAAGAAACATCTTCAGTATTGAAAACTGTTTGAATAAAAACTTTGCTTTGGTTGCGTTTCAAAATGAAAAGTCAATTTTTTAGAATGAACATAATGATGAATCAGATGAAGAAATTTAACTTTAAAGAATTGGAATTTTATCATCACCAGTGGCTTATGGAATGATTAGTTCAAGCTCATGGTATTGGTTTCAATACAAAACCAAACTTATTCAAATTGAATCATATGTACCTCCTGGTTTGCAAATCCTTCTAAAAATATTTCCCCACCTTTAATCTTTTATTTGAATAAAATAAAGCAAGTATGTAGGCCAGCATGATTAACTTTGCATGAGCTAAGAACCTCATTTTTAGAAACCCTTCTGTTAGTTGGTTGTTTATTTTTATCATTATTGAATTGCAAAGCATTTAGATTTTTTGCCACCATTAACAAAAACAAAGAAATCTAAGAAAATTTGGTAGCAAATGTGCCTCTGGAGGAGGAGGAGTTCTATGAAATATTAATGCTATTGGAGTAGGTGTGTCACTACTACTGTAGGTGACTCTTATATTAAAACTTGATTGTATAAAGAATCTTATTGGAAGTACTGTGTGTGTGTGAAACACCGAGAGAGATTTCTGAGACTGTTGTGAAATATTTGTGTGCTAGCAGTGAAAAGCAATGAATAGCATCTTAGTCTATTGATAAATGATTAAACAAGTAATTCATTTGCTTATAAAGAAACCAACTAAATATTCCTTTGTATCTGCACTTGCTTCTAAAATGCTTGAATAGGAGTCTGGATGATTCACGATGTTAAATTTTTAATTTCAAGCATTCATTAGAATAGTGGAATCCTATATAAGATGCAACTGATTTCTCATACAGTGATCTGAGATTTACTAGATTTTTGCTGGACTGGTTTCCTGTTGAAGATTATCCTCTGAAGAGTTTGAAGCACCATTGATTGAAATTCTAAATATTGTTGATAATATTTGATAATGCTCCTAAAATTCAAACTAAGGTTAATTGCACAACTAAGAGCTTATTATGCATGGAAAATTCTTCTCTCTGCAGAGAGGCAAAGAAAAGGTGTATCTGGCTTTGCAAAAGATGGGAAGTTTGCTCCAGGTCATGTGTGCCAAGGTGCTGGTGTGACAATGAAGTCTACTGACAGTCATTATTCAGATGGATCACTGAGAAGTCATGCATCTCACTCAAGGTTAAAACTAAGTAATCCTGATATTAGCCCCAACCAAAGAATAGGGCAACCCATGACAAACAATGATTGTCGTGGATGTGGTCCAAATTGTCAAGACATTGATGTGAGAGCCAACAGACAGGGACACTATCATCATGGTACAAATTCTCAAGCACCTATCAATCAAATTTTTGTCCATCAGACATTTGGAACATACAATCAAATGTCACAGTCTTCAACAAATATCCAACATGGATCTTGCAGCTGTTTTGACCAAAAGTTTGCAGACAGTCACACTGAAAGAGGGAACCCCATGAAATGGGTCATTAGTGGCTATGGTCCAGTTGGGTGCTTATATAGCTGCAATAAGTGCCATGCGTTATTTGTCACAGAAGAGCAGCTGTTAGACCACCAGGCAGTTCATGAGAGGTCGAGATATGATGCTCCTAACGTTGGTAGCATAATCAGCTTGGAAAATTTTGCAAAATGTTATTTTGCAGATGGTAGAGCCACGTTGGAGCATAGAAGAGGACCTAGTTTACACTGCGAAGAGTGCAAAATGTCGTTTAGGAGAGAATTTGATTTTGAAAGGCATCTAGAGACGAATCATGCGAAATACAGGGTTGATAATAAAGGGAACATGGCTTTAGAGAGTGGCAGAAATACTGTAGATATAAAGATTATTTCCGCATATTCTTTGCAGCAAGACAGATCAACTGTGCATCAACAAAGTTTGCCTAAAGCTGAAAGAATTGGGGTTACAAAAGATACAGGTAAGCAGACTACAAGTGCTGATACAGCTATTGATGGCTACAATGAGCAGAGGCCTGTGAGAAAGTACAGGGTTTCAAACCAAAGGACAGAACCCAGTATCAAGGATTCAAAGACACCTCCTGACCCGGGTGCCTCTCAAAGTGTAAGCAAAAACCAGAGCGTCCCTGTTAGTGACCGATGTGTCATTTGCGGCGAGGAAACTTGTGGTTCTAGTACAGCAAGCTCCGTTGAAAATAATCAAAGAGAAGAGGGTGAATTACCAATTTGTGAATCTTGCAATGAACTCGTCATGGAAGATGATGGGGATGGGGACTCTAGCAATGAGTCGCTTGAGACTGGGAATTTGTTGGAAGAAGACTGTAGTGATGATGAAGGCCTAGATTTTGATGGTGATTACACTAGACTGAGAGATGCTGGCTCTGCAGATGTGGCAAGACTTTCAGAACTCCATGAAGAACAATCTTCTATGTGTAAACAAGGTTTACAGCTGCATACACAGGGATCTGTTGCAAGTGAGGATACTAGCAAACACTTTGTGAAGGGTTTGGAGAACATGCTACAGCAAGAGCAGAACTCTATGTCAAATCTTGCTTCTTTCAGGTTGGAATCTTTTGAAGGAGAGCAGGCTGCTGAAGTTGCGAAGAATAGAAGTGTTGTGGAAGCATCTAGTGCAGTGTCGTTTGGTAACCAAGAAGAGCAAAATGCAGAGGTAAAAACTGAAAGTAATGGATCTGAAGGACGTATCAAGACAGATGATAAGCGAAGGAAACGAACAAATAGGTCTAAGGAATCATGTCACAGAAAAAAGAAAATTAAGAAGGTATATGACGAATCGACGTTGTCTTGGGAACCAAGGAGAATGGGATATAAGAGCAGGCATCCGTTGAAATTATTCACATGTGTCGTGTGTCATCATTCTTTCACGAGAGACTGGAATTTAAAGAATCACATGAGAACGCATACTGGTGAGCGACCATTTACTTGTGAATTTTGTCACAGAACTTTCGTTATGAAGCATCATTTAAAACGACATCTTGGCACTAATAGAGGTGATGGCTGTAAGGCGACGTTGGGGTACAGGGGGGCTACGTTCAGTGGGGCTGTAAAACAAGAGACGTTATCATGATGTAGAAGAGCCATAGGTTTATTTTGATAAAGTTTTACCTCACGGAGAGTAGTTTGCTTGATTTAGATTTGGGAGACAAGACTTCTACCGGGTGTCCCAGAAAAAAGTGCTCCTGTTTGAAAAATGTCCAAAATTTTATTATAAGGATGATCTTCAAATTTGTATTTTTGGTAGGTAGATTAATGACCAAATTATCTTCCTGACAAGTAAGTGCAGATTTCGTAATTCAAAGCGATTAGCGAATACAAACAAACGAAATTCTCTCAACCAGTAATTAAAAACAAACACAGCCGCCAAGTTGCCCTGAAACCAGTTTGGCAAACTCTCAATTGGTCCAGGCGAAGGGAGGTTTTTAAGAGAACTTATGTTCTTATAACGACAGAAGTAGGGTAAATGTATAAAGCTCTGTCTCGCGGATTATGTTTATTTGATTCAGGAGCTGAGGAGTACTGTCTCGTTCAATCTCTATCCTGACCATCTCCTCGGGACAACCCCGGGCATTCTCACAGAAAAATTCCCGGCCTCCTGGCATTTGACAGTCAATTTTTTTTTTTTCTATCCATATAAAATATTACAATTACAAGGCTACGTTCTACTATACTACTAGATTAACTATGCAACACTACAGGGACGATGCCAAGAGGAGCACGGGACAATGACAACCCCATGGCCTTTAACATAGAGACATGCAACAAGACTAACATTTACAAAACGCTATGCATACATAGAATTAATATTACAATAAATACAGATACTTAAAATAAAATTTACAAGTACAAGGTGCTATATACCACGTGACATGAGAGAAGAAACTATAGTAACTAGGACTTCTAGTTTCCAATTCGTCTATTGAAAGCGTTCTGAAGCATGGATGTATTCTAATGTCGCCAATAAGATTTTCTTATTTGCATCAGCCGGTAACCTTTCATGACCATACAGGAGAACTTTTGTCATTTCTTGTAAAGAAAGGTTAGATAAACCATTTGTTTGCAGAATCGCATTTACGCTGTCGAGAAGATCACACCTGATCAAAGCATAGGCATGGCAGAGCAGCAAAAAGTGTTCCGTATCCTCAATGCCATCATTAATTGGGCACATAGGGTTCAAGGTATCCCTAAAGTTATGTCTGAACTTGTGAGAATTTAATTTGCTGAGTCCGACACGTAACTGTGTCAATTTTTCCCTGCCCCCGAGCATTCGTCAGAAAAATTTTCCCAGCCCCGAGCATTTGTGCCCCAAAATTTTATTGACCCCCTGGATGCGGGGGGGATGGTCAGGGAAGAATTGAGCGAGACTTAAGTGTCGACATATTGAGCAACAAATATGCAACAATTGCAATAGCCTCTGCTCGGCGTCTGAATAACGTAAGTAAAATCCGCGAGACAGAACTTTTGATTTACCCTTCTTCTTTCGTCTTAAGCACATAACTTCTTTTAAAAACCTCGTTTCGCCTGCATCAAGTGAGAGTTTGCCGCACTGGTTTCAGGGCAACTTCGCAGCTATTTTTGTTTTTGAATTACTGGTTGAGAGAATTTCCTTTGTCTGTACTCGCTAATCGCTTTGAATTGAGGTGTGAACTAAAGCAACTGATGCTTTTGTATTACAAAATCTGCCCTTGTTTTCCAAACATGGCTGACCTTTTGATTTGTTTTTAAATTATTGTTCCTAGCTCTTGTAAATGCTGGCTGGTTTTGAAGTATACAGCTAATGCACCGATAATTGCCTGAGCAATTTCTTATCCTCTGTTGGACTTCTCGCTTTTGTTATGAATTTCGGAATGAAACGCAAACTATTATTGTAGACACAAAGAATGATGAAACATTTCATTGTGATAGCTCTTAGGCCCTGTTTATATGGGGAAAAACACCTCACCTGCCAGACCCGGGGCTGACAAGCGAGGTAAATTTCAGTGACTGTTTACATGAGATTTTTCACCTCACCTGTCAGCCCCGGGGCTGAGAGGTGAGGTGGAGTAAAGTCTCTCTTCCGTGAAATCAGAATGAACTGACCAATGAGAATCAACCAAAAATTTCATTTCACCTCACCATACCGGTGGTGTTTCGTTTATATGGAAGAATTTCACCTCACCCAGGTGAGATTCCACCTCTGGTGAGGTGGGATTTCACTATACCGGTGGTGTTGCGTTCGTCATGTAAACGCGAACTGAAAATACAAAGGATTCTTTTGGAAGGTGGAATCTCACCTCTCAGCCCCGGGTCTGGCAGGTGAGGTGTTTTTACTCATATAAACAGGCCCTTAGAGGTTAGGTTAACGGTGTTTCTTGAAGAGTATAGCTCAGAATGAGGTCTTTGGATTCGTTATTTCGGGCCCTTTACGTAATGAAAAGAAACATGTCATCATCTTTTGATATACCGGCAAGAATCTAACTTAGATCATAAACCTTTCCCCATCAAAATCAGTCATTTAATGCGTTTTTCAGAAAACATTTTCTTTGCAAGACCTTGTACGGGAATCTTGCAAACTGATGGAATCTTTCGCTGAGCCCCTTCCGCATTTTATCGTGGCAAAAGTTACTGGTGCACGTGGTATTATCAGGGGAGAATGAAATGATACGGAGAATGAAATGATCGTCTTGCGAAGAGGTTTCCTTCACGCAGATAAACGCTCTGTCGCGATGGGACTTCATGCAAACAACACTGTTTCTTAAAGCCTGATTGACAGAGTCGTGCAGAAAAACTAAAAGAAAAGGGGTTAAAACTCTGAGTCTTTGTCTTTGGTTCTTTCTTCACGATCTTAACGACTTAAGCAACCTAGTGTGAACCAGGCTCAACTTTTTCAGTTCCCCTGACAATGCAACGTGTACCTGCAATTCTGGCAAGGCTGAACGGCTGAAGGGGCTTGGTCGAAGATTTCACAAACTTGCAAGACTCCCATACAGGGTCTTACGAAGAAACTATTTTTTAACAAAGGCATCAAATGACCGGTTTCCATTGGGAATGGTTTATGATCTAAGTTACACTCTTGGCTGCACGGAAAAATTTAGTTTACGATAATAGAGTGGCTCAATGCGACGCCACAGTCCGTCAAACGCCCCACGTTTTTCCTGACTCACCCGGTACTTCGATCATTGACAACAGAGATGAAAAGGATAATTTCGGCGATTTTTAAAAAGGGAGTACATTTTTTGGCAGACCCGGTACGGTATTTGAGTTGTTTGGAGGAACTATTTTTGTACATCTTGGTGCTTTCATACCGCACTCTAGTTGGTATTGGCTGAATCACGGGAAATCTGGTAATGTCTTTGCCAGCTCATCCAATTTATGTACAACTGCTCTACGTACTGTGCTAGTGAAACTTTGTTTGGAACTTTTTCCCAAGTAGATTCAAGCAGATTTTGAATTTGATGTTGAAAAAGAAATTTTGCATCAATTATGTAAAATTTTCTCAGATTTCACAGGATTCTCATTAATTTGGTTGTGATATCACAACTCAGGTACGGAGAATTTTAAAAAGATGACTTTCACTGTAAGGCCTTTTTGGGACTTGGGTACTAGTTGCTCCATTTAAGCCCTAAATACTCGAGAATTATGATGCCTTCTACTCGGCATTTGAATCAAATAAACAGAAACCGCGAGACGAAACTCTAGATTTACCCTTCTTCTTTCGTTATAAGCACATAACTTCTCATAAAAACCACCATTCGCTTGCACAAGGCGAAGGTTTGCCCCAATGGTTTCAGAGCAACTTTTGCGACCGAGCTTGTTTTGTTTTACTGGTTGAGAGAATTCCCGAGAATGTCTGCAGTTGCTAATCGCTTTGAATTGAGGTGTCGATTAGAGCACCTGTTGCTATTATATTACCAAATCTGTCCTTGTTCTTTCTGTTCCAACGAAAATGGATTAATTTCTTCACGGAGGCAACGAGCGGTGAAACTTAATGTTTGGTAGCAGAACTGTCTTAGAACTAGGCATTGAGTCCGTATAGATAGCGCTCTCATGACCAATATCAACTTCTTTTCAATCATAAAACAAAAGTCGCCACTTAATCCCTATTGAAATTAAACCAAAGAAATTCCTCAGGATAATGCAAAGATTAAGTCCAAGGATTAAGCCAAAGTCTTGTCTCGACTCCTAATGACTTTAGCATTATTGTGCGATAACAAAGGACCGTCAGCGGTTTGTCAGCGAAAATTCAGGACAGCGTTAACGCTCAACTATTTATAAGGATTCAATTCCTTCAAGAAGCTACCTGCCAGCCCTAGAACTCATGTTTTTTGTCCAAAATGAATGTTTTAGGTGAAAGGAAATAGGAAATGCAATGTGTGCTTGTAAATTTTCGAGAGTGAAATATCTGCCTGTCATTGTAATTTTTCAGTAGTCCTCTTTTCTTTAGCTGTTCTACATGATCTATATATTTGATACTTTGTGATTTAAAATTATCATGTAACTAGCCTGCGTGCAGACTCTACAGTAAGTGCGGAGGAGCAAAAAAGAGAAGACAGCTCCCTGTAGAGTCTGCGCAACGGCGACCAATTCTGTGTTTTGAGTTCTCAGATTTTGTGGAACCATCTGTGATTGAGGGCACGATTTAACTTTTGTTCTTACTGGTGTTCAGCGTGATCTACTTGTAACAAGTTTTAGAATAATGTTTGTTACATGCAATGTACGCTCTGAACACAAGTGAAAACAACAGTCAAATCGTCCAGCCAATGCCAGACTGTTCCACAAAATCTGAGAACTCAAAACACAGAATTGGTCGCCGTTGCGCAGACCCTACAGGGAGCATTCTTCTCTTTTTCGCTCCTCCGCACTGACTGTAGAGTCTGCACGCAGGCTATATGTAACCAGATAGAAAATTTTTTGAAGTTGGGAGGCTTAGTTTTTGCTAACAAATTGTAAGATCCAATCAAATAAAAAAGAAATCTTGAGTTTATTATTTACCATTGTTTATTCATTTGTGTTTATCTGATCATGAGATCATATCGTTTAGGAGGCTGGACTTGCCAAGGTCTTTCCCGCTTTTATACCCACAAAGAGTGAGGAAGGAAGAGGGTGCCTCTGCGAAGGAGACAGAAAAGGAAAATGGAAGCTTCTACGTTGTCCTCTCTACCTCGCAGAGGCCACTATTCTGTTTTTTTGATGCGGAAGAGATTTGGGCAAGTCCATTAGGAGGCAATATAATAGACAAGCTTTATGTGTACTTAGGCCGAAGTCAAGAATGACTTTGCTATAGCAAGTTTGATTTTGATGCAAGCATAAGCAGTTTGGGCACTATTGTTGTGAGTTCCGAACTGCTCATGAAGTAACAAATGAGAGGATTTACCTTGTTTGGTATGTCGTTGCAAGAGCGTGTGTTTAGGCCCACAAATCAAATTCTTAATCGCAGAACAGCAACAACATTCCACCTCCCAAACTACCCCAAACGAACTGCCCTCGCAGCTTAAGAGTACTTGAGAGAAATATTGGGATGCGGATTGTTGTTGCTGTGCCATTCAGAGTTTGATCTGTGGGCCTAAACACATGTTTTTGGAACGATATGACAAACAAGCAACAAAGAAACAAATAATATTTGGCTTGATTTAGCTTGGTAACAAGTAAATAAATCATCTCAATTGTTATTTCATGGGCAGTTCGGAAATCACCGCAACAGTGTCCCTACTGCCCATGATACAAGAAGCATTTTATGACCCGTATCTTTGAACTGATTGAGTTTAAACAAACTTTAGCTATTTTGCTATGATTCTACCTTTGGATTTTCGGAAATCTTCCATATTTTCAGAATTAGAATGTTTTAATTATTTTCGAGAATTCAGGAAAACTTCAAGACTCTATAACGAAACATGAAATGATTTTCAACTTTGATGACGTCACATCCCCAAATGAGTTGAAAAAAGAATAGGTTTCAAATTCGAAAAAAATCCAGAGTTCTGGGAAACCAGCGGTAGGATTATAGACGTGTCTCTCAAGGCATTCAATTACAGTCAAAGAGGAAGAAGCGTATCATATTAATTCGAAGATTATTTGAACATGGATTTTCATGATTGGATGGTACTTCGAGTATTGCTTTGTTATTTGTTTACTTTTTATTCAAATGTTATTTCCATTGGGCGAAGAATAAGCAGGAGTTCTTTCCAATAGAAATCACAATGAGTAAAAGGATTCAAGGATTGTGTCATGCAAAGAAAACAAACCCAATAGAGACAAGTTCCTATTTTGAATATTGAAAACATTTGTGGCACACTTCTCCTGCTTTGACTGTAAAGAATATCGTTGAAAAAACTTTTCCACCTTTCTACACCAGTTAAAATTTGGAACCTAGGTTAGTATTTTGAATTCTCAGGAAAAATAATTGAATATTTACATAAACGCCAGAGACGCAAAAACACTGCAAACCTATAAACCTGGTTTGGAGGAAGGTTTTGGCCAAAAATTGAGAAAGGTTTTGTTGTCAAAAATAAAATTTTACTTTCTTAGCATAGTTCTTATAAGTGTGGAGAATAAATCATCAATAAATACATAGAATCATTAAAAATCATGTCAAGTGTATGCAGATGGTGAGGTTATATTTCAAAACTATATCAAAGAAGAAACATCAAGTTTGATCAGTCAATTTGATGAAAGAGAGAAAGTCTATGAGGAAATATGCATATGTGTCAGGAAAAAAAGGATTTTTGAAAAGCATTCATTTGAAGTGCAGCAAAAACTTCACAGCAAATGCAGCGAAAACTTCACTGCTTTAACGGCGTAAAAATCAAGAAATGGATATTTTCCGGGTGTCCCAGAAGAAGTACTTCTGTTTGCAAAATCACCAAAATTTTGTTTTAAGGTGGATCTTCAAATTTCTTTTTCTTACCAGTAGATCAAAGCAAATTATTTTTGCAAGCTGATCTTTTGATTTGTTTTTAGATCAAGTGAATCAAGCTCTTTTTTGTCTGTCTGGTTTTGAAGTCTTCTGCAAGAAAACATATGTTTATTCGAGTAATTTCTTTTGTTATATTGAGTTTCTTGTTTGGTCATGAACATCAGGATGAAGCGTGAAATGTTATTGTAGACTTTAAGAAAACTGCAAAATTCTCAATGAGACGGCTCTTAGAGGCAAGATTAGCGATGTTGCATAAAGAGTGTTGCATAGAATGAGGTTTTTGATGCATTATTTCATACCCGTTAAGTAAAGAGAACAAATATTTTAAAATCATTGAATATATTTGAGTTGTTGACACAAGAGATGAAAAAAATTTTATGATAACTTTCGTAATCAAATTTTAGCGATTTTGCAAACGGGAGTACATTTTTGGACACTAAGTAGCTTTTAGATGTTCTCACCTTGAACTCTTTGTTCCCCTTTATTGCCCCAATACCTTTTAATTAATGAATCGCTTCCTTAAGACTATGGCCTTCCTTGTATTTAAACCTAGGGTTAGAGCCCTGATAACTTCACTCAAACAGAGAAATGATACGGAAAGATCGTTAATTACATGCTTTTGCCTGGTTCACAAAACACCGTCGCACTGTTTTCCAGTAATTATATATTGTGTTAAAATGAGGAAGGTTGAGAGTATAAATTTCAGGTTTGGAGGAAGGTCGACAACTTTTTGCAGCCCTGATAAACGCTTCTTGAAAAAGGCAAAAGGTGCTAAAATTCGAGGAGAATAAGATGTGCCACGTGGTCTAAATGGTTAATACGCTTGCCCGAAAAGCAGGAGATTCGTGGTTCGATTTCCAGCGGTGGCAAGTTTGATTTTCTCAAATGCTGGTTGCTCGCTAACTGTTGAATTGATTTAAGACAGCTTAATTTAGAATTTTTAAGTCATCGTAAGGCAAGTGTAGAATAAGGCAGAACTCCCGATTTTGCATAATAATAATAATCGTATCCTGCCAGCTAGTGACAGCCATTGTAATGTTAAATGTTCCGGGAAGGAGTATAGCATACCCTGGGAATCAAACTTTTGGTACCCAGGGTAAGTATAGCAGCACTTTCTTTAAATACGATGCACTAAGATATGAGTCTATAAGTACAACTTTTCGAGCTCTATGTACCATAATGCACCAGAAACAGTATGCTTCAGAAAAGGCTTGACTTCTCTTCATTTTAGATATGATTAGCTAATCTAATTTATAGCTATATTTACAGAATAAGGGGTCATCGACAAAAGACTTTCGTTCCCGTTAAACGAACTTTGTCCGTTAAGATCTGAACCCCCTAAATGATAGGTACAATGTTTCACACTATGATAAGAAATTTTAACTTCTTTGTGAAGGATTCTTCTGGATGTCTACGAAGTGTGAAATGTTGTGTTCGGTACATGTCTACTGTTTAACATCAAATGGTGCACAAAATTTTAAACGACATCACAAAATTACGTTCATGCAGCATTCACTTAAAAGCAGTACAAAGACCAGCAACCTTTGCAATCGTTTGTTTTTGTTTTCATGAATTTCGTATAGTCAGATATTCTGGAAGCTGTGGAGAGCAAGCTGTTGACTTCGCGCAAAGCATGCTGGTCTTTGTACTCCCTTTAAATCGTGGACAGCTCCAGATGCGGCGGTCGCATTTTTCGTTGTTATTGTGAGCAGCGTGTGTCAAGGTGCTTTAAGCAAACAAAGCTATAATTCACAAATGTACAGATAATTTTAAGTTAGATTTAAATCATTTACAGTACTATTTACAACGATAAATGATCATATTTACGGAAAATCTTACGTCTTTACTTAAATGTATGTTCATTTTCTGATGCAGCGTGATCCAAGGAAGGCAGTGGCTTTTTGAAACCTTTATACCCAACAAGAAAATATGTTGTTATTGTTCCTTTTCCCTGCAAGACGACAACATCATGTCATATCATTTGTTCAAACTTAGAGGAGCTTATTTGCCAAGGGCAGGAGTAATGCCAGCAATTCTTCGATAAGAAAACTAAAATGGTTATATAATGCAATTTTTCGTGCGTCATTTTGCAAAATTTCCTCTGACGAGATCCGAAAATTTCCTCCGACAGGGGCTAGATGCTTCCAACGGGGCGCTGTAACCCGCTTTAGTCCTTCCCTGGCGCCACACCAACCTGAAGGAGGAGAAAATTGGATTCACCCATAGAAGTACCCAGAAGTCAGGAAATACTTATCTTAACCGAAGCTAAATATCCAATAAAATGAAATCTAGAAATCAACAAACCTTCATTGAAACTGGTCCTCTCTCTACAAGCTTATAGTCCCCAAGTTGCAATAGCACGTCTCGACACTCAGGGCTAGCATGAATTCGAAGAGCTACGGAATCAAGCAAAATATAATGTTACAAGATACTGCTCAAGTCATAGAATTCTTGATCTATTTCATTTCATCTTATCTAATCAATATTTTATGTATATGATGTTCCCTTTCAGCTAGGAAAATTAAAGATACGCTATTCTACCAAGAAGTCGTCTTTGGGTTGTATAATTTAAAAAGATACTTTCGAGAACCTGTTTCAAAACAAGACATTGAAGGGTTCTGTATTTGCACAGTGCAGAAAAATCTAAAAATAGCCCATTGAAATTGATGGTCCACACGTGTTGTTAATAATCGATAGCTAAAGTAACAAGGTTTTTCTGCGCATTTGTCAAATGCCTCCGTTTCCACATCACCCCGTTTGTGAATGGTGTGTAGAACTTTTTCAATTTTACTTCTCTTGTGATCTGCGAAACTAGATATTTCAATCTGCTAAGAAGTGCGAACTGACGTAATTTTCTATGACGTCACTTCAAGATCACCTGAAGGAGGCTGTCAAATGTGTTGATCACATTGCCATCCTCCTTCGCGCCTTTGCTCACTAGTACAAAATCTACAAAATACAAAATTGCGATGATATTTGGCCTAGCTTACGAAGATTCATTAGCCAATTTACGAAAGTTGGAGGCATGAAAACTTGGAAAGAACTCACGATTGGTATTAAGCAGTTGGTAAAAAAGTTGCTTTTTAACAATGATTTTATCAGCCCCGGACTTGTCCTTTAAACCGATTTCATCAAGAAATCCTGGTACAAAAACGCAGTTGTTTTTGTTTCCATTACTCTACTTTCGTTCATTTTCAAATGTCTCCGTTTTCAAATCAATCCAGTTTGAAGAGCGTTTTCAAATGTCTCAGTTTCGATCGTTTCAAATGGAAACACCACTCAAAAACGAAGACATTCCACTCCGTTTTCATACGGAAACGAAGTAATGGAAAAGTTTCTGACGCACCAGAGAAGTAGAAAGTTTCCATGTACTCATTGCATGAATGAATGATAATGCGGTATACAGGAAACACCCTTTCTTATAAGAAGCTACAATTTATGAAAGTCAATCAGCCTGGCTTAGAGTACAATTAGGAATGCAATGGATTGGTTTTCACAAACAAGACCGCAGAGAGGGGGAGCAGAAGGGGGCACAGCAAAAAATACCAAAATTTCCCCATAGTTCTTCGATGGAAATTTAAGGGAAATGGATAAATTTCTGTGGGAAATTTAAGGGAAACGGAAATTTCCATTTCCCCTTTGGGAAATTACGGGAAATGAGTCCGTTTCTCCAAAATTTCCCCAACAAAAAATGTGGGGAAATTTCATCATTTTTTGCAGTGGGGAAATTTGCCAAAGCGCCTCAGGGTCTAAAGGGCCTCATAAAATAAGATACCCTCCTGTCTTATACCTGCTTAGTTCGTAGGGGGCCTTATTTCACAGCTTTGTTCCTGGGCCTCTGAAACCTCTCGGCGGGCTTGTTGATATAACGATTGAAAATTAGACAATTTCCACCTGCTGGTCTCAATCCGTTAGGTTCTTATACACGGGTGTTTACTGTGTCGTAACCTTAACGTTTAAAGTGTTACTCCATGCAGAAAGAAGGACGTCTGATTACCTAGGCCACTTGACTCCATTCTCGATGCATAATTGACGGTATCACCAAACAGGCAATATCTTGGCATTTTCAATCCAACAACGCCAGCTACACATGGTCCAGAATGAATGCCAATTCTCAGTTGCAATTGGTCCTCTGGTTGATGTCTCACTTCAAAGTTGGTCATGGCACTTAATAAATCAAGTGACATTTTGGCAATTTCACCAGCATGTTTGTTCCCTATTCGATTTGGAAGACCTGAAACTACCATATATGCATCGCCAATTGTCTCCACCTACAGCAAGGATGTGAAATATTTAGAATTAAAGAATATGCGTCAGGGACAGTGCAAAATTCATTATATGACATGGCCGGTGGAGAAGAAAACTTTTTGGAAAACAGTCTGCTCGCCTCGCATGAAGTTATTGCAGGAAAACAAATCGCCCCGTCGTCCTTTCCTTAAAGTCCTTAAGAACGAATATGCCCTGCATTCATCAACAACTTTTTCATAGCACGTATAGCACGTATGAGTACCTAAAGACGATAACAAAATCAGTTTTTGTACTTACGAAATTTACTTTGACCGTTTGAAGATCAAGAGATATGAGTGATGCAAGTAACAGACAAGGAAATTTTGTGTCATCTATAATACATATCCTTCCAAGCATTTCTCTGCTAGCATGATTCACAAAAGCTCATAAAAAGCTACTGCCTCGTTAATACTTGCTTCAAAAAGGTGTTGACTCACCTCTGGTAAGCTTAATAATGTAAACTTGGAAAGTAAAGTGCGGATGAAGTTAACAATGACAGTAACAGTGAAAATCTTGTTCACCTTGTAAACATTATGGCATTCAGCGATCTTGTCGAAGCAGGTATAAAGATCATTCAGTAAATCAACAACCTACGATGAAGAGCATAGAACATCTTTCAATCGATGCAAATTTAAGGTACAACAACAACAACAATAACAACAACAACAACAACAACTACTAATACTTCTACAATAACTACAACTACAACAGCAACCACACCAAAAGCATTTTCTCATTCGAAAAAATCATCCACAGCTGTAGAGTAGTTAGCGTAAGATTCAGAAGAACCATTCTAGACTGTCAGAAGGAACTATTCGAAAGATTATTCAAAGGGTAGAAAAAACTTTCATAAGTTTCAACGTGAATATATTGAGAAATTGGTGTTTACCCTCCGTGATGACTCCCCAAACAGTTCTCGGCGGACACTGGTATTACGATTTTTCGGTGATTCGCTACAAAATTTGTGGTACAAAGATTTTTGGGGCTATGCACTCAAGCATCTCAAATGAGATGTCACTTGAGATACACGAAAACGCAACATTACTCAATGAAAAACAGTCAAATTGGTAATTTGCGGACACTTCACGTGACATCAAATCTGAGACAGAGTTTGTATATCAAACGTTAAACCATACGGTTATACATACCTCAAAAGGGCTGCATTCTGATGCCATTTTTGTAAATCCCACAATGTCACTGAAGAATATCGTAACCATCTCGAAACTCTCCGCAGTTACGCGTTCTCCTCTCTTCAGCACATCTGCCATAGGAGGGAAAGTTTGCAACTGCTAGTGACACAATAGAAATTATCTTTTTCTCACTTATCCTGTCATTTCTCTTATTACATTTAGTCATTTCCACCTAGAATCCAAAGGTGGTTTCTAGACACTGAAAAGGAGATATGATAAATCGCGAGTTGCGAGTTGCGAGTTGTCAGTTGCGAGTTGGTTGTTAAGACTGCGTTCATACGATGCCGGCACATTTCGAAAATAGCGAAAAAAGTGACGGCTGCAAAGCTTGAGCTAGCGTTCAGACGATACTGCAACGATTTGAAAATGGTAGGACCCTAGACGGCAAAAACTCGTTGCAAGACTTTGATACTAAAGAAGTGTACCTACACCCTAAGAATCGACAAGTCTCGTTCCAAAAGCGTCCAAAAATGTTCTTTTTTCATCATTTTCAGGTGTTTAAACGATGCTATTTCCAAAATGTGTCGGTTAGAGTTGCGTTTTCAAAAGCTACCGTTTTCAAAATCTGCCGGCAAAAACGTGCAGTGTTCGTGTGAACGGGAGGCTTTCCGTCACATTCTTCACCGTTTTTAAAATGTGCCAGCATCGTGTGAACGCAGTCTAAGTTGCGAATTGGTCTGCCATCATATCGATTCTTTGTTCCAATTTTAGATTCTTGCTAAAGTTTCTTATGAGTTTCTTAGATGAATTTCTAGTTCTCTCGAAGGAAAGGGTTGTATTTTGGGTCTAAATTTTAGTTGCTTGTTTCTTGCACGATGCTGCCTACTCTGGGTACCAGAGACTTGAAAAAAATAATGTGGCTCTGGCAAGGGTAGATGCTGCCTATTACTGTGGGTAGATGCTGCCTGTTCAAGGTTTGAACAGACAGATTTCCCTTTCATGGGTGCTGCAAGGAGACGGTGATATCTGGATTTCCTGAAATCACTCTCAAGGAATGAGGTGTTGGTGTCTGTGTTATTATCTAACCACCGACTTTATGTACAAAATGAATAAGATTTCATGCAAGATATGACTGGGAACAGAACCGGACTGAGGAGGCCCCTTAAGAAACCTTTTCTTTAATACCTCCTCCTTATACTAATATAATAATTTGCAGGGGATTTTGAGATCTCATTCAGATCAGAAAAGGGGTTTTCTCCACTTGTCTTCAACATTTTCAGAATTACCGTGTCTTTCTTCTTTTTAAGAATTCAAGAAAATTTTCGAAAAAAACTTAAACCTATCGCAATTCCTAAATTTGTGGATGAAAGATCAAATAATTTTTCAATATGACCATAGTTTATGGATGCCTACAATATGGTATCAAGCAAAATCGTTCACTCTTCTGGTTTGCGATTTAGAAATTTGATGACATCACATCATAGAATGAGCTGAAACATAAAATAGGCTGCAATTTCGATAGATAGTCAAGATTTCTGATTAATCTAACGGTAGAAAAGTTGCTAAAGCTTCCTGCAAGTCATTCAGTTAAAAGAAATAGGTCATTGAATTTTACACCCGCCTTTTTGCACCAATTTAAAGATTTGTACGGTGGCCCACAACTGCCACGGCAAAATCAACTGATTTGGAACCTATGCTGTCCCAAACTAGATTTCATGTGAAAAATGCTCTTGAAAAACCAGTTGAGGGGTTTGAATAAGTAAGTTTGTGTTATCCCAAAGCTCAACTGACATCTAACTTGAAACCTTGGAAGCATGACATCTAAGGATGTCACTTGATATTCAATTACCTCGGAAGCATGCTGTAAAGAAGTTGATCTGTTTTCAATTTTTCATCCTCCAGTTGTCTCGTTCTTTCTGCAACAAGTTCTTCTAAGTTATCTGTATATTTCTCCATCATACTAACCATATTATCCACCATATTGATGTGCCTATGCAAGAAAATGAGTCCATACGACATAATTGTGATAGTAGTTTTGAAACTATTACATTGAATGCAAGATTAGTTGTTTGAAATTCATATCCTTTGTTTTTCCAAAGGAATTGGGAGAAAAGACTTGTTTTCTCATCACAGAATACGGCATTTCTGCCTAAACAACCACTTTGAGCAATATAAATGGAACGATATCTGGGAACATCCAAAGTCGTGGAAAGAATTTTTGTGTGAGCGATAATTGACTGCATGGGCCAGTTAGACATCTTCGGTGGCTATCACACGAAAGGTTTACCCTGGGTTCCAGAGCCTAATAAAAAATTAGAAAATGAAAATAAAAAGAAAGAATTTGCGATTGAAGAAACTCGCGATTTTCTTCTCTTTTCCTCTTGCTTTTATTCTTTTTAGTTTCTATTAGGCTCTGGCACCCAATGTATCACAGTTTCCACTCTGTAAGCAGTGTCTGATTGAATAAATGCTTTCTATATCAACTAAGCATATGATTGGATATTAGCTTTCGTGAAAGGATGCCGACTGGACAGAATCCTGTCCAGCCAATGACCCAGGCTGCCGAATATTACAAGTCTCTGTCGCTTTTATTCCTTCTCCCGTTTTTGTTGCGAGAGAGACTTGTAGCAAGTCCAAGCAACTTTAGATACTTACTTTCCACCATTGATCTTTTTGAGGCTCTTCATAATGTCATCGAAACGAGGTCTCAATGTGCAGTCTTCCTGCCAACAATTCTTCATCAAAGTCTGGTACATTACTCTTCCAGTATCATGTGGTACGATAGGTCGGAATGGTGGTCGTTCGCAACACATCACTCGAGCTATGATTTCTGTGACAAAGCAAATGGCTAACAACAGTATGTTTAATTCCATTTGAGTTTCAAAAACCAACCGAATAAACCTTTAGGAATTGCCAACGAAACGTAGCGTTGTGCACGTCAAATCGACGACCAACTGTGCGTCCGAAAATAACCGCCATACGACAATTTAGGCCCAAAAAATCAACGGAGAGGAAGAGCTACAGAAATTACAGGAACACGCAAAAAAGCTGCAAAAGTCAGGAAAGAACCACAAAATGATGTAAGTTGAATGTGATCATTTTGTTTTTTCAATTTGGAAAGAAATTTTTGTCTCCTTAGACTTGCGAACCTTAACCGTTCTGCAAATACCGCCGATACCATACTGAAATTTGATAACTACGGGAAGCTCAAACTCCCGAAGTGTACATGACTTGGGATGGACGGGGGTCTGCCAACCGATATTCAGAAAGGTAACCTTTCTAAAAATCAAATCTTGCCTTGAATATTTTTGGAAATTTCAGGCAAACTCATCTATGTTTAAAGAAGATCTTTCATTTTAAGGAAGAAGTTTCGACTGTTGCTGAGCTGTAAATTCGGAATGAATTCTTAATCCTCGAGGGACGTATCGGGGAGTCCAAAACCCTGAAGGGGGGGGGGTTACTATACATTACTATACATATTTTGGGTACGGGGACGTGCCATCGGGAAGGGTATCGATTTTCACGATTTTGGTATAAGGAACGGTATCGATTTTCGCAATTTTGGAATAGGGAACAGTACTGAGTTTTATGATTTTAGTATAAGGAACGCTATCGATGCATTTTCGGAAAATTGGTATAAGGTCTAGTATATATTTTCGGAAATCTGGGTTTTTAAGGTCGAGTAAAAAATTTTGGAAAATTTGGTATAAGGAACGGGTATGTTTTTGAAGCATCGATGGCACGTCCCCTTCCAAAATCTGGTAAAGTATCCCCCCCCAAAAAACGGTAAAAATCTTTGGAAAATCGCCAAAACTTGATGACATCTTCGATCTTAATAATTTCTTATATCGCATTTGTGTTAATAGATATTGCAAACTGCATCTGTAATTATTACTTGTCGGAAACCCTACTTACATAGAACGCATGCATCATAACAAACGCTTCAACATTTCAGTCTCCTGGAACAAGAATATGGAGATAACATGGTAAGACTATTAGCTCACCTTTTGGTAGCAGAATCTCGAACATGGAATATGGTAAATCTCTCAAAATGATTTCCTGTAAAATAATGCCATAACTGTATACATCTCCTGGCTGCGAACGGGGATGGTTTGGATCCCGCAAATGCTCTGGTGCAGTCCAAAATAATTCTAGAAGATAAGATTACACTTTCAATACCGTAAAAGCTCTATTAAGCCCCCCTCCTATTAAGCCCCCCTCTCTAATGAGCCCCTCCTCTCTGAACCTTATTCTACAATTTACCAAATGTTTCCCATTTATTTTAGCTACACAATCTTGCACGTAAATTTGTGGTTTGGGACAAAAACTGTGTCGAGTTTATGTATTTGAGCCATAAAGTTGTACTGAACTGAAAGAACTGAAAAGCTACCAAGTGTATCCTTGTCACTTAATTTTATGAATAAGCCCCCCTCTCTTATAAGCCTCCCTCTCTATTAAGCCCACTCTGGAAGGTCCAAAATTAATTAAGACCCCCGGGGGCCTAACAGAGCCTTTACGGTGTGCCTAAAAAGTAGAGCAATAACGTACTGTAGAAAATGCGCAAATCTAAGCAAAATTTTAGCAAAGGTTTTTGAACCCTTTTGCCCAATAGATGATGATGTTGAAGGTATGAAACGCTATTTCCTACACCAAACCCCTAAACCTAAATTTCTATGTATTTCAAGGCTCCTCGTGGTATCTTCTCGTAATTTTGGCAATGTCATGTCTGTTTCTATAAATTGCTTTACGAATACAGGGTTAGTCAGGAAAACTTTCCAACGTTTAAAAGTTCCTAGCACCAACAGTACAGCACAGATAGATCATAATTAAAAGACTAAAGACCAAAAGAAGTTTTGCAATTGTTCTAGCTATATTTCCTGCACTAGCAGTATAGATAACTCTAATTTAATAAAAATTTCAATACAAATCATCAACATTTATCATGCACAGTTCCCATTACTATGCGAGTAAGATTTCGAAGCAAAGACCAAAAAATAGTTATCCTTACACTAAGGGAAACGGTTGATACACATTCTGTATACACCATTGCCTTTGCAGTGAAAGAAAGATTTCGAAGGAAAGACGAAAAATAGGTAGCCTTTCTACTAAGAAGAACGGTTGATACACATTCTGTATACACCGTTCCTATATTTATGAAAGTAAGATTTCCCGACAAAGACAAAAAATTATTAGCTTTTCGAATAAGAGGAACTGTTAATACACTATCTGTATACACCTTTCCCATAACTTTGGAAGTATGACTTCGAGAAAAAGACAAAAAACAGTTAGGTTTTCTCATAAGATGGACGGTTGATACACATTCTGCATATACTGTTCCCATTACTGTGGAAGTAAGATCTCGAGGCAAAGACAAAAAATAGTAAGTTTTTCTACTAAGAGGAAAGGTTGATACACATTCTGTATACACCGTTCTCACTACTTTGGAAGTAAGATTTCGAGGCAAAGACAAAAAATTAACCTTTTAGAAAAGAGGAATTGTTGATACACATTCTGTATACACAGTTCCCATTACTCTCGAAGAAAGAATTCGAGTCAAAGACAAAAAGAGTTAGCTCTTCTTATAAGAGGAATGGTTGATAAAAATTCTGTATACACCGTTCCAATTACTCTGGAAGAAAGATTTCGAGACAAAGACAAAAGATAATTAGCTTTTCTACTAAGAGGAACTGTTGATACACATTCTGTATACACCGTTCCCATTATTGTGGAAGAAAATTTTCGAGAAAAAGACGAAAAATAGTTAGCATTCCTAAGACAGGAACGGTTGCTACATATTCTGTATACACAGTTCCAAAAACTGGGGAAGTAAGATTTCGAGACAAAGACAATAAATTGTTAGCTTTTCTACTAATAGGAACGGTTGATAAAAATTCTGTATACACCGTTCCAATTACTCTGGAAGAAAGATTTCGAGACAAAGAACAAAAAATACTAAGCCTTTCTACTAAGAGGAATTGTTGATACTCATTCTGTATACACCGTTCCCATTACTATCGAAGTAAGATTTCGAGGGAAAGACAAGAAATAGTTAGCTCTTCTACTTAGATGAACGGTTAATACACATTCTGTATACACCGTTCCCATAACTGTCGAAGTGAGATTTCGAGAAAAAGACGAAAAATAGTTAGCATTCCTAAAACAGGAACGGTTGCTACACATTCTGTATACACAGTTCCCATAACTGGGGAAGTAAGATTTCGAGACAAAGACAATAAATTGTTAGCTTTTCTACTAATAGGAACGGTTGATACAAATTCTGTATACACCGTTAAAATTACTCTGGAAGAAAGATTTCGAGACAAAGACAAAAAATACTAAGCTTTTCTAATAAGAGGAACGGTTGATACACATTCTGTATACACCGTTCGAATTACTTTGGAGGTAAGATTTCGAGACAAAGATGAAAAATAGTCAGCTTTTCTCCTTAGAGGAACAGTTGATACACATTCTGTATACACCGTTCCCATTACTGTGGAAGTAAGATTTCGAGGAAAAGACAAAAATTAGTTAGCATTTCTACTAAGAGGAATTGTTCATACATATTCTGTTTACACCGTTCCCATTACTGAGGAAGTAAGATTTCGAGACAAAGACAAAAATTAGTTAGCTTTTCTGCTAAGAGGAAATTTTTGATACATACTCTGTATGCACCGTTCCCATTACTGTTGAAGTAAGATTTCGAGACAAAGACAAAAAATAGTTAGCTTTTCTCCTAAGAGGAACGGTAGATACACATTTTGTATACACCGTTCCCATTATTCTGAAAGTAAGACTTTGAGGCAAAAACAAACAATAGTTAGCTTTTCTCCTAAGAGGAACTGTTGATACACATTCTGTAAACACCGTTCCCATTATTGTGGAAGTAAGATTTCGAGACAAAGACAAAAATCAGTTAGCTTTTCTACTAAGAGGAATTGTTGATACACATTCTGTATACAACGTTCCCATTACTGTGGAAGAAAGACCTCGATGCAAAGACAAAAAATACTTAGCCTTTCTACAAAGAAGAACGGTTGATACACATTTTGTATACACCGTTACCATTACTCTGGAAGAAAGATTTCGAGGCAAAGACAAAAAATAGATAGCTTTTCTACTAAAAGGAAAGGTTGACACATATTCTGTATACACATTTCCAATTACTTTGGAAGTAAGATTTCCAGGCAAAAACAAAAAATAGCTAGCGTTTCTTCTTAGAGAAACGGTTGATACACATTCTGTATACGCTATTCCCATTACTCTGAAAGTAAGATTTCTAGGCAAAGACAAAGAATAGTTTGCCTTTTAATAAGAAGAACGGTAGATCCACATTCTGTAACCATCGTTCCCATTATTGTGGAAGGAAGATTTCGAGACAAAGACAAAAATTAGTTAGCTTTTCCACTAAGAGCAATTGTTCATACATATTCTGTTTACACTGTTCCAATTACTGTGGAAGTAAGATTTCAAGACAAAGACAAAAAATAGTTAGCTTTTCTACTAAGAGGAATTGTTCATACATATTCTGAATACACCGTTCCCATTACTTTGGAAGTAAGATTTCGGGGAAAAGACAAAAAATAGTTAGCTTTTCTACTAAGAGGAATTGTTCATACACATTCTGTATACACCGTTCCCATTACTGTGGAAGTAAGATTTCGAGACAAAGACAAAAATTAGTTAGCTTCTCTACTAAGAGGAATTGTTCATACACATTCTGTATACACCGTTCCCATTACTTTGGAAGTAAGATTTCGAGACAAAGACAAAAAATAGCTAGCTTTTCTCCTAAGAGGAACGGTTGATCCACATTCTGTATACACCGTTCCCATTACTTTGGAAGTAAGATTTCAAGACAAAGACAAAAATTAGTTAGCTTCTCTACTAAGAGGAATTGTTCATACATACTCTGTATGCACCGTTCCCATTACTGTTGAAGTAAGATTTCGAGACAAAGACAAAAATTAGTTAGCTTTTCTACTAAGGTGGAATTGTTCTTACAAATTCTGTATACACCGTTCCCATTACTTTGGAAGTAAGATTTCGAGACAAAGACAAAAATTAGTTAGCTTCTCTACTAAGAGGAATTGTTCATACATACTCTGTATGCACCGTTCCCATTACTGTTGAAGTAAGATTTCGAGACAAAGACAAAAATTAGTTAGCTTTTCTACTAAGGTGGAATTGTTCTTACAAATTCTGTATACACCGTTCCCATTACTTTGGAAGTAAGATTTCGGGGAAAAGACAAAAAATAGTTAGCTTTTCTCCTAAGAGGAATGGTTGATACACATTCTGTATACACCGTTCCCATTACTGTTGAAGTAAGATTTCGAGGAAAAGACAAAAAGTAGTTAGCTTTTCTCCTAAGAGGAACTGTTGATAAACATTCTGTATGCACCCTTCGAATTACTTTGGAAGTAAGATTTCGAGACAAAGACAAAAATTAGTTACCTTTTCTACTAAGGTTGAATTGTTCTTACAAATTCTGTATACACCGTTCCCATTACTCTGGAAGTAAGATTTCGAGGCAAAGACAAAAAATAGTTAGCCTTTCTACTAAGAGGAACGGTAGATAAACATTTTGTATACACCGTTCCCATTACTCTGAAAGTAAGACTTCGAGGCAAAGACAACAATTAGTTATCTTTTCTACTAAGAGAAATTGTTCATACATATTCTGTTTACACCGTTCCCATTACTTTGGAAGTAAGACTTCGAGACAAAGACGAACGGTTGATACACATTCTGTATACACCGATCCCATTACTTTGGAAGTAAGATTTCGAGACAAAGACAATGAATAGTTAGGTTTTCTACTAAGAGGAACAGTTGATACACATTCTGTATACACCGATCCCATTATTTTCGAAGTAAGATTTCGAGACAAAGACAAAAGATAGTTAGCTTTTATACTAAGAGGAACGGTTGATACACATTCTGTATACACCGATCCCATTACTTTGGAAGTAAGATTTCGAGACAAAGACAAAAGATCGTTAGCTTTTCTCCTAAGAGGAATTGTTCATACATATTCTGTATACACCGATCCCATTACTTTCGAAGTAAGATTTCGAGACAAAGACGAAAAATAGTTAGCTTTTCTACTAACAGGAACGGTTGATACACATTCTGTATACACCGTTCCCATTACTTTGGAAGTAAGATTTCGAGACAAAGACAAAAGATTGTTAGCATTTCTACTAAGAGGAACGGTTGATACACATTCTGTTCCTTTCCCATTACTTTGGAAATAAGATTTCGAGACAAAGACAAAAAATAGCTAGCTTTTCTACTAAGAGGAACTGTTGATACACATTCTGTATACACCGTTAAAATTACTTTGGAAGTAAGATTTCGGGGAAAAGACAAAAAATAGTTAGCTTTTCTACTAAGAGGAATTGTTCATACACATTCTGTATACACCGTTCCCATTACTGTGGAAGTAAGATTTCGAGACAAAGACAAAAATTAGTTAGCTTCTCTACTAAGAGGAATTGTTCATACACATTCTGTATACACCGTTCCCATTACTTTGGAAGTAAGATTTCGAGACAAAGACAAAAAATAGCTAGCTTTTCTCCTAAGAGGAACGGTTGATCCACATTCTGTATACACCGTTCCCATTACTTTGGAAGTAAGATTTCAAGACAAAGACAAAAATTAGTTAGCTTCTCTACTAAGAGGAATTGTTCATACATACTCTGTATGCACCGTTCCCATTACTGTTGAAGTAAGATTTCGAGACAAAGACAAAAATTAGTTAGCTTTTCTACTAAGGTGGAATTGTTCTTACAAATTCTGTATACACCGTTCCCATTACTTTGGAAGTAAGATTTCGAGACAAAGACAAAAATTAGTTAGCTTCTCTACTAAGAGGAATTGTTCATACATACTCTGTATGCACCGTTCCCATTACTGTTGAAGTAAGATTTCGAGACAAAGACAAAAATTAGTTAGCTTTTCTACTAAGGTGGAATTGTTCTTACAAATTCTGTATACACCGTTCCCATTACTTTGGAAGTAAGATTTCGGGGAAAAGACAAAAAATAGTTAGCTTTTCTCCTAAGAGGAATGGTTGATACACATTCTGTATACACCGTTCCCATTACTGTTGAAGTAAGATTTCGAGGAAAAGACAAAAAGTAGTTAGCTTTTCTCCTAAGAGGAACTGTTGATAAACATTCTGTATGCACCCTTCGAATTACTTTGGAAGTAAGATTTCGAGACAAAGACAAAAATTAGTTACCTTTTCTACTAAGGTTGAATTGTTCTTACAAATTCTGTATACACCGTTCCCATTACTCTGGAAGTAAGATTTCGAGGCAAAGACAAAAAATAGTTAGCCTTTCTACTAAGAGGAACGGTAGATAAACATTTTGTATACACCGTTCCCATTACTCTGAAAGTAAGACTTCGAGGCAAAGACAACAATTAGTTATCTTTTCTACTAAGAGAAATTGTTCATACATATTCTGTTTACACCGTTCCCATTACTTTGGAAGTAAGACTTCGAGACAAAGACGAACGGTTGATACACATTCTGTATACACCGATCCCATTACTTTGGAAGTAAGATTTCGAGACAAAGACAATGAATAGTTAGGTTTTCTACTAAGAGGAACAGTTGATACACATTCTGTATACACCGATCCCATTATTTTCGAAGTAAGATTTCGAGACAAAGACAAAAGATAGTTAGCTTTTATACTAAGAGGAACGGTTGATACACATTCTGTATACACCGATCCCATTACTTTGGAAGTAAGATTTCGAGACAAAGACAAAAGATCGTTAGCTTTTCTCCTAAGAGGAATTGTTCATACATATTCTGTATACACCGATCCCATTACTTTCGAAGTAAGATTTCGAGACAAAGACGAAAAATAGTTAGCTTTTCTACTAACAGGAACGGTTGATACACATTCTGTATACACCGTTCCCATTACTTTGGAAGTAAGATTTCGAGACAAAGACAAAAGATTGTTAGCATTTCTACTAAGAGGAACGGTTGATACACATTCTGTTCCTTTCCCATTACTTTGGAAATAAGATTTCGAGACAAAGACAAAAAATAGCTAGCTTTTCTACTAAGAGGAACTGTTGATACACATTCTGTATACACCGTTAAAATTACTTTGGAAGTAAGATTTCGAGACAAAGACAAAAGATAGTTAGCTTATTTCCTAAGAGGAAGTGTTCATACATATTCTGTATACACCGTTCCCGTTACTGTTGGAAGTAAGATTTCGAGGCATAGACAAAAAATAGCTAGCTTCTCTACTAAGAGGAACTGTTGATACACATTCTGTATATATCGTTCCCAGTACTGTGGAAGTAAGATTTGGAGACAAAGACAAAAAATAGCTAGCTTTTCTACTTAGAGGAACGGTTGATACACATTCTGTTCCTTTCCCTTTACTTTGGAAATAAGATTTCGAGACAAAGACAAAAAATAGCTAGCTTTTCTACTAAGAGGAACTGTTGATACACATTCTGCATACACCGTTAAAATTACTTTGGAAGTAAGATTTCGAGACAAAGACAAAAGATAGTTAGCTTTTCTACTAAGAGGAACGGTTGATGCACATAATGTATACACCGATCCCATTACCTTGGAAGTAAGATTTCAAAACAAAGACAAAGAATAGTTATCTTTTCTACAAAGAGGAACGGTTTATACACATTCTGTATACTACGATCCCATTACTTTGGAAGTAAGATTTCGAGACAAAGACGAACGGTTGATACACATTCTGTATAAACCGATCCCATTACTTTCGAAGTAAGATTTCGAGACAAAGACAAAAGATAGGTAGCTTTTCTACTAAGAGGAACGGTTGATACACATTCTGTATACACAGATCCCATTACTCTGGAAGTAAGATTTTGAGACAAAGACAAAAAAAAGTTAGCTTTCCTACTAACAGGAACGGTTGATACACATTCTGTATACACCGTTCCCATTACTGTTGAAGTAATATTTCGAGGCAAAGACAAAAAGTAGTTAGCTTTTCTACTAACAGGAACGGTTGATACACATTCTGTATACACCGTTCCCATTACTTTGGAAGTAAGATTTCGAGGCAAAAACAAAAAATAGCTAGCTTTTCTACTAAGAGGAACGGTTGATCCACATTCTGTATACACAGTTCCCATTACTTTGGAAGTAAGATTTCGAGACAAAGACAAAAGATAGCTAGCTTTTCTACTAAGAGGAACGGTTGATACACATTCTGTATACACCGTTCCCACTACTTTGGAAGTAAGATTTCGAGGCAAAGACAAAAAAAGCTAGCTTTTCTCCTAAGAGGAATTGTTCATACACATTCTGGATACACCGATCCCATTACTTTGGAAGTAAGATTTCGAGACAAAGACAAAAAATAGCTAGCTTTTCTACTAAGAGGAACGGTTGATACACATTCTGTATACACAGTCCCCACTACTTTGGAAGTAAGATTTCGAGGCAAAGACAAAAAAAAGCTAGCTTTTCTCCTAAACAGAATTGTTCATACACATTCTGGATACACCGATCCCATTACTTTGGAATTAAGATTTCGAGACAAAGACAAAAAATAGCTAGCTTTTCTACTAAGAGGAACGGTTGATACACATTCTGTATACACCGTTCCCATTACTGTTGAAGTAAGATTTCGAGGCAAAGACAAAAAATAGCTAGCTTTTCTACTTAGAGGAACGGTTGATACACATTCTGTATACACCGTTCCCACTACTTTGGAAGTAAGATTTCGAGGCAAAGACAAAAGATAGCTAGCTTTTCTACTAAGAGGAACGGTTGATACACATTCTGTATACACCGTTCCCACTACTTTGGAAGTAAGATTTCGAGACAAAGACAAAAGATAGCTAGCTTTTCTACTAAGAGGAACGGTTGATACACATTCTGTATACACCGTTCCCACTACTTTGGAAGTAAGACTTCGAGGCAAAGACAAAAGATAGGTAGCTTTTCTACTAAGAGGAACGGTTGATACACATTCTGTATACACCGTTCCCACTACTTTGGAAGTAAGATTTCGAGGCAAAGACAAAAGATAGCTAGCTTTTCTACTTAGAGGAACGGTTGATACACATTCTGTATACACCGTTCCCATTACTTTGGAAGTAAGATTTCGAGACATAGACAAAAGATAGCTAGCTTTTCTACTAAGAGGAACGGTTGATACACATTCTGTATACACCGTTCCCACTACTTTGGAAGTAAGACTTCGAGGCAAAGACAAAAAAAAGCTAGCTTTTCTCCTAAGAGGAATTGTTCATACACATTCTGGATACACCGATCCCATTACTTTGGAAGTAAGATTTCGAGGCAAAGACAAAAAATAGTTAGCTTATTTCCTAAGAGGAAGTGTTCATACATATTCTGTATACACCGATCCCATTACTTTGGAAGTAAGATTTCGAGACAAAGGCGAAAAATAGTTAGCTTTTCTACTAACAGGAACGGTTGATACACATTCTGTATACACCGTTCCCATTACTTTGGAAGTAAGATTTCGAGACAAAGACAAAAGATAGTTAGCATTTCTACTAAGAGGAACGGGTGATACACATTCTGTTCCTTTCCCATTACTTTGGAAATAAGATTTCGAGACAAAGACAAAAAATAGCTAGCTTTTCTACTAAGAGGAACTGTTGATACACATTCTGTATACACCTTTAAAATTACTTTGGAAGTAAGATTTCGAGACAAAGACAAAAGATAGTTAGCTTATTTCCTAAGAGGAAGTGTTCATACATATTCTGTATACACCGTTCCCGTTACTGTTGGAAGTAAGATTT
This sequence comes from Aurelia sp. 4 Dawson et al 2005, assembly GCA_964019985.1. Lineage (NCBI taxonomy): Eukaryota > Metazoa > Cnidaria > Scyphozoa > Semaeostomeae > Ulmaridae > Aurelia > Aurelia sp. 4 Dawson et al 2005. The sequence goes on along the minus strand of OZ026507.1, from coordinate 14,162,688 downwards.
CGAGGCATAGACAAAAAATAGCTAGCTTTTCTACTAAGAGGAACTGTTGATACACATTCTGTATATATCGTTCCCATTACTGTGGAAGTAAGATTTCGAGACAAAGACAAAAAATAGCTAGCTTTTCTACTTAGAGGAACGGTTGATACACATTCTGTTCCTTTCCCATTACTTTGAAAATAAGATTTCGAGACAAAGACAAAAAATAGCTAGCTTTTCTACTAAGAGGAACTGTTGATACACATTCTGTATCCACCGTTAAAATTACTTTGGAAGTAAGATTTCGAGACAAGGACAAAAGATAGTTAGCTTTTCTACTAAGAGGAACGGTTGATGCACATAATGTATACACCGATCCCATTACCTTGGATGTAAGATTTCAAAACAAAGACAAAGAATAGTTATCTTTTCTACAAAGAGGAACGGTTGATACACATTCTGTATACTACGATCCCATTACTTTGGAAGTAAGATTTCGAGACAAAGACGAACGGTTGATACACATTCTGTATAAACCGATCCCATTACTTTCGAAGTAAGATTTCGAGACAAAGACAAAAGATAGGTAGCTTTTCTACTAAGAGGAACGGTTGATACACATTCTGTATACACAGATCCCATTACTCTGGAAGTAAGATTTTGAGACAAAGACAAAAGATAGTTAGCTTTTCTCCTAAGAGGAATTGTTCATACATATTCTGTATACACCGATCGCATTACTTTGGAAGTAAGATTTCGAGACAAAGACAAAAAAAAGTTAGCTTTCCTACTAACAGGAACGGTTGATACACATTCTGTATACACCGTTCCCATTACTGTTGAAGTAATATTTCGAGGCAAAGACAAAAAGTAGTTAGCTTTTCTACTAACAGGAACGGTTGATACACATTCTGTATACACCGTTCCCATTACTTTGGAAGTAAGATTTCGAGACAAAGACAAAAAATAGCTACCTTCTCTACTAAGAGGAACGGTTGATCCACATTCTGTATACACCGTTCCCATTACTTTAGAAGTAAGATTTCGAGACAAGGACAAAAAATAGCTAGCTTTTCTACTAAGAGGAACGGTATAGACACATTCTGTATACACCGTTCTCATTACTTTGGAAGTAAGATTTCGAGACAAAGACAAAAAATAGCTAGCTTTTCTACTAAGAGGAACGGTTGATACACATTCTGTATACACCGTTCCCATTACTTTGGAAGTAAGATTTCGAGGCAAAAACAAAAAATAGCTAGCTTTTCTACTAAGAGGAACGGTTGATCCACATTCTGTATACATCGTTCCCATTACTTTGGAAGTAAGATTTCGAGACAAAGACAAAAGATAGCTAGCTTTTCTACTAAGAGGAACGGTTGATACACATTCTGTATACACCGTTCCCACTACTTTGGAAGTAAGATTTCGAGGCAAACACAAAAAAAAGCTAGCTTTTCTCCTAAGAGGAATTGTTCATACACATTCTGGATACACCGATCCCATTACTTTGGAAGTAAGATTTCGAGACAAAGACAAAAAATAGCTAGCTTTTCTACTAAGAGGAACGGTTGATACACATTCTGTATACACCGTTCCCACTACTTTGGAAGTAAGATTTCGAGGCAAAGACAAAAAAAAGGTAGCTTTTCTCCTAAACAGAATTGTTCATACACATTCTGGATACACCGATCCCATTACTTTGGAAGTAAGATTTCGAGACAAAGACAAAAAATAGCTAGCTTTTCTACTAAGAGGAACGGTTGATACACATTCTGTATACACCGTTCCCATTACTGTTGAAGTAAGATTTCGAGGCAAAGACAAAAAATAGCTAGCTTTTCTACTTAGAGGAACGGTTGATACACATTCTGTATACACCGTTCCCACTACTTTGGAAGTAAGATTTCGAGGCAAAGACAAAAGATAGCTAGCTTTTCTACTAAGAGGAACGGTTGATACACAATCTGTATACACCGTTCCCATTACTTTGGAAGTAAGATTTCGAGACAAAGACAAAAGATAGCTAGCTTTTCTACTAAGAGGAACTGTTGATACACATTCTGTATACACCGTTCCCACTACTTTGCAAGTAAGATTTCGAGGCAAAGACAAAAGATAGGTAGCTTTTCTACTAAGAGGAACGGTTGATACACATTCTGTGTACACCGTTCCCACTACTTTGGAAGTAAGATTTCGAGGCAAAGACAAAAGATAGCTAGCTTTTCTACTTAGAGGAACGGTTGATACACATTCTGTATACACCGTTCCCATTACTTTGGAAGTAAGATTTCGAAACAAAGACAAAAGATAGCTAGCTTTTCTACTAAGAGGAACGGTTGATACACATTCTGTATACACCGTTCCCACTACTTTGGAAGTAAGACTTCGAGGCAAAGACAAAAAAAAGCTAGCTTTTCTCCTAAGAGGAATTGTTCATACACATTCTGGATACACCGATCTCATTACTTTGGAAGTAAGATTTCGAGACAAAGATAAAAAATAGCTAGCTTTTCTACTAAGAGGAACGGTTGATACACATTCTGTATACACCGTTCCCATTACTGTTGAAGTAAGATTTCGAGGCAAAGACAAAAAAAAGCTAGCTTTTCTACTTAGAGGAACGGTTGATACACATTCTGTATACACCGTTCCCACTACTTTGGAAGTAAGATTTCGAGACAAAGACAAAAAATAGCTAGCTTTTCTACTAAGAGGAACGGTTGATACACATTCTGTATACACCGTTCCCATTACTGTGGAAGTAAGATTTCGAGGCAAAGACAAAAAATAGCTAGCTTTTCTACTAAGAGGAACGGTTGATACACATTCTGTATACACCGTTCCCATTACTGTGGAAGTAAGATTTCGAGACAAAGACAAAAAATAGCTAGCTTTTCTACTTAGAGGAACGGTTGATACACATTCTGTATACACCGTTCCCATTACTGTTGAAGGAAGATTTCGAGGCAAAGACAAAAAATAGCTAGCTTTTCTACTTAGAGGAATGGTTGATACACATTCTGTATACACCGTTCCCATTACTTTGGAAATAAGATTTCGAGACAAAGACAAAAAATAGCTAGCTTTTCTACTTAGAGGAACGGTTGATACACATTCTATATACACCGTTGCCATTACTGTTGAAGTAAGATTTCGAGGCAAAGACAAAAAATAGCTAGCTTTTCTACCTAGAGGAACGGTTGATACACATTCTGTATACAAAGTTCCCATAACTGTTGAAGTAAGATTTCGAGGCAAAGACAAAAAATAGTTAGCTTTTCTACTAACAGGAACGGTTGATACACATTCTGTATACACCGTACCCATTACCTTGGAAGTAAGATTTCGAGACAAAGACAATAAATAGCTAGTTTTCTACTAAGAGAAACTGTTGATCCACATTCTGTATACACCGTTCCCATTACCTTGGAAGTAAGATTTCGAGACAAAGACAATAAATAGCTAGCTTTTCTGCTAAGAGAAACGGTTGATACACATTCTGTATACACCGTTCCCATTACTGTTGAAGTAAGATTTCGAGGCAAAGACAAAAAATAGCTAGCTTTTCTACTAAGAGGAACGGTTGATACACATTCTGTATACACAGTTCTCACTACTTTGGAAGTAAGATTTCGAGACAAAGACAAAAAATAGCTAGCTTTTCTACTAAGAAAAACGGTTGATCCACATTCTGTATACACCGTTCCCATTACCTTGGAAGTAAGATTTCGAGACAAAGATAATAAATAGCTAGCTTTTCTACTAAGAGAAACGGTTGATACACATTCTGTATACACCATTCCCATTACTGTTGAAGTAAGATTTCGAGACAAAGACAAAAATAGCTAGCTTTTCTACTAAGAAGAACGGTTTATACACATTCTATATACACCGTTGCCATTACTGTTGAAGTAAGATTTCGAGGCAAAGACAAAAAATAGCTAGCTTTTCTACCTAGAGGAACGGTTGATACACATTCTGTATACAAAGTTCCCATAACTGTTGAAGTAAGATTTCGAGGCAAAGACAAAAAATAGTTAGCTTTTCTACTAACAGGAACGGTTGATACACATTCTGTATACACCGTACCCATTACTTTGGAAGTAAGATTTCGAAACAAAGACAAAAAAATAGCTAGCTTTTCTACTAAGAGGAACGGTTGATACATATTCTGTATACACCGTTCTCATTACTTTGGAAGTAAGATTTCGAGACAAAAAAAAAAAAAAATAGTTAGCTTTTCTAGTGACAGGAACGATTGATACACATTCTGTATACACCGTTCCCATTACTTTGGAAGTAAGATTTCGAGACAAAGACAAAAAATAGCTAGCGTTTCTACTAACAGGAACGGTTGATACACATTCTGTATACACCGTTCCCATTACTTTGCAAGGAAGATTTCGAGGCAAAGACAAAAAATAGTTAGCTTTTCTCCTAAGAGGAACTGTTGATCCACATTCTGTATACACCGTTCCCATTACTGTGGAAGTAAGATTTCGAGACAAAGACAAAAAATAGTTAGCTTTTCTCCTAAGAGGAACGGTTGATACACATTCTGTATACACCGTTCCCATTACTGTTGGAAGTAAGATTTCGAGACAAAGACAAAAAATAGCTAGCTTTTCTACTAAGAGGAACGGTTGATCCACATTCTGTATACACCGTTCCCATTACTGTGGAAGTAAGATTTCGAGGCAAAGACAAAAAATAGCTAGCTTTTCTCCTAAGAGGAATTGTTCATACACATTCTGTAAACACCGTTCCCACTACTTTGGAAGCACGATTTCGAGACAAAGACAAAAAATAGTTAGCTTTTCTCCTAAGAGGAACGGTTGATCCACATTCTGTATAAACCGTTCCCATTACTGTGGAAGTAAGATTTCGAGACAAAGACAAAAAATAGTTAGCTTTTCTCCTAAGAGGAATTGTTCATACACATTCTGTATACACCGTTAGGAACGGTTGATACACATTCTGTATACACCGTTCCCACTACTTTGGAAGTAAGATTTCGAGACAAGACAAAAAATAGTTAGCTTTTCTCCTAAGAGGAACGGTTGATACAAATTCTGTATACACCGTTCCCATTACAGTTGGAAGTTAGATTTCGAGGCAAAGACAAAAAATAGCTAGCTTTTCTACTAAGAGGAACGGTTGATCCACATTCTGTATACACCGTTCCCATTACTGTTGGAAGTAAGATTTCGAGAAAAAGACAAAAAATAGTTAGGTTTACTCCTAAGAGGAACGGTTGATACACATTCTGTATACACAGTTCCCATTACTGTGGAAGTAAGATTTCGAGGAAAAGACAAAAAATAGCTAGCTTCTCTACTAAGAGGAACGGTTGATACACATTCTGTATACACCGTTCCCATTATTGCGGAGGTAAGACTACGAGGCATAGACAAAAAATAGTTAGCTTTTCTCCTAAGAGGAACTGTTGATACACATTCTGTATACACCGTTCCCATTACGGTGGAAGTAAGATTTCGAGGCAAAGACAAAAAATAGTTAGCTTTTCTACTAACAAAAACGGTTGATACACATTCTGTATACACCGTACCCATTACTTTGGAAGTAAGATTTCGAAACAAAGACAAAAAATAGTTAGCTTTTCTACTGACAGGAACGGTTGATACACATTCTGTATACACCGTTCCCATTACTTTGGAAGTAAGATTTCGAGACAAAGACAAAAAATAGCTAGCGTTTCTACTAACAGGAACGGTTGATACACATTCTGTATACACCGTTCCCATTACTTTGGAAGGAAGATTTCGAGACAAAGACAAAAGATAGTTAGCTTCTCTACTAAGAGGAACGGTTGATACACATTCTGTATACACCGTTCCCATTACTGTTAAAGTAAGATTTCGAGACAAAGACAAAAAATAGCTAGCTTTTCTACTAAGAGGAACGGTTGATCCACATTCTGTATACACCGTTCCCACTACTTCGGAAGTAAGATTTCGAGACAAAGACAAAAAATAGTTAGCTTTTCTCCTAAGAGGAACGGTTGATACACATTCTGTATACACCGTTAGGAACGGTTGATACACATTCTGTATACACCGTTTCCACTACTTTGGAAGTAAGATTTCGAGAAAAAGACAAAAAATAGTTAGCTTTACTCCTAAAAGGAACGGTTGATACACATTCTGTATACACAGTTCCCATTACTGTGGAAGTAAGATTTCGAGGAAAAGACAAAAAATAGCTAGCTTCTCTACTAAGAGGAACGGTTGATACACATTCTGTATACACCGTTCCCATTATTGCGGAGGTAAGACTACGAGGCATAGACAAAAAATAGTTAGCTTTTCTCCTAAGAGGAACTGTTGATACACATTCTGTATACACCGTTCCCATTACCGTGGAAGTAAGATTTCGAGGCAAAGACAAAAAATAGTTAGCTTTTCTACTAACAAAAACGGTTGATACACATTCTGTATACACCGTTCCCATTACTTTGGAAGTAAGATTTCGAAACAAAGACAAAAAATAGCTAGCTTTTCTACTAAGAGGAACGGTTGATAAATATTCTGTATACACCGTTCCCATTACTTTGGAAGTAAGATTTCGAGACAAAGACAAAAAATAGTTAGCTTTTCTAGTGACAGGAACGGTTGATACACATTCTGTATACACCGTTCCCATTACTTTGGAAGTAAGATTTCGAGACAAAGACAAAAAATAGCTAGCGTTTCTACTAACAGGAACGGTTGATACACATTCTGTATACACCGTTCCCATTACTTTGGAAGTAAGATTTCGAGGCAAAGACAAAAAATAGCTAGCTTTTCTCCTAAGAGGAACGGTTGATACACATTCTGTATACACAGTTCCCACTACTTTGGAAGTAAGATTTCGAGGCAAAGACAAAAAAAAGCTAGCTTTTCTCCTAAACAGAATTGTTCATACACATTCTGGATACACCGATCCCATTACTTTGGAATTAAGATTTCGAGACAAAGACAAAAAATAGCTAGCTTTTCTACTAAGAGGAACGGTTGATACACATTCTGTATACACCGTTCCCATTACTGTTGAAGTAAGATTTCGAGGCAAAGACAAAAAATAGCTAGCTTTTCTACTTAGAGGAACGGTTGATACACATTCTGTATACACCGTTCCCACTACTTTGGAAGTAAGATTTCGAGGCAAAGACAAAAGATAGCTAGCTTTTCTACTAAGAGGAACGGTTGATACACATTCTGTATACACCGTTCCCACTACTTTGGAAGTAAGATTTCGAGACAAAGACAAAAGATAGCTAGCTTTTCTACTAAGAGGAACGGTTGATACACATTCTGTATACACCGTTCCCACTACTTTGGAAGTAAGACTTCGAGGCAAAGACAAAAGATAGGTAGCTTTTCTACTAAGAGGAACGGTTGATACACATTCTGTATACACCGTTCCCACTACTTTGGAAGTAAGATTTCGAGGCAAAGACAAAAGATAGCTAGCTTTTCTACTTAGAGGAACGGTTGATACACATTCTGTATACACCGTTCCCATTACTTTGGAAGTAAGATTTCGAGACATAGACAAAAGATAGCTAGCTTTTCTACTAAGAGGAACGGTTGATACACATTCTGTATACACCGTTCCCACTACTTTGGAAGTAAGACTTCGAGGCAAAGACAAAAAAAAGCTAGCTTTTCTCCTAAGAGGAATTGTTCATACACATTCTGGATACACCGATCCCATTACTTTGGAAGTAAGATTTCGAGGCAAAGACAAAAAATAGTTAGCTTATTTCCTAAGAGGAAGTGTTCATACATATTCTGTATACACCGATCCCATTACTTTGGAAGTAAGATTTCGAGACAAAGGCGAAAAATAGTTAGCTTTTCTACTAACAGGAACGGTTGATACACATTCTGTATACACCGTTCCCATTACTTTGGAAGTAAGATTTCGAGACAAAGACAAAAGATAGTTAGCATTTCTACTAAGAGGAACGGGTGATACACATTCTGTTCCTTTCCCATTACTTTGGAAATAAGATTTCGAGACAAAGACAAAAAATAGCTAGCTTTTCTACTAAGAGGAACTGTTGATACACATTCTGTATACACCTTTAAAATTACTTTGGAAGTAAGATTTCGAGACAAAGACAAAAGATAGTTAGCTTATTTCCTAAGAGGAAGTGTTCATACATATTCTGTATACACCGTTCCCGTTACTGTTGGAAGTAAGATTTCGAGGCATAGACAAAAAATAGCTAGCTTTTCTACTAAGAGGAACTGTTGATACACATTCTGTATATATCGTTCCCATTACTGTGGAAGTAAGATTTCGAGACAAAGACAAAAAATAGCTAGCTTTTCTACTTAGAGGAACGGTTGATACACATTCTGTTCCTTTCCCATTACTTTGAAAATAAGATTTCGAGACAAAGACAAAAAATAGCTAGCTTTTCTACTAAGAGGAACTGTTGATACACATTCTGTATCCACCGTTAAAATTACTTTGGAAGTAAGATTTCGAGACAAAGACAAAAGATAGTTAGCTTTTCTACTAAGAGGAACGGTTGATGCACATAATGTATACACCGATCCCATTACCTTGGATGTAAGATTTCAAAACAAAGACAAAGAATAGTTATCTTTTCTACAAAGAGGAACGGTTGATACACATTCTGTATACTACGATCCCATTACTTTGGAAGTAAGATTTCGAGACAAAGACGAACGGTTGATACACATTCTGTATAAACCGATCCCATTACTTTCGAAGTAAGATTTCGAGACAAAGACAAAAGATAGGTAGCTTTTCTACTAAGAGGAACGGTTGATACACATTCTGTATACACAGATCCCATTACTCTGGAAGTAAGATTTTGAGACAAAGACAAAAGATAGTTAGCTTTTCTCCTAAGAGGAATTGTTCATACATATTCTGTATACACCGATCGCATTACTTTGGAAGTAAGATTTCGAGACAAAGACAAAAAAAAGTTAGCTTTCCTACTAACAGGAACGGTTGATACACATTCTGTATACACCGTTCCCATTACTGTTGAAGTAATATTTCGAGGCAAAGACAAAAAGTAGTTAGCTTTTCTACTAACAGGAACGGTTGATACACATTCTGTATACACCGTTCCCATTACTTTGGAAGTAAGATTTCGAGACAAAGACAAAAAATAGCTACCTTCTCTACTAAGAGGAACGGTTGATCCACATTCTGTATACACCGTTCCCATTACTTTAGAAGTAAGATTTCGAGACAAGGACAAAAAATAGCTAGCTTTTCTACTAAGAGGAACGGTATAGACACATTCTGTATACACCGTTCTCATTACTTTGGAAGTAAGATTTCGAGACAAAGACAAAAAATAGCTAGCTTTTCTACTAAGAGGAACGGTTGATACACATTCTGTATACACCGTTCCCATTACTTTGGAAGTAAGATTTCGAGGCAAAAACAAAAAATAGCTAGCTTTTCTACTAAGAGGAACGGTTGATCCACATTCTGTATACATCGTTCCCATTACTTTGGAAGTAAGATTTCGAGACAAAGACAAAAGATAGCTAGCTTTTCTACTAAGAGGAACGGTTGATACACATTCTGTATACACCGTTCCCACTACTTTGGAAGTAAGATTTCGAGGCAAACACAAAAAAAAGCTAGCTTTTCTCCTAAGAGGAATTGTTCATACACATTCTGGATACACCGATCCCATTACTTTGGAAGTAAGATTTCGAGACAAAGACAAAAAATAGCTAGCTTTTCTACTAAGAGGAACGGTTGATACACATTCTGTATACACCGTTCCCACTACTTTGGAAGTAAGATTTCGAGGCAAAGACAAAAAAAAGGTAGCTTTTCTCCTAAACAGAATTGTTCATACACATTCTGGATACACCGATCCCATTACTTTGGAAGTAAGATTTCGAGACAAAGACAAAAAATAGCTAGCTTTTCTACTAAGAGGAACGGTTGATACACATTCTGTATACACCGTTCCCATTACTGTTGAAGTAAGATTTCGAGGCAAAGACAAAAAATAGCTAGCTTTTCTACTTAGAGGAACGGTTGATACACATTCTGTATACACCGTTCCCACTACTTTGGAAGTAAGATTTCGAGGCAAAGACAAAAGATAGCTAGCTTTTCTACTAAGAGGAACGGTTGATACACAATCTGTATACACCGTTCCCATTACTTTGGAAGTAAGATTTCGAGACAAAGACAAAAGATAGCTAGCTTTTCTACTAAGAGGAACTGTTGATACACATTCTGTATACACCGTTCCCACTACTTTGCAAGTAAGATTTCGAGGCAAAGACAAAAGATAGGTAGCTTTTCTACTAAGAGGAACGGTTGATACACATTCTGTGTACACCGTTCCCACTACTTTGGAAGTAAGATTTCGAGGCAAAGACAAAAGATAGCTAGCTTTTCTACTTAGAGGAACGGTTGATACACATTCTGTATACACCGTTCCCATTACTTTGGAAGTAAGATTTCGAAACAAAGACAAAAGATAGCTAGCTTTTCTACTAAGAGGAACGGTTGATACACATTCTGTATACACCGTTCCCACTACTTTGGAAGTAAGACTTCGAGGCAAAGACAAAAAAAAGCTAGCTTTTCTCCTAAGAGGAATTGTTCATACACATTCTGGATACACCGATCTCATTACTTTGGAAGTAAGATTTCGAGACAAAGATAAAAAATAGCTAGCTTTTCTACTAAGAGGAACGGTTGATACACATTCTGTATACACCGTTCCCATTACTGTTGAAGTAAGATTTCGAGGCAAAGACAAAAAAAAGCTAGCTTTTCTACTTAGAGGAACGGTTGATACACATTCTGTATACACCGTTCCCACTACTTTGGAAGTAAGATTTCGAGACAAAGACAAAAAATAGCTAGCTTTTCTACTAAGAGGAACGGTTGATACACATTCTGTATACACCGTTCCCATTACTGTGGAAGTAAGATTTCGAGGCAAAGACAAAAAATAGCTAGCTTTTCTACTAAGAGGAACGGTTGATACACATTCTGTATACACCGTTCCCATTACTGTGGAAGTAAGATTTCGAGACAAAGACAAAAAATAGCTAGCTTTTCTACTTAGAGGAACGGTTGATACACATTCTGTATACACCGTTCCCATTACTGTTGAAGGAAGATTTCGAGGCAAAGACAAAAAATAGCTAGCTTTTCTACTTAGAGGAATGGTTGATACACATTCTGTATACACCGTTCCCATTACTTTGGAAATAAGATTTCGAGACAAAGACAAAAAATAGCTAGCTTTTCTACTTAGAGGAACGGTTGATACACATTCTATATACACCGTTGCCATTACTGTTGAAGTAAGATTTCGAGGCAAAGACAAAAAATAGCTAGCTTTTCTACCTAGAGGAACGGTTGATACACATTCTGTATACAAAGTTCCCATAACTGTTGAAGTAAGATTTCGAGGCAAAGACAAAAAATAGTTAGCTTTTCTACTAACAGGAACGGTTGATACACATTCTGTATACACCGTACCCATTACCTTGGAAGTAAGATTTCGAGACAAAGACAATAAATAGCTAGTTTTCTACTAAGAGAAACTGTTGATCCACATTCTGTATACACCGTTCCCATTACCTTGGAAGTAAGATTTCGAGACAAAGACAATAAATAGCTAGCTTTTCTGCTAAGAGAAACGGTTGATACACATTCTGTATACACCGTTCCCATTACTGTTGAAGTAAGATTTCGAGGCAAAGACAAAAAATAGCTAGCTTTTCTACTAAGAGGAACGGTTGATACACATTCTGTATACACAGTTCTCACTACTTTGGAAGTAAGATTTCGAGACAAAGACAAAAAATAGCTAGCTTTTCTACTAAGAAAAACGGTTGATCCACATTCTGTATACACCGTTCCCATTACCTTGGAAGTAAGATTTCGAGACAAAGATAATAAATAGCTAGCTTTTCTACTAAGAGAAACGGTTGATACACATTCTGTATACACCATTCCCATTACTGTTGAAGTAAGATTTCGAGACAAAGACAAAAATAGCTAGCTTTTCTACTAAGAAGAACGGTTTATACACATTCTATATACACCGTTGCCATTACTGTTGAAGTAAGATTTCGAGGCAAAGACAAAAAATAGCTAGCTTTTCTACCTAGAGGAACGGTTGATACACATTCTGTATACAAAGTTCCCATAACTGTTGAAGTAAGATTTCGAGGCAAAGACAAAAAATAGTTAGCTTTTCTACTAACAGGAACGGTTGATACACATTCTGTATACACCGTACCCATTACTTTGGAAGTAAGATTTCGAAACAAAGACAAAAAAATAGCTAGCTTTTCTACTAAGAGGAACGGTTGATACATATTCTGTATACACCGTTCTCATTACTTTGGAAGTAAGATTTCGAGACAAAAAAAAAAAATAGTTAGCTTTTCGAGTGACAGGAACGATTGATACACATTCTGTATACACCGTTCCCATTACTTTGGAAGTAAGATTTCGAGACAAAGACAAAAAATAGCTAGCGTTTCTACTAACAGGAACGGTTGATACACATTCTGTATACACCGTTCCCATTACTTTGCAAGGAAGATTTCGAGGCAAAGACAAAAAATAGTTAGCTTTTCTCCTAAGAGGAACTGTTGATCCACATTCTGTATACACCGTTCCCATTACTGTGGAAGTAAGATTTCGAGACAAAGACAAAAAATAGTTAGCTTTTCTCCTAAGAGGAACGGTTGATACACATTCTGTATACACCGTTCCCATTACTGTTGGAAGTAAGATTTCGAGACAAAGACAAAAAATAGCTAGCTTTTCTACTAAGAGGAACGGTTGATCCACATTCTGTATACACCGTTCCCATTACTGTGGAAGTAAGATTTCGAGGCAAAGACAAAAAATAGCTAGCTTTTCTCCTAAGAGGAATTGTTCATACACATTCTGTAAACACCGTTCCCACTACTTTGGAAGCACGATTTCGAGACAAAGACAAAAAATAGTTAGCTTTTCTCCTAAGAGGAACGGTTGATCCACATTCTGTATAAACCGTTCCCATTACTGTGGAAGTAAGATTTCGAGACAAAGACAAAAAATAGTTAGCTTTTCTCCTAAGAGGAATTGTTCATACACATTCTGTATACACCGTTAGGAACGGTTGATACACATTCTGTATACACCGTTCCCACTACTTTGGAAGTAAGATTTCGAGACAAGACAAAAAATAGTTAGCTTTTCTCCTAAGAGGAACGGTTGATACAAATTCTGTATACACCGTTCCCATTACAGTTGGAAGTTAGATTTCGAGGCAAAGACAAAAAATAGCTAGCTTTTCTACTAAGAGGAACGGTTGATCCACATTCTGTATACACCGTTCCCATTACTGTTGGAAGTAAGATTTCGAGAAAAAGACAAAAAATAGTTAGGTTTACTCCTAAGAGGAACGGTTGATACACATTCTGTATACACAGTTCCCATTACTGTGGAAGTAAGATTTCGAGGAAAAGACAAAAAATAGCTAGCTTCTCTACTAAGAGGAACGGTTGATACACATTCTGTATACACCGTTCCCATTATTGCGGAGGTAAGACTACGAGGCATAGACAAAAAATAGTTAGCTTTTCTCCTAAGAGGAACTGTTGATACACATTCTGTATACACCGTTCCCATTACGGTGGAAGTAAGATTTCGAGGCAAAGACAAAAAATAGTTAGCTTTTCTACTAACAAAAACGGTTGATACACATTCTGTATACACCGTACCCATTACTTTGGAAGTAAGATTTCGAAACAAAGACAAAAAATAGTTAGCTTTTCTACTGACAGGAACGGTTGATACACATTCTGTATACACCGTTCCCATTACTTTGGAAGTAAGATTTCGAGACAAAGACAAAAAATAGCTAGCGTTTCTACTAACAGGAACGGTTGATACACATTCTGTATACACCGTTCCCATTACTTTGGAAGGAAGATTTCGAGACAAAGACAAAAGATAGTTAGCTTCTCTACTAAGAGGAACGGTTGATACACATTCTGTATACACCGTTCCCATTACTGTTAAAGTAAGATTTCGAGACAAAGACAAAAAATAGCTAGCTTTTCTACTAAGAGGAACGGTTGATCCACATTCTGTATACACCGTTCCCACTACTTCGGAAGTAAGATTTCGAGACAAAGACAAAAAATAGTTAGCTTTTCTCCTAAGAGGAACGGTTGATACACATTCTGTATACACCGTTAGGAACGGTTGATACACATTCTGTATACACCGTTTCCACTACTTTGGAAGTAAGATTTCGAGAAAAAGACAAAAAATAGTTAGCTTTACTCCTAAAAGGAACGGTTGATACACATTCTGTATACACAGTTCCCATTACTGTGGAAGTAAGATTTCGAGGAAAAGACAAAAAATAGCTAGCTTCTCTACTAAGAGGAACGGTTGATACACATTCTGTATACACCGTTCCCATTATTGCGGAGGTAAGACTACGAGGCATAGACAAAAAATAGTTAGCTTTTCTCCTAAGAGGAACTGTTGATACACATTCTGTATACACCGTTCCCATTACCGTGGAAGTAAGATTTCGAGGCAAAGACAAAAAATAGTTAGCTTTTCTACTAACAAAAACGGTTGATACACATTCTGTATACACCGTACCCATTACTTTGGAAGTAAGATTTCGAAACAAAGACAAAAAATAGTTAGCTTTTCTACTGACAGGAACGGTTGATACACATTCTGTATACACCGTTCCCATTACTTTGGAAGTAAGATTTCGAGACAAAGACAAAAAATAGCTAGCGTTTCTACTAACAGGAACGGTTGATACACATTCTGTATACACCGTTCCCATTACTTTGGAAGGAAGATTTCGAGACAAAGACAAAAGATAGTTAGCTTCTCTACTAAGAGGAACGGTTGATACACATTCTGTATACACCGTTCCCATTACTGTTAAAGTAAGATTTCGAGACAAAGACAAAAAATAGCTAGCTTTTCTACTAAGAGGAACGGTTGATCCACATTCTGTATACACCGTTCCCACTACTTCGGAAGTAAGATTTCGAGACAAAGACAAAAAATAGTTAGCTTTTCTCCTAAGAGGAACGGTTGATACACATTCTGTATACACCGTTAGGAACGGTTGATACACATTCTGTATACACCGTTTCCACTACTTTGGAAGTAAGATTTCGAGAAAAAGACAAAAAATAGTTAGCTTTACTCCTAAAAGGAACGGTTGATACACATTCTGTATACACAGTTCCCATTACTGTGGAAGTAAGATTTCGAGGAAAAGACAAAAAATAGCTAGCTTCTCTACTAAGAGGAACGGTTGATACACATTCTGTATACACCGTTCCCATTATTGCGGAGGTAAGACTACGAGGCATAGACAAAAAATAGTTAGCTTTTCTCCTAAGAGGAACTGTTGATACACATTCTGTATACACCGTTCCCATTACCGTGGAAGTAAGATTTCGAGGCAAAGACAAAAAATAGTTAGCTTTTCTACTAACAAAAACGGTTGATACACATTCTGTATACACCGTTCCCATTACTTTGGAAGTAAGATTTCGAAACAAAGACAAAAAATAGCTAGCTTTTCTACTAAGAGGAACGGTTGATAAATATTCTGTATACACCGTTCCCATTACTTTGGAAGTAAGATTTCGAGACAAAGACAAAAAATAGTTAGCTTTTCTAGTGACAGGAACGGTTGATACACATTCTGTATACACCGTTCCCATTACTTTGGAAGTAAGATTTCGAGACAAAGACAAAAAATAGCTAGCGTTTCTACTAACAGGAACGGTTGATACACATTCTGTATACACCGTTCCCATTACTGTGGAAGTAAGATTTCGAGGCAAAGACAAAAAATAGCTAGCTTTTCTCCTAAGAGGAACGGTTGATCCACATTCTGTATACACCGTTCTCATTACTGTGGAAGTAAGATTTCGAGACAAAGACAAAAAATAGTTAGCTTTTCTCCTAAGAGGAACGGTTGATACACATTCTGTATACACCGTTCCCATTACTGTTGGAAGTAAGATTTCGAGGAAAAGACAAAAAATAGTTAGCTTTTCTCCCAAGAGGAATTGTTCATACACATTCTGTATACACCGTTAGGAACGGTTGATACACATTCTTTATACACCGTTCCCACTACTTTGGAAGTAAGATTTCGAGACAAGACAAAAAATAGTTAGCTTTTCTCCTAAGAGGAACGGTTGATACACATTCTGTATACACCGTTCCCATTACAGTTGGAAGTAAGATTTCGAGGCAAAGACAAAAAATAGCTAGCTTTTCTACTAAGAGGAACGGTTGATCCACATTCTGTATACACCGTTCCCATTACTGTTGGAAGTAAGATTTCGAGAAAAAGACAAAAAATAGTTAGCTTTACTCATAAGAGGAACGGTTAATACACATTCTGTATACACAGTTTCCATTACTATGGAAGTAAGATTTCGAGGAAAAGACAAAAAATAGCTAGCTTCTCTACTAAGAGGAACGGTTGATACACATTCTGTATACACCGTTCCCATTATTGCGGAGGTAAGACTACGAGGCATAGACAAAAAATAGTTAGCTTTTCTCCTAAGAGGAACTGTTGATACACATTCTGTATACACCGTTCCCATTATTGTGGAAATAAGATTTCGAGGCAAAGACAAAAAATAGTTAGCTTTTCTACTAACAAAAACGGTTGATACACATTCTGTATACACCGTACCCATTACTTTGGAAGTAAGATTTCGAAACAAAGACAAAAAATAGCTAGCTTTTCTACTAACAGGAACGGTTGATACATATTCTGTATACACCGTTCCCATTACTTTGGAAGTAAGATTTCGAGACAAAGACAAAAAATAGTTAGCTTTTCTACTGACAGGAACGGTTGATACACATTCTGTATACACCGTTCCCATTACTTTGGAAGTAAGATTTCGAGACAAAGACAAAAAATAGCTAGCGTTTCTACTAAGAGGAACGGTTGATACACATTCTGTATACACCGTTCCCATTACTGTTGAAGTAAGATTTCGAGACAAAGACAAAAAATAGCTAGCTTTTCTACTAAGAGGAACGGTTGATCCACATTCTGTGTACACCGTTCCCACTACTTTGGAAGTAAGATTTCGAGACAAAGACAAAAAATAGTTAGCTTTTCTCCTAAGAGGAACGGTTGATCCACATTCTGTATACACCGTTCCTATTACTGTTGGAAGTAAGATTTCGATACAAAGACAAAAAATAGCTAGCTTTTCTACTAAGAGGAACGGTTGATCCACATTCTGTATACACCGTTCCCATTACTGTGGAAGTAAGATTTCGAGGCAAAGACAAAAAATAGCTAGCTTTTCTCCTAAGAGGAATTGTTCATACACATTCTGTAAACACCGTTCCCACTACTTTGGAAGCACGATTTCGAGACAAAGACAAAAAATAGTTAGCTTTTCTCCTAAGAGGAACGGTTGATCCACATTCTGTATACACCGTTCCCATTAGTGTGGAAGTAAGATTTCGAGACAAAGACAAAAAATAGTTAGCTTTTCTCCTAAGAGGAACGGTTGATACACATTCTGTATACACCGTTCCCATTACTTTGGAAGTAAGATTTCGAAACAAAGACAAAAAATAGCTAGCTTTTCTACTAAGAGGAACGGTTGATACATATTCTGTATACACCGTTCCCATTACTTTGGAAGTAAGATTTCGAGACAAAGACAAAAAATAGTTAGCTTTTCTACTGACAGGAACGGTTGATACACATTCTGTATACACCGTTCCCATTACTTTGGAATTAAGATTTCGAGACAAAGACAAAAAATAGCTAGCGTTTCTACTAACAGGAACGGTTGATACACATTCTGTATACACCGTTCCCATTACTTTGGAAGGAAGATTTCGAGACAAAGACAAAAGATAGTTAGCTTCTCTACTAAGAGGAACGGTTGATACACATTCTGTATATACCGTTCCCACTACTGTTGAAGTAAGATTTCGAGACAAAGACAAAAAATAGCTAGCTTTTCTACTAAGAGGAACGGTTGATCCACATTCTGTATACACCGTTCCCACTACTTTGGAAGTAAGATTTCGAGACAAAGACAAAAAATAGTTAGCTTTTCTCCTAAGAGGAACGGTTGATCCACATTCTGTATACACCGTTCCCATTACTGTTGGAAGTAAGATTTCGAGACAAAGACAAAAAATAGCTAGCTTTTCTACTAAGAGGAACGGTTGATCCACATTCTGTATACACCGTTCCCATTACTGTGGAAGTAAGATTTCGAGGCAAAGACAAAAAATAGCTAGCTTTTCTCCTAAGAGGAATTGTTCATACACATTCTGTAAACACCGTTCCCACTACTTTGGAAGCACGATTTCGAGACAAAGACAAAAAATAGTTAGCTTTTCTCCTAAGAGGAACGGTTGATCCACATTCTGTATACACAGTTCCCATTACTGTGGAAGTAAGATTTCGAGACAAAGACAAAAAATAGTTAGCTTTTCTCCTAAGAGGAACGGTTGAAACACATTCTGTATACACCGTTCCCATTACTGTTGGAAGTAAGATTTCGAGACAAAGACAAAAAATAGCTAGCTTTTCTCCTAAGAGGAATTGTTCATACACATTCTGTATACACCGTTAGGAACGGTTGATACACATTCTGTATACACCGTTCCCACTACTTTGGAAGTAAGATTTCGAGACAAGACAAAAAATAGTTAGCTTTTCTCCTAAGAGGAACGGTTGATACACATTCTGTATACACCGTTCCCATTACAGTTGGAAGTAAGATTTCGAGGCAAAGACAAAAAATAGCTAGCTTTTCTACTAAGAGGAACGGTTGATCCACATTCTGTATACACCGCTCCCATTACTGTTGGAAGTAAGATTTCGAGAAAAAGACAAAAAATAGTTAGCTTTACTCCTAAGAGGAACGGTTGATACACATTCTGTATACACAGTTCCCATTACTTTGGAAGTAAGATTTCGAGACAAAGACAAAAAATAGCTAGCGTTTCTACTAACAGGAACGGTTGATACACATTCTGTATACCCCGTTCCCATTAATTTGGAAGGAAGATTTCGAGACAAAGACAAAAGATAGTTAGCTTTTCTACTAAGAGGAACGGTTGATACACATTCTGTATACACCGTTCCCATTACTTTGGAAGTAAGATTTCGAGACAAAGACAAAAAATAGCTAGCGTTTCTACTAACAGGAACGGTTGATACACATTCTGTATACCCCGTTCCCATTAATTTGGAAGGAAGATTTCGAGACAAAGACAAAAGATAGTTAGCTTTTCTACTAAGAGGAACGGTTGATACACATTCTGTATACACCGTTCCCATTACTGTTGAAGTAAGATTTCGAGACAAAGACAAAAAATAGCTAGCTTTTCTACTAAGAGGAACGGTTGATCCACATTCTGTATACACCTTTCCCACTACTTTGGAAGTAAGATTTCGAGACAAAGACAAAAAATAGTTAGCTTTTCTCCTAAGAGGAACGGTTGATCCACATTCTGTATACACCGTTCCCATTACTGTTGGAAGTAAGATTTCGAGACAAAGACAAAAAATAGCTAGCTTTTCTACTAAGAGGAACGGTTGATCCACATTCTGTATACACCGTTCCCATTCCTGTGGAAGTAAGAGTTCGAGGCAAATACAAAAAATAGCTAGCTTTTCTCCTAAGAGGAATTGTTCATACACATTCTGTAAACACCGTTCCCACTACTTTGGAAGCACGATTTCGAGACAAAGACAAAAAATAGTTAGCTTTTCTCCTAAGAGGAACGGTTGATCCACATTCTGTATACACCGTTCCCATTACTGTGGAAGTAAGATTTCGAGACAAAGACAACAAATAGTTAGCTTTTCTCCTAAGAGGAACGGTTGATACACATTCTTTATACACCGTTCCCATTACTGTTGGAAGTAAGATTTCGAGACAAAGACAAAAAATAGCTAGCTTTTCTCCTAAGAGGAATTGTTCATACACATTCTGTATACACCGTTAGGAACGGTTGATACACATTCTGTATACACCGTTCCCACTACTTTGGAAGTAAGATTTCGAGACAAGACAAAAAATAGTTAGCTTTTCTCCTAAGAGGAACGGTTGATCCACATTCTGTATACAACGTTCCCATTACAGTTGGAAGTAAGATTTCGAGAAAAAGACAAAAAATAGGTAGCTTTTCTACTAAGAGGAACGGTTGATCCACATTCTGTATACACCGTTCCCATTACTGTGGAAGTAAGATTTCTAGGAAAAGACAAAAAATAGCTAGCTTTTCTACTAAGAGGAACGGTTGATCCACATTCTGTATACACCGTTCCCATTACTGTTGGAAGTAAGATTTCGAGGCAAAGACAAAAAATAGCTAGCTTTTCTACTAAGAGGAACGGTTGATCCACATTCTGTCTACACAGTTCCCATTACTTTGGAAGTAAGATTTCGAGGCAAAGACAAAAAATAGCTAGCTTTTCTACTAAGAGGAACGGTTGATCCACATTCTGTATACACCGTTCCCATTACTGTTGGAAGTAAGATTTCGAGAAAAAGACAAAAAATAGGTAGCTTTACTCCTAAGAGGAACGGTTGATACACATTCTGTATACACAGTTCCCATTACTGTGGAAGTAAGATTTCTAGGAAAAGACAAAAAATAGCTAGCTTCTCTACTAAGAGGAACGGTTGATACACATTCTGTATACACCGTTCCCATTACTGTGGAAGTAAGATTTCGAGACAAAGACAAAAAATAGTTAGCTTTTCTACTAACAGGAACGGTTGATACACATTCTGTATACACCGTTCCCATTACTTTGGAAGTAAGATTTCGAAACAAAGACAAAAAATATTTAGCTCTTTGAATAAGAGGAACGGTTGATACACATTCTGTATACACCGTTCGAATTACTTTGGAAGTAAGATTTCGATACAAAGACAAAGAATAGTCAGCTTTTCTACAAAAAGGAATGGTTAATACACATTCTGTATACAACGTTACCATTACTGTTGAAGTAAGATTGGGAGACAAAGACAAAAAATAGTTTTCTTTTCCACTAAGAGGAACGGTTGATACACATTCTGTATACACCGATCCCATTACTTTGGAAGTAAGATTTCGTGGAAAAGACATAAAATGGTTAGCTTTTCTACTAAAAGGTACGGTTGTTACACATTCTGTACAAACCGTTCCCGTAACTCTGGAAGAAAGATTTCGAGAAAAAGACAAATATCGTTAGCTTTTCTACTAAAAGGTACGGTTGATACACATTCTGTACAAACCGTTCCCGTTACTCTGGAAGTAAGATTTCGAGGCAAAGACAAAAAATAGTTAGCTTTTCTACTAACAGGAACGGTTGATACACATTCTGTATACACCGTTCCCATTACTGTGGAAGTAAGATTTCGTATAAAAGACAAAAAATGGTTAGCTTTTCTACTAAAAGGTACGGTTGTTACACATTCTGTACAAACCGTTCCCGTTACTCTGGAAGAAAGATTTCGAGAAAAAGACAAATATAGTTAGCTTTTCTACTAAAAGGTACGGTTGTTACACATTCTGTACAAACAGTTCCCGTTACTCTGGAAGTAAGATTTCGAGGCAAAGACAAAAAATAGTTAGCTTTTCTACTAACAGGAACGGTTGATACACATTCTGTATACACCGTTCCCATTACTTTGGAAGTAAGATTTCGAAACAAAGACAAAAAATATTTAGCTCTTTAAATAAGAGGAACGGTTGATACACATTTTGTATACACCGTTCGAATTACTTTGGAAGTAAGATTTCGATACAAAGACAAAGAATAGTCAGCTTTTCTACAAAAAGGAATGGTTAATACACATTCTGTATACAACGTTACCATTACTGTTGAAGTAAGATTGCGAGACAAAGACAAAAAATAGTTTTCTTTTCCACTAAGAGGAACGGTTGATACACATTCTGTATACACCGATCCCATTACTTTGGAAGTAAGATTTCGAGAAAAAGACAAAATATAGTTGGCTTTTCTACTAAAAGGAACGCTTGATACACATTCTGTATACACCGTTCCCATTACTCTCGAAGTAAGATTTCGAAACAAAGACAAAAAATAGCTAGCTTTTCTACTAAGAGGAACGGTTGATACATATTCTGTATACACCGTTCCCATTACTTTGGAAGTAAGATTTCGAGACAAAGACAAAAAATAGTTAGCTTTTCTAGTGACAGGAACGGTTGATACACATTCTGTATACACCGTTCCCATTACTTTGGAAGTAAGATTTCGAGACAAAGACAAAAAATAGCTAGCGTTTCTACTAACAGGAACGGTTGATACACATTCTGTATACACCGTTCCCATTACTGTGGAAGTAAGATTTCGAGGCAAAGACAAAAAATAGCTAGCTTTTCTCCTAAGAGAAATTGTTTATACAGATTCTGTAAACACCGTTCCCACTACTTTGGAAGCACGATTTCGAGACAAAGACAAAAAATAGTTAGCTTTTATCCTAAGAGGAACGGTTGATCCACATTCTGTATACACCGTTCCCATTACAGTTGGAAGTAAGATTTCGAGGCAAAGACAAAAAATAGCTAGCTTTTCTACTAAGAGAAACGGTTGATCCCCATTCTGTATACACCGTTCCCATTACTGTTGGAAGTAAGATTTCGAGAAAAAGACAAAAAATAGTTAGCTTTACTCATAAGAGGAACGGTTGATACACATTCTGTATACACAGTTTCCATTACTGTGGAAGTAAGATTTCGAGGAAAAGACAAAAAATAGCTAGCTTCTCTACTAAGAGGAACGGTTGATACACATTCTGTATACACCGTTCCCATTATTGCGGAGGTAAGACTACGAGGCATAGACAAAAAACAGTTAGCTTTTCTCCTAAGAGGAACTGTTGATACACATTCTGTATACACCGTTCCCATTATTGTGGAAATAAGATTTCGAGGCAAAGACAAAAAATAGTTAGCTTTTCTACTAACAAAAACGGTTGATACACATTCTGTATACACCGTACCCACTACTTTGGAAGTAAGATTTCGAAACAAAGACAAAAAATAGCTAGCTTTTCTACTAAGAGGAACGGTTGATACATATTCTGTATACACCGTTCCCATTACTTTGGAAGTAAGATTTCGAGACAAAGACAAAAAATAGTTAGCTTTTCTACTGACAGGAACGGTTGATACACATTCTGTATACACCGTTCCCATTACTTTGGAAGTAAGATTTCGAGACAAAGACAAAAAATAGCTAGCGTTTCTACTAACAGGAACGGTTGATACACATTCTGTATACACCGTTCCCATTACTGTGGAAGTAAGATTTCGAGGAAAAGACAAAAAATAGCTAGCTTCTCTACTAAGAGGAACGGTTGATACACATTCTGTATACACCGTTCCCATTATTGCGGAGGTAAGACTACGAGGCATAGACAAAAAACAGTTAGCTTTTCTCCTAAGAGGAACTGTTGATACACATTCTGTATACACCGTTCCCATTATTGTGGAAATAAGATTTCGAGGCAAAGACAAAAAATAGTTAGCTTTTCTACTAACAAAAACGGTTGATACACATTCTGTATACACCGTACCCACTACTTTGGAAGTAAGATTTCGAAACAAAGACAAAAAATAGCTAGCTTTTCTACTAAGAGGAACTGTTGATACACATTCTGTATACACCGTTCCCATTACTTTGGAAGTAAGATTTCGAAACAAAGACAAAAAATAGCTAGCTTTTCTACTAAGAGGAACGGTTGATACATATTCTGTATACACCGTTCCCATTACTTTGGAAGTAAGATTTCGAGACAAAGACAAAAAATAGTTAGCTTTTCTACTGACAGGAACGGTTGATACACATTCTGTATACACCGTTCCCATTACTTTGGAAGTAAGATTTCGAGACAAAGACAAAAAATAGCTAGCGTTTCTACTAATAGGAACGGTTGATACACATTCTGTATACACCGTTCCCATTACTTTGGAAGGAAGATTTCGAGACAAAGACAAAAGATAGTTAGCTTCTCTACTAAGAGGAACGGTTCATACACATTCTGTATACACAGTTCCCACTACTGTTGAAGTAAGATTTCGAGACAAAGACAAAAAATACCTAGCTTTTCTACTAAGAGGAACGGTTGATCCACATTCTGTATACACCGTTCCCACTACTTTGGAAGTACGATTTCGAGACAAAGACAAAAAATAGTTAGCTTTTCTCCTAAGAGGAACGGTTGATCCACATTCTGTATACACCGTGCCCATTACTGTTGGAAGTAAGATTTCGAGACAAAGACAAAAAATAGCTAGCTTTTCTACTAAGAGGAACGGTTGATCCACATTCTGTATACACCGTTCCCATTACTGTGGAAGTAAGATTTCGAGGCAAAGACAAAAAATAGCTAGCTTTTCTCCTAAGAGGAATTGTTCATACACATTCTGTAAACACCGTTCCCACTACTTTGGAAGCACGATTTCGAGACAAAGACAAAAAATAGTTAGCTTTTCTCCTAAGAGGAACGGTTGATCCACATTCTGTATACACCGTTCCCATTACTGTGGAAGTAAGATTTCGAGACAAAGACAAAAAATAGTTAGCTTTTCTCCTAAGAGGAACGGTTGATACACATTCTGTATACACCGTTCCCATTACTGTTGGAAGTAAGATTTCAAAACAAAGACAAAAAATAGCTAGCTTTTCTCCAAAGAGGAATTGTTCATACACATTCTGTATACACCGTTAGGAACGGTTGATACACATTCTGTATACACCGTTCCCACTACTTTGGAAGTAAGATTTCGAGACAAGACAAAAAATAGTTAGCTTTTCTCCTAAGAGGAACGGTTGATACACATTCTGTATACACCGTTCCCATTACAGTTGGAAGTAAGATTTCGAGGCAAAGACAAAAAATAGCTAGCTTTTCTACTAAGAGGAACGGTTGATCCACATTCTGTATACACCGTTCCCATTACTGTGGAAGTAAGATTTCGTGGAAAAGACAAAAAATGGTTAGCTTTTCTACTAAAAGGTACGGTTGTTACACATTCTGTACAAACCGTTCCCGTTACTCTGGAAGAAAGATTTCGAGAAAAAGACAAATATAGTTAGCTTTTCTACTAAAAGGTACGGTTGTTACACATTCTGTACAAACCGTTCCCGTTACTCTGGAAGTAAGATTTCGAGGCAAAGACAAAAAATAGTTAGCTTTTCTACTAACAGGAACGGTTGATACACATTCTGTATACACCGTTCCCATTACTTTGGAAGTAAGATTTCGAAACAAAGACAAAAAATATTTAGCTCTTTAAATAAGAGGAACGGTTGATACACATTTTGTATACACCGTTCGAATTACTTTGGAAGTAAGATTTCGAGACAAAGACAAAGAAAAGTCAGCTTTTCTACAAAAAGGAATGGTTAATACACATTCTGTATACAACGTTACCATTACTGTTGAAGTAAGATTGCGAGACAAAGACAAAAAGTAGTTTTCTTTTCCACTAAGAGGAACGGTTGATACACATTCTGTATACACCGATCCCATTACTTTGGAAGTAAGATTTCGAGAAAAAGACAAAATATAGTTGGCTTTTCTACTAAAAGGAACGCTTGATACACATTCTGTATACACCGTTCCCATTACTCTCGCAGTAAGATTTCGAAACAAAGACAAAAAATAGCTAGCTTTTCTACTAAGAGGAACGGTTGATACATATTCTGTATACACCGTTCCCATTACTTTGGAAGTAAGATTTCGAGACAAAGACAAAAAAGAGTTAGCTTTTCTAGTGACAGGAACGATTGATACACATTCTGTATACACCGTTCCCATTACTTTGGAAGTAAGATTTCGAGACAAAGACAAAAAATAGCTAGCGTTTCTACTAACAGGAACGGTTGATACACATTCTGTATACACCGTTCCCATTACTGTGGAAGTAAGATTTCGAGGCAAAGACAAAAAATAGCTAGCTTTTCTCCTAAGAGGAATTGTTCATACACATTCTGTAAACACCGTTCCCACTACTTTGGAAGCACGATTTCGAGACAAAGACAAAAAATATTTAGCTTTTCTCCTAAGAGGAACGGTTGATCCACATTCTGTATACACCGTTCTCATTACTGTGGAAGTAAGATTTCGAGACAAAGACAAAAAATAGTTAGCTTTTCTCCTAAGAGGAACGGTTGATACACATTCTGTATACACCGTTCCCATTACTGTTGGAAGTAAGATTTCGAGAAAAAGACAAAAAATAGTTAGCTTTACTCATAAGAGGAACGGTTGATACACATTCTGTATACACAGTTTCCATTACTGTGGAAGTAAGATTTCGAGGAAAAGACAAAAAATAGCTAGCTTCTCTACTAAGAGGAACGGTTGATACACATTCTGTATACACCGTTCCCATTATTGCGGAGGTAAGACTACGAGGCATAGACAAAAAATAGTTAGCTTTCTCCTAAGAGGAACTGTTGATACACATTCTGTATACACCGTTCCCATTATTGTGGAAATAAGATTTCGAGACAAAGACAAAAAATAGTTAGCTTTTCTCCTAAGAGGAACGGTTGATCCACATTTTGTATACACCGTTCCCATTATTTCGGAGGTAAGACTACGAGGCATAGACAAAAAATAGTTAGCTTTTCTCCTAAGAGGAATTGTTGATACACATTCTGTATATACCGTTCCCATTACTGTGGAAGTAAGATTTCGAGGCAAAGGCAAAAAATAGTTAGCTTTTCTACTAACAAAAACGGTTGATACACATTCTGTATACACCGTTCCCATTACTTTGGAAGTAAGATTTCGAGACAAAGACAAAAAATAGTTAGCTTTACTCCTAAGAGGAACGGTTGATCCACATTCTGTATACACCGTTCCCATTACTGTTGGAAGTAAGATTTCGAGAAAAAGACAAAAAATAGTTAGCTTTACTCCTAAGAGGAACGGTTGATACACATTCTGTATACACAGTTCCCATTACTGTGGAAGTAAGATTTCGAGGAAAAGACAAAAAATAGTTAGCCTTTCTACTAAGAGGAAAGGTTGATACACATTCTGTATACACCGTTCCCATTACTGTGGAAGTAAGATTTCTAGGAAAAGACAAAAAATAGCTAGCTTCTCTACTAAGAGGAACGGTTGATACACATTCTGTATACACCGTTCCCATTATTGCGGAGGTAAGACTACGAGGCATAGACAAAAAATAGTTAGCTTTTCTCCTAAGAGGAACTGTTGATACACATTCTGTATACACCGTTCCCATTACTGTGGAAGTAAGATTTCGAGGCAAAGACAAAAAATAGTTAGCTTTTCTACTAACAAAAACATTGATACACATTCTGTATACACCGTACCCATTACTTTGGAAGTAAGATTTCGAAACAAAGACAAAAAATAGCTAGCTTTTCTACTAAGAGGAACGGTTGATACACATTCTGTATACACCGTTCCCATTACTTTGGAAGTAAGATTTCGAGACAAAGACAAAAAATAGTTAGCTTTACTCCTAAGAGGAACGGTTGATCCACATTCTGTATACACCGTTCCCATTACTGTGGAAGTAAGATTTCGAGGCATAGACAAAAAATAGTTAGCTTTTCTCCTAAGAGGAATTGTTGATACACATTCTGTATATACTGTTCCCATTACTGTGGAAGTAAGATTTCGAGGCAAAGGCAAAAAATAGCTAGCTTTTCTACTAACAAAAACGGTTGATACACATTCTGTATACACCGTTCCCATTACTTTGGAAGTAAGATTTCGAGACAAAGACAAAAAATAGTTAGCTTTACTCCTAAGAGGAACGGTTGATCCACATTCTGTATACACCGTTCCCATTACTGTTGGAAGTAAGATTTCGAGAAAAAGACAAAAAATAGTTAGCTTTACTCCTAAGAGGAACGGTTGATACACATTCTGTATACACAGTTCCCATTACTGTGGAAGTAAGATTTCGAGGAAAAGACAAAAAATAGTTAGCCTTTCTACTAAGAGGAAAGGTTGATACACATTCTGTATACACCGTTCCCATTACTGTGGAAGTAAGATTTCTAGGAAAAGAGAAAAAATAGCTAGCTTCTCTACTAAGAGGAACGGTTGATACACATTCTGTATACACCGTTCCCATTATTGCGGAGGTAAGACTACGAGGCATAGACAAAAAATAGTTAGCTTTTCTCCTAAGAGGAACTGTTGATACTCATTCTGTATACACCGTTCCCATTACTGTGGAAGTAAGATTTCGAGGCAAAGACAAAAAATAGTTAGCTTTTCTACTAACAAAAACGGTTGATACACATTCTGTATACACCGTACCCATTACTTTGGAAGTAAGATTTCGAAACAAAGACAAAAAATAGCTAGCTTTTCTACTAAGAGGAACGGTTGATACATATTCTGTATACACCGTTCCCATTACTTTGGAAGTAAGATTTCGAGACAAAGACAAAAAATAGTTAGCTTTTCTACTGACAGGAACGGTTGATACACATTCTGTATACACCGTTCCCATTACTTTGGAAGTAAGATTTCGAGACAAAGACAAAAAATAGCTAGCGTTTCTACTAACAGGAACGGTTGATACACATTCTGTATACACCGTTCCCATTACTTTGGAAGGAAGATTTCGAGACAAGGACAAAAGATAGTTAGCCTTTCTACTAAGAGGAACGGTTGATACACATTCTGTATACACCGTTCCCATTACTGTTGAAGTAAGATTTCGAGACAAAGACAAAAAATAGCTAGCTTTTCTACTAAGAGGAACGGTTGATCCACATTCTGTATACACCGTTCTCTCTACTTTGGAAGTAAGATTTCGAGACAAAGACAAAAAATAGTTAGCTTTTCTCCTAAGAGGAACGGTTGATCCACATTCTGTATACACCGTTCCCATTACTGTTGGAAGTAAGATTTCGAGACAAAGACAAAAAATAGTTAGCTTTACTCCTAAGAGGAACGGTTGATACACATTCTGTATACACAGTTCCCATTACTGTGGAAGTAAGATTTCGAAGAAAAGACAAAAAATAGCTAGCTTCTCTACTAAGAGGAACGGTTGATACACATTTTGTATACACCGTTCCCATTATTGCGGAGGTAAGACTACGAGGCATAGACAAAAAATAGTTAGCTTTTCTCCTAAGAGGAATTGTTGATACACATTCTGTATATACCGTTCCCATTACTGTGGAAGTAAGATTTCGAGGCAAAGGCAAAAAATAGTTAGCTTTTCTACTAACAAAAACGGTTGATACACATTCTGTATACACCGTTCCCATTACTTTGGAAGTAAGATTTCGAGACAAAGACAAAAAATAGTTAGCTTTTCTACTGACAGGAACGGTTGATACACATTCTGTATACACCGTTCCCATTACTTTGGAAGTAAGATTTCGAAACAAAGACAAAAAATAGCTAGCGTTTCTATTAACAGGAACGGTTGATACACATTCTGTATACACCGTTCCCATTACTTTGGAAGGAAGATTTCGAGACAAAGACAAAAGATAGTTAGCTTTTCTACTAAGAGGAACGGTTGATACACATTCTGTATACACCGTTCCCATTACTGTTGAAGTAAGATTTCGAGACAAAGACAAAAAATAGCTAGCTTTTCTACTAAGAGGAACTGTTGATCCACATTTTGTATACACCGTTCCCACTACTTTGGAAGTAAGATTTCGAGACAAAGACAAAAAATAGTTAGCTTTTCTCCTAAGAGGAACGGTTGATCCACATTCTGTATACACCGTTCCCATTACTGTTGGAAGTAAGATTTCGAGACAAAGACAAAAAATAGCTAGTTTTGCTACTAAGAGGAACAGTTGATACACATTCTGTATACACCGTTCCCACTACTTTGGAAGTAAGATTTCGAGACAAAGACAAAAAATAGCTTGCTTTTCTACTAAGAGGAACGGTTGATCTACATTCTGTATACACCGTTCCCACTACTTTGGAAGTAAGATTTCGAGACAAAGACAAAAAATAGTTAGCTTTTCTCCTAAGAGGAACGGTTGACACATATTCTGTATACACCGTTCCCATTACTGTTGGAATTAAGATTTCGAGGCAAAGACAAAAAATAGCTAGCTTTTCTACTAAGAAGAACGGTTGATCCACATTCTGTATACACCGTTCCCATTATTGCGGAGGTAAGACTACGAGGCATAGACAAAAAATAGTTAGCTTTTTTCCTAAGAGGAACTGTTGATACACATTCTGTATACACCGTTCCCATTATTGTGGAAGTAAGATTTCGAGGCAAAGACAAAAAATAGTTAGCTTTTCTACTAACAGGAACGGTTGATACACATTCTGTATACACCGTTCCCATTACTGTTGAAGTAAGATTTCGAGACAAAGACAAAAAATAGCTAGCTTTTCTACTAAGAGGAACTGTTGATCCACATTTTGTATACACCGTTCCCACTACTTTGGAAGTAAGATTTCGAGACAAAGACAAAAAATAGTTAGCTTTTCTCCTAAGAGGAACGGTTGATCCACATTCTGTATACACCGTTCCCATTACTGTTGGAAGTAAGATTTCGAGACAAAGACAAAAAATAGCTAGTTTTGCTACTAAGAGGAACAGTTGATACACATTCTGTATACACCGTTCCCACTACTTTGGAAGTAAGATTTCGAGACAAAGACAAAAAATAGCTAGCTTTTCTACTAAGAGGAACGGTTGATCTACATTCTGTATACACCGTTCCCACTACTTTGGAAGTAAGATTTCGAGACAAAGACAAAAAATAGTTAGCTTTTCTCCTAAGAGGAACGGTTGACACATATTCTGTATACACCGTTCCCATTACTGTTGGAATTAAGATTTCGAGGCAAAGACAAAAAATAGCTAGCTTTTCTACTAAGAAGAACGGTTGATCCACATTCTGTATACACCGTTCCCATTATTGCGGAGGTAAGACTACGAGGCATAGACAAAAAATAGTTAGCTTTTTTCCTAAGAGGAACTGTTGATACACATTCTGTATACACCGTTCCCATTATTGTGGAAGTAAGATTTCGAGGCAAAGACAAAAAATAGTTAGCTTTTCTACTAACAGGAACGGTTGATACACATTCTGTATACACCGTTCCCATTACTTTGGAAGTAAGATTTCGAGACAAAGACAAAAAATAGCTAGCTTTTCTACTAAGAGGAACGGTTGATACAGATTCTGTATACACCGTTCCCATTACTTTGGAAGTAAGATTTCGAGACAAAGACAAAAAATAGTTAGCTTTTCTACTAACAGGAACGGTTGATACACATTTTGTATACACCGTTCCCATTACTTTGGAAGTAAGATTTCGAGACAAAGACAAAAAATAGTTAGCGTTTCTACTAACAGGAACGGTTGATACACATTCTGTATAGACCGTTACAATTACTGTGGAAGTAAGATTTCGAGGCAAAGACAGAAAATAGTTAGCTTTTCTACTAACAGGAACGGTTGATACACATTCTGTATACACCGTTCCCAGTACCTTGGAAGTAAGATTTCGAGACAAAGACAAAAAATAGCTAGCTTTTCTACTTAGAGGAACAGTTGATAGACATTCTGTATACACCGTTCCCATTACTGTGCAAGTAAGATTTCGAGGAAAAGACAAAAAATAGCTAGCTTCTCTACTAAGAGGAACGGTTGATACACATTCTGTATACAAAGTTCCCATTATTGTGGAGGTAAGACTTCGAGGCAAAGACAAAAAATAGCTAGCTTTTCTACTAAGAGGAACGGTTGATACATATTCTGTATACACCGTTCCCATTACTGTTGGAAGTAAGATTTCGAGACAAAGACAAAAAATAGCTAGTTTTGCTACTAAGAGGAACAGTTGATACACATTCTGTATACACCGTTCCCATTACTGTTGGAAGTAAGATTTCGAGACAAAGACAAAAAATAGCTAGTTTTGCTACTAAGAGGAACAGTTGATACACATTCTGTATACACCGTTCCCACTACTTTGGAAGTAAGATTTCGAGACAAAGACAAAAAATAGCTAGCTTTTCTACTAAGAGGAACGGTTGATCCACATTCTGTATACACCGTTCCCATTATTGCGGAGGTAAGACTACGAGGCATAGACAAAAAATAGTTAGCTTTTTTCCTAAGAGGAACTGTTGATACACATTCTGTATACACCGTTCCCATTATTGTGGAAGTAAGATTTCGAGGCAAAGACAAAAAATAGTTAGCTTTTCTACTAACAGGAACGGTTGATACACATTCTGTATACACCGTTCCCATTACTTTGGAAGTAAGATTTCGAGACAAAGACAAAAAATAGCTAGCTTTTCTACTAAGAGGAACGGTTGATACAGATTCTGTATACACCGTTCCCATTACTTTGGAAGTAAGATTTCGAGACAAAGACAAAAAATAGTTAGCTTTTCTACTAACAGGAACGGTTGATACACATTTTGTATACACCGTTCCCATTACTTTGGAAGTAAGATTTCGAGACAAAGACAAAAAATAGTTAGCGTTTCTACTAACAGGAACGGTTGATACACATTCTGTATAGACCGTTACAATTACTGTGGAAGTAAGATTTCGAGGCAAAGACAGAAAATAGTTAGCTTTTCTACTAACAGGAACGGTTGATACACATTCTGTATACACCGTTCCCAGTACCTTGGAAGTAAGATTTCGAGACAAAGACAAAAAATAGCTAGCTTTTCTACTTAGAGGAACAGTTGATAGACATTCTGTATACACCGTTCCCATTACTGTGCAAGTAAGATTTCGAGGAAAAGACAAAAAATAGCTAGCTTCTCTACTAAGAGGAACGGTTGATACACATTCTGTATACAAAGTTCCCATTATTGTGGAGGTAAGACTTCGAGGCAAAGACAAAAAATAGCTAGCTTTTCTACTAAGAGGAACGGTTGATACATATTCTGTATACACCGTTCCCATTACTGTGGAAGTAAGATTTCGAGAAAAAAGAAAAAAAATAGCTAGCTTTTCTACTAAGAGGAACGGTTGATACATTTTCTGTATACACCATTCCCATTACTGTGGAAGTAAGATTTCGAGGCAAAGACAAAAAATAGCTAGCTTTTCTACTAAGAGGAACGGTTGATACACATTCTGTATACACCGTTCCCATTACTTTGGAAGTAAGATTTCGAGACAAAGACAAAAAATAGCTAGCTTCTCTACTAAGAGGAACGGTTGATACACATTCTGTATACACCGTTCCCATTACTGTGGAAATAAGATTGCGAGGAAAAGACAAAAAATAGTTAGCCTTTCTACTAAGAGGAAAGGTTGATACACATTCTGTATACACCGTTCCCATTACTGTGGAAGTAAGATTTCGAGGAAAAGACAAAAAATAGCTAGCTTCTCTACTAAGAGGAACGGTTGATACACATTCTATATACACCGTTCCCATTACGGTGGAAGTAAGATTTCGAGGCAATGACAAAAAATAGCTAGCTTTTCTTTTTAGAGGAACGGTTGATACGCATTCTGTATACTCCGTTCCATTTACTGTGGAAGTAAGATTTCGAGGAAAAGACAAAAAATAGCTAGCTTCTCTACTTAGAGGAACGGTTGATACGCATTCTGTATACACCGTTCTTATTATTGCGGAGGTAAGACTTCGAGGCAAAGACAAAAAATAGTTACCTTTTCTCCTAAGAGGAACTGTTGATACACATTCTGTATACACCGTTCCCATTACTGTGGAAGTAAGATTTCGAGGCAAAGACGAAAAATAGTTAGCTTTTCTACTAACAGGAACAGTTGATACACATTCTGTATACACCGTTCCCAGTACTTTGGAAGTAAAATTTCGAGACAAAGACAAAAAATAGCTAGCTTTTCAACTAAGAGGAACGGTTGATACATATTCTGTATACACCGTTCCCATTACTGTGGAAGTAAGAATTCGAGGCAAAGACAAAAAATGGCTAGCTTTTCTACTAAGAGGAACGGTTGATGCACATTCTGTATACACCGTTCCCATTACTTTGGAAGTAAGATTTCGAGACAAAGACAAAAAATAGCTAGCTTCTCTACTAAGAGGAACAGTTGATACACATTCTGTATACACCGTTCCCATTACTGTGGAAGTAAGATTTCGAGGAAAAGACAAAAAATAGTTAGGTTCTCTACTAAGAGGAACGGTTGATACACATTCTGTATACACCGTTCCCATTACTGTGGAAGTAAGATTTCGAGGAAAAGACAAATAATAGCTAGCTTCTCTACTAAGAGGAACGGTTGATACACATTCTGTATACACCGTTCCCATTACTGTGGAAGTAAGATTTCGAGGCAAAGACAAAAAATAGCTAGCTTTTCTACTTAGAGGAACGGTTGATACACATTCTGTATACACCGTTCCCATTACTGTTGAAGTAAGATTTCCAGGCAAAGACAAAAAATAGTTAGCTTTTCTACTAACAGGAACGGTTGATACACATTCTGTGTACACCGTTCCAATCACTTTGGAAATAAGATTTCGAGACAAAGACAAAAAATAGCTAGCTTTTCTACTTAGAGGAACGGTTGATACACATTCTGTATACACCGTTCCCATTACTGTTGAAATAAGATTTCCAGGCAAAGACAAAAAATAGCTAGCTTTTCTACTAACAGGAACGGTTGATACACATTCTGTATACACCCTTCCAATTACTTTGGAAATAAGATTTCGAGACAAAGACAAAAAATAGCTAGCTTTTCTACTAAGAGGAACGGTTGATACATATTCTGTATACACCGTTCCCATTACTGTGGAAGTAAGATTTCGAGGCAAAGACAAAAAATAGCTAGCTTTTCTACTAAGAGGAACGGTTGATACACATTCTGTATACACCGTTCCCATTACTGTGGAAGTAAGATTTCGAGACAAAGACAAAAAATAGCTAGCCCTTCTACTAAGAGGAACAGTTGATACACATTCTGTATAAACCGATCCCATTACTTTCGAAGTAAGATTTCGAGACAAAGACAAATGATAGCTAGCTTTTCTACTAAGAGGAACGGTTGATACACATTCTGTATACACAGATCCCATTACTTTGGAAGTAAGATTTTGAGACATAGACATAAGATAGTTAGCTTCTCTCCTAAGAGGAATTGTTCATACATATTCTGTATACACCGATCCAATTACTTTGGAAGTAAGATTTCGAGACAAAGACAAAAGATAGTTAGCTTTTCTACTAAGAGGAACTGTTGATACACATTCTGTATGCACCGTTCCCATTACTGTGGAAGTAAGATTTCGAGGCAAAGACAAAAAATAGCTAGCTTTTCTACTAAGAGGAACGGTTGATACACATTCTGTATACACCGATCCCATTACTTTGGAAGGAAGATTTCGAGACAAAGACAATGAATAGTTAGCCCTTCTACTAAGAGGAACGGTTGATACACATTCTGTATACACAGATCCCATTACTTTGGAAGTAAGATTTTGAGACAAAGACAAATGATAGTTAGCTTTTCTCCTAAGAGGAATTGTTCATACATATTCTGTATACACCGATCCCATTACTTTGGAAGTAAGATTTCGAGACAAAGACAAAAGATAGTTAGCTTTTCTCCTAAGAGGAATTGTTCATAGATATTCTGTATACACCGATCCCATTACTTTGGAAGTAAGATTTCGAGACAAAGAAAAAAAAACGTTAGCTTTCCTACTAACAGGAACGGTTGATACACATTCTGTATACACCGTTCCCACTACTTTGGAAGTAAGATTTCGAGACAAAGACAAAAAATAGCTTGCTTTTCTACTAAGAGGAACGGTTGATACATATTCTGTATACACCGTTTCCATTACTGTGGAAGTAAGACTTCGAGGCAAAGACAAAAAATAGCTAGCTTTTCTACTAAGAGGAACGGTTGATGCACATTCTGTATACACCGTTCCCATTACTTTGGAAGTAAGATTTCGAGACAAAGACAAAAAATAGCTAGCTTCTCTACTAAGATGAACAGTTGATATACATTCTGTATACACCGTTCCCATTACTGTGGAAGTAAGATTTCGAGGAAAAGACAAAAAATAGTTAGCTTCTCTACTAAGAGGAACAGTTGATACACATTCTGTATACACCGTTCCCATTACTGTGGAAGTAAGATTTCGAGGAAAAGACAAAAAATAGCTAGCTTCTCTACTAAGAGGAAAGGTTGATACACATTCTGTATACACCGTTCCCATTACTGTGGAAGTATGATTTCGAGGCAAAGACAAAAAATAGCTAGCTTTTCTACTTAGAGGAACGGTTGATACACATTCTGAATACACCGTTCCCATTACTGTTGAAGTAAGATTTCGAGGCAAAGACAAAAAATAGTTAGCTTTTCTACTAACAGGAACGGTTGATACACATTCTGTATACACCGTTCCCATTACTATGGAAATAAGATTTCGAGACAAAGACAAAAGATAGCTAGCTTTTCTACTAAGAGGAACGGTTGATACATATTCTGTATACACCTTTCCCATTACTGTGGAAGTAAGATTTCGAGGCAAAGACAAAAAATAGCTAGCTTTTCTACTAAGAGGAACGGTTGATACACATTCTGTATACACCGTTCCCATTACTTTGGAAGTAAGATTTCGAGGAAAAGACAAAAAATAGCTAGCTTTTCTACTAAGAGGAACGGTTGATACACATTCTGTATACACCGTTCCCATTACTGTGGAAGTAAGATTTCGAGGAAAAGACAAAAAATAGCTAGCTTCTCTACTAAGAGGAACGGTTGATACACATTCTGTATACACCGTTCCCATTACTGTGGAAGTAAGATTTCCAGACAAAGACAAAAAATAGTTAGCTTTTCTACTAACAGGAACGGTTGATACACATTCTGTATACACCGTTCCCATTACTTTGGAAGTAAGATTTCGAAACAAAGACAAAAAATATTTAGCTCTTTGAATAAGAGGAACGGTTGATACACATTCTGTATACACCGTTCGAATTACTTTGGAAGTAAGATTTCGATACAAAGACAAAGAATAGTCAGCTTTTCTACAAAAAGGAATGGTTAATACACATTCTGTATACAACGTTACCATTACTGTTGAAGTAAGATTGGGAGACAAAGACAAAAAATAGTTTTCTTTTCCACTAAGAGGAACGGTTGATACACATTCTGTATACACCGATCCCATTACTTTGGAAGTAAGATTTCGTGGAAAAGACATAAAATGGTTAGCTTTTCTACTAAAAGGTACGGTTGTTACACATTCTGTACAAACCGTTCCCGTTACTCTGGAAGAAAGATTTCGAGAAAAAGACATATATCGTTAGCTTTTCTACTAAAAGGTACGGTTGATACACATTCTGTACAAACCGTTCCCGTTACTCTGGAAGTAAGATTTCGAGGCAAAGACAAAAAATAGCTAGCTTTTCTACTAAGAGGAACGGTTGATCTACATTCTGTATACACCGTTCCCACTACTTTGGAAGTAAGATTTCGAGACAAAGACAAAAAATAGTTAGCTTTTCTCCTAAGAGGAACGCTTGATACACATTCTGTATACACCGTTCCCATTACTCTCGAAGTAAGATTTTGAAACAAAGGCAAAAAATATTTAGCTTTTTAAATAAGAGGAACGGTTGATACACATTCTGTATACACCGTTCCCAATACTCTGGAAGTAAGATTTCGAGACAAAGACAAAAAATAGTCACCTTTTCTACAAAAAGGAATTGTTGATACACATTCTGTATTAACGTTCCCATTACTCTGGAAGTAAAATTTCAAGACAAAGACAAAAAATATTTAGCTTTTTTAATAAGAGGAATGGTAGATACACATTCTGTATACACCGTTCGAATTACTTTGGAAGTAAGATTTCGAGACAAAGACAAAGAATAGTCAGCTTTTCTACAAAAAGGAATGGTTGATACACATTCTGTATACACCGTTCCCATTACTGTTGAAGTAAGATTGCGAGACAAAGACAAAAAATAGTTACTTTTTCTACTAAGAGGAACGGTCGATACACATTCTGTATAGACCGATCCCATTACTGTGGAAGTAATATCTCTATGCAAAGAGAAAAAATAAATTCCTGTTCTACTAAGAGGAACGGTTGATACACATTCTGTATACACCGATCCCATTACTTTGGAAGTAAGATTTCGAAACAAAGACAAAAGATAGTTAGCTTTTCTACTAAGAGGAACGGTTGATACACATTCTGTATACACCGATCCCATTACTTTGGAAGTAAGATTTCGAGACAAAGACAAGGAATAGTTAGCTATTGTACTAAGAGGAACGGTCGATACACATTCTGTATAGACCGATCCCATTACTGTGGAAGTAAGATCTCTATGCAAAGAGAAAAAATAAATTCCTGTTCTACTAAGAGGAACGGTTGATACACATTCTGTATTCACCGATCCCATTACTTTGGAAGTAAGATTTCGAAACAAAGACAAAAGATAGTTAGCTTTTCTTCTAAGAGGAACGGTTGATACACATTCTGTATACACCGATCCCATTACTTTGGAAGTAAGATTTCGAGACAAAGACAAAAGATAGTTAGCTTTTCCACTAAGAGGAACGGTTGATACACATTCTGTATACACCGATCCCATTACTTTGGAAGTAAGGTTTTGAGGCAAGGACAAGAAATAGTTTGGTGTTCCAATAAGAGGAACTGTTGATACTCATTCTGCATACACCGTTCCCATTACTCTGGGAGTAAGATTTCGAGGCAAAGACGAAAAATAGTTTGCTCTTTTACTAAGATGAGCGGTTAATACACATTCTGAATACACCGTTCTCATCACTCTGGAAGTAAGATTTCGAGGCAAAGATCTTAATTAGTTAGCCTTCGTGCCATTAGGAATTGTTTTTACACATTTAGTTTATACCGTTCTTATTGGTGTTTCAGTATTATCTTTTTTTCAAGTCTTATCGGAACAGAAAGTTTTCCCATTATGAACTTAATGACTTGTTATGTTTAATTTCTCATGCTTTGTTTTTGAAGGAATTTGGATTTTTTCATGGGTATTAATACCTTTTTCCTCCATATTCTACTTTCTTTTCTCTATGATGAAGGTGTCCTTAATGTGCTCTGCCCTTGGAAGAGTTTCGTACAGGTTATAATCTTTTGCAAGAGAGGGAGTGGAAAACATCAAGGTGGGGGTACCAAGAATTAGTCATCGGATAGAGAAAGAGTGGAGGAAATATACGGACATTGCATGGAGGGGTATGAAGCACAGATTGATGTAAATCTTTTAATTTCGAAGAAGCTAATTCGATAGTAAGTATGTCTTCAAATGTAAACTTTTTTTCTCATCATATTTGAGATACAGCTAGCCTAGGTACAAGTCTCTCTCTAAAAGAAAATGAGAGAGTCTCATTTTTTTCGATAGAGTGTAGTACCTAGGGTAAGATACAATTGAAACCACGACCGTAAAGTGACACTTGTACCATGCATACATGTACTGGGAGGAGGGATGAAAACATCTTGTGAAGAATTGGAGCTAGAGGGCAGCAAAAGTTTTAGGAAACCAGGGAGGGGCAACGAAACTTCTATCAAATTTTTATAAATTTCTTACATCCCCTCCCTAGCATGAATCAATGAGTCGTCCCTAAGATGCCCCCTGCGTCCTTGGGTAAAACAACTGGGACCACATAGAAGGTTTGTTGAACAAATGCGTTTCTCCGTGTGGTAAATCAACAAAAATATCTCTATAATAATATAAAAATATACAAAAATATAGAATATCTCATCTGAAATATGACAGAAAGTTTGAAGCTATCACCTTTATCAACAGTATGATGAAAAATAATTAACCCAAAAAACTCACTTCGATAGCGATTGTCTGCTCCCACCTCTGTAGCAGATTTTTGTCCTGACTTAAAACGGGCCAATCCAAAATCAGTAACCTTGCAAACCCATCGACTATCAATGACAACGTTTGATGATTTCAAGAAGCCATGAACTTTCATTTCTGATCCATGAATATACTGCATACCCTGTCAAAGCACATGAGGATTTTAAGGCTATTTACATGCATCACATTTGTAGTAAACAGGCAGAGAAAAGTTATCATTTTCTACCATTATTGATGTGTCCACACTACAGCTAGATTTGTCCCACCCAAGACTATTTCGCAAAAGAGGTTGCGAAAGAGAAAAGGAAATATGATTCGTCTTTCACTCTCAGACAGACTTATTACAGGTGACGAAATAGACGTGCGACAAGTCTTCACTACAGGAAGAAAGTCAGAGACAACCAGTACACAGAGATGATCAAGTGCCCTGACCTCCGAGGTTCTATCATTGCTCTGCAGATTAACGAAAACGCCACAATCTCAAGGGTTTGCAGCAATGCAAGCAACATTCTACAATAAACGATTTTGAGGAAAGATATGCAAAAAATACCTTGGCAAATACATAACTTTTGAGTGGATAGAAATCTGCCGCCTTGTTTTTAGAAATCTATGCACCTCTAATTACCATAATTTGCCTTCGTACTCATTTTTATGGTGCATTTTGGAGGAACATTACCCACTTTAGACTCCGCTTTGCTGAAATTTATATGAGTGACCCAAGTTTAAGAAATATTCTGAAAAATACCTTTTCTTAGACTTCCGGCGGAAAAACCCATTCACAGGGCGACAGCTGCACTCTCAACATGTTATCTACATTACCCCCACCCCAATCTCCATCTCAATATGACAAAAGGCCCTGGGGACGAGGTTGCCCCACCCCTTCCCCCTCCCGAAAAAGTGAGAGAAAAGCATTAGGAACAATACTGGCCCCTAGCAGAGAGAAAATAACTAAACAGGACATAGTAATACTCACCCTTGCAATATCAAACGCTATTGACAACTGGAACATCCAATCCAATTTCAAATTGTCGTTGAGAAGAACATCCTAAGAAAATGAAATATTGCGGAAATAAAAACCTTGATCTTTAGAAAAAGATGTTGATTTGTAATGTCATCAAAAGGTATCAGTATTATGTTTTATAACAGCGATGACTCGAACACGATTTATCATGTGGTATCATACATAAATCTTTTTCTTCGTTTTCTACAGCCCATGACATTACAAACATCGAGAAGAAAAATATCTTCAAATAATTCCATATGTATAATACCTGAAGGCTGCCTTTGTTGCAATATTGTGACAAGATGAGGATTTCAGGGGGTTCGATGCAAACTCCAACAAATGAATTGACATTCTGATGGTGAAGGTCACTGGCCTGAAAAATACAGAGCGTGTGATAGAGAAGTTTTCCAATTCAGTACTCTCAAGTACCGAATAAACGGGGGGGGGTGAGAATAATCGGGGGGGGGTTGGAAATGGTTCGATATAACAATAATCGGGGGGTTGGAATAATCGGGGGGGGGGGGGGGGGGTGCTTGGAGAAACAGAAAATAGCCCTTTTCTTAGGTAAACACGTATCTGTCATATATTTATGTGAACAGTGATGTTACTGATACATTTACTTTCGAACTCTGGTTCTGTTGAATGCACTTCTTGAGACTTTTTCTTGCGTTTATTCAGAAATTATGTCTAATATCATTTCAAATTTCCAAAAATTAATAAAAGGGGGGGGGTTGGAATAAGAGCGGGGGGGTTGGAAAATTTTTCAAAGATTAATAAGCAAGGGGGGGACGATTATTCCGTACTCGAGAGTACACACTATTCCCGCTTTGTGTTAAATTCTAAAGCAGTGGCGGCAATTTCCTAATAATGTTCATGCCAGAGGAAATGTGTTTGTCTCATACAGTGATTAAAACGGTGCAAATTTCAACTCTTTGAGGTCAAGGATACTTGTGCTTGTCATGTAGGATCGGGAACGGTGTATACTACTGTTCCCCATACAAGGTTTGTAAAACTTTGATCAAATAACAGAAAACTTGTAGCTCTTTTAGGTCACGAGAACATGTGCTTCTCATGCAGTAACGGGCAGTGTCCCGCTATACAGTCAATAAGATAGATTCGAAGCAATAAAAAAAGGAAATTTTCCAACGTTTTTCGAGGTCAAAGGAAAATGTGCTTTTCAAGCAATTGGAACGGTGGATAAATATTTAGTTTTCACCATTCCAATTACATAGTAGCAAGATTTCGATGCCATAGCGGAAGCTCTCAAACCATTTGAGGTCAAACGAAATGTGCTGTTCATGTTGCAATGGGAACTGTATTTGCATATTTAGTATACCCTACTCCAGTTACAGGGTGAGTGAGATATCGATGCTATAGCGCAAAATTTGTTACATTTTAGACAGTGCCGGATTTAGGGGGGTGCAGTTGGGGGCAACTGCCCCCCTTCATGATGAAAACTCAGCTTGACGCCCCATTTTCGGCAAGAAGGGCGCCCCTTACCTTGAACCAAATCCACTCTTTTTTCGTGTTTCGTTCTGAATGTGAGAAGCATATAAATTAAGGCGTTATTCAATTGAAAAGCTAGAGAATTTTTCCCAAATAAAAACCTAAAAATTTCTGCGCGCCTTCGGCGCGCTTGCCCTCCATCATATTTTTGGCGCCCACTCTGCAAATTGCCCCCTCTTCAACTTTGGGCTGGATCCGTCCCTGATTTTAGAGGTCAAAGGGAAAATGTGTCTCTCACATAGGAACAGTGAATACACATTCAGCATCGACGGTTCCTGTTACAGGGTGAAGAAAACTTTGATGGAATGACGGAAACTCAAAAAATTTCTCAAGTTTCTCAAAAAATGTGTTTCTCATGCAATATCGGGTACGGTGTATGCAAATTGCAAATACTATGCGCATACTAACCGGTTTTGTGTTGTACAGGAAAATATAATGCCCGGGGTCTTAGAAGTACAGACCGAGCTTGCGAGGTTTCTGCATTAAGACCGAGGGCTTTGTATTTTCCTGTACAACGATAAACCGGTTAGTATGAGTTTTATTACCTGACATCTTCTAATCTTGACTCGCATTTCATCAAACACATTTTGTTACAATCATGTCGTTTGAGTTCA
This sequence comes from Aurelia sp. 4 Dawson et al 2005, assembly GCA_964019985.1. NCBI lineage: Eukaryota > Metazoa > Cnidaria > Scyphozoa > Semaeostomeae > Ulmaridae > Aurelia > Aurelia sp. 4 Dawson et al 2005. Next base: position 14,119,674 of record OZ026507.1, on the reverse strand, counting down.
CTGCAAATCTCACAGGCCTAGGCCCAAAGCAGTTGCTGTGGTGACAAAAACGCGTCCTTGTATCGTATTATACAAAGCTACGGGAAACCCGCGGGAAATATGTAATTAGCCAATAGGAATGACGGGATTCTGTATTGCCTAGTTTTTGAAACTCCAGTCAGGTAATAAACATTTGTATAATATGTTTCCGTTAATGTTTCCGTTTAGTATACAATTTTTCCGTATATAATCTTTCCGAGAAAATGTGCTTGTCGTGAGTAAGTAGGACTTCGAAGCAATAACGGAAACGTACAACTTTTAGGTGAAGAGAAAATGTTCTTGTCATATCGTAACGGTAACAGTGTGTATAAATTTAGTATATATTGTTCCCCTTACATTTTGAGCCAATATTTTGAGCCAATATTTGAAGATTTTGTAGCTTTCAAGGGAACAGGTGCTGCTCAGTCAGTGACGGGAACAGTGTATAGTAATTTACATTTCTATGGTCATTTAGTATACCGGCTGAGTCCAAAACAAGTTTACACGTTTGGCGGGCCATGGAATAAAAAAGGTGTGGCCGATATTTAAGCTTTAAATGCTAATCTATCTGTCAAAGGCTAACTTAGATGAGAAAATTTTGTTTGGTAGTAAATAGTTCAAAGACTATTTCAAGAAAATTCTACATCATAAGGAAACCCGTGGGAATAACAAAAACCTTTTGCTTCCAAAAGTTCGCACAGAAGCTGGTCGGAAATCATTCCTGTTTCAGGGATCAAAATTATACAACAAACTACCTGATGCGTTGAAACAAGAACAGTCTATAATGAATTTCAAGAGACAATGCGATCAACTTGACTGTGAATTCAACTTTTAAATATGTATTCCATGGATATTTTTAAACTTGATCTTGTAATTTGATATCTATTAATTTTCTTTAACTTTTAATTTTAACAGGACCTTGACTGATAGCAGCTTCTGAGCAAGCTGACCAAGTTTTATCCTGTATAAATATAGATTATTATTATTATTATTATTATTATTATTATTATTATTATTATTATTATTATTATTATTATTATTATTATTATTATTGGTAAAATCACACATCTTTAAGACCCAGCAATCAGAATAATGCCTGTAAGGGATTTGTATGGCAATCGAAAATGCTATGTTCCATTGTGGTCCATCATTTATGTGGCATTGCAGTTTAATTTGTCAGTTCATGGTCCATGGTCAATTTCAGAATTACAGCTTTAATTTCAATAGCAAATAAATCATGGATCAGAATGGAATGTGGAATCTTGTTCCGACAAGTGCCCCTTACAAGCATCTTCCTAATTTCTAGGTCTAAATGATGAGTGATTTTACCAAACAACATTTTCGCATCTAAGTTAGCCTTCGACTGCAGATTAACTTTTCAATTTTGAATATCGGTCTCATACTCTTTATTTCACAGCCTGCCAAACGTGTCAGCTTTTCTTTGACGCACCCGATAACACCGTTTTCTGTTACAGTGTGCCTGATATGCAGTAATAGGAACGTTTTATACTCAATCTGTAGCTACTTCACGACGGCATAATCAGATAAAAGACAAGTTAGATACATACATTTTTCAACTCCAGTAGAACTTCACGACATAGTTCGATGTGATCTTTGCGAACCTTCTTGAGAGAAACAACTCTTGTCTAGGATCAAAAACGTGACACATTACACTGGTTTCTAGGATTAAAAAGTCGGAACATTACACTGTCTTCTAGGATTAGAAAGGTGAGGTATCATACTGACTTGGAAATATAGCAACCCTGTTGCCTATGTGAAGGTATGACTTCACTTTGAGAATTTATCCATAATTTGAAATGCGTTATTTAGATCTCAAATGAGCAAGGGCATTCGGACGATAGGCAAGTGCTCTAAGTATTTGGTCGTCCTAAATTTTGTTAATTCGGATATCACAATAAACAAGATGGCTAAAGTGTTGATTACCTTGATAAGTTGAGCAAGTTTATGGTGTTTTCTCTGCTTCTTCTTCCCTGCTCTCCTCGATGCGAAAAAATGTATTAATCACTTTTGTTTCACATCGAGGAGAACAAGGAAGAAGAAGCAGAGAAAACAACTTGCTCAACAAATCAAGGTTATGAACACTTTAGCAATCTTGTTTATGTGATACCTGAATTGAAAAAAATTTAGGACGACCGAATACTTAGGCCAATTGCATATCATCAGAATGCCCTTGAAATGAAGAGCTCCCAAAAACTAGCTTCCTTGGGCTTTGCCTAAAACTGTGAGTGATTGGCTCCACCTGATCCATATTTCTTAGGCCAGGCATTGCTTTCCAATAATTCTAACGCTGCTGTAACGTAATCTTTGTGCATCAAAATGTCAAAGTTTTGTAAGATACTGAACATGCCAGTTTTAGTCGTTTTTAGCAGATAATATAACAGGATTTTTGGTTAATGTCTAATTTCAGCAAAGGATGTTAGGACACGGATGTTTTGATTGATTACTTATTTACTTTTTTTTGATCCCTCTGCCTTTTTTTGCTGTCTTGTTTTCTGTTCTGTTTCGTCTTCAACTGAGCGTGGTTAGACCCAACCGCTCTCAAGTTGTTCGAATAGAGCTCCCTTGTATTTCTGTGTGAAAACCTTTCTTGTGCGAAGGCGCACTAAGACACAGAAATACAAGGGAGCTCTATTCGAGCAAATTGAGAGTGGTTGCGCCTAACAACGCTCAGTTGAAGACGAAATACCCTGGGTACCAGAACCTCAAAAAAAAAATAAAAGAAGAAAGAAAAATGAGGCCTCATGCTCCTTTCTTCTTTTATTTAATTGTTTTTGAGGCTCTGGTACCCAGGGTAAAGACGAAACAGAACAGAAAACAAGACAACAAAACAAGACACAGGGATCAAAACAAGGTAAATAAATAATCAATCAAAACATCCGTGTCCTAACACCCTTGGTTTCAGAAGGACATTAAGCACGTAAACATATAAGCAATATCTAGAAAGTAAAGCAGCAGCCTTTACATGAGACCCAACATAAACTTATTTCGACATGAGTTTTGATGCCGGCACGAATTTCATATTGGGTGCTGGTCTGACTTCATGCCGGCATGAACAGTCATACAGGCGTCAGAATCTCAGGTAAATACATTTTTCTCCAATCGGGGCAGATTGAAAACCAAATCGCGTTTTGCATCTTTCACGAATATCAATTCCAAGTATCGTGAAAACTGCATGGCCGTGTTTGGAAGTTTGATGTTGGGTTTCGTGTAAACAGGAGTGGACCTACTCAAATTTTCATGATGGCACGAGTTCATTTCATTGCGGCTTGAGTTTCATTTGGGGTCTCATAGGGCCTCTTAATGATGATGGAGATACATTTTTCTTGTGCACCTTATTGTTACGGTACGAGAGTTTCAAAAAAATGTTGTACTTACACCGTAAACTCCAATTGGAGTAAATATCTGTCCACCACGGCCATCTTCATTTGCTGCACTGGTAATTGAGTACTGACTTTCAAAGTTCGTATTACTCTGGACAAAAACAGAGACAATTTATGTTCACTTAGAAAGCATTGGCATGCGGCGCAAATGCTGACAATTGACAGATGTGCCAACAGGTAGTGGGGAAAAAATAGTAAAAATAACAAGTACAGTATCTCACATTTTACTTTGAGTATTAGTGTTTGCCGAATTCGCCAACTTTCTTGAACGGTCTGCATCACAAACATCGGCGTCGTTTGGCTAATCTAGACAAAATTGGCGAATTTGGCAAACACTAAAGTAAAGAAGAAGGTACTTGTTATTTTTACTAATTTTTCGCCACTACCTGTGATGTGCCAAGAGCAATTTGAATTCCATTTGATTGAGTTTTGCTTTAGGCTAACTGAGAGAGAAAGCGCAAAAAACATTAACAAGGCTGTTTTGACATCGCTCTGTTTAAAAAGAAGGGCACATCATAATGAGCTTGATTTAGATGTAAGCAATTTGATATAAAAACATAGTTTAAAACCTTCAAGAATATTCGATTTCTTTGCCATGCACAACTATTTAAAGAAGTAAACATAACTAATGGGAAATCTAAATAATAGCATTCTGTCCGCACCAGTAGTGAAAAGGGGACAACTCTTGAAAAAAGGCCTTTTCTGCCTTATGCAAGAACTTGGAGATATGTGCAACCACTGGCCTCCATGGCTCCTATGTCTCAGCGAGTGCTAGTCTGCTTGCTGTTAGCATCTCTACTTTTTTATATTCAATATAAAAAGTTTACAATAACGAAATTACTTACAAAACTACCTACGAAACTACTGTACGACACTACGAATGCAGTACCAGGAGGAGCAACATATCATGATTACCCCCTGGCATTTAGCATAAACCTAAGAAATACAACTAACTACACCCTCAAATAAAAGGTGCTAAGTATATATAAAGCCTTTTTACGAAATAAATACTTGAGCCAGTTTCACACTGGACGTCAGGCCAACGTGGGTGATGATAGTGGAAAAATTTGGACGCTGATGTTGCAGATACATGTCCACTTGCATGTGGACAAGGTAAGCCAAATTTTCAGGACCACATACCCTTCGACAGCTTCAAGGAAGTATAAGAGTAAGTTGTTTCGGAACTTCGTCCTTACCATCGATTTCTTGCTGTGGTCCGAATTCTTTTTCAGGTTGATTTCACAGTAATTGACTTTCCATTGTTGACTCAGCAAAGCACGCTCAAACTTCTTTCGTCTAGAGAGAGAGAGAGAAGAGAAATCTTCGTTTCAAACAATAGTAGAATTGATTATTAAGTCAAGTTATAACTGAGTCAAGTCTAAATCAAGTTGTTATTAAGTCAACTCTCCACTCGAGTGAGGTGAAGTCAAGTCAAGTCCAGTCAACTCAAGGCAAGTCAAGTCAAGTCAAGTTTTTATTAATTCAAGTCTCCACTCAAGTGAGGTGAAGTTAAGTCAAGTCAAGTCAAGTCAAGTCGAGTCAAGTCAAGTCTAGTCTTAATCAAGCTGTTATTAAGTCAACTCTCCACTCGAGTGAGGTGAAGTCAAGTCAAGTCAAGTCCAGTCAACTCAACTCAAGTCAAGTCAAGTCAAGTTTTTATTAATTCAAGTCTCCACTCGAGTGAGGTGAAAGTTAAGTCAAGTCAAGTGAAGTCGAGTCAAGTCAGGTAAATTCAAGTCAAGTCTAGTCTAGTCAAGCTGTTATTAAGTCAAGTCTCCATTCGAGTGAGGCAAAGTTAAGTCAAGTCAAGTAAGGTGTATTGCTTTCCACCATTCCGCCATTCCGCCCGTTGGTTATGTTAACATAAGTTGGGTTAGAAGAGCACACATACGAACCTGCTTTGGATAAATAAGAACATGAAAGCAAAACCAAGAAGCAGAGATACAAATGTACCAATCATTATGTAGATATATGATGCTGCAAACAAATAAACAATGATGAAAAGCGAGAAGAAGTTTTCTTTCTAACAAATGCTGCCTTGAAATTTGAGACAGTACAAATTTCAGCATAGGTCTCAAATCTTTAAAAAGCTGGGCGTAAAATTCTATGACCTATTTCTTTGAACTGAACGGCTTCAAAGAAACTTGAACTATTTTACAGTAAATCTGCCGTTAGACTTTTCTGAAATCTTCAATATTTTCAGAATTACAGTGTTTTTCTTCCTTTTTAAGAAATCAAGAAAATTTTAGAAAAAAACTTAAAACTGTCGTAATTTCTAAACCTCTTGACGAAAGATCAAATAATTTTCAAGAAAACCATAGTTTATGAATGCCTACAATATAGTATCAAGCAAAACTCGTTCCCTGTTCTGGTTCGTGATTTAGAAATTTGATGACGTCACATCATAAAATCAGCTGAAATCTAAAAATGGCTGTAATTTAGACATATATTCATGATATCTGCAAAATCCAACGGTAGAATCATAGAAAAATGGCTAAAGTTTCTTTTAAGTCATTCAGTTAAAAGAAACAGGTCATTGAATTTACACCCGCCTTTTTTCGTAGATTTAAAGATTTGGAACCTATGCTACAAGTTTCAAAATGCATACCTTTCAGGCAGTATTTTCCTCTGTAGAAACAAAATAGATCCATCGCAGCTGTGAGAACTCTAGGCCTCATCAACCTCTTTTGTATACAACAACAAAAACTGTCTAAATAGCGCCTCCTGATTGGTTAAAAACTAAATTCTAGCAATTTGATTGGTTAAAGCAGAACCACTCTACGTGGGCCTAGTCAACTTTTCAAGAGTAATATCACGAGTCCCTGTCAACCAAGTGATATCAGCAAATTAAAGAGCGCAGGAAAAAAGGGAAGAAAGGTGTAAGTCCAAGCAACTCATATCTAATTGAGCATATCTCTTATTAAGTAATGCATTTGCCAGTGGAATCCTTCTTTTTTACACATCAATCTAAACTTTTTGCAATAGCAGAACATAGTTACAAAAAAGACGATGCCATGAGAGAATGAGAAAACTTTGCACCCCGTGGCTTTAACAATGGACGTAAAACATTTACACGAAAATAATGAACGAACCAGTATATTACAGTATAAATTACAATCTATGAAAGGAAATAAAATGGCACAAAGGTGAGAGGATTTCTTTGATGTTCACGTAACAGTATCCTTTAAAAATTTGGGGTTTTTAAAAATCGTCAGTTTGATGGATTCTAACAGTAATGATACAGACAGAACGCCTAAGAATTTGCAAAAGATAATTCAAGTAAGCAAATTACATCTTCTCTTTCGAGAGGTAGAGCATAGTTCACTTGCAAATCCACACTTAGGCCTTCCTATCGGAGCTGTTTTGGTGTTTCCAGGCCATAAAATACTTGTTTTATTCATCAACTCCTCCAGTCGATTTTCTGAGTTGTAATAATTGAACACTCGATGGTATTTTCCATTTTTTATATTCTTAAGCTGTAAGGCAGAGCTTCTATCTCCAACTGTGTCAATGACCACTTGGCCAGAAGCACCTGCAAGAGGATATAATCCAAATTTAGGCCCTTTTTCCGTCATTTTGCAACCATGAAATTTTTACAAAGTTGAATCTAACAATGCTTTTCTAGCGCTGGTAGGACAGTAAGAAAAATCACAAAAATATTCTAATCTTTCGAATTTTAACTCAAATTTGAATGATTCAAATCCGTGTAGTAGTTTTGGTGCTATGAATTTTCAAAAGTGACAAATTTTTTCTGGTTCAACCGGTATTCTGAACAATTTTCCATGATCTTATTTTGGAGCGTTTTAATATCAATTGTTGATCTCAACTCAGATGTAAGATTATTCACCAAGTTCCGCCCTCGATTAGATAGTCATTTTGGTCCTGTATTCTTGTCCTGTATCGACAGACACCTCATATACATAGACTTCGAATTCAATTCTTGATAACAGACATAAAAAGGTACAGAAATTTTCTTTGCCCCAAAGGTGCTATTCGTGTGGAGGTTCGTAGTTTCATGTTTTATCATAATAAGAATTCATACTGTAATAAGATAGTTATTTATACATTGTTGCCAAGTTTTGCAATCAAAATGGGTGATACTTACCAATAAAGGAACTGTTGAATATATATGGCATCATTGCTTTTCCATCACGCAGATTTTGACCCTTACTTAATGTTTTGTTTAGAGCATAGGCATACAGCAGTGCAGCATCATGCAGAAATGCAGCGTAAACCTCAACCTGTAGACAAGGACCGAGATCTTAACGGAGGTTTTCCTATTTGGGGAGATCCAACAAGTGAACGATCAACAAAATGCTGATGATTTGGGTAGCAGCGTCAAGATCTCTAAAACTATTCATGGGCGTAGGAGAATTGGAGGCTGGGAAGGGGCTGCAGCTCCCCGATGTAGGAGAAATTTGTAAAATTGGCCGTAATCAGGCAGAAATCGGTCTAAGTCGCGAAAATTTTTTGTTAATAATGGAGACTTCATCAGGCAGCCCCAAAACTTTATCTCCACCATACGCTCATGAAACTATTTGCTAAAATGGTAAAGGTCCAGAGGGCACTCAGCAGATGCCCATACTGGAGGCATACATCCTATATTCCTGGCTCAGAATATTGCGAAAAGTGATATTTTTTGGCCCAGATAAACTGAAAACAATATAATTCTTCCGTCAAATATGCTGAGTCAATAAAAATTTAAAAGTTTCTCAGGCTGTGCAATAAAAATTATTTGAGTTAGATAGATATCCAAAACAGAAATGTTAATCTATTAATCAAAGGCTAGCGTGGACGTAAAGGTTTTGTATGGTAAGATTATCTTTTAGACCCAGAAGATAGAAGAATAATGGCAAGGGACTTGTACGGGAGAGACCATTTCAAGGTCCTCTCTGGCCCACGATTTATTAACCACTGAAGTTTTAATTCAGTTCAACCGTCAGAATTTAAATATCAATGGTAAGTGAAGCAAGAACCAGAATAGAACGTTGAGCTCTCGTTCCCATAAAACCTCTTTATGACATCATCCCAATTTTGGATCAAAATGATGAACGACTTTACCAAGCAAAATTTTCACATCCAAGTTAGCCTTTGACTCATATCTTAACATTTCAAATTTTGATATGCACCGTACACTTTTTACACCAATGCCAAAACGTGTTAACTATTTGTGACTCAAAAATCTATTACCTCCTCGTTCGGCAGCATGGCTCTTTTAAATGGCTTCTCAGACATCCTTCTTCTTACTTCTTTAGTGAAATTAGAATATGCACAGTTCGAAGGTACGTACAGGCTTATATCAAGCAAGCCTTCATATGCTCTGCAAGCAATGATATTTTCCGTTGCATTGGCAGACGATGAATTGCATGAATTCAAGAGGACTTCGTATGACACAAATGCATACCCAGCACTGCAAAGGCCAAGGTTGTAGGCAGCGAGCATTAGTCTACGGACTATGCCACCGTATCCACCAAGAACGAATACTAAGATGGGAGGAAATGATAAATTTGCTGAGTGATTCAAGAAGAAATGCGTTTCCTTGCGTGTGGCCGAGAAACGTGTGGCCGAGAAAAGTGAGCGTGTGGCCGAGTGGTTAAGGCGTCTGACTCGTAAGCCAAAGGTCAGAACGGCCGTAGGTTCAAATCCCACGCTGGACAGTTTGGTCGCTGTCCGTAACACTAGCCCGGGTCGACCAGAGCCATGTGAGGGAAATCTGGTAGCTGCGGCGGGTAGCTGCGGCGGACTGATGGTAAAACATCCGTGGCCCCTGCTGGAAATAAGTCTCTCAGACTTTCGCGGGCTAGCCACGTTAAATATAAATACCTACCTACCTACCTACCTACCTACCTCCTTGAGAATCATTTGACTGTGAGACAGAATAAGATTGGTTTAAATCTTTAAAAAGATGGCGTGAAACTCAATGCCTATCCTGTTTCTTTTGATACACTTTTTAGCCAAGCGACCTCGCCTTGAATTTTCACTCTATTCTTTCCTACAGGACGACTTGGGCAAGTTCACAATTTTACCAGCCCCAGAACTGTCATTTAAAACGTTTCGGGTGGTCTTCAATAGCATACGGCTCGCATCTTTGGAAAACTTTGAAGTCGCATGTGTCAAATGTTATTTTCTTATTCTTTCAACTGAATTGATCGAAGGGAGTTTTAGCTTATTTGCCAAAGTTCCAGGAAGCGCATTTTGATACGACTATTATTTTTCAGACTTGCCCCTCCTCTATTCCGTCAATCCGTCGAACCGTTCTCTTTTCAGTTGTTCCTGGATCTGGAATGGTGGAATGGCGGAGCCATGAACCACCGTAATGGAACGGCTCGACGAACGGAAGGAGCAGACTTGGAACAAGACCTTGACTCTTAAAATGATAACATTATCAAAAATATGCTCTTTCTGGAATTATGGCGAACGACCAAAAGTCCATTGCGATCTATTCAGTTGAAGAAACAAGGTAATAACATTTTACACATTTGATTTCAAAGTTTTCCAAATATTTGAGCCCGATGCCGTGTTCAATTTGATTTGTGCCTAATGCTTTTGGCGATAGGCCACACTGAGTACTAATTATGTCAATAAAATTTACAATGAGTACTGCAGCAACGTTTCAGCTTATATTTTCCTGCAGAAGAACAAGAACAGCTTGCTCCCCAGCAGTAGCAAATAATTATTTAATTATACTATTTTGATTATTTTAATAATTAATTAATTAACATAATAATTATTTTGATTATATGATTGCAAAAGAACAAAGCTGCGGCAATGAAGCATATAGACTTATGACGATGAGTCCCTTGTATCCCTGCGGTAGACCTTGCTCAAGAGTCATTGCTTGGGCCTAAATAGGGCCAAGTTTTTAAGAATAATGTTGAGTCTCTCTTGACTGAAGCGCTATCATCAATTCAAAGAGCACAGGAAAACAAAAGACTCATCGTCATAAGTCTATGAAGCATAACTGTGATGCAAAGCAACCAATGATTTCACATGAATGCTACCTGGTTAGTCAATAAAAACATCCGGCGTTTGAAAAAATCCTGCTCCCTGATTATCATAGCAATGATATTGAGAACTGTCTTATTTTATCCCCGAAATGTCAAATTAGGTTCAGTAATTTACCCGGCTTTAATCGGTCATTCCTTCCCGTCGAAATAGGAGATTTTCTGCAGAAACCCCATTTCGAAAATCTGCAAAAACGAGTGAAAACACCAAGAAAAAATTTCCCGTTGTTCTCCTTCCTAGCAATCATGATGACTCTTGGATGTAATCATGTGTTTGTACTCATGGGAGAATGGAATCCTCCTGAATAAGTTATTCACAATAGGGGGAAGACTTTCAACCTGTCAAAAGGAAAGCATGTGCTAAAGTGTGCTGAAAGCCATCGCAGTGAGGTAAACACATAAGGGATTCTTCCTTCTAATTTTAACACGTTTTTTAAGGTTTCTCATATGAATTCATGTTAAAAAATTGGTTACAAAATCTGAATGGAGAAACTAATTCTAGTCAGACAAAATTCTAAAAATAATTGAAGATGTTAGTTATTCAATCAGGTATTGCAAAATATCATTGCTTGTGTCCTCATGGAACAGAAGCCTTTCAAACGCCGAGCGTTTTTTTTTTAATTCACCCGGTACAGAAAATTGTGTCATATTTACTCACTATGAGCTTTTTGCTTCGCCGTCAGAAACATATCCTTGAGGGATGCGTCCGTTACCGTAGCGTCATTAAAATTCTGGTAGAATCCTATCTTCAGCCCATTCTTTTCAACTTCTTTCCGAACACCTCTCATGATTGAGGTCCAAACGAATGCTGTAGGAGTTATTATAGCTATCCGATCCCAATTATACAGCTTCATCAGCCGGACGAAGATATCTCCAGATTTGCTATAAACTCCTACAGTCCGGGCGAATGTCGGGAAACTTTTCTTGTCGGACAACTCTTCAGATCCGCAGCCATACGAAATGATTGGCAGGTTCCAATGATTGGCTAAGTAAGCAACCGCTTTACAACCGCCCGAACACGCCGGTCCGATCAGAGCATGGACTGTAGGTGTTGTTTTCGCAAACAAATCCACAGCTGCCGTTAAGCTGGCACTTTCCTCACATTTGCTATCCTTCCATTCAAATGTTAGCTTCAATCCGGGGAGGAAGTACGGGTCATTGTTGATTCGGTCCAAAGCTATCAGTATTCCGGAAGCGAACCGAGGACCTGCATCCCAGTTTGTTCCACTCCAGGGTATGGAAACTCCAAGTTTGATTTCCTTGGTAGTATTTGTATGTAAACTTTCACAATCCATGAATAGCGAGAGAAGAAGAGTCGTTTTGAGGACTGCCTCAGATATTTGATTATTCATGACCTTAAACTCTTTCACGCGTGGTGCACTATTACTTGCAATTCACTAAGAGAGAATGAAATACAATTTAGAATACAGTTCTCAAAACTTTAAAGTGTGTAACAGGTCTCCAAAAACATATATACATATATATATATATATTACATATATATATATTTATATATATACTTTTGAACAGTTACTGCAGAGGAGCCTTATATTAAAAAATGTCCAAGTCGGGTTTGTATTCACAGTTCACAATTCAATAAAACAGGCAAAATGTTAGAGCAGGCTAGACCGATGGCTATTAAATTATGCAGTTAAATGCGTAAATAAGCTTTTGGGACCGCTCAACACTAAATCATTTTTGAAAGTTTATTGAGCTACGAACAATCACAACAGTAACGAAACTAGGGCGAGAAAGGTGCTTTTGTATTAGAACAGTGCTTGACGCCTCCTACAATCCTTCAGTCCTAGAAAGTTGCATTCACAATGCACAATCTTTTGAAAGCGCGTAAACGCTCGTGCAGAAATCATCCATACTAATCCCTTATATTGTTCAGATCGCAAAAATATTTTGCTTTCTGAACAATGTAAAGGATTAGTATGGCGGATTTCTGCAGGAGCGTTTACGCACTTTCAGAAGTTTGTGCAATGTGAATGCAGCCTTAAATGCTAGCAGATGCCAGGGATGTGCATGCAAGTTGAAGACAGAAAAAACTACTAGCGCCTTATTCAGAAAGTCCAGACACAGGAAGCCCAGGCAGTTAGGTAACTGAACAATGATAAGTTTACAATCTTAAAATCTTTAATTGTATGCTACCTTTGTGTGTTGTTTGCTGCACTGCTCCACGGCTGTGTTGTATCTCATTGACTGCTGCATTGCACTGCATAATTGTTCGAATGCGAGAGTTCGATACAAAATAAATTGCTGGTTTTCTAATTTCTACTTATTAGAATACCAGCAAGTTATTTTGTATCGAACTCTCGCATTTGAACAATTATGCAGTGCAGTGCAGCAGTCAATGAGATACAACACAGACGTGGAGCAGTGCAGCAAACAACACACAAAGGTAGCATACAATTAAAGATTTTAAGATTGTAAACTTATCATTGTTCAGTTACCCAACTGCCTGGGCTTCCTGTGGTCCAGAGTTCTTATCATTTTTTTCATTTTGTGTGGATGAATTTCGCCTCCACTGACCTGGCAGCCAATGTGAAACAGCTTCCTCCATCTATAGCATCGTATCGTATGTGTACCTTTTTGTAGGCGTTTATTTAGTTGTCTATGTAATTATATATCTTTATGTGTTGGCCATGGGGTAGACATTGTCTTTTGCTCCTCATGGTATCGTCATCGTAGTGTTTCATAGTAGTTAGAGTATAGTAGAACGTAACATGCATCGTAAAACTTTATATTGATATAAAAAAATTGTTTTAATTCAAGTTTTCTTCAGAAACTCCCATTAAACAAAGAACTGACATTTACAACATAAATGACGCATAAGCAACCTCAATTAACACCAAACCACATAGTTCCCATATCATCTAAGGCAACTTAGCACACAACTCCTACATAAACAACACATTAGATTGGCCGTTGCGTCAGCTTACACAAGAATGTTGATATAATGCCTTTGTTTGATGGTAGAATATCTACCTTGCTGCATTTTTACGAGATCGTCAATATAGTTAATGCTTTGCGATAGTTACTGTGCACAGACTGAGTAAGAAAGGAATAAGGCAGAACTTGAGCTAAAGAAAATTTTTCCATAATTTGGCTAAAATACGACGTTTCTGAAATTCACACAAACTTTATGAAAAACTGGAATGACGCTACAAAGAGAGAGCACCTTTTATGAGACCACTGTTAACTGCAAAACTTGAAAACAGTCAACGAATCCTTTCTTTTAAATGTAATCTAGATTTTGAAGGAATAGCAATTTTCGTCATGTTGGGAACCATTAATGCTAAAATCTAAGCAATGCCAAAACTGTGAAAATTTCTTTGCAGCATTGTAACAAGTCCTGCTACATCATGCTGCAAGAGCATCACTTCGAGTGTCTGTCAATTCAGATTTAGGAGTGTTATTATTGTAAAGCAGATACTCACCTCTGCTTGAAGACGTTTGGCTGCTTATAATCAAAATCATCAATGTATCTATATCATGAAATTTATTCTGGTATATATCTATGTCAAATCCTGTTTTTCCCACCTGAATCTTCTGGCTGCAAAGTTAGAAGATTACACTCATGCGCTGCAACATCTTCAATGCAATCACTCATCTCTGCTTCAACATGGCTTGGTTGCCGTTAATAAAATCATCCACATATCTCTTATGGCTGTTGCTCTTCACCAAAAGGCTCCAATCATATCCGATGAAATAGCAAAGCTTCATTACTGTGCGGATGTAGATTTTAAATCTCCTTCACAACATTTTTTGCCTGATTTATTTTATTTTGAATGATAACGCATGAGGTGGCAGCTGTAAGCTGTCTTACTTGAAAAAAGATTTGGTTTGCGTGATAAGTGTCACATAACACCACCGCAAACAAAAATTTAAGATATTTCGTCAAGACTTTGAAAAGATATATCTAATCTATTGCTATCTATATGTTTTATTTTCCATTTCTAAATGAAGTTTTTTAAATTGATTAGGAATGGAGGTGATCACTTCCACCTGTTATGTAAGATAAAGCTATACTTTGTTTTGTAGAAATGCATAGACGACGTCAGAATTGTGTTTTACGAACGAATGGTATATAACTCTTTAAAAATATCGTACACATTTGGCAAAACATCGTTTTGCTTTCAAGAAAAAGCTGTAAAATCCTGTTGCCTTGAAGATCACGTACACCTTTTCAGAGGGGAAACACACCCCTCACATTTTATCATCTTTTCCAACACTGAATCTTTGAAAAAAGTATGGGTGTTTTTCAATCTCGTCCCCAGCAGAGTGAGTTCGTTGCTTTACCTCTACTCTGGGATACAAGAGGCCGTTCAGCAATCTGATTGGCTGTTCACCATTTTGCGCCGTAGCTCCGTTTTGCTTTGGGTAAACGGCTGCGGCATGTCAAAATTCGACAGGAAATCACATTCTTTACCCAATTCTACCATCATTTGCCACGTATCTCCGAAATTCGGAGAATACACCGCAGCCTCGTTTTGGAAATTTGTCAATATGAAAAAGTCGAGCCCAGAATGCGAGTGTGCTAATCTAAGAAGAGTACAACGTGATATCAAATACTTTTTCTTACACTCCAATGTAGATGGGTTGCTTAATTAAGTTTCTTATAAGATAATCAATGTGTCGTGCCCGCGTGCCCCTCGCTCGGCCGGTTCATTTAGACGGGACACAATGCAATTAACAACCAAATTCGCCAGAGTTAGCCAGACTTCATCACTTTCAAACCCATTTTACAACCATGTTTTTTCTACTCACATGCTCCGGCTTATAGTTCATGTAATAACATTAGTTGTTGTTGTTGTTAGTGTCCTCTACCGCTATGACATTTAAGGATGGGAACTAATTAAAAACCCCCAACAAATGCCACTTTTATCTTATCAAACAGGAAAATGAAATGAAATTTGGTTACATTTTTCTTTAGGGTACGGTAAGGCCCACATTTAAGAAACCACCTAAACAAACTTTTAGGCTGCTTGAAAATGATTAGCTACCCTAGCTATGTAAAACTCTTGAGACTGACACCCGAAATAAAGTTTCTTGCATTTTGAGTGACACTTAGTACTGTCCTGACAGAGTGAGAGCATTAAACTTCATGCAAGATTCGTTAAGAAATTGCTTGCAAGATATTGTGGACTTTTACCTAAATCTTAATTCATGTCCTTAACAATCATTGATGACATCTCACACATGACTGAATATGGCTGACATACGTATAGAAAATCCAAAATTGCTGTAATGTATTTTCCAGGGACTTCCAAGAAAAGAAATTAGAAACATAAGAAACTTGAGCCTTAAAACATGAGATGTATCAAAGATTAGAAAAATTTTATACTACAGTGTGAAAAAGTGGTTTCTTAAATGCAGGGCCTGTATCTGGCGACTTATCAAAGCAGCTTCCAAATGAGATCGCCCAGGACTCTGAAACCATATGACAGATTTTAGTGAAATAAGTTTCTAAATGTAAGTTAGCCTTTGGACTTCAAAATGAGAAATGATTATTGAAATCGGCGCATGATTCGTAACTTGACAGATTTGCAAACGATGATATATCATTTTGGGATACCCGCTAGCCGGAAAAAGTTTCCCCTTTTGAAAATTCATAGCACCAAAAGTACTTCACAGATTTGAATGACTTAAATTTAAGCTAAAAGCCAAAAGATCAAAGTATTTTTGTGATTTTTCTCATTGTCTCACAAGCACTAGTAATATAGGTAAACTGAACTTTGCGGAAATTTCATGGTTGCAAAATGACTCAAAAATTGCCTAAAACATTGATCAAATTATGAAGGGCTCCACTCTCAGATCAACAAAGAACATGCGATTGTTCGTGGGTGAGAGCCATAAACTGCACATTTATTTCCATGGGCCGAAAATCTTTGCTATTCGTTTGATAACTGATGTCATATAACTCTTGAGAGAGGTGAAACGCCAGTTGCGCAGTGTTCTGTGTAAGGAGATTCCTCACAATTTGATCAATGTTTTCGGCCTTTTTTCAATCATTTTGCAACCATTAAATTTTATAAGGTATAATTCACCGACACTTCTAGAGCTGGTAAGACAGCGAGAAAAATCGCACCAAATATTTTGATCTTTCAGCTTTCACTGAAATTTGAATCATTCAAATCTGTGGAGTACTCTTGTGCTACGAATTTTTATAAGTGGGAACTTTTTCTGGCCCACCCGGTAGAACTTTGCAACAATCTTTTAATAGATTTGTAACCAATGCTCTTTCATACCTGAGAATTTGACCTTTACCAAATTCATTCTCTGAAGAAATACGCCAGAATCTGCGTCGCATTTATTCACTTAAGCCATTTATATGCATAGCATCATGTAATATGATTTCTCGTTAATGAAAATGTCAAATATAATTCGGCTGGTTTCATTGCAAACGAACATCAATAATTGGCTCTTGTGACGCCCATCAACTAATTTTACACCAAATCTGATCAATGAAATTGTGTACCTGTGAGTAAGAAGCTGAGAGGTGATGAAGCTTTGTGAGACAATTCCTTCAAGTAGTTTTGTTCTTCGATTAAACGAAAACCACCCGTACAAATCTAGGTAAATGAATCACATTAGAAAGCAATTAAACCTTTCACAGGCTGCTTGGATTAGACTGAGAACGTAGCTCCTTGTAAAGTAAAGTTCCGCCTTTAAGAAACTGCATTATAAGAAAAAAGGCCTAATTTCTCTAAAAGGTCTTAGAGGTCTTAGAAAAAAGGTCTTAGACCCCGTTTCCATTACTCCGTTTTCGTATGAAAACGGAGTGGAATGTCTCCGTTTTTGGGTTGGTGTTTCCATTGAAAACGATCGAAAACGGAGACATTTGAAAACGGTGTTCAAAGTGGAGTAATTTGAAAACGGAGACATCTGAAAACGCATCGTTTTCAATAGAAATACCGAAAATGGAGTCATTCGAAAACGCTACAACAACAATCTATACAACATCCTCGGTTTCAAAACGAGTGCGAACAAAGGAAATGAAAACGAACGAAAACGGAGTAATGGAAACACCCCCGTTTTCGTACCAGGCGCTCTTTTTTGCGTTCTTGGCGAAAACGGAGTAATGGAAACGGTTCAAGATCATCCGAAAACGGAGCGATATGAAAACGGAGACATTGGAAAACGGAGTAATGGAAACGTAGCCTAAAAAGAGTACCTCTCTACAAGAATCTATGCCGACTCTTTCATGTTCAGTTTCTTTTACAACGATACAAAAGAAAATTTCATGGCATATATTTGAATATGTCTCAAATAAGTCTCAGTTCTTTAGAAAGAAGAATGAAAATTTTATGCCCAGATTGTTGCAGTTTCAAGAAACTGTCAGTACTGGCTCAAACTATTAGATCCTTGTGCAACAGTGCATATTTTAAAACCGCTTTCTTAACAATTTTGGTCGCTGTTTGAAATGTAAAGTCTTTCTTATACCATGGTATACACACCCTGTTTGGAAGAAGTATATCTTAATATAAGAAACCAATCAGGCTATTTTTAAACGAGTTTCCTAAAAGTGGGGCTTTACTGTATTCGTTCAACGTGTTTAATCTCATGCTTTCTTTTTCACTTCAACATCATCCATTTCAATGCGGAAAACCGAAGCTGATGTTGTCAGTCTATGCTTGGATCACAGTGCAGATGAGTGCAGGTAATTTTAGCACAACGGAAAGTTCTTCGCGAATCAAGAATACGTTTTTTTGGGGGGTTTTTGTTATAAAAGGCTGGTCTATAAGAAACTAGTACTAGGATGGCTAGAATTTTAAGAAGCTCTAGTATTCTGCCTGAGAAGAATTAAGAAACTTTCAAAAATCAAAAGCATGGATATCATAGCAAATATTCAGTTGAACATTTATTCTTGAGCAATATCAACTCACAACTTGCGTTTCCAATATAACAGAGCAATGTTTATTCCTATATGATATTTCAAATGTCGAGGAACATATCTGCCGCAGTGTTAGCGACCACATCGATAATTCTGCATTCACAAAAACAGAAACCAATTATTTTTTTTTTCATCATAGACACTATATCACTCGATACATGGTCGACTACAGCTACAGAAAACGGGAAAAAATGTTTAGATACAAAATAAGGAGTACAAAATTACGAAGTTACAGCTAAATTGTTCAACACTACATTAGATTTGAGAAAGCCTATTGATTACTGTTTTCTAAAGCCAGGCGTTTGGTATATATATCATGAAGAAATTCAGAAAATGTTTGTAGCAGGATTTCATCTTCGTTGGACATTAAGTATATAAGCTTTTGTTCATCAGTTGGTATATTACTGAAATTGGGGCAGAGATTTTGAATTCTATTTAGGAACGTTGTGCGTTCAGTGGTATATTTTCGGCATGAAAGGATGAAGTGGGTTTCATTTTCAACTGTGTTTTGGCAGGATCTGCAAAATCTTCTTTCTCCTTCTAAAGGGGGCTTGAAATGCCTTCCCCTTTCTATTGCAAGGCAGTGGACGCTAAGGCGCAATTTTGAGAGGATTCGTCTGTGTGATCTGTTGGTGATCAGTGAGAGATAGTTTTCATATGTAAATTGAGATTTATATGTTTTATATGATAAAGCTTTTATTAGTCGTTCAAGGTGTTTTTCCAATGTGTCTGATGGTTTTGTGTGAGAGCTTCTTTGGTTGCATGTTTTGAAAGAAGTGCAATCGATTCAGTGTTTGAAGCCATTCTTTTTGAGGTCATCAGTAAGGTTATTCATGTAGGAGGCTATTGTTTGTCGATGGTTTACTGAATTCTCGTATTCAAGGGCCTGAGATACTAGGGAGTGCGGTGCAGATGCATTTAGGATGTGTTTTATGAAGTTGTTGGTTCTGCAGTTTAAAGGCATGCTTAAGGGGTGGCGGCCTAATTCACCGCGTACTAAGGTATTTGTGGTTGATCTATTAACTCCTAGCAATCTTTTTAGAAACTGTGTGTATTCGTTCAACTTCGCAACTATCCCAAAAATTGGGGTTTCGATAAAGGTAGGGACCCCAGACCTCGGAACCATATAGTAGAATGGGGGTTATGGTCGAATCAAATAATTTTAATGCAGCTTTTATGGGGAGGAATTTGATTTTGAAACGGTTGTTAAGAGCTAACAGGGCACGGTTAGCTTTAGAAATTAAGAAACTTTCAGTTCTAAATGGGCAAAATTTGATGTTGAATTAAGAAACTTTTAGTGAATGTGAAGGTGAAGCTGCATTTGTCATCGCCAAGCGCTGGGATTGCAGAAATAATTTACGGGCAGAAACTTTCGCGGGCAGAAAGTTTCGCGATTTGCGCGTTTTTCGGCATTTTTCGCGAAAGTTTCTGCCAAGGCATAATCTAAATTCAAAATTCGCGAAAGTTTTTGCTCGCAAAATTACAGGAAATTCTCGACTCGCCAAAGTTTTTTCCATCCAATTTCTTCGTTTCTTCAAGTTTTTGCTTTCCTGTTCCTTAATCACCCCGATCTTTAGTCTCTTGGACTATAAAACATTGTAAATTGTCACCGTGACTGTGAGTAGTACTGAAAATGAATGGAAAATTATGTTTTTCCCTTCACTTTTCTTCAGTCACAAAAATTTTCCCACGCGAAAATGCATCTTTTTTCTCGATCGCGAAAGTTTTTGTCGCGAAACTTGCAGGAAAAAACGTCATTCGCGAAAGTTTATGCCCTTGATTTTGCGATTTTTTCTTCTCGCGAAACTTTCTAACCGCGAAACTTTCTGCCCCTAAAGTAGAGCAGGCCTAATCGAGTCTGCTACCGCTTGTCATGATACTCCAGTAGTGGGGTCCTGCCGGGTATCGAACGCACTCTGCTGAGCCCGATTGCTCTAGCTGCAATATCAGAGGATTACACCACGGCGCCAAAACACCTTCTTAGTACTATGGTCTGATCCTAGTCCTTGGATTTCATATCAGAAGACTTTTCAGCCACCACCTTCATAAAAGGGTGGAAAACTATGGAGGTATACCCAACCTTTATACGCCGTTTCTTCTCATGAATAACTATCACTTGGAGAATGTGCTACACCAGTCCATCCCCGCCGACGCCTTTGGGTCTACACTTTGATACCAAACATCCCCCCGCACCAACTGGATCATCCTATTTTTCAATGTTGAATCAGAAAATTAGGAGCATTGGGGAGCATTCCCCAAACATTAAACACGTGCATAATGAATAACACGTTTCAGGCCATAGTACTAAAAGTTTCTTAATTCAACATGAAATTTTGTCCATTCTAGTACCAAAAGTTTCTTTATATGTTTCTTATTTTTTGAACGTAGAATTATCAGAGTGGTCGCTACACTGCTGCAGATAAGTTTCTTGACATTTAAAACATCATATAGGAATAAACAGTGCTCTGTTATGTTGAAAAGACAAATGGTTAGTTAATATTGCTCAAGAACAAGGGATCAACGATATATTTGCTATAATATCCATGCCTTTGACTTTTGAAAGTTTCCTAATGTTTCTCAACTATTGCACTTCAGTTTCTTAAAATTCTGGTTATCTTAGTACTAGTTTCTTATAAATCTGTTTCTTTTAAAAGAAACGTATAAATGAACTAGGCAAATGAATTGAGCAATTACCTCGTAAGAACAGAGCCATTTTCGAAGTAGATGACAGTCTTCATAACTAGTGCACAGCTTTGGAAGTTTTTACTTTCACCCATTGCCAACTGCGAGTTTACAAACCAGGACAGCACTGCCAGCTAGACATGATCTTGTATCCTGCAAACCAACTTCTTCCCTGTACCCTACGTTTTAAGCATTGTTCGGAATACCAGGACGAAGCCTCCCTTTGCAGTTACATTCCTGAGAAACATCGTTTTTCTCCTTTGCAAACTATCATGGTTGATGAGTGAGGTTTCTTCGAAGGCCTTAAACTGAGGTGGCACAAAACAACTGAAATTGCATTTCCAAGTCGTGAAATTTAAAAGTAAAACTTCTTAGTCCCTAAAGGGAAGAGGCAGCAAATTCACATGAACAACAAAAGAAGCATTGCTTTATAGTTGCCACTGAATTGCCGCTGCGTACTTTCGAAAACTCCCTAAACAGGAGAAATGAACGTCTCCCTTAGGGCCTGTTTATATGAGGAAAAACACCTCACCTGCCAGACTCGGGGCTGAGAGGTGAGATTCCACCTTCCAAAAGAATCCTTTGTATTTTCAGTTCGCATTTACATGACGAACGCAACACCACCGGTATAGTGAAATCCCACCTCACCAGAGGTGGAATCTCACCTGGGTGAGGTGAAATTTTTCCATATAAACGAAACACAACCGGTATGGTGAGAGTGAAATGAAATTTTTGGTTGATTCTCATTGGTCGGTTCATTCTGATTTCACGGAAGAGAAACTTTACTCCACCTCACCTCTCAGCCCCGGGGCTGACAGGTGAGGTGAAAAATCTCATGTAAACAGTCACTAAAATTTACCTCGCTTGTCAGCCCCGGGTCTGGCAGGTGAGGTGTTTTCCCCCATATAATGCACAAACAAAGGGATGCAACAAAGGTAGATTTTGTAATAAAATAGCATCAGTTGCTTTGGTTCACACCCCCAATTCAAAGCGATTAGCGCATGCAGACAACAAAAGAAATTCTCTCAACCAGTAATTCAAAACAACATGGCCGCGAAGTTCCACTGAAACCAGTAAAGCAAACTTTCGCTTGGTGAGGGCGAAGGGATGGTGCTTGTAACCACTATGTTATAACAAAACAAGAAGGGTAAATGTGCAGTTCTGTCTAGCGGATTTTATTCATTTGATTTAGGAGTTGAGGAGTAACTGCGTACATCTGAGCAATGAATATGCAAGAATTTTAATGCTGCCCTCTGTTCGGCTTCTGAATTAAATGAATGAAATCCGCTTTTCGTTTCCGTCCCAATATGAAAAAAGACCCTCTGGGGACGAGGTTGCCATATTCCTAGAGTTTGTGATTTCATGGTGATAACAAATTTGAGAATCTGTCAGGGATCTAATCGTGAAAATCGTTCGGGATGTAATTTGCGTCCTCAAGTCATTTTTCACAGTAAAATCCCTTAAATTTTCAAATATTTTATCCTCATGAAACTAAAATCGCTAACACTAAGATTATGAAAATTTGCAATTAGACTAAAATGAAAATGCTGAATGTGAATTTTGGGTCACAAATTGAGCAAAGGAAATTTTGAAAAATTCCAAAACGAGGCCGTCTCGTTGAATAGGTGTATTATTACTTAACGGTCCCTTCAAGCAAACAAGCCAGTTTAAAGACCGGGGGGGGTACATGACTTGCGGATGGACGGGGGTCTGCCGCCCGGTTTTCAGAAAGGTACCCTCTTCTAATTACCAAAACCTACTTTCATACCCACTTTTATGATAAATTTTGCGGAAAACAGCCCATTTTTGGCTATTTTTGCCAATTTCTGGATAACCCACCCATATTTATGGAAAATCTACCGAAAAAGGGACCCTTCTCTAGATAGTTTCGGTCCAAAAACCCGCCCATATGGGCGGCACATACCCGTACCCTCAACATGTTATGTACCCCCCTCGGGTTTAAAGATCAGCACAGCAGCAAATTTAGGCAGTCATTTACAAAGTTTTGCGAAAATTCTGCCCTTCTCCGACCAAACATTGACCAAATACTCCCCACATTTGGGCCTTAGTTCGCTGTTGGCGTCACTAGCTTTCTAGATATGCCCAGTTAGCAAATTACACTACAAAATTCCAGGTTTTCTAAGTACAAATGAACAACTGTCTAATTCAGACATTTTTCTTGACTATATACTTTTGTAAGAGTATTTTCCAGCACAACTTCACATTGAATATAAAAGGGCTACCCGATTCTACGTTTCAAAATAAATATATCCAAGTTATTCTATTTACAACATGTTTTCTACTGTTTTAAACAGCAGGCGTCAATTAAAAACATAAAAATGAATTTTCTTCAAAACAAAGTAAGTAGGACTATAGAATCTGAAGGTTCAATTTTTCAAAAAACCCTGCTATTTCAATCAAAAAACATGAAGAATGTTGTGGAATACCCAAGAAAGTCGTAAAAAACTCTGAGAATTGATGAACAAAATCTGAAAAAAATCTGATGATTGTAAGGAACTTTCAGTATTGGCCAAAATTGTCACTTTGTTCTGAAAAGTAGGTGTAAGCGTGTGTATTATGATAAAATCTTTAGGCTGCGTTCACACGATGCCGGCACATTTTGAAAACGGCGAAAAATGTGGCGGCAGTAAAATTTGAGCTAGCGTTCATACGATGCCGGAACAATTTGAAAATGATAGGAAATTTGACGGTAAAAAACTCTTTGCAAGACTTTGATGCCAAATAAATGTACCTACACTCTAAGAAGTTTTCAAAATCTGCCTGCAAAATATGCGCCGTTTTCGTGTGGGAGGCCTATCCGTCACATTTTTCACAGTTTTCAAAATATGCCGGCATCGTGTGAACACAGTCTTAGTCTCCTCCAGAATCTCCACCTAATGACTAAACAAATCTTTGGAAATAGAAATATACATGTTTGTGTGCATCATACTACCATACTATTTGAACGTATGTTCACTTTCAGAAGCAGCTCTATCCAGACAAGGCAATGGTTTATTGAAGCCTTTAAATCCAACAAGAAAATATGTTGTTATTGTTCCTTTACCCTGAAAAGAATTGCATACCGTTAAGTAGAAACTTGTGCCATTTACTTGAAAATCATATCGTGTTTCAATCATAGGGTACCCTCTGCTGATTCACGATTCTTATTCCATAAATGCATCAAACAATTGTTATCTTACCCTCCAGGGGGGATGAGCAGCCAACGGGGAACAAAATTGGACTTTTCAGCGCATAGTTGGTTCATTCATATAATGAAAGAATCAAGACTACATTAAGACTATTTTCAGTTAAATTTAGCGTTGATGCTGGGAGTAATCGATACCATTTCGTTGCCGCTTCAGAGTGGGGTATGGTAAAAATTTTTGTGACCAAGACAGCTGGAATTAAAAGAACAGCGTGCACTGGATCCTGCTTAAAGATGGCCTGAAAAGATGTCTCTACACTCGGTTACCTTGTATCTGGATGAAAGCAAAGGGCCGACTGCCCTCAGGCAGTAATGATGCTGAAAAAAGATGAAATTTGAAGTAACAAACCTTCATTGAAACAGGTCCCCTTTCAACCAACTTATAGCCCTCGAGTTCAAGTAGGACGCCACGGCATTCAGGGCTGACATGGATACGCAAGGCTGCAATGAACAAAGAAATATAAAAGCCGTTGCTAGCTAATGTTATCTTTGGACGCAACAAGTACAGTGATGATGGCACCAATAGAGGTGGTGGAAATCACGCTTGTTACAGGACAGTGGCGAATACTTTGCCAAATATTGGGGGCGAAACTATCGTTTCAGTAAAAGCATTGATAATTTCTATTATTTCCAAAAAATAGCTTTGTTCTACTAAATATTGGAGGGGGGCATCGGCCCCCTGGCCCACGCAAGTGCCCAAGTGTCCAGAACTGTTGCAGAACGTAAACAATTGCTAAAATCCAGCACAACTCTTCTGCATTTAGCTTGTCTTTGAAGAAACTCAAGGAAGCTTTGCCCCAGCAACCAAAATTATCTTGGCCTATATTTGCTCCAACTCAAAAATGCAGCTCTTGCCAACGTGTTTAAAAATAATAGATCACTGCAAAAAATGATGAAATTTCACCACATTTTTTGTTGGGGAAATTTTGGGGAAATGGACTCATTTCCCATAATTTCCCAAAGGGGAAATTGGAAATTTCCGTTTCCCTTAAATTTCCCAAAGGAACTTGTCCATTTCCCTTAAATTTCCATCCAAGAACTATGGGGAAATTTTGATACGTTTTGCTGTGGATGGAACAAATAAAGACACAGGTAATGTTAACCATCCTTCAACATTATATTTGTTCTCTAATAAGTCTGAAAACTCGATTCCGAGAAATATTATGTTTGACACTGTGATAAAATTGATTTAATGTCTCTATGTCACTTTCTGGGATAGCTTTTGCGGAGGATGAGGCTATAGAATTCTCTTACCTAGGCCACTGGACTCCATTCTCGATGCGTAATTGACGGTATCACCAAACAGGCAATATCTTGGCATTTTTAAACCAACAACACCTGCTACACATGGTCCAGAATGAATGCCAATTCTCAGTTGCAATTGGTCGTCTGGTTTATGTCTCACTTTAAAATTGGTCATGGCACTCAATAGATCAAGTGACATTTTTGCAATTTCACCAGCATGTTTGTTCCCTATTCGATTTGGAAGACCTGAAACTACCATATATGCATCACCAATTGTCTCCACCTGTCAAAAGAAATAAACAAGAGTATGGAAAACAACAGTTTGTAGCAACTTAGAAAACATCGAGATTTCAATTCTTAGGTGAAAAATGTAAGCATGTCATATTTTTTCTCATAGAATTAAAGGCGAAATTGTCATCGCTGGAAAGGTAGTACTGGGATAAATGTTCTAAAGGGCAGCAGCAGGGGTGGGCAAGCCCGCCCCAATTTTCTCAGGTCGGCATCATTCTTAAGCAAAAACGAGACAACGAAACTATTGAATACAACTCGTCGTCTTCCTGAAGATAGCTTAATGGCTGCTCTCCATATCCAGCGTTTTGAGCGCGCGGGCGCTGCGACCAAGATTGATTCCTCCGGTAGCGATCGCAAACGCCCGCGATGGGAGTTGAACTTGTTCCTACTCCCAAAGCGCCCAAAAATCGGTCGCTAGCAATCAGATTGATCGCTAAATTTCATCCATTGCGCATGCTCCTACTTGGTCGCAGCGCCCGCGCACTCAAAACGCTGGCTATGGAGAGCAGCCTTAACATAAACACACACTGAACAGCAAAGTTTACAATGGCTATATATACAGTTTAAATGGAAATTGCTAGAAACTCTTAGTGCACAAGCATTGTTCTGGAATGTTCTAGAAATAATGATAACAGTTTATAAAAGAAAACTTCAGGAATGTGCCACGGTAGGTTCTAGAATGTTCAAGTTGTATCTGACTAGAGTGTCCGTAAATCTAACAAAAACATCAGGTACACTTTCTGCCATTGCAATACCTTGTCCATCCCACAGTTTCAGGGCTGGCACCACCCTTAGATGTGATCCCATATATTAGTCCCATTTTCAAGCTCTCCATACATAAGCGTACGGAAAGAAAAAATCTAGGGGGCGGCCCGACACAAAGCCCATCGCTTGCCAACATTTTTGCCCGACTAGGGGCCAAAATTTGCCCGAAAGGGGCTGATGTTTGAAGATTTCTCCAAAGTTTGGGGCTACCGCACCCCGGCCCCCTCGTACGCTTATGGTCTCCATAAACTGCTTTCGTATAGGATTGCCAGTATCTACAGAACCGCGCGATAGATTCTAGCAAAAGCAATCTTCAAATCACGCGAGACAACCTAAACCTAGAGATCGTAAGCTCTCGTAGAAATTGAAGATTTCCACAGATACAGTAAAAACCCGCTTAAAAAAGCAACGGATTAAGGAGCCTCC
Source organism: Aurelia sp. 4 Dawson et al 2005 (assembly GCA_964019985.1). NCBI lineage: Eukaryota > Metazoa > Cnidaria > Scyphozoa > Semaeostomeae > Ulmaridae > Aurelia > Aurelia sp. 4 Dawson et al 2005. The sequence goes on along the minus strand of OZ026507.1, from coordinate 14,092,737 downwards.
AGGGTTTTTGTGACCAATGAGGCATCCTTTATATCAAGAACCACTACAGCAATGTATAGGAGCCAATTCAGCCTGTTACAGAAAGTCACAGGTTCTTTTATATGGGTTCTTACTGTGAATAGCCGAGTGGAGGTGAGTGGCCGAGTGGCTTATACAGTCTTCGTCGGAGGCCTGACATCACAACTCACCTCATCGTCCTTCAGAAGGGACGTTAAACTAGGGGTCCCAAGCCTGGATGCGGCATGCACAGTGGGCCTAAATTAGCTTACAGTAACTAGAAATCCTGACAAGCCCACTCAAAAATAAATTGAAAACGAACAAACAAAAAGTACAATTTCTAAAAAGTAATTGAAAAATACTGAATGGCAGAAAGATTAATCTCTCTGAGACAAAATGTGCTGCACAAGATGTTGTAAAAAAGGAGGAGAGATATATAGTTAAAAGAAATGCAATGCAGCGACAAAGCATAATGAACTTGTGGTTGAAAAATATTGTAGCATTCACCTTGTAAACATCATGGCATTCGACGATATTGTCAAAACAAGTATACAGATCATTCAGGAGATCTACAACCTGCAAGCAAAATCAGCTTTATAGATCAATCAATAAATGAGTCAATTAATCAGTCAATCAATCAATCAATCAATCAATCAAGAATTCAAGTATTCATTCAATCAATCAATTAATCAATCAGTTACAAATCAATCAATCAACCATTCAATCAATCAGTGAATCAATTAACCAATCAATAGAAAGAAACATTAAGTATGGTCTGCAAAACAGACAAAAACACTCGTTCCCCGTTCATCTCGCCACTCATTTGCATTGCTTCAAAATCAATGCACGCTCTTTGATCTTTGAAATTAGAATGGTGGTGATGGTAGTCAAGTTTCCTCAATAAAATCCTCATTACCAACTCGAAATAAATTCAGACTTCTTATTTATCCGGTAAGTCTTAAAATAGTTTCACTTCAGAAAGCTAATTAACGACAGCAAAGCAACAGCGTTTTTGGTTGATGAAAATTATTTTGTTTGCTCTATCCTTCATCAATTTGTGGTCTTTTTTGTAGAATTTTCGAATGTGCACAATAGTGATAGAAGCTCTAACGCCACTTGATCGCATCTCGTGCTCGTGTATAACAATGTATAAAAATAACGCTCGATCCAGGCTCTTTTGCAGAATAGCTAAAAGGTCTATTGTTTTGTGAAGCAACTTTTAACTAGCTTTTAAGTAATAATTGTACCTGAAACGGACTGCTTTCTGAAGCTAATTTCGTAAATCCTACGATATCACTGAAGAATATCGTGACCATCTCAAAGCTTTCAGCAGTTACACGTTCACCTCTCTTTAATACTTCAGCGACTGACCTGTAATGTAACGTAAACAAAATCGATCAACGGAAAGAAATATGACTTAAAGGACAAGTCCGGTGTTGGCATAACTGTTGAGCATTTAAAAGATTGCATTGTTGTGAATGTCGTGTAGTACTTTTTCAACTTATTCTCATTTTCTCCTCCGTGCAACTGCTTTATTTCAATCTGGGAACTGAGCGAAATGACGTCATTGTTTATGGCGTTATTTCGTTTCGACCTGAACGAGGCCGCCAAATGTGTTGATATGCCGCACACACTGCTAGCTTCTTTATCACACACTGGTACAAAATACAAAGTAGAGATTAAATTTGGCCTAACTTATGAAAAATCTTTTACGTGTGAATGGCAGCAGGAGATGTCAAAGCTTGGAAAGAACTCACGATTGATGTCCGGCAGCTAGGAAGATTGCTTTTTGACAATAACTTTATAAACCCCGGCATTATCCCTTTTTAACGACGCTCATACATGATTTTCCTGAGAAAGGGGTATATTTGAAACAAAATCCTAGGACCTGGAATCGCAAAATAAGGGGGGGGGGCATTTTACCCTTGAAAATATCTCAAAAACAGTTAAACGCTGTTGGAGTCGAGACCCAGAAAAATAGTGAATTTCAACTGGCTTGAATTGAAAGCAATTTTATACCCTAAATTTTCTAGGTGCTACTGTTCTCCAATAAAACAGATCAGTAATATGAATTGCAATACAAGTGCAATGGTTGCAGACTTCTCTCAAACTATTATTTCTGCTGTACAGATTTCTTCTTTAGGGATCAGTGATACTCCTTTTAAAGTGGGTTGCTTTCAAATATTTTCATTGATAAGGGGTCTTTCGCCAACTAGAAAGTCAGAGAAAAGGGTAGTCTATCAAATAGTATGGATGAGCGTGGTGTACCTTTCACAAATGCATTGCACCCATCAGATTGTAAAAACAATGGGCATATTGAAAAATGTGGGACAACATTAACAGTAGGTGTCCGTCAAACGGGAAAGTATTTGAGCAACATTGAAAAAGTCAATCTGCCAACCAACAAAGTTGCGTTGTAGGTGGATTTGCCGAAGTATCCGTGCCAAAATACAAAATAATGACTTTGCGAAGGAGACGAACGATGCATTTTCCTCTCTTCTTCGCAGAGGCTTCCCTTGTCTCCTGCACATGGGTAACTTTTAAGTGGCAGATTTTGTTGAAACAAATACGGGAGAGACTTAGGCAAGTCCACGTTGTAGAACAGAACTTTTAAAAACAGCAGAAATATCTATATTTTTACATTAATTCCAACAGTATTCAATCTGAGCAAACTAAACACAAGTTAGAAACAAAAAGAATCAAATTACCTGGGCAGCATACTATAAAGAAGTTGATCTGTTTTTAATTTTTCATCTTCAAGTTGTCTCGTTCTTTCTGCGACAAGTTCTTCTAAGTTATCTGTATATTTTTCCATCATACTGACCATATTATCCACCATATTCATATTTCTAGAAAAGATATCAATTTTAAAATCTTCACTATCAAACAAAGTTTCACAAAATATCGAGCAATTTCATTTACAGTTTTACGCAAGGTAGCATAGCGGGGTGAGTGGCCGAATGGCTTATACAGTCTTCGTCAGGTGACAGAAGTTAAGCTCGGTCGAGTGAGGTCAAACTCCGGATGGGTGACCTCGGAGGCCTGACCTCACAACTCACCTCGTCGTCCTTCGGAAGGGACATTAAACTAGGGATCCCATGCCTGGATGCGGTATGCGAAGTGGGCCTGAATTAGCTTTCAGTCGCTAGAAATCCTGACAAGCCCACTCAAAATAAATTGAAAACAAACAAAGGAGAATGCAGTTTTCCAAAATAATCAACATTCGATTTACTGACGGGTGGGTCAAAAAAAGTTGACGCCATGGGGGGGGGCGTGAAATAAAATGTATGAGGCCGATATTCAAAACTGAAATATTAATCATACAGTCAAAGGCTAACTTAGATGAGAAAATTTTGTTTGGTAAAATAACTCGTCATTTCGATGAAGAAATTAGGAAAATTTTGACGAAGAAGTTTGGGCCTAAATAGGGACAGGTTTTTCAGAGTAATATTATGAGTCTCTGTTGAATGAAGCACCACCATCAAGTCAAAGAGCACAGGGAAACAAGAGACTCATCACCATAAGTCTACAGATTTCCTTTGATCAGTGGCTAATCATTCTGAAAATGTCCCATGATTAGATTTATGCTGTCTCATCCCTTGTTTCCCAGCGTTCTTTGCCTGGCTGATATTACTTGGTCAAAAGAGACTCATAACATAAGTGGGTCCACCTTTTCAAAAAGACCTAGACTATGTTCTCGTACACTCCACAAAATCATTTCAAAGTCTCGTTTCAACTTACTTTCCTCCATTTATCTTTTTGAGGCTCTTCATGATATCATCAAAACGAGGTCGCAATGTGCAGTCTTCATGCCAACAACTTTGCATTAGTTCTTGATACATAATCCTCCCAGTGTCATGTAGAACAACAGGTCGGAATGGGGGATGCTCTTCACATTTCATCACACGAGTTATGATTTCTGTACCGAGAGAGAGCATACAGTAGTGTCCCGCATATAAGAAACACAAATTGAAGAAACACTAGACCTTGATTTTTAAAATAATACCCCCTCTTATAAGAAACTGGTGCAGGTCTGAAAAAGGCTTGTTTCATATTCAAAAACAATGCATATATTAGAAATTTGAAAAGCATAACAAATTCAGCTTTACAGTGGAATCAGACTGTACATATTAAAATGAAAACTAGAGCTTTACATGCAAATGAAGTAGAAAGCACTTTCCTGGAATAATCTTAACTTTTATTGGTAGTGAAAATTTACAAATACAAGTCAAAATAGTGTAGTTTATATGCCAATGGAGCTTGTGTCTCAGTAGTTCAATGATAGTACATTATTTTTCTAATAAGAAAGTTAAGAAACTTTACGCTGATTTGAACTTTAAATCTCATTTTGTAAGAAACAACTCAGACCTCAAACTGAAAATATTGTTTCTTATATGCGGGACACTGCGGTATTTCAATTTATCAAAACATTTTGTCAGGGTTTCTTATTGATCTGACAGCAGTTAAAGGACATATGTCAAAGCACAGCATCGAGGCTGAATTTTTATTGCAATGACCCTGTCATCAGATGCAAAAACATGGACCCTGTCATCAGAAAAAATGATAATCTGTCCTGGAGTAGAAATCCTGAAAATGATACACTGCTCTGTGGCACATCCCCATACGAAAAAATATGCAGCAGGCTCAGTCCTCGGTTCCCCTGTGCAAAGGATATGTAACTCACGCTTGTTTACCTCGCTTTTTAGTTTGTTTATGTCTTGGCATAAATTGCCACTCATTATTATTTAGATTCGATGAAAATGAACCTAGTTGGTTCGAAACTTTCGAATAACAAATAAAGACATGTTTACGTCTAATTAACTAATTTCTATATCTCAACTAAAATGTCTTAACAACTGGAAATGTCTTAACAACTGGATTTGTCAAGATAACATGAAATGTCTATAAATATGCAGTTCAATACAATGATTGTTGTAGCTTGCCTCATCCTTCGTTTCATAATTAAACTGCGTTTCCCATAAAACTGTCCAATTTCAAATACATGGCATAATTACAACCTCCCTCCGGCTGGCGCAGTGATTCTTTCTCAAAAAGTTCATAAATCAAAAGCTGCGATTCAAATGATAAAAGACATTGAAAAGTTTGGGCTTACCTTTTGGGTCTAGATTATCAAACATACAATAGGGTAAGTCTCTCAGGATGATTTCTTGAAGAATGATGCCATAGCCATAAACATCACCGGGCTGTGACAGCGTAAGACCAGGATCTCGCAAATGCTCCGGTGCAGTCCAAAATTGCTCTGAATGGAAAAGAGACAAATCTGGGCTTTGATGAAAGAAGAGTGACAGTTTTAGGAAGCAAACCGTCATTATCTTCGGCTAAAGCCAGGAGGTAAGATGACCCGATATGCTTTCATGTACCGGCTATCTTTAAAGTCGACATAGTTGCATTTAATGCAATTTACCGTAAAAGCTATATCAAGCCCCTAGGGCTTAACTAATTTCGGACACTTCAGAGTGGGGGGAGGGGACTTAAAAGAGATGGGTCTTATTCACAAAATTAAATTACAAGAATATGTATGATAGCTATTTAGTTCTTTTACTCCATATTTTGCAGACTTCTCAACGTAGCTATAATTTTACGAGTCAATACATAAATCCGACACAATTCTATCAAAAATCATATCAAAATTAACATGCACAAACTTTTTTAACTAAATAAATAGAAAATCCTTGGTTACCTCTGACAATAGATATAACTGGAAGGCCCGGGGGGGGGGGTACATGACTTGCGGATGGACGGGGGTCTGCCATCCGGTTTTCAGAAAGGTACCCTCTTCTAATTACCGAAACTTGCTTTCATACCCACTTTTATGATGAATTTTGGCGGAAAACGGCCCATTTCTGGTTATTTCTCGCCAATAACTGGAAAACCCACCCATGTTTATGGAAAATCTGCCGAAAAAGGGACCCTTGTTTAGAGAATTTTGAACCCAAAACCCACCCATATGGGCGGCACATACTTGTACTCTCAACATGTTATGTTACCCCTCCCCGGGGTGGAAGGGGGCTTAATAAAAAGAGGAAGGCTTATTTAAAATTTTGGCTCAGATGGGAGGGGATTTTTAGAGAGGAGGTTTGATGCAAAGGGGGCTAAATAGAGCAGAGGAAGGAGAGGAATCAAGGATCAAAGACAGAGCCTTGGGAGCAGATGCAAAGCTTGATGTCAATGGGTCAATAGCGACTTCTCCTAAAAAGATCATCATTTACTTCTATATATCATATGGGCGCAGATGTTAGGGCGTGCCCTCATGACCGAAAATATCTAAAAACGAAGTCTCCTAACTTCCCAGTCAAATTGCACGTACGTTGTGCATTGGGGAATGGGAAAAGAAAAGAAAAGAGAAAATTGCCTTGAAGTGCAATGTAGGTAAATTGTTTAAATTCCAAAGGAAGAGGGCTGTTGATGTACATAAAATGCGATAACTATTCTACGATTAGGGAGACTACAGCTCTCTAGCCCCCTGATCCCTATATCTTTGTCCATAAGGTAAGTCAGAAACATGTCCAAAAGTCATATCGTATTGGTTGTTCAACTATTCTACGATTAGGGAGACTACAGCTCTCTAGCCCCCTGATCCCTATATCTTTGTCCTTAAGGTAAGTCAGAAACATGTCCAAAAGTCATATCGTATTGGTTGTTCAACTATTCTACGATTAGGGAGACTACAGCTCTCTAGCCCCCTGATCCCTAGATCTTTGTCCATAGGGTAAGTCAGAAACATGTCCAAAAGTCATATCGTATTGGTTGTTCTACGCTCACTAGACTTGCTCTAAGTCTGTTCCTTCAGTCTGTCCAATCATTCGGTAGTTCGTGGCTCCGTCATTCCACCATTCCCAGTGAAAAAGAGAGATCGATGGAGTGATGGAATGGCGGATCCAGGAACAGCTGAGAAGGGAACGGTCGCACGGACTGACCGAATAGTCTTGAAGCAAGTCTATTCAATCACTTACGTCTATAATGGTAATCGTCTCCTCTGTCTGTTACAGGCCGTTGTCCGGATTTGAACTGGACCAAACCAAAATCTGTGATTTTGCAAACCCATCGACTATCTATGACAACATTTGACGATTTCAGAAAACCGTGAACTTTCATCTCTGATCCATGAATGTATTGCATACCCTATTGAAGAGAAAGGATATTGCATCATTGGCATATTTGATGAAGGGTTGTCAAGAAATATCACGAAACTCACACTACGTCCACAATACGCTCACACTACGTTCACAATAGTTGACACTACGCTCACACGATACCAGCACAATTTGAAACGCCATAGAAATGTCACGGGTAGGGCTTCTACCGAATGAGCCACAAAAAATGTTCCCAGTTTTGAAAATTCATAGCACCACATATTTGAATAATTAAAATTCAAGTTGAAAGCCAACCGAAGTATTTTTGTGATTTTCCTTGCTGTCTCACGAGCATTAAAGGGAGTGTGCAATGGTAAATAGGCTTCTCTATAGATAGAACAACGAAAATGCGCAAACACAGCATAGTTTCTTTAGCTATCGATTATTAACAACACGTGTGGGCCATCAATTTCAATGGGCTATTTTTAGATTATTAGATATTCTTAGATACAATAACTGTTGTTATTGTATTACATAATCTGTCCTTGCTGAACGAGACGTTAAAGCGATGTGTGATACTAACCCTAGCAACATCAAATGCAATAGACAACTGAAACATCCAATCCAATTTCAAATTATCATTGTGAAGCACATCCTGTGTAGGGAAGAAACAGAGACATTCTGCAACACTTGACATTAGTGGATAAACGGGAGGGAAATCACATACTTAAACCGCATTCACAAAGGCAGAGTTAAACCAGCTTTGCCTAAATCAGGTTAAATCTCAGCCAATCAAATGCATTCAGTTTGTTTGATCGTCCAATCAGAAGACTCCACTCGAAAACCTGGTTTAGTTTAGACTGGTTTTACTTGCAAGTGTGAATGGGGTATTAGTACTAATTACCAAATGGTCCGTAATCAAAGTCTAAAGAAGGCGGCAAGAAACTTTCTTTCAAGATGCTTTAAAAAGCCATTGTCACCCAGGATTCTGCGCGCACCGCGGGAAACATAACACAACACAGTTTGCTTGCTGAAAGGGGAAGAAAGGGGAAGAAGTAACGGCGAACTTTAATCAATCAGTGGAAAGGGAAATGAAAACGATGGTAAATATCCAGATTTAGCAGCAAAGTTTCATTGAAATTCTTGTCGGGTATTTGCTTCAAGCTTGCATCCCCATCGTATTGCTACAGACAAATATGTTTGGTTCCTCTTTTGCCTTCTCTATTGCATTGCACCAATAAATGCAGACTCCCAGGCTGTGACTCATTATAGCATATCTGCTTTAGCGATTGTTTACATTGAGACATGCTGAACTAGCAGCTACTGCAGTACAGATGCCTATTTTCCGCTTAGGCCAAATTTGATTTTCAGATAATCTGAAATTCGAAGATGTCCGCAAAGGCGCCTGGGTGACAACGGCTCTTTAACGGAATGCCTATCGACTCATTAAAGATTCGTAATTAGGACAAATACATCTTTGTACAACCACCAGGCCGTCATCTCTAGCATAATCGAAATGAGCACAGTTCTTCATTCACACTGACATAGTTAAACCAGCTTTATCTAACCAGTTTAAATTTCAACCAATCAAATGACTGGATTTGTTAGATTGACCAATCACAAGGTCCTACTTGAAAACCTGGTTTAGTTGAAGCTAGTTTAACTTGCAATATGAATAGGGCATAGGTTTTAAATCTGTGGGTGTCTATGACCTATTTCTCTGAATGAAAGGCTCCAAGGAAACTTTAGCTATTTTACAGTAAATCGGCCGTTGGACCATCATGGAATCTTCCATATTTTCAGAATTAAAGTGTTTTCTTCTTTTTTAAGAATTCAAGAAATTTTCAAAAAATAACTTTTCTTCTAAACGTGTTGGAGAAAGACAGACATAAATAATACTAAAATAGATTAGACAGCTAATTGTAATGAAACTTACCTGTAAACTGCCTTTGTTGCAGTATAATGTCAATACGAATATTTCAGGAGGTTCTACGCATGCTCCAACGAACGTGTTGACATTCTGATGCTGAAGATCACAGGCCTGCAAGGAGAAAGACTGTTATGAAGCAAAATGCATCTGGTAGTCACAACACAAAAGTCCTTTCAGCTATTCTACAAGGTGACTTAAAAAAGGCCCTGTGTTTGAAAGGCTTCTGATCCCTGAGTATATGAGCAATGATATTTCGCGACATCTGATTGAATGGCTAACATGTTCAATTATTTTTAGAATTTTCCTGCCTGAAATCGATCACTCCGGTCAGATTTTGCGAGAGATTTTTCTGGATTTAAAAAAACAATTCCGCTCAAGATACCTTGCAAAACATGCCAAAATTGGGAGCAAGTTTCCCGAATACATTTACCTTACAGCGATGACTTGAGCATGGTTTAGCACGTGCTTTCCTCTTGGGAAATGAAGAAATCAATTAAATAAAATCTTATCTTTTAAAAGTTGACATGGGTGAAAGGAAACAAAATTTTAATTGGTTAGCAGGCAAATCATACCTGTGTCTTTATCGTTGCTGCTTTCCACTTTACTTGCTTTCCTTTGCAGCCCTACCTCAGCTCAAATCGTTCATTCAAGTTTGCAAAGGCGTAATTTCAGTTTCTCTGTAAAAGGGAGGCTGTCCTCGTTTGGGGAACAGCCTCGCTTTTACAGCCTTGCTCAGCCTCGCTTTTACAGAGAAACTGACATCAGGCTATTGCACACTTGAATCAAAGAGCTGAGCAGAGGTAGGGCTGCAAAAGAAAGCAAGGAAAAGCGGAAAGAACCAATGACAAAGACACAAGAATGACTTGCGTAAACATAAATATTTGTTTCCTTTCACCCATGGTTTCGATCAAGCCTGTGTGTCGCACAGGCGACTTATTTATAGTGTGACTTATTTATCTTGATAAATAGATAAATGAACCATAAAAAAACAACAAGTATCAAGTATATATACTTACATTTTTCAGCTCCAGCAAGACGGCACGAGTAAGATCAATGTGATTTTTACGAACTTGCTTCAATGCTACTGCTCTTGACTAGAAATAATGATGGAAATTAAATGCAGAATCGTTCACATAAGTGGATGATTAAAAAGAAACGCTTCCACATTCCAGAAAATTACAAAAATGTGATCCCATGGAGGGTAACTCATTGTCTGATCATAAGGGGATGTGCGCCAGTTTTGGCACAGTTCTGGGTAGATTTTGGCACGAAAAGTCTGGGAATGAGATGTATTTTGTCAACAGAAATTCTGGGATTGGGGCCCGGGGGAACCTGAATAGGGAAGTGACCGGGGGTGTGTGGCAAATGTCTCCACACCCTGTACCCTGTGACCTTTACAGGGTGTAGAATAAACCCATCCTTATTTGCGGCAGGTACCCGTTGCTCCATATATGGAAGTTACCCCCTGGGGTTTTTGATATATAGTGAAAACTGAATTGCAAGTGCTAGCCATAGTGGGAGCCACATGACCATGTGTCCTTTCATGCTTTGGCTGACATAAATTATTGTACCAATTTTGCAGTTTGTTTTACAATCATTAGATCAATAAAAAAACGTACGCCGTAAATTCCAACTGATGTAAAAACCTGCCCTCGAGCCTCGTCATTTGTTGTTCCAATAGATGCTGTGCTACCAACATTTGACATCTGAAATACAAGATTAGGAGTTAGACTCACGATATAGTCCCATTTATCGCAACAATAGCAACAACAACAAGAATGACAACAACGACAACAACATTTTTCATTTTTGCTCAAACTGGGACTTAAGGACTTTCATATAAAAATATGAGACGGAAATGAACACGTTTACGTGTGCCCTCTGGAATGAGGCTGCAGAGTAGTCTCAAGCGAGACAAGCTACCCTCGACAGTTGGAAATTCTCCTTGCTGCTGTGAAGTTCGTGGAAGCCGATTGGCATCTACATCTACATCTATCGGGATAATCAGTCAGGCCCCTGCGGGGCATCACACTGATAAGGATCTGGTTATTGAATCTGCGATTATTGAATCTGGTTACTGGTCTGGCCTTTAAAATGAGGAATTCTTGGTTCACCGTGAAAGGTTTGCTGATTCTTGGATCAAGGAAACATTTCATCTGGATACTTGCATCTTTTGTTCATGGCTAATATGAATGTAAACTTGAACTTTGAGGTGTTTTAGTATTGGAGGCTCGAGCTGGCAACTTAGGCCCATCCATCATTGCCTGGAGTCCGTACAATGCTGCTATGGTTTCAATATCTAGTTATGAAATCGATAGGGGAAGCTGGACAATTTGGTGGAAAACGCAGTTTAATTATGAAACGAAGGATGAGGCAAGCGACGACAATCATTGTTTTGAACTTCATATTAATAGACATTCCATGTTATTTTGACAAATCCAGTATAAGACAAATCCAGTTGTTAAGACATTTCCAGTTGAGAGATAGGGGAAGCTTCGTCCCAGTTTTCAATGTGAACGTCCATGAGTCATAGAGCGTCCATCAGTCTATCAACAGCGATAACTACGAATATGCAATCAGTCTATATAGGAGTCATAATCGGATCCTTTCCAACCAGTGTAGCGCCACCGCAACAAGCACGTATTATCTCTTATTGGCGGCCATTTCGTTAACCATAAAATGGCGACAACATAGAAACTTCAAATGATGTATCAGCAAAGAATCTACATGTCTTCAACATGCCATCATTTGGTAGAAAGAAGTCCCCAGTTTGATCTGCTATAGATATTATATCATTAGGCCTCAAACTCTGCACCAAGGTACACCGAAGGAGGCTTGGTTCCTAAGGGGTACATAACATAATGACGGTTAAGGTATGTGCCACCAATACTAATCTGAGTTTTGGGACTCAATTTCTTCTGCATTTCAAAATCATTTCGGAATGCAGAAGATTTCAGAATTATCATTAATCATTTCAGAATTATCGGCAAAAAAGGATATCATTTCAGGATTTTCGTTAAACATGGATTAACAGGCTGAAATCGGTGAAAAAATAGCTAAACTGGGCATCCTTCGCCGACATTCACAATAAAAGTGGGTACAAAAGCAAATGTTGGCAATCAGAAGTAGGTAGCTCTCCAAGCAGCGGGCGGCCGGTACCTTTTTCAAAATCGGGCGGCAGATCCCCGCCCATCCCCAAGTCATGTACCCCCTTCGGGGGAAAAGATCCAGAATAAAATGTAAACAATGGAAGTTATGCAGAGAACTCACAAGTGATTTCCTGCTTTGTTCCAAACTCTTTTTAAAGTTAATATCTGCATAGTTTACTTTCCATTGCTGGCTCAATAAGGCATCTTCAAATTTCTTTTTCCTGAAGAAAATAAAGTCGGAAAGAGTTATTCATGGCAGGTCTGAAGGTATAGCGCTGAATGCTTTGAATTACCCTGTTAATCAAAGGGAACTGATGCAAATACAGTATTGTGTTACAATACTTTAAAATGTCTATCCTACCAAGGGCCAAAAACATGGAACAGTCTAGCATCTGACTTGAAATCCACTGACTATATAAACACATTTAAGCACAAGATCAAAAAAGATTTCTTCAAAATATATACAAAGAGAGGAAGATGACGTTTACCATAAAAGCTCTCTTAAGTACCCCTCTCTATCAAACCCTTCTCTCTAATAAGCCTCTCCCCTCTGAGTCAAAATTTGAAATAAGCCCCCCTCTCTATTACCCCCCCCCACTTATACAAAGTTCCAGAATTTACCAAATGTTTTCCATTCATTTTGCTACACAACCTCCTTGCATGTTAATTTTGGCATGGTATGGGATAAAAATTGTGTAGAACTTATGTATTTTAGCCGTAAAATTGTATATTAATTTTGCAAAATATGGGATAAAAGGCCTGAAAAGCTACCAAATGTATGCTTGTCACTAGATTTCGTGAATGACTCCCCTTTCTCTAATAAGCCTCTCCCTGGAAGGTCTGAGATTAAATAGGCCCCCGGGGGCTTAATAGAACTTTTGCAGTATCTTTACTATTTACATCGCAAACCCTTTCTTACACTCGATTCGGCATTATTCAAAACCATGAAGGCACAAAATTATCTATGTGTTGAACATCTTCAAGAAATGTTCGTTTCTCCCGTGTAAATTTTTCTTTTATTGACACCTTTGGAGGGAAAATAGTAGAAATCACAGCAAAAGATCTTTGCATTTCCAATGGTGTTGGAAGAAGAAATTTAGCAGAAACTAGAAATTCCCTTTGAAGAAACTAAGACGAAAGGGAAGTTTGCGTTTCTTGCATCAGAAATCATAGAAAATTGTGCCTTTCCTCTAAGTTTCCACGGAGAAAATTCTCATGAAAGTTTGATATTATTTGTTGTGAACTAGGTTACATTGAATTTTTTAATGCTATCATCCCTGCCACTTTAACTCGGGATATTCTTAGGTTTTTATTTTAACCTTATTTTGGCGAAATTTTACATACATACATACAAATATCTGTCCCTTTTCCCTGGAAAAGGTTCAAGTGCACACTCAGTTTAGAAAATATAGGTCAAATCAACTATACCTGTTTTGAATGTAAATGAACATAAAAATGAGGCCAACGATGATGAAAGCAAATACACCAATGAGGATGTAGATGTACGTGGCTGAACAGAAGACAAAAGAGAGCATTGAAACGATGAGCGATAATTTTCTAATTTCTCGCTCCCCGTACAGGTGCACTGAGGCTGCGTTTACACGGGGCCGTTAGACACCGTTTACACAAGGTCTCTCAAAATTTGACTGGCTCAGTTTGCAAGAGGGCCACTTCCCTAGGTGACCAAATGAAGATCGACTAAGCGTCCAAATATTTGGCCGGTTAGTTAGGTCTCTGTAAACGGGAATGCTTTATGGCTACATTTTTGGCAAAACCGGTTAGTATGCGCATATTATTGACCAATTTGAATGAAGCACCAGTCGTTTTGTAGCCGAAAGCGTAACTTAGATAGCCTCACGACATAGTCCCAGATATCGCAACAGCAACAACAATAATAACACCAACAACGACATTTTTTATTTTTGCTTAATCTGGAGCCTCCATCAGTCTATCAATAGCGATCACTACGAATATGTCATCAGTCTATAACTTAGATGTAAGAATTCACTTCTCTGAAATCAACAACACACAACTAGAGCCACGAGTTATTTTTCTGGAGGTTGGTTTTCGATGATACATTTAGGAGAATTAAAATCTCTTCATCGTTTCTTCCAATTTTCAGCTTCAAAAAAGGAACCGGGGTAGGCTATTCTTCCAAGGAGTAAAACGTGATGGCAAACATATCTTTAGCCACTGCACGCAGGCTAATATATCTTCCTTACACTTTAATGTACAAAGGGTTGGGTTGCTGGTTGCTTATTCAAGGCCCCGTTTACACGGGATCGGATCCAAATGGATCCGTACCCAAAGTGTAACGCATAGGCCTTGCGTTTACACGGGACTCGACGGATCCGAATCCATTTGGATCTGCTATCCGTACCCAAACGGGATCACTTTCGAAGGTGATCCCGTTTGGATCCGATCCCAAAAGGGTCTCGTGTAAACGGGTGGGATCGGATCCAAACTGGTACGGATAGGAAGTGACACGATTAAACTGAAAATCCTTTATTGAAATTTCAAAGAGGGGAATCAGAGATGAGACAGAGTCTATTAGAGTGAAAAATTTCAATGGATCTGATTAAAATAGGAGAAAAGGTTTACTAGAGCGCTGCTGAGAATCCATAAAATCCAAATGGATCCGATCCCGTGTAAACGCGAACAGTTCTGGATCCGAACCCGTGTAAACGCCGCTCAAAAAGTGGATCGGATCCAAATGGATCCGATCCCATTTGGATCCGATCCCGTGTAAACGGGGCCTAAGTTTCTTAAAAGTTGATCAAAGCAATTTTCATCTTGTCAATCAACATCATTACTATGATATTCAGGGAGCAAAATTTTTTCAAACGCCGGGCGTTTTTCTTTTGACTCGCCTGACATAACTCTAAAATGAGTAAGGTAGTTTAATAAATTGACTCTCCAGGGATTAAGGAATAAAACGATGTAAAAACACAATGATAAAAAGTTAAACTTACGTTGTTTATCAGTAGTAGTGGGACATAACTCATTATCAAATCCACACTTAGGCCTTCCCACAGGAGCTGTTTTAGTGTTTCCCGGCCAAATAATCGTAGTTTCATTCAACAATTCTAATCGATTTCCTTCGTTGTAATAATTGAACACTCGATGGTACCTTCCATTTTGTACGTTTTTTAATTGCAAGGCAGATGTCCTGTCACCAACGCCGTCGATGACAACTTTACCAGACGCACCTGAGAATCAAACAAAAAATTCAGGTTAAATTAAGGAAGATTATCTTAAGTCATGGGCAATAAGAAATAAAAAAGATGAGTCATTTAGCATGCTCTACAAGTCGTATGGCATAAGTTTATGCATGCACAATAAGAAACATGTAATGTACACTCACCGAATGAGTGTTGTTTTTGTGTCAAAATGGTGCTTCGCAGTTATAGCGGTATATCAGTGGCATACATCATATGCTTCTTATTGTGCATGCTTCAATAAAGATGAGTCATTTAGCATGCTATAAAAGTCGCATGGCATAAGTTTATGCATGTGCAATAAGAAACATGTAAGGTACACTCACTGAATGAGTGTTGTTTTTGTGTCAAAATGGTGCTTCGCAGTTATAGAGGTATATCAGCGGCATACATCATATGCTTCTTATTGTGCATGCTTCAATAAAGATGAGTCATTTAGCATGCTATAAAAGTCGCATGGCATAAGTTTATGCATGTGCAATAAGAAACATGTAAGGTACACTCACTGAATGAGTGTTGTTTTTGTGTCAAAATGGTGCTTCGCAGTTATAGAGGTATATCAGCGGCATACATTACATGTTTCTTATTGCGCATGCTTCAATAAAGATGAGTCATTTAGCATGCTATAAAAGTCGCATAGCATAAGTTTATGCATGTGCAATAAGAAACATGTAAGGTACACTCACCGAATGAGTGTTGTTCAAATAAATCTGAGTCATTTTGAGGCAGGCCAAGTCAAGCTAAGGTGAAACACATCAAATCAAGTGAAAAAATTCAACTGAGGTAGGTCAAGTGAACTCGGGCCAGCTCAAGTTTAGTCGAGTCGAGTCTGATGAAATATGGTGAAGCTAGGTGAGGTCAGCTGAGTTATTTTTCAGATGAATTCAAGCCAATAACATGTTTCAAAGCAATAACAAAAAAGAATTTGTCTTACCAACAAAAGAACTGTTGAAAATATATCCCATTATTATAGATGCGTTACGAGAATCTTGACCATTGGTCAGCGTTTTATTTAGGGCATACGCATACAGGAGTACGGCATCATGAAAAAAGGATGCATAGATCTCTACCTGGAATAAGAACAAGCATTGTCAAAAACTGAGCAAAAGGGACAGCGCAAAGTTTATTATATTACATGGCCGGTGGAGAAGAAAAATTTTTGGAAAGAAATCTGCTCGCCCTATATGACATCATTGCAAAAAATACAACTGCCCAGTAACCTTTTCCTAAAAAACTACATCTGCCCCTTATTCATGAAGAACAGATGTTGTATAGTACTATAGTATTATTGATGAAGTAGCCAAAAACCATAAGAAAGGCAGTTCTCTTCAAGAGTCTTTGTCAATGACTGATGAATCCTTCTTGCAAGAAGCTATCAAAGAAATTGGGCGTTAATTATACACATCTTTGCATGATTTCTCAATTTGCATAATTCACAATTTTGTCGTCAAGGTGAGCCATCGTGAATTTAAAAGTTTATCCTATCTGGAGCTATAAGAAAAGTCACTGCCCCATTCAAGCAGGTGAAATTTTGCACCGACCATGTTATAAAAAAAACTTTGCACTGTCCCTAAGGATACGGAAAAATGAAAGACGCAAAAGACTCTTTCAGGGAGATGTTATAAAATTAGCCAAGACCGATAGATTTAGAAGGTTTTCATTCAGAAATTTCTTCCATCGCTGATTCTCCTTCGTGAATGCAAAGATTTGCATGGCGCGATTGCCAAAGTTTTCATCAAACTGAGATAAAAATGGTTTGCAAAAAACATTCCCTTGCAATACCGGAGTGGATTCTACATACTATCCGTAAGCAAGGCCTGAAGAACAAAAATACACAAAGATCTCATATAAAGGTTTCTCTCACATCTTATTTCAAATCAGGTCGTTAAAAACGACTTTCCGTGACCAGAATAACATCAGACAAAGCTAACCAATAAGTAGTGCTGCTCAACGAAATTTTGAAGGTCTTCCTATGCAACAGTAAAGGACAAGTCCGTGGTTGTTGTAATAGTTGATTATTCAAGAGATTACACTGTTGTGAATGGTGTTTAGCGCTTCTTTTCAATTTTTACTAGTTTAATCTGCAAAACCACATATTTCAATCTGCTATGAAGTGCGAAACGACGTCATTTTACAAGACGCCACTTCATTTTGACCTGAATGAGGCTGCCAAATGTGTTGATATTATGCCACTCACGTTCCTAGCCTCCTTATCACGCCTTCGCACACTCGTACAAAATACAAAATGGCAACGATAATTGGCCTAACTTACGAAGATTCATTAACTAATTTATGAAAGTTGGAGGCATCAAAACTTAGAAAGAACTCACGATTGGTGTTCAGTAGTTGGTAAGGTTGCTTTTTAACAATGATTTTATCAACCCCAGACTTGTCCTTTAATACTTTCTTCCTCAGTTGTAAAGTTTTAAAATCTAAAGCTACCTTGTAGGTTTTTCAGAAAGCTGAATCATAGATTCAAGTCCCAGACGAAGTACCACATATCGGGCTTGGAGATGGACCAAAAACTGAAGATCGTGCAGCAAAAAAGGTTCACTTACTTGCTCCTGCGGGAGCATCGTTCTATAGAAAGGCGGCTCTGGCATTCTTCTTCTGACTTCCTTGGTGAAATTTTGATACTCTTTCGTTGACGGTACATACAAACTGATGTCAAGGAGTCCTTCGTATGCCTTACATACCATGGCATTTTCTGTAGCGTCTGTAGACGAATTACATGAGTCCAGCAGCATATCGTACGACACAAAGGCATATCCGGCACTGGTTAAACCAAGTTTGTGTGCAGCAAGCATTAAACTGCGCACCATGGCGCCATATCCGCCCAAAATGAATACTGAAAGAAACAGAAAGAAACGTAAGGAGAGCATCTAGCAAGATTTGGACTCAACAAGGGTTGAAATTTCTCATGTAACGGACCTCTTAAACCCCAGGGGAGACATTCAGCATCTACGTATACCATGATGGTTCTTCATGTTATCTTGGTATACGGGGGCAGGGTCAGTCCCATAAATTTTCAAGCAACCCAAAAATATCACTTCAGCTTCAATGCAACCCTAGAATATCAGCTCATTTTGGATCTACTGTACATAAACATAAAATAACGTAAGACAATGCAAACAGAGGTCAGGATTGCCTCAGAAATATGTAAATGCCTACATGTATATTGCCTACGTAACTCAGAAATATCAGTTCAACAATGTTTGATGCCAAAAGTATCATGGATATAATTTCGGTTCTATTTGGACTAAAAAATTACCACTTTTGGCGACATTCTAACCAAAAAATATTGGATTTACCTCCCTATATTTGCATGTACTGAGTGCCCCCCCCCCACTTGGGTCTTAGACTTTAGTTTATTACCCGAGCCTCGTTTCCTTATGTTCTAACGTCATTACGCTCTGGTTGCGATTAGCGCTTATCTTGCTTTAAGAACTGTGAAAACCTTGCACAATGAAAACTACCAAAAACCTACCATGGGCTTTTTTACTTGCTTTCGTAAACAAAGTTTCCAGCTGCGCATCTGTAACAGTTTCTTCGTTGAAATTTTGATAATAAGATATCATCATTCCATTCCTTTCGACGTCCTCCCGGACTCCATCTGTGATCGATGCCCAAAGAAACGATGAGGACGTCAAAATAGCAACCCGGTCCCACTTATACCATTTCATCAAACTCACGATAATAAGTCCAGATTTGCTGTAAACTCCGACAGTCCGGGCAAACGTCGGAAAGTTCTTCTTGTCCGAAAGCTCCTCAGACCCACATGCATAAGAAATAATTGGCATGTTCCAATGCGCGGCTAAATATCCGACTGCCTTGCATCCGGCTGAACACGCTGGTCCGATCAGAGCATGGATTTTCGGTTTTGAAGTCGAATAAAGATCCACAGCGGCGGTTAGGCCCACAGCTTCCTCGCATTTGCTGTCTTTCCACTCGAAGGTCAAATTCAAGCCGGGTAGTAATGTACGATCATTATTAACTTTGTCAATAGCGATAAGTATTGCAGACGCTAATCGCGGACCAGCGTCCCAGTTATTCCCTGTCCAAGGGATTGTCACTCCAAGTTTGACCTCTGTTGTTCCATTGAAGGAAAATGTGGCTTCGTATGAGAACAGGCACAGGAGAATCAAAGTCTTGAAGACGGCACTAATTATGCGAAAATGCATGACGCTACGGTTAAGGCAATGATTTGGCTAAAATTTGCAACGATTCAAGATTGATTTCAGAAAACCAGCCAGCATCCCTGTATTATAGCTTTCCTCCAGTCAAGGTTACCTTTACCTTTGTAAAAGTATTTTCTGTTAGCAACAAGGCCACTCGTAGCTGCTGCAATGAAATGCGACCATTCTAACAGTAAAAGTTTGATTCTGCCATTTGCATTTGCTTTACATGTTTGCTTTAAAACCCAACTTTCTTTCTAATACCTCTGCACCAAATAAAGACTTTCAAATTCATCAAAATTGCAGATTTTACTTCAATGTTTACAAATTTACACAGTTTCAAACATCATTTCACCTTGAATACTGATTCTTTGAAAAAAGAACCGACGGCATGTTGGCCTATTGTAAACCAAATGCGTTTGACTGCTACAAGTCTACCAATTCTTCGTTTGCTGGCATTCTGGGCTTTGTTTATTTCGGTTGCCTTAGTTACCTGTTCTGTCTATCGTGAAGCTATATATCAAGTGTACATTGTTGCAGATACGGCAACTTCATCCGTCGTATTTGCAGCAAAGATTCGCTTCCCTCGAGGAGCATAAACCTTAGCTACATTCTGATGTCGTCGGATTTGTATTTTTGAAAGCAGCAAAGTTCGTTTGCCTGTAGAGAGAATGGAAAGCACATTTAAAGTACGGTAAAATTAACGGCATACCACCTTTTCTTTCCTTTTCTTTCTATTGTATACCTTTTCTTAACCTCTACCTTACAATAGAGGTATTGTATACCTCTATTGTAAAAAGGGTTAACCTTTTCTTTCTATTGTATATATTTTATCATTGTAAATAGGCTTTTAAATTATGGTTTTTCATATTCTAGTGTCACTTTATTTTTAATTGTATATTGTAATTAAGTTTTTATCGGAGTGCCCCTTGAAAAACGGCTTCTGCCGAAGGGCCACCCTCCTTAAATGATATGAAAATATGAAATCTGAATAACAACGCTCCAGAAATGCGACGCACGAAAGCGTCGAAAATAGTTTTGTCTCGCCTTTAAGGGCTGGGAAGTCCATATTTCATTTGTATGTTACAAACTATGCACTAAGGGCCTGTTTATATGAGGAAAAACACCTCACCTGGCAGACCCGGGGCTGAGAGGTAAGATTCCACCTTCCAAAAGAATCCTTTTTATTTTCAGTTCGCGTTTACATGACGAACGCAACACCACCGGTATAGTGAAATCCCACCTCACCAGAAGTGGAATCTCACCTGGGTGAGTTGAAATTTTTCCATATAAACGAAATACCACCGGTATGGTGAGGTGAAATGAAATTTTTGGTTGATTCTCATTGGTCAGTTCATTCTGATTTCACGGAAGAGAGACTTTACTCCACCTCACCTCTCAGCCCCGGGGCTGACAGGTGAGGTGAAAAATCTCATGCAAACAGTCACTGAAATTTACCTCGCTTGTCAGCCCCGGGTCTGGCAGGTGAGGTGTTTTTCCCCATATAAACAGGGCCTAAGCAAGCAACACATCATACATGCCACAGATAGATTCGACAGATAAATTCTTCTGAGTAAACTATAACCAATTTCTGAATCCTCTTCACACATCATAAGGTATTCATTTCTCTGTCAAAATTTTAACACACCTATCCATAGTCCCAGATTTCAAAGTGGTAATAAAACCAATATGAAGTGACAGGCTACTAGTATTTTTTAGCTAATAGTATGAAATTCAACTACACGTATTCCGTTAGTAAGTACATGAGCGATAGGACACCCAGTATGAATTAGTTTGAAATTTATATCAGAAGCAAGCCACCTTAACTTATTATTTTTTGTGTTATGAACTTAGTTTTACTTGGTATACAACCACCGTTCATTGTTTCGTTATTTCGAAATTTTTTGGCTAGAGAGTCACCTTAAATGTAGAGCTGTACGATTAAGGTAAAGGAAGAAGGGTAAATCTAAAGTCCTGTCTGGCGGATTTTTTTTTACATGATTCAGAAGCTCAGTAGAAAGCATTACAGTTCTTGCATATTTATTGCTCAAATGTGAACAAGCACTCCTCAGCTCCTGAATCAAATTGACCAAAGCCGACAGACAGAACTATGGATTAACCCTTCTTGTTTTGTTATAAGGACATAACTTCTCTTAAAAACGTCCCTTTGGTTTCAGGGCAACTTTGCGGCTATGTTTGTTTTGAATTACTGGTTGAGAGAAGTTTTTTGTTGCATTTGCTAGAGCAACTGAGACCATTGTATTACATAATCTGCCCTTGATAGTCTTTGTACTTTCTTTAAGCTAGTTTAGGGGCAGAAACTTTCGCGGGCAGAAAGTTTCGCGAGAAGAAAAAATCGCGAAATTAAGGGCATAAACTTTCGCAAATGACGTTTTATCCCACAGATTTCGCGACATAAACTTTCGCGATCGAGAAAAAAGATACATTTTTCGCGTGAAAAAACTTTCGCGACTGAAGAAAAGTGAGGGGAAAAACACAATTTTCTATTCATTTTCAGTACTACTCACAGTCGAGGTAGCAATTTACAAGGTTTTCTAGCCCAAGAGACTATAGCCTGCGTGCATCCCCTACTGTTCCTTTAGGGTTGAAACTTCCCGTTGAATTGAATTCATTTTCTGGTGCTAGTAGGGTCTGCGAACCAGCGAATGAAAGCCTGTTCTGAGTCACGTGCTGGTTCCGCAAAAACACGGAACTTTCTTCATTGATTAATAAACAATCCATTGTCTTGCGAAGTACTTCATGTGGTCTTTACTTCATCCTAATTGCAAAATGGCCTTGTCGAAGAGCAAAATGGCCTCGCAAGACAATAGATTGTTTATTAATCAATGAAAATAGTTCCGTGTTTTTGCGGAACCTGCACGTGACTAAGAACAGGCTTTCATTCGCTGGTTCACAGACCCTACTGGCGTCAGAAAATGAATTCAATTCAAGGGGAAAGTTCAACTCTGCGGAAACAGTAGGGGATGCACGCAGGCTAAAGAGACTAAAGATCGGGGTGATTAAAAGCAAAAACTTGAAAAAATGTAAAAACTTGGATAGAAAGTATCTGCCCCTAAAGTAACAGTTCCAAATCTTACGTAACAGCCAATCAAGATTTGAAGCCTATGTTGCACAATTTAGATATGCGGCCGTACAGCTCAGAGATAGCCTGCGCGCAGACTTTGGGTCCACTGGGGAGGAGAGGAAAAAGGAAACTACAATTGTAGTATTATTTGTAGTTTCCTTTTTCCTCTCCTCCCCAGTGGACCCAAAGTCTGCGCGCAGGCTACTCAGAGATAGCGTGACCAAATTGCTAGGCTGCTCTTGAAACAGCGTATGGATATAATTTAAACATGATTGTGGTGATCAGTTTGAGAAAGCGACAGCTTGGAAAATTTTAAACCCTGATTATAACCATATTCAAGGTAAATTTAATTCATTGTATGCAATTGGGAAATTGTAGCTTACTTAAAATCTTGCTTTTCTATGGATGAAATAGAGCTAAACGATTACCGCTATGTCAAAGTCCCATGTGAAATTGGACATAGTTAGGAAAAAGTAACGTGGATCCGAAATGTGTTTTCACGTTTATAAATTATGTAAACTAACGCCAAAGCACGAGGACCGCGGAGCGATCCAAACAGTGGATGGGCTAAGCAGTGAGCGCTAAGTTAGGGTAATTTGGGGGTCTAGGGGTAAGCTCATTCATTGGATTGCTGGAAAACGCCCTTTTCATAATAACGTGAAGAAAGTTACAAGCGTCCAATGGAACAGATAAATTCGGCTAACGTTTGTTTACACCATTTTTAAGTCATGTGATCAATGTCTCAATGAAACATTATTTTATTTCTCTGACATATGTCGTGCCATGCAAAGTTGTGCCTTGAGAGCAGTACAGTAATATCAAAACTCCCAAAAAGTATCGTCACATGACTCGAAATGTGTACAAGGCTGCGTTTACCTTGCATAATCTTTTGTAAGCGCGTAAACACTCGTCCTGGAAGAAGCCATTTTAAAACTGGCCCAGCCTAGCTTCGCAGACTATCTGTACTTGCTACAAGTCTCTCTCGCGGCAACATCGGGAGAACTAGAAGTCCTTTCGGCAGTGCATTATAGGGTTGGAAAAGGACGTTAGCAAGGCCTCGTGGTTAGCAGAAGGTCTTTGAACACACTGAAGTTAAAAAGTTAATTCAAATAAGTTAATTCAAAACGGTAGATCTTTGCAGATTAGTTCATTCAAAATTTGCACGATTCCTTTTAAATATTCGGAGCCTTTCTTGGCTCTGTTAAAAAAACAAGTCAAAAATGTTTGGTCTAAAATTAGCAGATAAAATAAAGTTAATCTTCAGAAATATTATCACAGGTGGAAAAATATTGTACACCAGAAAGTAAGCAAAAAAGAAATGAAAATGCCGAGAATAGAAAAACCTAGTTAGACAGAAAAAGTTCACATAAAATTTAGACTTGCTCCAAGTCTATTCTGAGATATATCAGCACTAAGGAACATAGTTACTTCTGCGGGGGCGTAAACTTCGTAGAGGACGCTGCGAAGGAAAAGCGAGGGAGAGGGAAACGGAATTCCGTTTCCTTCGCATTCGCTTTTCCTTCGCAGCGTCCTCTACGAAGTTTACGCCCCCGCAGAAGTAATTATGTTCCTTAGTGCTGATATATCTCGGAATAGACTTGGAGCAAGTCTACATAAAATTAATCTTTCTGACAGCATAGGGGAAAAAACTGGTTGTAAAAAATATTGACTGATTTCATATAGCTATGATCTAAGCAAGCTTAGTTAAACTGAAGCAGCTGAAATTCACATCTGCGGCAGTTCTTTGTTGTTATGTAAAAATGAAATAAGCACTTTAGCTTCGATGGCTCCAGAGTAAATAGGAAGATTGAGTAATATAAAGGAAAAGTAGAAAGTCGTTTACCCCAGTAAATACTGTTAATCTGGGCAACTTTAATTGATTTTCATTAAAGGCGCTGTACGAGCCAAGCCTCCAAAAAACGATGACTTTATCTTCCTAATGCATGATGCAGTCAAATAGCATCAAATACATTACAAATAAGTAGATGATATCTAATAAAAAGCTTACAAGTTTTAAACTGGAATATATCTCTTGACCTGTTCATGCTGGCAAAACAAAGAAAACGTTTTCACGAGGCATCACTAAATAAGCACTATTTTCATATAATTGAGCAATGGAAACAACGGGTAGTCGTCAAATATAACCAACTTTTCAGCATCTGTAAACAGCGTTTTACAATGTCAACGTGCAGATTGAAGCGCTTACCAATTTTTGCCACGATGACCCCTGTCTTGCTTATATAAATGGGGTTTGAGACATTCAGGATTTATTTCAGTTGCAGGGGTGTCATAAATGTTGAGATGAATTAGAAAATATAGACAAATCATTACGATGTGGCAAGTTACACATGCTGATGTTGTAAGCGTTGCTTACAAATTCTGAGAAGTTGATTCAGATTTGTCAACCCCCCGTTTTCGTTTCCGTTTCTCAATTTCATCAAGCTAGTATTCATTTAGTAACTGCATTATTATGCTTTCAGAAGATGTTCTATTTGTTTTGCTAGGATATGCAGGTCGAGAGACATTTGAGTTTAAAAGTGGGAAGCCTTTTATTAGACGTCATGTGCATGGTCAGTTGGTTATGTGAATGGTCTGTGCATGGTCTGTAGAATTAGCCAGTGAAATCAGGTCTTTCAAGTGCAAGCAGGTCTTTATATACAGTAAATCCCCGCATATAAGAACCTACCAAAATAGGAACCTAGAGGCTGTTTTTCCTGAATTATGTACCTTGCAATCCACCTTTTCAAGGTTAGAGGCGCGAAAGCGGAAGTCTTTTGTTGTTAGAGATATTGTATCTGTGAGTCCAAATTTCTGTTCTACATACAAAGGTTAGCATAGAGGCAAATTTTCACTTTAATATCTGTCTTTGTTTCGAAATTATGGCATTATGAATAATTGGAACTCATAAGGGCTTTGACCGTGAAATCAAAGGTTGGACAAAAATTTGTCCAAACATCTGATTTCACGGTCAAAGCTCTTATGAATTCAAATTCTTTAAATCGCCATAACTTCCAAACGAAGACAGATGTGAAAGTGAAAATCTGCTGCCATGCTAAAGTTTGTACGCAGAACAAGATTTTAGACTCAAAAATGCAAAATCTCTAACAACAAAAGACTTTCGCTTTCGCACCTCTTACCTTGAAAAGGTGGATTAAGAACCTGTTTTAGTTTGATGAAACATAGGCTCTTATGGTAGGGGTTGTAAAATTGATCTTTGATTGCTGTCATTAAGGTCATTGCGGTCCCAGTTGGCTTTGAAAGTTTATTCTCCTGCCCAATTACTTGCTATGTCCAAAAGAACTCTTCCAAGACAAATAATGTGGCTGAAAATCTTTGTGAGACTCTCAAGGAGACCACATGAGGCACCCTTCAAATAAGAACCTGTATACCTTGAAATTAGTCTTAGTACCTTTGAAATAAGAACCAATTTCAGACTGACTCTTAAAAAAGTAGCTTCCTATACGCGGGGATTTATTGTATTTGGTACACAGCTCGATTTCGAGCAAGAAGCTCTAGATGCTGGTAGGTTAAGCACACGAAAGCCCACTGCATGCTTAAGAAATTCAATGACACGTGCCTGTTGTTTACTAAATTGTCGCCAAGCATACAGATCAATTTTGAACAAATGCATAGCTTTCAATTATCTACCTGCTGATTACCTAAAATTGTATTAACGTTTGAAGCACCGCAGCGGGAGAGCGAGTCAAAAAAGGTAGCACCTTTGGCGGATTGTGGAATAAGAAGTACAGTGTAGATTTGTTATTGTAGACTTAACCCTGTATTATGGAATTGCGAGTGAAGCGAGCAGAAAATTTTTTATTCTTATGTTGGCTAAATCGCACCAAGATGTCACTTATTAACGCAAGAATTTCATTCCTGTTTCTTTGTAACATTGACAAGCCATGCTGCTACAAGTGTTGGAGCAAAATGAAGCTTACCCCCCCCTCAGTTTCTCAACGGATTTGGAAGAATCACAAAACTCATCTCTGGAGATGATCGCGGGACGGCCGCCCCCCCCCCCCGGTGACCCTCCTGGCTATGCTACTGCCTATATAAAGAATCTAAAATGAAATTAAATGAAAAGATGAGTAATTTTACCAAACAAGATTTTCACATCTGTACGTTAACCTTTGACTGACAAATTAACAATTCAATTTTGAAACTCGGCTACCCACCCCTTGTTCCATAGCTTGCCAAACGAAGAAATCTTTTTTCTTCAACCCGTTTAAGATCAGTTCATCAATAGCAGTGTACAGTACACCATTTCGTGGTAAACAGCCTAAAATAGACGTGAAAATTCCCTGAAAATTCATTTCTCTACAACTGCTAAATATGCTCAGGAGTAATCGATAAAGCAGAGATCTTCATATCGCAAAAGTACATCTCGAACACAGAAAGAAGGGCTTCGGATATTCCAGAATCGAAATATGGAATGACATTCCAGTTGAAATCAGAGAACTGTCATCGTTAACCCTGTTCAAGAAAAAGCTGAAAGGGGGTTTACTGAACAACGGCAATTTGAGATAGCACCCCCCTTCAAGAACGACTCCCTGGAAGATCAGTGCCTTGAGGATTAGACATTCTTCTTTTTCTGTAAATATGATTGTATTTAATTATTACTTAGATTATTTGGTTTATGTATCACTGATGGGATATCGTTATAAATGAATAAATTAAAAAGCAATTTAGTAACTGAGTTTTTTGCACATCCTGGATGAAAAAAACTGCGACTAAATGTTCTCTTAATTCCAACTTCTGAACAGTGACAACAAGCATAAACAGCATAGGAATCAAAATCTTTGAAAGAAAATTGCATTATGATTGCTTAGTTCATCCCTTGTTTGATTTAATGGCTTCAAGGGAGCATCAGGTATTTGGTTTATCTGTTCTTTGCCAATCTTTCTTAAGCCTGGTTTTCATTAAATCGTAAATTATCCCCGATCATTATCTTGCGGCATCGGCGATGGTCGACTAAGGCCCTGTCCACACGCATCCGGATCTTTTGGAAAACGCATCTTTTTTTATCCGTTTTGGGTTCGCGTCCACACGGAGACGGCGTTTTCGGTCACCGAAAACGAAGCTTTTCGAATACGCTCTCCAGAGTGGCTCTTTTTGAAAACGCCGTTTTCCTGTTGTCGTGTGGACGGGTGAAAATGGAGCTTTTCGAAAACGCTGACGTAACAGCGTCAATTTCTTTGGGGATCACACGGGGGCATGTAGCTTGTCTGTTTTCTTTTATCGAAGTTCTAATGTCGAATATCGTTATCGAATATCAAATTTTACTTTCGAAGCGAATTTTGAATGTCACAGCGTTTTCGTGTGGACAGGGATATTTTTGAAAACGGTCCTCGTGTGGACGCGGATCTTTTTTATACGGATAAAAAAAGATGCGTTTTCAAAAAGATCTGGATACGTGTGGACGGGGCATTAGGCAATTTTCGGCGAAGAATTACGATTTAATGAAAACAAGGCTCTAGACGTCAATTACTTAAAAATAAGCTTTTTAATCCAAAACTTATCACTTACTCGCACCATAAGACCTTCCTAAAATTGCTAAAGACTAAAATTTGAAAAGAAGGTTAATGATTAAAAGTCGAACGGCTGTTGACGGGCTGCCAAGTTGTCGTTGCATCGTGCTGTTATGTTAAGATAAACAAATTATTTAGCCTTATACTGGTCCAGTTAATTGCAATGAAATACATTATTTTGTGACGAAACAACACTTAGTTTTGCAAAGCTATAGATTTCCATTGGAAGTCCTCTTTTGATCATATACCTTGGTTAATGACTTTTTATCCGGCCATTTGTTGGCGAGCAACCAGTGATCAGTCAGTAACCGTCAACTAAAAAAATATGCTTCGAATTACATTTTTAAAATCACCAGATTCGATGGGAACAAGAGATTTCGTTTTCCGCAGTAAAGGATAAAACGTATTTAATCCAAAGCCGCTTATATTGAGCCTCGTTTTCATTAAATCGAAATTCATCGCCGATCATTGTCTTACAGCATCGGCGATAATCGGCGATGCTCTAAAACAATGATCGGCGATGAATTATGATTTAATGAAAGCCAGGCTTTAGGTGGTGATGATGTGATGGTAGGTAGGTAGGTAGGTAGGTAGGTAGGTAGGTAGGTAGGTAGGTAGGTAGGTAGGTAGGTAGGTAGGTAGGTAGGTAATTGGGGTAAAAATTTGCCACGAAATAAAGATAAAACTTACAGTGGTAAAAA
This sequence comes from Aurelia sp. 4 Dawson et al 2005, assembly GCA_964019985.1. Classification (NCBI taxonomy): domain Eukaryota; kingdom Metazoa; phylum Cnidaria; class Scyphozoa; order Semaeostomeae; family Ulmaridae; genus Aurelia; species Aurelia sp. 4 Dawson et al 2005. Next base: position 14,063,860 of record OZ026507.1, on the reverse strand, counting down.
AGATGAATAGATAGAAAAATGAAATATTTACAAGTTAAAAGTACATGTTAAAAACATCCTCAATTAAAGTGGCAGGGATAGCATTAAAAGATCGAGTTGACCTTGATTCCTAAATGGTCCCCTTAGAGGTGGCTGAAAACAGGACAAACATTATAGTTTATGTGCTTTTGGTCCTCTCATCACACGGACCCTTCAAGCGACGTTAATACAATGCTCAACCAAAGATTCCTTTTTCATGAAGTCCTTTTTCGTAAGATATGAAATAAGGATACATTCTATCATGAAAGAAGATTTGAAAGTCGACGGAAAATTGCAAAGTCAGTGCCTTTTGGCGAGAACAGTAATGCATTTTAAAGAATATGCTTAAAACATGATTTTCGCTGGGGGGGGGACTTGACTTTCAATTGTACGTGGGTGTGCACTAAGAGATTGATTTTTTTCTGGTGGCTTAGGGCTTTACACAAAATCGGCGAAAAAGAATATTCCAGAACGCAAAAAAGTCACATAAAAGCAAATAAATAACACTTTTGACAACCAGCTTTAGAAAAATTGCCTTCTGTTGATACCTGGCTTAGTAAAAGACGGCGAAAACGATACTCGGAAAGGAGTGCACATCCTGTCAGCAAAGTATACAAAGTACCCCAACCGGGATGATTTTGCTGTGTGGCGTTATATATCCTACCGACAGAGGAGGAACTGCGTAAAAAATGACGTCATCGAGCAATCGGATATAAGGAAGTGTTTACATACATAGGCCTTTGAAATGATAAATCAAGAGTTTCAAGGCCAAGAAACAAAATATCAAGTGTCGCTTAATTTTGGGATCTGTTGCGGGGAGCTAGGGGGGGGGGGCTCAAAGTTACACGTTTACTTGCAAGCATACGCAGTTTTGCTCTGTCGATCCTTTCTTCTGTAATATCGAAACTAACATCATGGAGTAAAGCAGTAAAAAAGGCGAAGGATAAATTTGTATGGCCATCTTCTGAGACTTTCAGAGAAAGCACTAGCAAATGAAGCACTAGAGGAACCAAAAAAGATACTGAGATCCCTAGAGGAGGGCAGAAAATCATGTGGATGAAACTTATTGAAAAGGACTTGGAGAAAATCAAAGTTAAAGTAAACCTAATGATCAAATATAGTCACAAAAACACAAAAAGCATTGAAGTTAGTACTCATGCAGAAATTGCAAAGTGCAGACATGTATGGAATCTTGCGGTAGACTGCGCAGTGTCCGATGCGGACGGAGGAGCGTAACAGAGAGAGATAAGGAGAGAGAGATAGAGAGAGCTATTCTATCTCCTAAGTGAATAAGAATGTTATTTTCTAAAAGAATTTATTCTTGTCAAAAGTAAACTGATAACGGACAAGTAGTAAATAAGCTCATACAAGGTGTCCTCCGGAGATTTAGGCTGGTATGCTGCACGGTGTAATGAGTAAATCGTCCGATTTTGATTTACCCACAGCATGATAACGAGACTCGATATGATAACGAGATCAATATCTCTCAAAACGAAGCTTCCTAACGAAAGGTTTGAATCAAATGACAAACCTTATCTTTGGAAAATGTGTTTTTCAGGTTTCTAGAAATGACAAAATATCTTCTTATCAGTGAGAGCGAGGTCAAATCAGTGTATAGTGGGTGTAACTGAGCGAAATAGGGAGATTCTCTTTTTCATTAACAGAGGCTTATCATTTTTATATTATTATTATTATCTTCAATTTCTTATCATTTTTACATTACTATTATCAATTTCTTATCATTTTTATATTATTATCAATTTCTTTTTCGTTGGCTAAAATAACTGATAGCTAAAAATATTTAGCTAATTAAGTCTAACGAAAATTTAAGTTCGTGGCAAATTTAGGATTTCAGTCGGCTCGCGGCAAATTTAAGATTTCAATGGCTGCATAGTTCATTCTTTCTTGTATTTTTATTTTACATAGTGATCTATATTCAACACACATGCAAAACTATACAAAGAAAAGGAACTGTTTCCAAAAGCTCAAGCACCTTGCTTTCTGTATTCACAACAAAAATTGCAAACTTCCATGAGAATTTTCTCTTTCATGAGAATTTTCTCATTCATGAGACTTTTCTCTGTCCGTGGAAACTTAGTAGAAAGGCACAATTTTCTATGACTTCTGATGCACGAAACGGAAGCTTCCTTTTCGTCTTAGATTTTCAGAGGCAACTTCTAGTTTCTGCTAAGTTTCTTCTTCCAGCACCATAGGAAATTTAAAGATATTTTGCTGTGATTAGAACGTCCGTTTATCCTTTTAAAATCATCGAAAATTTTGAAAAATTTAATCATTGTACATCGTAAACCACTTGAGGAGAGTCGATTCAATCATCAAGAAATCATATTTTATGAAGAACTACAATATGATGGCAAGCAGAAATCTGTAGCTCTTTTAGTCAAGGATTTAGAAGTTTATGACGCCATAGCCTCAAAATCAATAAATTCCACCATTTTGAGACTAATCGAGATATCAGAAAACTTCCACGGCAGATTGACAGCAAATTACCTAAGTTCCTTCCAAGCATTTTAATTCAAAGAAAAATGCAATAGGATTTTAAGTGCATCTTTTTAAAGATTTGAGCTCTATGCTGAAAGTCAGTTTCCAAATAAAACCTTTGCTAGCATTAGTATTTTCCTTATTTTTCGTCTTAATACGAGTGAAGACAAAATTTTACATCACTGAGTTGGCTTTTGACTGATAGATTGATATTTTCGGTTTTAATGTCGGTGAGGTACTCTTTAGTTCATGGCCTTCCAAACGTCTAAACATCTTTTTGACTCACCCAAAATTTCTCCAACAATGATCTACAGGTCTATAAACCATGAAGCGCCTGAGTATCTTACAGGACTGTTCCAAAGGTTATCTGAAACCAGCGCTAGACAGCTTCGTAATACCAGCACTGACCTTCATGTACCATTGCTAAGAACTGCATGTGGCCAAAAATGCTTCTCTTATGGAGGAGCTAAACTTTGGAATGATCAAAATAGAGAACGTAAGATGGCAAATACTTTCACCCAATTCAAATCGTCACTGAAAAATGACAAATCCTGAGCATTGTCTCACATCCCCTTTTACTTTCATTACTTTTGTATACATATTATTATCTCGAAATTGTAATTTTGTAGCCTATTTTCTTTTGTAACAGGGCAGTTTGTAAATCAACTTCACTTTGTGTATTGAATACTTACCCTGTATAAATATTATAAAATAAAAAAAAATCTAAATTTATATCAGAACTCACCCACAAACAAATAGACGAGTTACCTGTCTCTGATAGTACAAGAAGTTGTAATTTCTTTGTAAGAAGTTCACTTGGATTGTTGACAAGATTATTCAAAAATGCGAAATTCATCTGTTTCTGAAACCATCAGCTTGCTATTCCTTTTCAAAGTCCATTTCAAGGTTCAGCTGGTTATACTTACTTAATACTTACTTAATTTGCCTTGAATATCTAGTCATTTTTGGTGTAATGATCTAAATATTATCGACACAAAAACAAGGAATGCAAAAGTACGAAATTTACCTGTTTCTGAAAGAATACAGTGTCGTTCGCGTATTCAGGTAGCTGAATTGTTGTGTCTTAGCCGCGATAACAATGTTCAGTGAATGAATATTCTACAGAATATAACAGAAGAAGTATATTAGTCTCAGGGGGTAATGTAGTGTTGAAAGATGCACCTGCCAACAAGCCAAGCATAAGACTCAAGCCTTTAAAAAGGTGGGTGTAAAATTATATTAATTTCTTCTTTGATTTAAAGTGCTTGAAAGGAACTTTGGGCAATGTGCTGTGAATCTGCCGTGGCAGTTTTTTCTGGTATCTCGATTAGTTTCAAAATGGCAGCATTCATTAATTTTGAGGCTCTGACGTCATCAAATTTCCAAATTCTCAACCAGAAGAGCTACAGATTTCTGCTTGCCACTATATTGTAGACCTTTACAAACTATGATTTTCTTGAAGATCGTATCAATATTCCTCCAGTGGTTGAATATTTACGATGATTTCAATTCTTAAAAAATTTTAAATGAATTTTTATAAAAATAATCAAAATGCTGCCATTTTGAAAATAATCAAGATAAGAAACAATAGATCTTTTAGCTATCCTGAAAAAGAGCCTAGATCGAGCGATATTTTTATACATTTTTATACCCAAGATTCGATTGAATGGCGCTAGAGCTTTGATCGCAGTTGTGCACATTCGAAAATTCTACAAAATGTAATGAAATATCGTTCGATAAACATTCTTGTTCAGAATTCAGAATAGCTAAAAGGTCTATTGCCACAGCAGATTTACAGCAAATTACCCAAAGTTCCCTGCAAGGAGTTCAGTTCGTAGAAAATATAATATAATTTCACACCAGCATAGGTTTCAAATCTTCAAAAAGCTGGGTTTAAAATTCTATGACCTATTTCTTTGAACTGAACGGATTCAACGAAACTTGAACTATTTACAGTAAATCTGCCGCTGGGCTTTTCTGAACTGTTCAATATTTTCAAAATTACAGTGTTTTTCTTCTTTTTTAAGAATTCAAGAAAATCTTCGAAAAAAACTTTAACCTATCGTAATTTCTAAACGTCTTGTCGGAAGATCAAATAATTTTCAAGAAAATCATAATTTATGGATGCCTACAATATGGTAGCTATCAAGCAAAACTTTTTCACTCTTTTGGTTTGTGATTTAGAAATTTGATGACGTCACATCATAAAATGGGCTGAAATATAAAAAAGGTAATTTCGACAAATAGTCAAGATTTCTGAAAAGTCCAACGGTAGAATCATAGAAAAGCGGCTAAAGTTTGTTTCAAGTCATTCAGTTTAAAGAAATAGGTCATTGAATTTTACAACCGCCTTATCTAGTAGATTTAAAGATTTGGAGCCTATGCATTTTACACTCACCCTTTTATTGATTATTTCAAAATTTGAGACATGTGCTATGTTTGACAGATCAACTCTGCCCCCTGTAATCGAACTTAAGCGGTCTGATCAGGATAAGCAAAAATTAATAAGCGCCATCTAAGAGCATGAAAAGAGACTAAAGTGAAAAGTGATCATTCGTTTATCAAGGCGTTGACTTGGCAACAATGTTTAATTTGATTGTTACTTAAAATAACGCGAATCAATTGAATTCTCTATGTTGACAAAATAACATTGTAAATGTTGGGAAATAACAAAACTGCGGCTTCTACAAGTCAAGCAAATGATTCGGAATTGATATGAAAGTCGGAAAAACTTTAAGCTAAAGTTACCTATATTCCTATTGGCGCAGAGATCATAAGAGGAAATATGGTCATGCATATTACAGCTATGTTCAAGCTCCCGTTAGTGTTCTTAAGCGACTTTAAAAAGATATTTGTTTACATTTAAAAACATTCACTCAAAGGAAGAGATCATGACCAGGCCAAAAGAGCAAATATTATTCAAGAAACATTTGAAGGAGGGCAAGTGAAATTAGTTTACTAAAAAAAACGTGAATCGCTACTTTATTGATTTCTTCATCTTAAAATGATAGAATTGTGACTGAAAGTTGCGGCTCCGATGAGGAAAGCAAATAATTCGAAATTGATATGAAGGTCGGAAAACCTTTAAGCTAAAGTTGCCCAATTTTATCAATAGTTAACGTTTCTTTCTGACATTTATGACCAAACCAGATGCTTAACAGACAAAAGGAATTAATCTCTGGTACCAGCTAATCATTAGTGCTTCTTGCAGCATGCTTCAATACTAGGAAGCCCTAAACAGAGCGCGATTTGCTTATTTCAAAGCCAGTCACGAAATTAAGCCTGGTTCCATATGATCGTAACAGTCGGCGACGCGTCGCCGAGACAGACTCGGGGACACATCGGGGACAGCTGCGTTAAATGAAAACATTTTCTGAACGACGTCGCCGATCAGACGGGGAAAGTACGGGGACGCATCGAAAGGGTTGAGATGAGTTTAGAGCCTGGTTTCCATATGATCATATCAGTGATTGTTTCCATATGTCGCCGGCTGATCAGGGACACGTCGCCGATATATCGCAGTAGATCACCGACTGTTACGATCATATGGAAACCAGGCTTTAGTCACACCTGGAAAAACAATTTAGTCTATGATCTGCGTGCCGAAAAAGAAGAAATTTGCAGACCGGCCAACTAATGGAATTTTAGTGACCCTTGAACAGGAGTACTTTTTAAGGACATCAAGTATTTTCATATAAATCAATGTTTGTATAAAAAACCTTTATGTAAATTTATCGCTCAATCAAGACTCTGCATAGAATGGCTGAAGTTCTATTACGGGAAGTACTATTAAGTCAATACTTACAGACAGTTTCAGCGCAACTAAGAATTAAGAAATCACGGAGCTGCGAAATTCCAAAATAGCAAATTTCTTTCACACCCTGTTGTTAAAAATGGTACATAGTTAAATTCGCATATTTTAATGACATTTCACTACGGCAAGGACAAGTCAGTCTACTTTTAAGGGCCTGTTCATATGGAGGCGAGCCAGCCCGCTCACCGGGCTGGAGCTTTTTGCCGAACTCTCACCTCATCCCTAATTCCTATATAAAACTTGATTTCTGTTCATATGAGCAGGCAGGCTGGCCCACTTAGCGAGATCTCACTAGTGATCAGGCGAGATCTCGGTAGGCGGGATGAAAATTTTCCCATATGAACACTCCATCCCGGCTATCGAGATGAAAATGTCGCCATTGCTCATGCGCTGCTTGGGTAAACAATGGGCACGTGTCTCATTTTGGACACGTGTCCGAATTCCGTCTCAGCGAGCGGGCTGGAATTTCTCCATATGAACACAGGGAGCCCAGGAATGATTGGCAAACTCAAAACATAAATTGTCTGGAATAGGAGCTCCGTAGGAAACTGCGAAGGATTTGCGAAGCCTTGAGATGAAGCTGCGAAGGAATCGTAGCGCGTTGAGCTGCGAAGGACTCGTAGCGCGTTGAGCTGCGAAGGAACTGTGAAAAACGGAAATGCGAAGGAGAGAAAAGCGAGAAGGAGAGAAGAAAAAGTCTTTTTCTTCTCTCCTTCTCACTTTTCTCTCCTTCGCATTTCCGTTTTTCACAGTTCCTTCGCAGCTCAACGCGCTACGATTCTTTCGCAGCTTCATCTCAAAGCTTCGCAAATCCTTCGCAGTTTCCTACGGAGCTCCTATTCCAGACAATTTATTTTTTGAGTTTGCCAATCATTCCTGGGCTCCCTGTGATATGAACGCAAGATGACCAAGGCACCATCATCAGGTCAAAGAGCACTGGGAAACAAGAGACTCATCATCAAAGGTCTATAGTTTCTGCTTTCGTTTAGTGTTCCTTATAACACCTGCAATGCATTTCGTGATATCACTTACTTCATTAATCTGCGTAATAATAATGAGCGGATTAATCCACACAGTCATTAACAAAACAATACAAATGGAAAATTTGCACCTTGAAACTGGCTTTCGGCAGCAGCGATGTTATGTAAATCATCACAGTTTTCAAGCATTTATTCACAATTTTCAGATTTTGCAGAGATATGAAAAATTAATTGACTCAAACATCACTTCGCAGAAGGCATTATAATTCTCAGAGCAGAAGGCATCATAATTCTCGTGTATTTAGGGCTTAAAGCAAACAATCACCACACAGCTCCTCAACCAGATAAACAAAATCCGCGTGACCGATCTTTAGATTTACCTTCTTCTTGCGTTATAAGCACATAACTACTCTGAAAGAACACCTTTCGCTTGCACAAGGCGACACTTTGCCCTACTGGTTTCAGGATAACTTTTGCGGCCGTGTTTGTTTTGATTTACTAGTTGAGACGATTTCCGTTGTCTCCAGTCGCTAATCGCTTTGAATTGAGGTGTCAATGAATACAACTGTTACTATTGTATTACAAAATCTGTTCTAATTCAACGTATCTTTTCTTTCCAATGATGTCCTGTCGGATGAATGGTTGGAACTATCCATCATTCAATTAAAATCTCACTTTGATACTTATAACCGACTTCTAATGCAGCATATTGTGAGCACAAAATTGAACAGCTTTTTACGAAAAAGATTTTGTGGTAACATTTCAGGCCTAGGAGCACTTGAGTAGAGTTGCAAACAGTCCTTGACCTTCCTCCAACCCTACCACCTTCCTTTGGCTCAGAATGCCTCTCTCGATCAAATGTTTGCAAATGTGTAACAAAATTATTACAATTTTGTAACAGTTCTTCTATGAGTTAATGTCTGAAAGAAAATTTATGAGGAAATCCACCTTCACATTGGCTTAGATCGACCTTCCCAGCCTTGCAGATTCAATTTGACCAGATGAGGACAGAAGATAATTATGAATTCTCATCTTTAATAATCCTCAATTTTTTGCTTGAAACTTCCTCCAAACCAGGTTTGTAGGTGTGTGATGTTTTGCATCTCTGCACTTGAGGTGATGCCCTTCGAAAATTTATTCCAATGACAGCTATGCCGTCAGCTGCCTACCCTCTTCGTTGGCTCACTCCTTGCAAGTGGTTGCTTCGTTGCCTGACCAGGGGAATGAGATTCTGAGCAAGAACGTTATTCTTCTCTTAAACGAGATTAAGTAGATTTATCCCTGCTGTGGTTCTTCGAGCTAACCCTAACGAGATTACGTGGCAGATTTTAGAACCGTCTCATCTATATCCCTCGATTAGTTTGTGACCAAAGAATTTGAAGGTCACTAAAAAAGAACAATGGAGACAAAGGAAACCATCTGAATTGATAAACGGGGTACGGTCTTCTGCTATTATGAGCAATCACGAGACATGTGGATTGAGAGCAAAAATGGCTTCAAAAGCAAATGGCGGTAAATGGAGTGTAAAATTTGAATCACTAACCAAGACCACGAGTACAATGTCTCAGTACAGTCTTAATCTCTTACAAAACAGTTGCTACGGTTGAGACAAAATTAGTTTGTTGATAGAAGAGGTCCCCAAAGGGGGGTCGCTGGAGCCCATCATTTTGAAAGCTTGGAGCCCTGGAGCCCAAACAATTTCCATGGTGGTTTCCACACATTTTAAGACATGGAGCCCATAGAGCCCTGAAAAGCATACAATGGAGCCCTAGAGCACGGCAATTTTGCCTTTCGGAGTCCGGAGCCCATTCAAATATGCCCTGGAGACTCGGAGCCCGAGATCCCTTATAAGGCCTCAAAGAAGGAACAAAAATGGTAACGGATTAGCATAAGGCTCAAAACTTTCAAATCTTTAGAAAGGTGGGTGTAAAATTATATCACATTTTCCTTTGAATTCATGTGCTTGAAAGGAACTTTGGGTAATTTGCTGTAAATCTACCATGGCAATTTTGTGATATATTGATTATTTCCAAAATGGCGGCATTTTGACTTATTTTGCAAAAATTCATCAAAAATTTTGAAGAAATTAAAATCATCGTAAATCTTAAATCAATCGAGAGAAACTGATACAATCTTCAAGATAACCATAGTTTATGTAGGTCTACAGCATGGTTGCGAGCAAAAATCTGTTGCTTTTCTTGTTTAGGCTTTAGAAATTTGATGACGTCACGGCCTCAAAATTAATACGGCCACCATTTTGAACGTTGTCAAAGTATCAAGAAATTGCCACGGCAAATTTATTGCGAATTACCTGAAGTTCCTTTCAAGAACTTTAATTCAAAGAAAAATGTAATAGAATTTTACACCCACCTTTTAAAAAGATTTGAGCTATATGCTTAACGGATTAGCATAGAAAGAGTAAACGGAAGGCTAAGCCGTTTCGCTTTCGTTACGGACCAAAAGCCTCATATGTTCTGGGTGAGCCAGAAAAAGTTGCCACTTTTGAAACTTCATTGCACCAAGAGTACTTCACAGATTTGAATGATTCAAATTCTATTTAGGCCCCGTTTACACGATACCGTTTTCATTTCATATCGGTTTGGGTAGGGCAATCCGATATGAAAATTTCTCCTGTTTAGACGATGCCGTTTTCATTTCATATCGGATTGGTTTCATGCCACTTTCAGAGAGTTTTCATTTGAAAACGCGAAAACGGTATGAAGCATATCGGATTGGTGCGTTCTCATGTAAACAGGAGGCCAATCCGATATGGAATGAAAACGCTGTCGTGTAAACAGAAGGCCAATCCGATATGAAACCAATCCGATGTGAAATGAAAACGGTATCGTGTAAACGGGGCCTTACAAGCTGAAATAATGAAGTATTATTGTAATTTTTCTTACTGTCTTGCCTGCACTAGAAGTATCGGTATATTCAACTTTATAAGAATTTCATGGTTGCAAAATGAATGAAAAAAGGGCCTAAAACAATGATCAACACAGAACGCAATGGATGTTTCATTTCACTGAAAAGTTAAAGGACATCAATTTTCGAGCAAATATCCAAGATTTGCGGTCCCATGGCAATGGGTGTGCAGCGGATACCTTTCAACCCTTAACAACTCTTGTTGGAGAGACAAGATACGCTTGACTGAGGAAACCAAGATGTTCCCCCGTGCAGTGGGTCAAAGCTCATGCGACTGTCAGAGCTTCAACCCCAAACCGCTGCTGCGCATGAGCTATAACCTACTGCACGGGGGACACATAAGTTTCCTCGGACAAAGCATATCTGGTCTCCCCAACAAACTCGGCACTGCGAACAAATAACCTTCCCAAGGGAGCTTAAACTCGAAATTCGACTTGTCATGCTATATTTATAGCCTAGTGGAAAACAGGCGACAAAAACTTGCATTTGCAATAGAATATTCCATTCAAATCAATGTTGCACACTCGTCACAAAAGATGGACACCAAAAGAAACAATGCTGTTTGCGGGGTGAGCGGCCGAGGTGATTGACTCCGAATGGGTGACCTCGGAGGCCTGACCTCGCAACTCACCTCGCCGTACTTCGGGCGGGACGTTAAACATAGTGTGCCTACATTAGCTTTAGGTAACTAGAAATGCAAACAGCCCACTAAGAACAAAGTGCTAAAAAACTATTGCACAATAAATGCGTTTGAAACGAGCTCAAAATACTGTATCCCAAATGCTAAAGGCAATGGTAAAGGCTGGTTTCAATATGTCGCATTTCATTGCATTTCTTCTCAATCTATAGGATGTGAATAATTGCGCTTGTCAAATGATATGAAAATCGAGAATCTGAATTCATCGGAATTCGTCCTATTTCATTGCAGGAAACAAAACTTTTTTTCAGCAAACTGGGCCTTAAGACAAGAGTGTCATGGATGGATTTCTTATACAAAAGAATCATCACTGCCCGACAGTACAAATCCATTTGTTGTGAAGAATAGATTTAACACTTTTGAATGAAATAAATCAAATCAAATTGATTGATTTCAGTCAAAAGAATATCGACTGTCGATTCAAAAGAATATCACACATCGACGGTGAGGTGCAATATTCTTTTGAATCGACAATCGATTTGTCAAATAAGACAGCTCATTCAGTTGTATTACGATACAAAATGCAATCTTGCATACGCATTGAGGCTACATTTTGCTGCGTCACCATAGCATAAGTCATAAACCAAATGGGAGCTGACGTGAAGATGTCATTCTCCTTTCACTGCTCATTGGGTTGGAAGAAAAATCTTTCTCAACTTAGCCAAGAAATTGGCCTGTATCTTTGCTGTTTGAGTTTCCCCTCATGATATAGTTTCATAGTCAGATGATTTTCGATAATTTCCTCGGAAACACAAACATTTGGAAAAAAATATTTGTGTATCAACAAACTCGAACAAACTCACCATTCAGTTAACACTTGATTTGCAAGAGAAACTTGTGGTTAGGCGATTGATTAGCACAGGAAATCACGCCACATCGAAGTTGTATGCTAAAAATAGAGACGAAATGTATGTGATCACGATTCTCATCTTATCTTATAACTACGGATTTAGGAGCCAAAACATTATTCTGTGCTGAAGATGAGCGAAGTTCGGCCTGGTCCTTACCATTCTACATTAAAAGCCAAAGTTTCAGACAAATAAATTTCGAGAAAAATGTTTCTGGACTAAAGATTTTCGGACATTTTTTACATTTGCTTACTTCATAGTAAGATGTCATACGTTTGTGGACCATGGTTCATTTTAGGGGTGGTCAGAAACACCCCGGAAATTAACCATTCTCGCTGCATTAGTTTTCAATGCGAAGCGTTTTGTGAGGGAGGAATTACGTTTTCAACCAGTGGAAATGTTTTGCTGTGATTTTTCATGCGACCAAAATTTCTGACACAAAATATTTAGTTCGAATTACAAAAAATTCCGGACATGAAATGTTTTGGACTACAAAAAATTTCGGACATGAAATTTTGAGACGTATGAAATGCTCAAAAATATTTTCGTCCGAAATTTTTGGCTTTTAATGTTAAATAATTAAAGTGAATTTGTCTAACATTAGCATGGACTGTCGAAACTAGCTGGAAATGTCGAGCTACACCGGCGTCTTGTTCTCATTTGAACTTTTAAAACGATGCTGGCTTAGATGCTGAGGTTCCAGTTATGGTAAAACTGTTGAAAATATTCCATGTTTGCATTACTACCATCTACCACGTTACATTCATAACGGGTCTACTCGTAGGCTAATGGGAAGCAGGATCCTGATGCTTGCGAAAAACAGGACAAAAGGAACTGCTTTTTCCGCTTTCAAAATGATGACAACTTTGGTGACATGAACCTCTCAGCTTCATATCATCGTCAAGGGGCCTAAACTGCTTACTTCACTCGACCAAGTGCTTTTTCACATAGGCTAGGTGAAAGAACCAAGTGCTGGACCATGGACCTGAATGAACAGAACAAGGCGCTCTCTTCAAGCCACGGTGAATCTTCTCTGTGCTGCTCTGCGCTAAAAATTTCAGGGGACAACAATTTTGTGCGCCAGTGCGTGCCAAACTATAATTGACATCTATTGTTTAACAAATGAGACATTTACTTGTCCAAGTTTTAAGGCCTCATTCTGCGCCAAACAGTGCCCCAGAAAGCAGAAAAGTTCTTTTCCTGTGATGAAGATCTTCTGGAAATAGGCACTCAGATTGAAGTGTCATTATTATTATTATTATTATTATTATTATTATTATTATTATTATTATTATTAACACTTTATTTACAATGTTGGCATAAAAAATAAGGTATAAAATAGCTATACATGTATATAATATTTACAAACATAGCTAATAAAAGCCAACTACTTCAATTTACAAGAAAAGAATAGATAAAAACATCATATAAAACCTAAAAGTGGTACATAATTTCGGCAGAGCCTACATTGGCATTGGCATTCATTTCCTTTCCAAGCTTTGATTTTGGTCTTAAATTCAATCAAGTTAGTTGAGTGTCTTAGAGAGACTGGAAGTGTACACCATAACTGTGGACCCCTATATCGAACAGTTTCTGAGCCGTACATGACTGATCTCACTCTTGGTAAGTTAAAATCGCGATCATTTCTGAGGTTATAATGGTTGGTTTGTAGACAGAATATTTCTTTCATAAAAGGAGGATTTAAGCCATGTTTTGTCTTGAACATTTCTATCATTAATACCTGTAAGTTCTTTTGATGAACAGATACACTGTTATCATATCCTAGGAGATCTTCAAAGCTAGATTCCTGATCTCTGTACGTTATTCTAAGGGCTCGCTCGTGCAGTTTGTTGATTTTAGTATTTAGTTTCCTACTATGGAACATCCATGCCAGAGGGCAGTATTGAAACTGGCTATTTATGAATGATTTCATCAGTATCCTTAATTTATTTTGATCCATATAGTGTGCTATGCGTGACAGAGCATAGAGCTTGTTGCTAACCTTTCGACATAGATTACTTACATGTTGCTCAAATGTAAGTTTGTTGTCTAAGGTAACTCCTAACAATTTTTCTTCAGTACTATTAGTAATAATAGAACTGCCAATTCTAACCGAAACAGAGTCATCACTTATATTTCCAAATGTTAGTAGATGACATTTGTCTTCATTGAGCTTCATATAGTTGTCAGAGAACCATTTGATTGCACGGGCGGAATCAAGTTCTAACCTAGCAACAACACTATCAGTGTCAATATCACAAGCAAATAAAGTTGTATCGTCGGCATAATTGCATACATCAGTATTATTTAAGGAAAAAAGCAAATCGTTGATATAGATATTGAAGAGAAGAGGTCCAAGGACAGATCCTTGAGGCACTCCTAAAGTAAGTTGCTTCCAGGAGCTAAAAGATCCATTGACCTTGACCCTCTGTTGTCTGTTATCGTCGAGTCGTCAAATCGTCGAGTCAAACGCCGGCTTCTGCAGTTACTAACGCCTTCTGGATGTAAAACGTTACAAATATAGAAAATTGTCAAACAACTTCTCACGAAAGAAACATCGTACTTACTCCCTTCGAGAAGCCACGACCCCACAGAACTTGAAGCATTCCTGTCACAGTGGTTTCGATATGGATATCAGTGCACGTAAATAGCTGTGTTAGTCTTCTTCCCTACAGTCAGTTAAAGCAATGATTCAACTCGTACGAAATCTGCTCAAATCAACTCAAAGAGTGAGCTATTGAAATCAGCCAGTGTTCTGAAAACACAGATTTAAAACAAGTGCACCTTTTTTAAACTGGCAGGGAGTCCAGTAAAGCCTTGATTCTTTTTGTACTAATCTTCTACGGCCAGCTTTTTTCTCTTCGTCCTCCACTTACGAATACCGGTGTCGTCCTCTGAAATCGCAACAAAGCAAAGAATGAATATTAGATTAGTTGTTTGAAAAGAAATTTGCGCGCTCGAGGGAGTACATTCGTCAACATTGCAAGCTATTTCTGCGACAAAACGCAGGCTTCTTTGAAAATGCAGATGCTAAAAGTTTTTGGATTATCCTACTTTTCAAGTTTTTTTTTGCAAGCAAGCCAAGCCGAGATGTTTCCTGAAAACACTTCGCTTCCCTTTGTTGGTTAAGGCCGGTTGAAACCATCATATTCACATAAAATGTGCTTCAAATTCCTTATGTGATCACAGAATGTGATCGTATAAACGGGCATCACAAATTGCTTGAAGTTACGTGAAGCAATTAAAATCAATCCCCTTTAATTTTCCATCACAGATTTTCCATTTGACCAGCCTTCAAACGAAAAATCTGCGATGGAAAATAAAAGTGACTTGACTTTAATTGCTGCACATAACTTCAAGCAACTTGTGATGCCTGTTTATAATATATGATCACATTCTGTGATCACTTAAAAAATGTGAAGCAAATTTTATGTAACTTGAAAAGCGCACGAGATTCTTTCTTTGTCTGTTTCATTTTGTGGGCTTAAGCTATATGGAAGAATGGAACCTATTCCATGCACCCTCGCTCCTCACCTCCAAAAAAGGGAATGGGTCAGGGCACGGGTATGTGCCGCCCATATGGATGGGTTTTTGGGTCCAAAATTCTCTAGACAACCGTTCCCTTTTCGGCAGACTTTCCCTAAACATGGGCGGGTCTTCCAGAAAGTGGCAAGAAATTTTCAGAAATAGGAAGTTTACCGCCAGTTTACCGGTAGTTTATCGGTAATTAAAGAGGGAAGCTTTCTGAAAACCGGACGGCAGACCCCCGTCCATCCGCAAGTAATGAGCCCCTTCCACGGGGCTGGGTCACGTAACCGTAAACAAACCTATTATCTCAATAAACTTTATTACATGGCCCATTGAAAGTACTGCAAGATCGTCGTTTCGAATGAGGTTTGTTTGCATTACATGGCCCAGCCCCTTTAAGAAATTGCAGAGGGTTCTTTCGTGCAAATCAGTTTCCACCTCATTAAGGTGCTTCTGTGTTCATTGAAATAAAAATGAGAAAAAAATACTCACAGTTTTCTGCTTCTCTTCTGGATGACGTTCTTTCTATCTTTGGAGTGCTGCCTTCAAAACTGCATTTTTTCGGTTCATGGTTGTCAGTTTCAACTTGAAACAGAGCGTGCACGTCGTCTCTGGAGACTCATTAAAGCTTTGAACTTAATTTCGCAATGTGATTTGCATCCTTCGAACAAATGAATTCTCCTGGTAGCGCTTTCTTGACGTTTCCATCTTCGTTACGTCAGTCTTCTCCTTTGCTCATGCCAAACCAGATGCTAAACAAAGAAGGAGCTATTATGAAACAGTTTTTATTCTGACATAGCAACCAGAAAATACGAAATTTATGGACAAAAAGCAAATTATGTCATTTCAACACCTGAAAAAACGCAATGATTCCCATAAGATATCCGTTTGTTACTTTGTGGTAAGATGAGGGAATATTGCATTGGCCATGCGCGAATCAGCACATGGAGTCCAGGACATAGCAACTATGCGGCATCCTCAATTTCTATACGCCACATGGTCGGTTAACTTTTCTTTTGTAAGTCTCAGTTCATGGTGTGACGAGATGCATTGGCATTCAAAGATGTTACTTTGTGCCACTTTCATTCAAACATTAAAGTGTCTTTAGGAAAGTTTTGTGATACACAATGCTCCCTTGTGACTAAAAGACATCTCAAACAAAACGGAGGGAACTACTAGACGGGCGCAGTGTCCACTGGGACTCCGAGAAGAGTGCAGTGTACACTGCCTAGTACCCGGAGACTCGGGCAACATGAAACACGAGGAAGAAATTAGCGCTGTGCTGTGAAAAAGATATTAAGATGTTCAGGAGTTGTTATGAAAGGGTAGTTCCCTTGCGTTGCGGATGGCAGACTGCGCTCAGTGAATAAAAATCAATTTTCTACCCAACAAAATGTTATTAGAAACTTACGGATTTGACCAGTATCTACCTTGATTATGTCTTGTAGTTATTTTTCTAGAATATTTCGCAATCAAGGCATTTCTTATGGAGTGGCTTGATTAGGGCGCTCCCGATGTGAAAGGCAGATTGGCTTCATTGACTATAGTTCTATTTTCTACCCAAAAAAATATTTTTAGAAACTAGCAGATCAGACCGGTATCTGCCTTGGTGATGCCTCAAAACCCCTTGAAAATCTCATACTGTTACATGGTGTAGTTATTTTTCTATCATTTTTCGTGATAAAGATATTTCTTACGGAGTGTCTCTAATTAGGGCGCTTCCCCTGCGGATGGCAGATCGCGTTCAGTAATTACAGCTCCATTTTCTACCCAAAAAATTTTTTTAGAAACTAACAGACTTAACATGTATCTACATTAGTTATGCCTCAAAGCTTCCCGAAAATCTCATGCTGTTACATGGTGTAGTTATTTTTCAAGAATTTTTGCAATCAAGACATTTCTTACGGAATGGCTTTGGTTGGGGCACTTCCCTTGCGGATGGCAGATTACATTCTGTGAATACAGATGAATTTTCCACCCAACAAAATATTTTTAGCAACTGACGGATTCTACCAGTATCTGCCTCAGTTATGTCTCGAGGCTCCCTGAAAATCTCATACTGTTACATGATGTAATTATTTTTCTTGGATTTTTTACAATAAAGACATTTCTTACGGATTGGCTATAATTAGGGCGCTTTCCCTATGGATGAACGCTCGGGGGGGGGGTATCTCGACCTACTTTCTGACACGGACGTGCCATTTTGCCCGAAAAATTGATACCCATAATTCCGTAAATTCTGGTGGATTTCAGGGTCATAATTCCGTAAATCGAATGAAAATCTGGGCCATAATTCCGGAAATTGCGAAAAATTCCCTGATAAGGACACCCATAATTCCGTGAAATGTCTAAATATTGTGAAAATACTACCCATAACTCCGTAACGGTGTCAAAAAAGTACCCCTACAAAATGGCACGTCCCCGTACCATGAAAAATACTAAGTTACCCCCCCCCCCGAGGATGGAAGATTGCGTTCAGCAAGTACAGACCAATGAAATATTATTAGAAACTAGTGAACTCAACCAGTATCTACCTTGATTATGCCTCAAAGCTCCCTAAAAATCTCATGCTGTTGCATGGTGTAGTTATTTTTCTGGAATTTTTCGAAATCAAGACATTTCTTATGGAGTGGCTTGATTATGGCGCTCCCGCTTTGGAAGGCAGATTACGTTCTGTGAATACAGATGGATTTTCCACCCAACAAAATATTTTTAACAACTAACGGATTTTACCAGCACCTACCTCAGTTATGTCTCGAAGCTCCCTGAAAATCTGATACTGTTACATGGTGTAGTTATTTTTTCTAATTTTTCGCAACATAGATAGCGTTTGCAATTTCAACTCCTTACTGTGGCCTTGTCGATGCTAAAGGCTTTTAATCGCTGTAATTCAAAATCATTTTAGTCTGTGTTAAAACGGAATTCAAAGAAAATTCTCTGCTGAAACTCAATGCCTCTTTTGAAGAAGCTACGTATTGTGGATAGCAAAATGAATGCATGGAACGAAGCTTCAATTTTTTCGCCACGGGGCTGGTCAGCGGTATACAATTTTCCGTCATCTTCTTTGTGGTGATAACCTTGAGTCACCCTGCTATGGCCTTTTTCTCTGAAGTTGACTGTGTCCACGGCATCCACTCACTCGTTTGATATGCAAAAATGCGCTGAAGTGTAAACGCGAAAAATCTGCACTCATTAAAGGGCCTATTTCAACCAGCATGCCTTGCACATGTCATCTTCTTGGGGGGCCTTGGTTGTTTGTGCAGCTTAAAAAGAGGTGTGCAATTTTCTAATCAAAGTGGCAAGATTTGAGGATAGATTGTAGGGTTAGCAAGAGCATATCTTTGTTTCGTCCTTTTATGTTTATTATTTATTACCGTAAATCCTCGAATAAGCGCCCGGGCGCTTATTTAATTTTTGAGTCTCAAGGGGCGCACTTATTCGAGGGGGCGCTTATTTACTTTTTCTGGATGTCAAAGCAATGGAAGTAAAAAGAGGAAAAAGTAAAAGAGAGATCCCGACAAACACGCTTTTTATGTTCCCCTAGATCAAAAACAAACTTTTATATTTGACAGCCTGTTAAAAAAGTTTCCTTTTTTTAAAACATGAAAATAAAGACTGACAAGGTTGAAAGTAGAGCAATCTGTGCAGTTTATTTCAACTCTTTTTGGCAAACTGCCTCCCCGTTCCAGTAAGACTTAATCTTACGTCTCAGAAACTCGAGTGACTAAAATTTCATGTATAACATTTGTCATGCAACAACTCGATAATGCCTCGGAAAATTCAGCAAGAGATCTATGATTTCGAGCTATTTCGAATAACAAATTTTATAGACTGTCTGTTTTCTTCTTTCAAAGGTAACTTGGATGAGCAGGGACGTAGGAAGCGTCTCAAACTTGGAAGGGCACGACACTTCGAGGGCACTTTTGCTTAAGAAAAAAGGGGTATTTTCTAAAAATAAAAAGGGCACTTCTTTGTTTATTGCAAAATCTTGGGGGCACGTACCCCTAGTGCCCCCGGTCCCTACGTCTATGTGGATCAGCACTTTGTACCAAATATTTCTTATTTCTCGTGAAAATTTCTGCCACTAAGTACCACTAAGGGGGGTTTATTATAGGGTGCCTCAATACCGCAAAGCGCCAAAATTTGCGTCCTCACCCGTCAACCGCGCGCCAATTCCTTTAATGATCCGCAACCGTCAGTCTTATTCAGTACGATAAATGTTCTTCTTAGGACTGCTATTCCATATTCCATGTAAATGAAGCAGGAATAATAAGGAAAGTTATGTGAATCTACTAATTTCGATGTCCGTACTTCGCGGCCTTATTTCGAAGCCTCGACAGATAATGACGTTTATCCATTAAAAGCAAAGTAAAAGTCAATGTCTCGGGGACAGAACAAACCACTTCCCGCCACCACGAAGTAAGCGAAACAAACCGCTAACTGTTCGTTTTATTATTATTACTATTACTATTACTATTATTACTATTATTATTATCATTATTATTATTATTATTATTATTATTATCATTATTATTATTATTATTATTACCATTATTATTACCATTATTATTATTTTATTATAAAACTCTTTAAAGTTGGTTTACAAAAATAGCTTTAATATAAGAACTAATAAAGACCAACTATTTACAAGAAACAAAATAAATTGCAGTTCATCAAACAGCCAACGTAATAGTTAAAATACCCTATTTACATATTTTACAACGACCATTCTCCCCATTTCATTTTTTATGCATGATATGAAGGAACAGACGGAGGTGGCAGTTTGTTGTCATCAGGTAGGGAATTCCATAATATGCTACCACGAAAAGATAAACTATCATTGCCATAAGTAGTTGTTTTAGTTTGAGGCAACATCAACAGATTTTTTATCTTAAATTATAATTATTGTCCCCTTCGTGGAACATATCCCACAAAAATAAAGGATTTTGCTGTGTTTAAATTCTATTTTTTCGCAACCGCGTTGCAATAGAAAAACCGTATACCGCACTGACTTTCTTGCTGAAACCGTATTCGGTATCCACAGCACAATATGGCCGAATCCGCCAAACCACCAAACTATAATTTACCCTCTCCCCCCCTCACTAAAAGTTTCAACTGAAGAATACACGACAAAAGAACTATAAGTTAAAAACACATTACCCGTATATTTAAATATCAGCAATGCTTTGCTTCTTGTGGGTAATGAAATACAAAACGTTTTTGCATTCTAAAGAAGAATGCTAAGAGTATAATTATGTATACAACAAAGTTGGCTACCCAAAAAGAGAAGCGTTACAACCTTTGCTCTGGCATATAAGACTCGGTTCCATGTGGCCTAGAACGAGGCATAGAAGTTGGAAGTCAAGCCAAAATATACTGGATTTTTATGCGTTCTAACCCAGCAACTACCTAATTTAAAGTAGCCTTCACGCTGCCCTGACTACCGGGTGAGTCAAAGAAAAAAAAACGCGCAGCGTTTGAAAGGATGCTGTTCCCTGTGTAAATAAGCAATGATATTTTGCAATATCTGATTGAATAGCTATCATGTTAAATTAAAATCGGTCACTCCGTTCAGATTCTGTAAGCGATTTTCTGAGAAAATTCCCTTCGAGAAACCTAAAAAACATGCCAAAATTACAAGCAACTTTCCCTAATGTGTTTTTTTCCTCTTGTCGGGTTGAAAAGTCTTCCCCCAGGTATGAATATCATATTCAGGGGGATTCCACTCTCCCATTAGGACAAAATACATGAACACATCCAAGAGTCATTATTGCTAGGAAAGAGAACAAAGGGAAATCTTGCTTGGTGTTTTCACTCGTTTTTGCAGGTTTTCGAAAGGGGCTTTCTGGAGAAAATATCCCATTTCGACTGGAAGGAATGGCCGATTAAAGGATAAATACTGATCCTGATTGGACGTAGAGGGATAAAACAAGATTGTTTTCAACGTCATCATTATGATATTCAGGGAGGAAAACTTTTTCAAACGTCGGGTATTTTTTTTACTCACCCGATATAATAAAGAATGTACTAACCGTTTCCTTCGGGCAATACTAAAAATATTAGCCCTCAGCCTCTGCAAAAACCTCGCTTGACGGCTTCAGGCTAATATTTCCTGGTAATGCCCTTGGAAACAGTTATCATACGCCAAATAGAAATCTAATAAACGGTGTGAAAGCTACAGTTTTCCAAACATCTAATATTTTCTTGACTCACCAGGCATAAGATCTACCAAGTGAATCAATAAAAACGCCCGGCGTTTGTAAAATTCCTGATCCCTTAATATCAAAGCAATGATGCTGAAAACTGTCTTGTTTTATCCCCGATATGTCAAAGTCGGTTCAGTGATTTACCTGGCTTTAATCGGTCATTTCTTTCCATCGAAATAGGAGATTTTCTGCAAAAAGCCACTTTCGAAAACCCACAAAAACGAGCGAAAACAGCAAGCAAAATTTCCCTTTGTTCTCCTTCCTAGCAATGGGTTTGCTCGTGGATTTTGTCCCCATGGGAGAATGGAATCCCCCTGAATAAGTTATTCACGCTAGGGGGAATACTTTTCAGCCCGCCAAAGCCAAAGTGCTGAAAGTCATCGCTGTGAAGTAAACACATTAGGGACTTTTGCTTGTAATTTTAGCACGTTTTCTTAGGTTTCTCGAAGGGACTCATTTTAGATAATTACCTACAGAATCTAAACGGAATGACCGATTTTAGCTAGGAAACTTTCTAAACAATAATTGAAAATGTTACCTATTTAATCAAATATTACAGAATGTCGTTGCTTGCATATTCAGGGAGCAGCAGCTTTTCAAACTCTGGGCGTTTTTTCTGACTCACCCGGTATAAGCTATAACTTGGCACAAGGCTCGGGCTCCAGGTTTCTTTACTGTATCACACCAACATAGTACTCAGAATCTACTTTGTTTTACTGGGAATTTTGTGCACGAAAAGGGATAAAATCTAGGGACGCTTTTCCCTTCAGAATCACTAACTAAACATGAAGCACATAGGTTGCCTACCAGTTGTGAACTTCTGGTTTTGGGTAGCTGGTAACATAGATCTATGATAGATCATATGACTTCCGATAGGTATCTCTATCACGATGAATCCATAGATAAAACATAATTCAACTGTAAGTATTCAATTCCTTCACCCTTCATATGAGAAAGGTTTCCCCGGCAAGACGGGATATAAGAGTAACCATAGATGAATGAGATTTCCCCGCTTAGCCGTGAAATTGTAGTCATATGGGAAAATATTTCCTTGGAAAAGCGGAATCCCGGTAGAGTTGGAGTAAGATCTCGGCTAGCCAGGAAAATATTTTCTCTTGTGAACCTTTTTTATATCTAAAGTCGTAAAGCTATATGAGGCGGGATCTCGGCTCAACGGGAATCCAGTTTTACATGGAAATTGCAAAGGAATCTTTTTCCATATGGACAGGACCTTGCCAAAGCCAGATACCAAGGAGTTGCTAATTACCAGCAATAGCATCAAACCTGTACAGAGATTTTGGTTAACAGAAGTCTTGCTTAGGATTTAGTAATTTGATGAGGTCACAAGCTAAGAGCTGGTTGTGACATAAAGGATTCTGTAATTCGAAATTTATGTAATCAAAAGTACAGAAATTGTGAAATCCAGGGGCAGCATCTGCATTTGGGCAATCATTTTTGAAAAATTACGAGTATGATCCAACCTTTGCTACTTAACTTGAAGAAGTAGGATTGAAAAAGTCTCATAAATTAATCGTTCTCAGCTTATGAAATCTTAGATTTATGCCTTTTTCGTCCCTTCGAGAGTTATGATTTGCTGATATCACTTTATCAATAGGGACTCAAAACATTACTCTTAAAAGCGGACCCATCTTTTCAAAATGTCCTAAACAAGACAGCATCCTCGTATACTCAACAAAATCGCTTAAAGTCTGGTTTAAAGAGCTTGAACATTGAAATGTGCAAACATTTAGCACAAAGAATGACGTTGTCTTGACCTACAAATCGCAGAATGCTTACCTTCTGAGCAGTAATCTTCCTCTATAGAAACAAAATAGATCCATCTAAGCTGCGAGAACTCTAGGATTCATTAACGGATTTTGTATACAACAACAGCTGTCTAAATATTGCCTCCTGATTGGGTGAAAGCAAAATTCTAGCAATTTGATTGGAGTTCACGGTATCACTCTACGCGGGCCTAAAGTGAGCTCACTTCTTAAGCGTAATATTATGAGTCCCTGTTGGCCAAGTAATATCAGCAAATCAAAGGACGCAGGAAAGCAAGGGACGATAGGGCGAAATCATGTTTCCTTTGCAGCATCGTATCTACAAGTGATAGACGACTGCAGAAAAGCAAACCACCTGACGCCGTAAAGGGGGTGGACTTGCCACAAGTCTATAAAGGGGGTACTCTTTGAATATTTGACAACGGATAAAAATGATTTTAAAAGAAACTAAATTCGCAAGGGAACACGTTTGTACGTTTTCATTCCGTTTTACAAATTTCACATAACACTACTGTTTATATTCTCATTTCCTCTACTTTTTTAACTTTTCCGATACTTTGCTGTTACCAATGTAACACAAATATCAGTCAAATCTTCCGTTATTCATACCTGTTGATGAAACATTCATCAGAAATGATACAATGGGCAATAATGCGCAGTTGATGTGGCCAATGTTACGATAAGAAATCGTATTCTTACACATTGTGTTGTTTCTGTTTCACGGTATCATAACAAAAGCTTGATAAAGTAGATTTTTCTTTGTTTATTTTATTGTTTTTTAAAATTCAATAAACTCAAAAATTTACAGCTACTGTGTCTGTCATGGTAGGAATAGCACCGGGGGGGGGGGTTCTCAGCTAAATTTCGGGTAGGGGTGTGCAGCCCACAGTTTCAAAATGAAACCGTTGGTTAGACCAATTGTTGTGAAAATGATACCCATGGCTAGACTAACTTCTCCATTAAATGTGCCCTGAATTGGCGTTTTCTAGACAAAACTTGCCAACTTTTCACATTCTCAGGACAGAAATTTTGTTCAAATTTGGTTTTTTACAGAAATTGCCGAAATTTTAGAGTTCTTTGACCAAAATTGCCAAAAAGCATACCCTTGCCTATACTAAACTCTACTAAAATTGCCAAAAAGTATACCCTTGGTTGGCCTAGAGGCCCAAAAGAGTATACCCTTGTGGGCGGCACATCCCCAAGTACCTTTACTATGGAAGAACCCCCCCCCCGTGAGGAATAGACACTAGGTCATCAGGGTTCCTACCATGACAGAAAATTTTGTTTATTTTGTTTTAGGTGTTGTGGCGTAGAAGTGTAATCCTCTGACTTTGCAGCCAGAGTAGTGAGTCGGACTGGGTTCGAAACCCGGTAGGGCCCTACCACTTGAGCGTCATGATAAAGGGTCGCTGACTCGACAAGCGCCTCGCTACTTCAGCGATCCCAGCGACTGGAACTAAAAACAGCAAATTCACCTTCATTTTGACATTCTTCTTTCGCCACAAGGACTGAATGCCGCGAAAATTCAAACCGAGCAGAGTTTAAATCAAATTGTATTTCACACTTGAGCTCCTGCGCAGCGATGCGTCCCATTTCAAAAAGTGTTAATCACCGAGAAAATAGTTCTACAGTAAATCCCCGCGTATAAGAACCTACTTTTTTGAGAGTCAGGCTGAAATTGGTTCTTATTTCAAAGATACTAACATCAATTTCAAGGTATACAGGTTCTTATTTGAAGGGTACCTCATGTTGTCCCCTTGAGAGTCTCACAAAGATGTCCAACTGTATTATTTGGTTTAGAAGCCTTCTTATGGACATAATAAGTAATTGGGGAGGAGAATAAATCTTTCAAACCCAACTGGGACCACAATGACCTTGATAACAGCAATCAAATATCAACTTTGCAACCTCTGCAATAAGAACCTATGTTTCATCAGACTGAAACAGGTTCTTAATTGCAAGGTACATAATTTAGGAAAAACAGCCTCTAGGTTCTTATTTTGGTAGGTTCTTATATGCGGGGATTTACTGTAATGGAAATATTGGTCTCGTCAACGGTGCACTATTGCCCATGGCGATACACTTACCACTGAAAATCGCATTTGACTCTTAAATATTTACTAATCGTAGTAATCTCGATTCATATCATTTTCTAAATCGGCCATTAGATTAAAAGTCGCTTGGGATAATTCTTCGGACATACTATGCTCTGTAGTCCTATCAAAATCGTCGATCTCGTCACCACTGTTCAAATATTCGTTCGATAAACTATTGATCGCTAAGCTATCCTCGAAATCCTCAGTCTCTTCATCACAGGGCTCAATTTCGTCATCACTAGCCTCGTTTTCATTAATAACCTCCTCTTGGTCACTAATTTCCTCTTCATTAACTTCGTCTTCATTATATTCAACCTCATTTTCATCATCATATTCAGCCTCGTCTTCATCAACAGCCTCTTGTTCAGCATCCTCCTCCTCAATTTCATCGTCTTCATAAACTTCTTCGTCTTGTTCTACCTCGAAGTCTGAAACCAGTTCCTCGATATCTTCATCATGTTCCACGATATTCGTTTCATGTTCTGGAACAATATTCGAGTGTCCATCTTCCACGCTGGCGCTATCATCTACGCTAATCTGCGTTTCACTTACCTCATAAGAATCGACATCAACCTGCTCTTCTTCCGTCGTTAATGCAACGATGTCAATGTCCTCTTCAGCTCCTTCGACGTCCAGCATAGAAGAATCACCTACCTCAGAATGGACTTCTTCTCCTTCATCTTCATCACACGAATTTGTATCGGTGGCGAATATGTTCTTCAGAGTGCCTGCAAGAGAAACAGTTGGGTAAAGGGTAAATGAGCTATTTCGGAGATTTCCAAAGAGTCCAGAAAAGCAACGGTTCCACGGTTGTGAACGTGAGAAAGATTTTGCTTTTAATTTCATATTGGAGGAATGTGAATATACGTAACTATTGCATTGGGATTTTCAATATCTTATCTAATTTCTCTAAAAAGCCAGGGAAAATTTTGGTTCTTTTGTCAACAGTAAATTAGTTTATAAAATTTAGATCTTAGCTATAAAAAGTACGAGGACTTTGAAAAATCTCGTTATTTTGATTTGACAAAATGAAGATGGTCTAGCTCACGAAGCTGTATCCGGAGCTAGAACTTTTTTCTACACTCCGCAATATCTATCCTTGAAACATATTGCACAATTTTACCATTAATGGCGGAACCTTTGAGAAACATCACAAAACGCAAAGCTAAACAGGCTGTTTCACTTCAAGAATTTTCCTAAGCTAAGCGAGTCAGCAAGAGGTTTGAAAATTCAGAGTCAACGGGACCCTAAACAACCATTTTCTTGCTTTCGAAGCATCTTAAACCAATGAGCTCAAAAATGAACGAAAAATCAAACAATTTAATTATTTACCAAGCTTAGCTTCCTCCTTTTCCTTCGCGAATCTTGCCTTTTCGTCTGCGAGGAAAACTCTTTCTAGCATTACCATCTCGGATGAAGAAACTTGAAGCTAAAGAAAGTAATTTCATAATTTTCAATGCCTGGGTAGACATTTACTTGGGTTGGAAGTAAAGATGGAAATATTTACTTTCTTCAAGTAAAAAGGTATCTAGGGCAAGGCAGCCTCTAACCCAAATAAAACTAAATACCAAAAACCTAAATAGAAGATAAACCAAGTTACTAGGGTATAGAATTAATTACATAAAAATAACGAATGTGCTAGTAACAGCAATCTAATTTAAGGCCGATCTCCACTTCGGTAGTTTTGGTCGACGACTGCCGCGACCAGAGCTCGATCGCTCGTACGCGAAGCGGAAAGTAATCTCCAGTCGTTTTATTTTTGCGTGCGGTTCACATTTGCGACAAAAATGGCGGCCATAAACAGACGTCGTTTGCTGATGTTGATCTTGTTAAGAAGAAGGTTGGCTCGGGGAAATGAAAGAAGAAGACTTCGTCGATTTTGGGTGAGACAAATTTTTAGAGAGAGAAAAGAAAAAGGTGAATACCATACTCTAGTGAAAGAAACAATGCTTTTTGACCATGAATACTTTTTCAGAATGTTTAGAATGAGCCCAACGAAATATGAAACACTTCTTCAGTGGCTGGCTCCTTTCCTAGTTCGTAGCAATGTTAGACGGGAAGCAATAGGCCCAGGGGAAAGACTTTGTGTAACTCTGCGCTTTCTAGTGACAGGGGATGCCTTTGCTACAATTGCACACAGCTACAGAATGAGCGAAACAACAGTAGGAAGGATTGTCAAAGATACATGTGAAGTGATCTGGAATGTTTTAAAGGATAAAGGCTTCCTTAAGGTTCCTGGAAATCAAAACGATTGGACGAAAATTGCAGATGAATTTGAAAAACGGTGGAACTTTCCAAACTGCTTAGGGGCCATCGATGGAAAGCATGTAATAATACAGTGTCCACCAAGAGGCGGCTCCAAATACTTCAACTACAAAAAATTTCACAGCATTGTTCTTATGGCTGTAGTCAATGCAAATTATGAATTCAACATGGTTGATGTGGGTGACTACGGTCGATTAAGTGATGGAAGTGTATTTGGCAGTTGTGACTTGGGAATAGCAATAGAACAACAAAGGCTTAACATGCCACCACCCAGAGTGCTCCCAGGATCAAATGTGAAATTTCCCTACGTTTTTGTTGGTGATGACGCTTTCCCGTTGAAAACAAATGTAATGAAACCATACCCAAGAGGGCATATAGAAGAGAAGGAGAAAATTGCAAACTACAGGCTATCAAGAGCACGCAGGATTGTGGAAAATGCATTTGGTATTGCCACATCAAGATTTCGTGTTTTCCGCAGAGCAATATGTGCAAATGTTGAAACAGCTCAAAAAATTGTTAAGGCAGTGTTAGCAGTGCATAATTTCTTGATGTATGGACGTTCATTTTCAACATCCTGTGAATATTGCCCAGCAGATTTTATTGATAGCGAGGTAGAAGGAACACTGACAAATGGGGGATGGAGAAATAATTCAGCTACTCAAGCAATGCTCCCAATTTCTCAAATGGGGTCCAACAACTATTCCAGGAGTGCAAAAGAAACAAGAGACAATTTCAGAGATTATTTCTGCAGTGCAGCAGGCTCTGTTCCATGGCAATTGAATGCAGTCAGAAGTACACAAGATCTCTTTGATGAGAATCAATGAAACAGCTTTTAACATTTTAAACATTAACATTTTTCTAGTAATGTTCAGTGTGAAGTTTTAAACACTTAAAACAACAATTGAAAAGTCAGTCAACAGAATGAATAACAGGCAAAGTTTACCGTATACTGGGTAAACCAAAAAAGGACAGCTATATTTGACCTCACTGGCTCAAAAATACTGTCTACTTCATGGCAGGGTGGTCTAAACTCAGGTTATCATGGGAAAGGTCTGGAAAATTTGATGCCTACTTTGCTATTCTCTTTGAAAGACTATCAAAAAGGACATACAAGCTTGTTTACTTTTTTGGCATACCCAGTACTGCACAATTAGAAAGCACAAAAGAAACTTTGGCCATTCCAAGTGTTCAGTCTATGCTGCCTAATATTCAGTTATCAAACTCAAAGTCAATCAGAAGCTTCTGTATTTCCAGTCTTGCGAGTCTGTTCTTTTTTGGGGGCAAACTTTCCAAAATAGGAACCAGGCTCTTACAGAACAACAAATTTGAATTATCTTCATCATTTGAAACACGCACAGAGGTCTCAGTATTATCACATTTGGATAATGCATTTACAAGTAAAAGGTCAATATTGTCTCTTCTTTCATCTGCCTTCTGCTCGTTACGTTGCTTTTTTGTAGAAGGCATGTCCACTGGACTACAACTCTTGTGCTTCTGACAAGTACTTTCCACCTCTAGAGATTGATCATTTGCTTGCAACAATCCATCAAAATTTTCAACGGAGTTTGTCAAATCAACTGGCATGCTCAGTGTAAAGTTGCTTGAAGTGGATTTGTTGTTTGAAATACTATCCTTCAAGAACAGCAACTGCTCATAAAATTGGCATGTGGGTGATTTTGCTGCGCCAGAGCCAGATTTGCTTTCAATTGAAATTTTTTTCAAGCATCTCATCATTCCATCTTTGAGGTTTTTCCATCTGTTCTTGATTGCATCAACTGGAAGAAATAAATTAACTGTTGTCAGTATATAATCTCTTCATATTCTTTCAAGCGGTGCCAACATGAAAACTTGTGTGACCTTGGAAAATTAAAGCTGCAAATAAAGTTTCGTGACTTTTTAAATCTACTGTAGGTAGGATAGTACACCCTATTTTTATAAGAAAGAATGAATTTGGGCCAGTACTAAAAGTTTTTAAAACCACTCTAGATTTTCACCACTGAGAGCTTCTCACAAGTTTCTTGAAGGTTCCATAACAATCTCCATATCTACCAGTGTCCTCTCAGTTATATTTGCCCAGTACTGAAGTTTCTTCATTTTTTTAGTGATCTGAGAGAAGAGTTTCTCATAAACGGTTTCTTATTAAAACATGTGTGGCTTCTAGATATGATTGTCTACAGTAGTGTCCCGCATATAAGAAACATGAATTTAAGAAACACCAGACCTTGATTTTCAAAATAATATCCCCTCTTATAAGAAACTGGTGCAGGTCTGGAAAAGACTTGTTTCTTATGTATACATTGGAAATTTGAAAAACATGAAAAATTCAGCTCTGCAGTTGAATCAGCCTGTACCTATTCAAATGGAAACAAGAGATTTGCATGCAAATGAAGCAAAAATCACCTTCCTGGAATAAATCTGAGCTTTCTTGATTGTGAATATTCACAATACAAATGAAAATTGTATGTTTTGTATGACAATCAAAAAGCTTGTGTCTTACTGTAGTAGTTCATTGATAGTACATGATTCTTCTGATAAGAAACTTTACCCTGATTTGAAGTTTATATTTCATTTTACAAGAAACATATCAGACCTCAAATTGAAACTGTTGTTTCTTATATGCGGGGGACTGCACTTACTGTTTATTGCATGGGAAAGTGCAATAAAACAATAAATAAACAATAATAATAATAATAATAATAATAATAATAATAATAATAATAATAATAATAATAATAATAATAATAATAATAATAATAATAACAATAATAATAATAATAATAAATGATATAGAACAATAAATAAACAATAAATTCTAATGTTATTTAGATCAAAATAGTGCAGAGAAGATTTTATTCATGTGTTGCAAGAAATATTTACAAGCTGTTGTCTTTGGGTGGTAAAAATAGACCAAGTTTCAAGAATCACAAGCATTAAACTTTTTCCAAAAGTCCAATGTTTTTGAGGGTCCCTGATCCAAATTTCAAAAAGAGAAACTCATGTTAAGTTAATGAAGAGAGAAACTCCAGTTTTTATTTGCTATGCCACTAATCCAAAGAAAATATTTTTGTTGTCTAAAAATTTCCTGAGTAAAGTAGATTTTTGGGCTGACACCCACATCATCCTACCCATACCCTGTGGGTTAAGCACTTGCTGCTGCTTGTCTAGAACACATGACAACAAAATACTGCACATGTTTTGACGTTGGCATTTTTGTGGGAATGGACATTTCTCAACTTCTACCCTCCAGCGCAGCCCCTAATAATAATTTGATAGAGGTGGAGGTGGCACCAGGGTAACCTAGAACTTACAAGGGGAATGCTTCCAACGTTTAGGCTTGGTTAAGGCAGCGTATGATGGATAATGGAGTAAATGTAATAACTGAAATATCGCCATTGTGTAACACACAAGAATATAATTAATACACGGAATAGGCCTGTCTTACCATCGATGTTGTCCATTTTCATGGCAATTTCCCTCCAGGCCTGATTTTTCTTCTGGCTATCCTTGTATCCCCTTCCGCCAGTAAACCAAATGATCCTGTAACTCCTAACAAGATCTATAAGCAATTCATCATCTATCATTCCTTCAGTGTTTCCATTCACTCCTCCAAATTGTAGTTGCTTGCAAGCTACGGGCCTCGTCATATTCGCCATTTTCTTTTCCCGCTCTCGTTCCAAATCCTCACCTCTGATTGGCTGAAATTTGCGCGGAGCATTGCGGTCGCATGAAAAGTTGAAGTGACTCCAACTTCCAAAACTACAATTGCGAACAGCGCGACTGAAAGCTGAGCATGCGCAGTAGCCAAGCGCTTTGGTCGCCGACCAAAACTACCGAAGTGGAGATCGGCCTTTACGCAGTATCAATTATGATAATAAACATCAAATGGCACGTCTATTGCAAGAAATATCCAGATTTTAGTTTGGAACATTTCAATAGGAAAGTTGATACTAAATTAAAACAGTGCATGTCCTCTGAGCTCAATAAGCAAATGAATTTAAAACGCTACGCGTAAAGTAGAATCTAAAGTATGAAATTCTAAGAGGCAAATGCAGGCAAGAATAACAGGCGAATGCGAGCGTTCCGTATGTCTCTTCGTGGTCTCAAAAACTCGGTTGAATAGTAAGACAATCCACTTCAGAGTCACAATTTTCTCAGTAATATTTCAAAGTTACTCTTGGAGATAAAAACAAGACTATCAGTGGAAAAAGTTTTCTGAAAATTAAACAGTGGAAAATGGGTGAGTGGCCGAGTGGCTTATACAGTCTTCGTCAGGTGACTGAAGTTAAACTCGGTCGAGTGAGGCCAAACTCCGGATGGGTGACCTGGGAGTCCTTACCTTGTCGTCCTTCGGAAGGGACGTTAAACTAGGGGTCCCATGCCTGGATGCGGCTTGCACAGGGGGCCTAAATTAGCTTTCAGTAGCTAGAAATCCTGACAAGCCCCCTCAAAACAAATTGAAAAACAAAACAAAACGAAAAGTATGACTCTAGCTTCACAACCATTAACTGCAGTATTGGTTTGCAATTGAGACCAAAGCCCTGCTTGCACGAGGAACAACACCTCACCTGCCAGACCCGGGGCTGAGAGGCGAGGTGGAGTAAAGTCTCTCTTCCGTGAAATCAGAACGAACTGACCGATAAGAATCAATGAATAATTTAAATTCACCTCACCATACCGGTGGTTTTTCGTTTATATGGAAAGTTTCACCTCACCCAGGTCAGATCCTAACCCCAGTGAGGTGGGATTTCACTATAACGGTGGCGTTGCGTTCGTCATGTAAACACGAAATGAAAATAAAAGGATTCCATGGGAAGGTGGAATCTAACCTCTCAGCCCTGGGTCTGGCAAGTGAGGTGTTTTACCTCATATAAGAAGGCCCTAACATTACAGTACAAAACAGAATACTTACTTTACTGTCCTCTAGCATCAGGGCATGATATTTATCGATAAGTTTGTCCTTTCGTGTTATCAATTGCTTGGAGACAATACTAAACAGTGCTTCGGCTGAAATAAAATGCAAAGGCCTAATCACTGAAAGTTTTCTGAGGCAAGTTCACTACTCGTAACATAGACCTAATTGGCCAAGGTTTGTTTTACCCATTTCAAGTCATGTGACCATACTCTTAGTCCCCGTTCACACTGCTCCGTTTTTGCTATGATGCGTTTTTGTTGCATCAAAGCTGCGCGTTCACGTTAATCCATTTTTGTACAAAAATGGAGGGGAAAACATCCGTTTTTGTGCGTTGACATTGATCTGCCTGATAACAAATACGGAGCCAAAGATATCCGTTTTTTGCGTTCACATTGCTCCGGTTTTGTGAAGCTCATTGTTGGATATTACAGCGTTTTCAAAAACCTCCGTTTTTGTGCGTTCACATTGATCAAATGCGTTTTCGAAAACCTCCGTTTTTGTGGACATCCACTTTTGATATAGCCTACGAGTAGACCCGTTATTCAAAACAAGAAAGGGTCTACGAAACAACGAGTGAAAGCTTGCTACGGCCAGTAATTATCTTAAATTATCCTAATCCGCTATTCAAATAATGTGCGATACGCGTTTCAACAAAGGCTGCATAAATTAAGTTCTAGAAATCTAGAACTCGTTGTAGCAAGCTTTTGCTCGTTGTTTCGTAGACCCTTTCTTCTTTTGAATAACGGATCTACGCGTAGGCTACTTTTGACAGCGTTTTCGAAAACCTCCGTTTCTGGGGGCGCTTTTTGTTTTTGTGCAGATCAGTGTGAACACTTTCAGAAAAACGAAGGTTTTTCTCTCCGTTTTTGTACAAAAACGGAGCAGTGTGAACGGGGCCTTAGGAAGCCTTAGTATTATTCTACTTTTTGCATCCATGACATAACTTTGTTTACACCTAATACTTTTGGGCATCTGAGAGATACACGGGGTGTGTAAAAGCTATAGCTGCAATAATATCTCACTATGTGTATACCAACAAACATAAGCAGCTCTGCATCTTGGTGTACTAAGAGTTATGTTTCGGAAGGTAAAGAGTGTGGGGCGAAGCCAGATACTCTCATGGTAAGAGCATAGTTTAAGCTTCTTCATGAAGGAATTTAAGTATGAGTTTTGCCCGGTCGCATGAAGGAAAAGATTTTTTCACGCCCTGAATTTCTGACAAACGAGAGTGGCAGCGTCCAAGTAACAAATACAAATATTAAGGAATGAAGTACAGGATTGAATGAAAGAATAAATGATTAACGATACGATCGAATAACGAAAGAAGAATTAGATACAGGAAGAAATCATAAATTCTAGGAAAATAACACAGACCTTTCTGCCATTCGATGGCCGGTGGAATTTCTTCGCTCTGGAGGTGATATGGAAGAAGTCGAGACAGAGCATCTTCGATCGAATGAAAAGGTTGCTTGTAGTTTGGTTCCGTAAGTCGAGTCTGATCGGCTTGTAGACAATGCTTTAATCTGAAAAAGATTTTGAAAAATGAGGAGAACTATCGATAGACCGATAAATGAAAAGGGAAGCGCAGTCTTTGTAAAATGAGTTGCCACACTACTGATGGTACTCCTGCGCAAATTCACCATGATGAAAAATTCTTAATCTTTGAAACAGATAAAATTTTATAAGACTGCGGTCAAAACTAAAATTTCATAATTTTCAACAACTACAATTTTGTTTAAATCCAATCAGAGCAAAGCAAAAATCACTCTTTAAAACATCTACAACAACAAGATTATTACAGGTTTTTTTTCGTTGAGTAGATTGTTACAAGTCAGAATTGGCCACGCTCTCCCCAGTTTCTTTTCCCAAATTGCAAAAAGGTCGGTGAATAAAACTAAACCGTAAGACCTACGCTAGGAAATTAAATGATTAGATTTCCTGAAAACTGTATTGCATGATAGTTGTAAAATGTTCATGTACATAACACTAAAATACACGCAAACCCTTGTAACCTTACCGATATAGCCCCAGCGTAGCCATCATATCTTACAAATCACATGTAACCTCTCCTTTTCAAATCGTTGAGCATATTTGAATTTTCAATGTAGCTGTCACATAGCAGCTCTGAAGAAGTCCTGCATGGCAGGACGAAATATTGGCAATATACATGGATATTCATTAAATTTACTCATCCGCTGTTGTTTTTCGTCGTTA
This sequence comes from Aurelia sp. 4 Dawson et al 2005, assembly GCA_964019985.1. Taxonomy (NCBI): domain Eukaryota; kingdom Metazoa; phylum Cnidaria; class Scyphozoa; order Semaeostomeae; family Ulmaridae; genus Aurelia; species Aurelia sp. 4 Dawson et al 2005. The sequence continues at coordinate 14,029,074 of OZ026507.1, read as the reverse complement.
CGCGGTGTTTCTACCAACAAATAAAATTTACCTTTTGCCAATTTTTGATTCGCCTGGTTCTTGCTTTACGTCTTCCGGAGCTGGCCTCTTGGCTGGCTTTACCTCCTATCATTCAAAGAGAAAATGCCCATCAACATTTCAAAGATACTCTCCTAGCAGTTGTCGCTACAGGGTGGCTGGCTTTACCTCCTATCATTCAAAGAGAAAATGCCCATCAACATTTCAAAGATACTCTCCTAGCAGTTATCGCTACAGGCACCTACCATGTCTAATAACCAAGTCCATGCCACTAACTATGTTGAACAGTTTCTTTTACAAAACCTCTGGTTTCGGCTGCACTGTAAATTTTGACTTTGCAAGCTTGTATCTCCAGTGTTTGGTGGCCAATTTTTAAATGCAAGGTATGTGGATCTAAGTTGAAGATTGATAAATTTAGCTGTCCACTCGGGGAGTAATGATATCTTATCGTTTCGCTCCTATTTCCAGTCAAAAGGGGGTACTTTTTTTGAGACACCCGGTAGAAGTTTTTTGGAATATGTCACTTAAGATTAGCAAATGCATTGCAAGTCACAATTAGATCTAAAAAGTTAACTTAAACGCTCAGTCAAACAAAAGAGTTGTGATTTTTCGAATCTCTGCCATAGTGATTGTTTTTATGGTATTCAAAGAGTGGGTACATCTTTCTGATTCATCTGAGAGTCAAATGAAAATTATACGAAAATGGTTCCATAGCTCAATACCACAGGCCTTTTTACTTCTTAAAAAGAGGTTTGGATAGTACATCAAAATCTGGTAAATTTGTGAAGCAAAATAGAGGCATAACTCCCGTTCTCAATATACCGTTGGCATCTGTGGCAAGAAATTGCTTCGGATTTCCGAACACTTTTCAGAGATTTAATTATTGATAAATTTGCTCAAAGCAAGTGAGGAATGATCTATTTCATGCACAGGAAGTTTTAGCTGCCTTCTGGCTTTGTTTCTCGTTGTTTTCGTTCATTGTTAGCTGATTTGTTCTGTAACACTGTAACAGTTGAAAACTAAAGGTGCGAGCATGCAAGGGCTTCATTTTGCGACTTGCAAAATCGAAGTTGGCTCTTTTCTACCATTGTTATCCAACTGGAAGAAAAACAGCTAACGATGAATAAAAATAACGAGCAGCAAAGCAAATAACCAATAACATTCGCCTCTCCTCCGTGTAAACTGAACTATTGCTAACTATCTGAAAAAAGTTTTGAAATCCGAAGTAACTTCTTGCCACAGCTACCATCGCTATGCCGAAAACAATGGTCATATTTGTATTTTCCTTCATAAATTTATCAGATTTGGACGCTCGATCCAAACTTCTTTTTTAAGAAGCAAAGAGGTGGCAAGGAAGTAGAGGAGGAACAACTTACATCGTGTCATATTGGAAGGTCAAATACCATCAAGACGACCATAAGCGTACGGGACGAAAAAACCCGACACAAAGCCCATTGTTTGCCAGCATTTTTGCCCGACTAAGGGCAAATTTTGCCCGAAGGCTGATTTTTGAAAATTTATCCAAAGTTGGGGGGCTACCGCCCCCCCTGGCCCCCCCGCCTCGTATGCTTTTGAAGACGACCCAGAGGAAGACCAAGATCTATGTGGATAGACAACATCGGAGATTGGGAAGAAAGCATTATGGATGGCTTGTTTGTTTTGTTTGTTTGTTTTCAATTTGTTTTGAGTGGGCTTGTCAGGATTTCTAGCTACTGAAAGCTAATTTAGGCCCACTGTGCATGCCGCATCCAGGCATGGGACCCCTAGTTTAACGTCCCTTCCGAAGGACGACGAGGTGAGTTGCGAGGTCAGGCCTCAGAGGTCACCCATCCAAAATCTGACCTCACTCGACCAAGCTTAACTTCAGTCACCTGACGAAGACTGTATAAGCCACTCGGCCACTCACCCGCTTGTGAGAAAAGCCCAAGATAGAGAGAAGTGGAGGCACTTCATAGCAGCCTGCCTACAGCAAGTAGCAGCACATAAGAAGAAGAAGAAAGAGGGCTATTCTCCGTCCCTCCTTCCCACTTCACTATCTAAAGTGCATACCTGCTTTACTCTGACAGCAGCAGCATTGGGAGTAGCACTACTCTGCTTCACATCCAATATCAGCTTCATGAGAGGCACCGTCTGTCCTTTGCTGACAAATTCCTGCTGTTTCTTCAATAGCAAGTTCCTCTGCGCAGGAGTCAACTGCAACAACAACTGTTGTAACTTCTTACTCTGTATCGCTCTTTGTTGTTCTGATATACTTTGTTTCCCTGTGTTCGAGTCTAATTGTTTAACAACGATGTTCGGTGCGGTTGCGTTTTGTATACGAATGCCTTGTGGTGTATTAGGTTTCAATCCTTGCTGTTGACTTTGAACTTGTTTTATTATATTCGATGCGATGCTATTTGTGTTCGATCCAGTTAATAATGGCAGAGTTATTCTCTGCGACGAGTTACCCCCTGATGATATAACTACTTGCTGTGTTGTTGAGCTACCCGTTACTCCTGGTTTGGCTGCGTTTGTTTGTATGAAAAGCTGCATACCTTGCGTTACAATAGGCATTACAAGTTGGTTACTACCTCCTGGCAGAGAAGCTTGCAATGCATTGACGGCTTGTGTCGTCACTGATTGGGAACTTGAAGTGGAAGTCAGGGTTTTTGCGGTACTTATACCATTCACGCCGGAGCTATTAGCATGAGACTCTGCAGGCTTCGGTTGAACAGACTGCATCTTTTGCATAATTTTACCCGCAAGGAGTTTTTGTTGTAATTCAAGTAACTGCGCCGTAGTCAATTGTTTAGGCATGAATAAAGGAGTAGGAGAGCCTTGTTTATCGGAGGTATTTTGTGAAGCATTTGAAGCTATAGTTGATGCATTTTGCCGCACTTGCTTCTGTTTAGTCGCAATTTGTCGATTAAGAATTTCTTGTACGTTTTTCTCAATTATACTGGCACGTGTGCTGTCAGTATTCTGATTGCCACTTTGTTGTTGTTGTTGGGCTGGCCGGGCAGTTGCTGCGCCTATTAGTGCTTGTTGTATCAATTGCTGTTGCATTTGACCCTTCGCAATGCTCTGGAGGTCTACTTTTCTCGCAGCGGAATTCTGGGTCTGCAAGTTTACTCTTTGACCGGTGTTCAAATTCTGAGCTGTTCCTGCGTTTGTTTGTTGGACTATGTTCGCATTTTGCGCCTGTAAGCCGCTCTGAACAGTCATGTTCACATTTTGAGCCTGCAACCCCGTATTTTGCGTCTGCTGTGTTTGCTGTGTTTGCATTCCAAGTAATGACGCTTGCCGACCTTGAGGGCCTGTATTTAGCAATTGCCCAGTCTGTAAATTTGAAAGGGCTTGTGTTTGCAAGTTTGCTTTTTGGACGAGTCCATTTGAAGTCTGTGACAAAATTCTCGAATTTGCTGTCTGAGCGTTGGTAATTTGTTGCTGTTGTGCCAATGACGTAAGACTACCTTGCGTTGACGTCGAGGTAGCGATGGGTATTACTTGATTAGCACCTTCACTAGCGGCTTGGCTAAGTCGAAGCAGTTGCTGTAAAGCCACATTTTGATTGATAACCCGTTGGCCGCTGCCAGCAGCTTGATTAGTTGCAGTTACTGTTGCAGTGTTGCCACTTGCTGTTGCTAACTGGGTCTGCAAACCAAGCCCTTGAACCGTCACTTGCGAGCACTGAGCCGCGATATTTGCGATCGACTGGGCAATATTCTGTGTGGCCGCTAACTGCTGCGCTGCTCCTTTGCTAGCCTGCTGCAATGCACTGCCTTGAGGACTTTCATTAGGACTCTGCGTGGCTTGGAAATGCGACAATTTTTGGCCTTGCGGCTTCCCTTGACTAGAGGGCGAACCTACTTGTTTTGTTTGGAGACCAGCAGCAGCCGCTGCCATCATCTGAGACGTAGGTTTCGGTAAAATACCCCTCTGCTGAACAGTCGGCCTGACAATTTTTACACCTTCCTGTGTCTTCCTAGCCTGTGAAATATTCTGCGTTTGGTATAGAGAATTAGAAATATTAGCATGAGCTGCTATAGGTAACTGTTGTCCGGTTTGAAACTGACTCTGCTGCTGTGGTGATGGTCCCTGACTTTGATACAAATTGGATTGCACAGGTGAGGCAGTGCCCGGGTTTGGGGACTGTGTTCTCGACAATACCTGCCCCTGCGCCTTAGCCTTACTCTGTGCAGCTTTTTGCCTTGCAGGGCTACTATTAGCTCTAGCTGCATTTATTTGCTGCTGCAGCACTTTCAGTTGTTGTTGACTTTCTACTGAAATGCTCTGTGATATTTGTGCATTAGACGTTGTAGTCTGTGAATTGCTAGTCATTAGCTGCTGCAAGTTTGCAGGTAAGACTAAAAGTGGCTGATTTTGTTGTTGTTGGTTGTTCAGTATTTGTTGCTGCTGTTGCAGGTTACTTAGCACCGCATTCTGTGCAGTTCGTTGTTGTTTTTGCTTTAAAGGTTGCTGCTGTTGGCGCACTTGCTGCTGCTGTTGTTGCTGCTGTAATTTTTGCTGTTGTTGCAATTTTAATTGTTGTTGTTGTTGCACTTGTTGCTGGGTTATTTGGCCAAGATTCTGTGAAATCCCGACTCCCTGTGATTGCTGCCCAGTACTATTCACAAGGATATACTGTCCACTAACACTAGATGGGAGCAAAATAGTTTTGTTCGTTGATGCATTAGTACTTGACGGACTGCCCCCTTTTGATAGTATATTGGGCACATGTTTTGAAGTCTGTTTCGTCGCTACTTTCGGCGTGTATATTTTATTAGTCTTTGTATCAGTAGATACATTCTGGACATAAACTTGCTGGCTGTTAGTATCAATAGTATTCGAATATGCATTTAATTGCTGACCTGGTTGTAAAGTTACATTACTTTGAGCACCCTGCATGTTAAATTGTCTCTGGTTCGCCTGACTTTGGCTTTTAATCTGAGATTGCAGAGCCTGGCTGCCAACCATGCTATTCTGAGCAGTATTCGTAGTCTTAGGGGTCACTTGTTGCGTTTGCATTAAACCATAGCTAATATTTTGGCTTGGCTGGCTATTTCCTAGTGAGTTAATCATTTGAACTTGATTTGAAGCATACGCAGTTTGTTTTAACTGGCTGCCTGTGTATACAACGTCGTTGGATTGAGGCGGCTGAGCCAGACCCATTTGCGAACTTTGGAAGCTCGCTGAGTTACTGCCAGTTGCTTGGTTCAATTGAGCTTGATAATTAACAGCAGCAGATGGCAGTGAGCCTTGGGCCGCTAACGCTGCCTGTTCTTGCTGGCTCTGTAATAGCTATGAGAAGAAAACTGAAACTATTACAAACGATTTTGACAAAGAACAATTTTGTGGGGAGCAGAGTGCATTTAGTTTGATCGCAACAAAGTACAACTTGGCAAATAATTACCTTTCAATGGTCCGTACATTTTGGGATATGCCTTTTGCGAAATTTCATAGATTCTGGGGTGCGAATTATCAATGTGGTCGCTAACACTGCGGCAGATATGTTTCTTGACATTTAAAACATCATAAAGGAATAAACAGTGTTGCGTTATGTTGCAAACACAAATGGTTAGATAAAATTGCTCAAGAAGAAAGGTTCAACAATCTATTTGCTATAATATCATAACAGTCATGCTTTTAACTCTGAAAAGTTTCTTAGTACCTCTCAGACATAGTACTAGCGTTTCTTAAAATTTTGGCCATCTTAGAACTGGTTTCTTACAAAACCAGTTTCTTATCAAAGGTAATCTGAATCGAAAATTTTTATTGATGCAAATCAATAGCACTTTTGAATGATAAAGAATGCCATTTATAATGTTGTGGTACCTTGTTTCATTTTCCAGTTATCCACTATTTTGTATGATCGACTGATGACGTCATTTTGTTTGCAAAAAGTTATGGAAATGTACAAGGCTGACCTTATTTCCAAAAGGAAATTGACTCCAAGAACTTTTCTTAATGACATGCCTTTCTAAACATCATATTAGTCCATGTGACACTTTCTATTACATTTATTTGGCTCAACTTAAATGTCTCCGACAACCGTAACCTTTACAGCTTAGACACGGCTATATTTCAGTATCTCATCCTAGTAATTTGCAAACAAAATGACGTCATCAACTGAAACTTAATATCAGTGAATAACTTGAAAACGAAGTGAGATATCAAAGAAATTTAAACAGGAGTCCATATCATTCGACGATGCCGTTAATTTGAATCAATAAAAATTTTCGCTTCAGATCACCTTTCAAAAAAACATGTAAACAACTACACTTGGATTAGCCTCACTACCATAAGAACCCTCAAGTTACGCTCATCTCATTGAGTTGAATTGTTGTTGTTGTTATCGCTCCACTGAGGGCCTTATGGACATAGAGCTGTAAAAACGGCAAAAAATTTCAATCGGTGACAGGATTCTGTCGCCCCGTCGTCTACCGACCAGCATGTAGCTTAGAGCAAGGCGGTTTTTACCTTTGTGGCAAGAATGATCCTTTACCGAAGTACTGATACCTAATTTGATGGTACTGCAGCTCTAGAAAACTGATTTTAAGCCATTTTAGACCCAGTGGTTGTGAGGAAAAAGTAGCAGGTGATTTAGGCCCACAGCTAAATTCTAAAAAAGAATGCGAATCGAACGACAGATTGATACATTTTGTAGAATGTTCGAATGTACGCAATAGTGATAGAGACTCCAACACTGCTCAAGCGAACTCTTTTGTGGAGCAGCGGAAACGTTTCAAATAGAATCAATGCGAAACTTTACCATTTCCGCAAGCGTTTGGGAATAAGTCGTAGTTGTAGCGATATCAGGTCAGCCAAAAGCGAAACTACGACATGTAATCGAGTCTACACTTGGATACTAGTTTCTATTTCTTAAACCTTTGAAAATCTCTTCTTTCCCTTCCACCACCATACGGCTCTAATCTTTCAAATCCTTGAGAAAGTCGGTGTAAAACTGTCGGGAAGTCAATCAAACACAATTACGAATCGTCCAAGTATACAGTTTTCGAAATCGGTACCAATCAAATACACCCTGAGAACAACGATTTGGAAAGATCAATATTTTCAGGTAAATGATCAGCCACTAGGCTTTTACATATGATAAAGGGTGTGCTTGATTGTTACCAATTCTGAAAACGGTAGACCTAGACGGCTCGGAATTTGTGTAAGGAAATCAAGTAATGTAAATGTGATAAGTAAGCTAAAGGATCAAAATGGAAACATTACTTCAGATCCAGCAATTATCGCCAATATTTTTAATAAGTACTTTGTTAATGTTTCTCGTGATATCACCAGAAACTTATCAATATCCAACAAGTCACCTGTAAATTTCATGGCTGACAAAAATGGAAATTCTTTTTTCACTGCCCCTTCAACTCCTTATGAAATATCAGATATTATCTCTACTTTAAAATCTGGAAAATCACTTGGGCCAAATAGCATTCCTATGAATTCTAAAATCTCTTTCTTCACAGATATCTTCTCCACTTTCTCGAATTATCAATGAGTCATTTCAATCTGGGGCTTTCCCCGACAAGTTGAAGTTGGCCAAAGTCATTTCCTAATACTACCCAATTCGAAAAACGGCAGGCTGGCAGGTCTGTTGAACCTTCTGCTCCAAAAGGCAAAGGGTTCGGCAGACTTTAGATTCTCGGTTTCATTTGCAGAACTCAAAACAAGGCAACTTTGCTCGTGTTGCTGCGGTAATCGGTGACTTTACTCCTTTTTGTCAATCATCAGACTCGCCTTCCTGTTTTTCAACTGGAAACCTCGTCTTCGCCAGGATAAATCTGAAACCTGTTGCTGTTTTGAAGAATTTTGTGTTTGACTGGGAGCTCTGTTTCCACCTCTGCAAAGTCTACTGTTTTCAGAGTTTGATAGGTTATAATTCCAATCAAACACACCCAAGGGAATGATAAGATATGATGGAAAAAGGAATAAGATATGGTAAAGAAAGAAATGATGAAAACTAAATACCTGTGCATTGCTGAGAAAATCATTTAAAGCTTGTGGATCACTATGAAAGAAAACAGGAAACGATCATTCATATAAACTAGTAGGCATTGAATTATACCGGGTGAGCCAGAAAAAAGTTCCCACTTTTGAAAATTTAAAGCACCAAGAGTACTTCACAGATTGAAGTGATTCAAACTCTAGCTACAAGCCAAAAGATCGAAGTATTTTTTTTATTTTTCTCGTTGTCTCACGAGTATACAAATATACATAGGTAAATTGCACTTTGCAAACATTTCAAGGTCGCAAAATGGCTGAAAAATGGCCTTAAACATTGAACAAATCATAAATGAATCCTCGTACGGATCAATAGAGAAAAAGAAATTATTCATGGATGAGAGATATCTGCTGCACATGTATTTCCATACGTCTCAAAATCTTTCGTATTTGTTTAATAACTGATGTCGTATAACTCTTGAGAGAGGTCAAACGCCCATTTGTATTAATCTGTATAAGGAGAGACTTTACAATTTGATTAATGTTTTCGGCCCTTTTCAACCATTTTGCAATCATAGAATTTTTACAAAGTTGAATTTACCGATACTTCTATTGCTGGTATAACAGCCCGGGGGGGGGGGTACTTGGCCTACGAACATACGGGGACGTGCCGCTGGAAAATCTAAAAAGCTACCCTGTCCCGGAGTCAAATTCCCGAAAATGATACCCTGTCCTGGAGTAAAATTTTCTTAAACAATACACTGTCCTTTAGTTTCTTGGGACACGTGACGAAATCTATCGAAAATTGTGGAAATGTTGCCATCCAAGCAATTTGAATCACATTCACAGAGTGCAAATGGCATAAAACGACCTTTCGGAGTCAAAAATGACAACTATGGACCCTGTCATGGAGCCGATTTTACAAAAATGATACCCTGTCCCGGAGTCGGAATCCTGAAAATGATACCCTGTTCAGCGGCACGTCCCCGTACGGAAAAATATATGAGTACCTCCCCAAGGGTATAACAGTGAGGAAAATCAGAAAAATATTTTGATCCTCTGGCTTTTAACTGGAATTTGAATCATTCAAATATGTGCAGTACCGAAGGTGCTACGAATTTTCAAAAATGGGAACTTCTTTCTGGCTCATCCGGTACAATGATGTGGAAGCAAGAACAGTAACACCAGTTAACCCTACCTGACCAGGGCGTTTTGAAATAAATCGAAAAAGAAAAGGCCACGATATAAACATCGCTCGTCGGATCCGCAGATGCTTGCGAGGATGGCCCTGAAGAAGTCCTGCATGGCAGAACGAAATATTGGCAAAACATAATCAAATAAATACGCGTTAAATCGACTCTTTCTTTGCTGTTGTTCTTCGTCGTGTTGCGGTGTTACTACCTACGTTTTGAAATACTCAATATCTGTGAAGGGTGGATTCAGTACCCCTACTTATTTCTGTTGTTACATGACATATGGCAACCTAATTTGACACAAGGGTTGTTCATCATATTAACAATGAATACCTAAAACAATATTTCAATTAGCGATGCTGTTGTTGTTGCTAGAGTATGATGTCTCATGATCATCATTATCATTATAATGATATCTGATGATGTCATCAGCATGTTGAGTCCAACCAAGCCACCCTTTCACGAGGAGATGAAAAAATTTACACCATAATGTGTCAAATTCCAAACTTTAGGCTTAATTGGACCAATCTGAAAGATTTAGAAAGAAACAAAGTAAATTCTCTATGCAATGCAGCATGGCAACTTGGTTGCCATGAAGCATGGAGACAGTACTTAGAACAGGATGTCCAAGTTATAGCATTTTTATGAGTAAATCTTGCGGGGTGAGTGGCCGAGTGGCTTATAAAATCTTCATCAGGTAACTGAAGTTAAGCTTGGTCGAGTGAGGTCAGACTCCAGATGGGTGACCTCGTAGGCCTGACCTCACAACTCACCTCGTCATCCTTCGGAAGGGACGTTAAACTAGGGGTCCCATGCCTGGATATGGCATGCAAAGTGGGCCTAAATTAACTTTCAGTAGCTAGAAATCCCGACAAGCCCACTCAAAATAAATTGAAAACAAACAAAGTAAAGGAAAGTAAACTTTCTAAATCTCAATGGCCTTCAGCAGATCTCAAACAAAATTTTACTAAAATATGCTAGGGAGGCGGAATCTGACCCTCAGGTTACATTGGGTTAAAGTACCCCTGAGCAAACTGTTGAGTATTTTTGGAGTATTATGATTTGAACCTGATACTAACTTGCTTTAATATGATCTGAGTTATGTTCTAGAGCTTGATTTAAGTAAGAATTTTGCACCGATTGTGCTAGCTTGCTGCATGCATCTTCTGAACTGGTAAATTGAATCAAGCTTGATCACTGTGGCTTGATTGCAGTATGTTTGAGAATAGTCTTAGTAAGCATAGACGTAGGAACCGGGGGCACTGGGGGCACATGCCCCCCCTAAAATTTTGCAAAAACAAAGAAGTGCCCTTTTCAATCTTAAAAAATGTCCCCTTTTTCTTAAGGAAAAAGTGCCCTCAAAGTGCCGTGCCCCCCAAGCTTGCAATACTTCCTATGTCCCTGTTAGTAAGGGATAATTATCAAGCTTGATCAAGCTCTCTAATCATACTTGCAAACTAGCCAAAATTGTGTCAACACACTCATTTCAAACTCCTTCCAGTGAAAATCATGCCTTTATCAAGCTGGCACAAGCTTGTTGCAAGCTGAACTTTTCTTACGGTCCAGTGCAGGCCTTGCAAAATGAATAAAATTTTACACAATATGGTGTTGGTCATTTTTACCATTGTATTCAAATCCAAAGCAACATCTTCTCTTGTAAACAAAAGGTTTGCAGTCTGCTTGGATTGGAAGTTGGACTGAGTGTAAATCAGCCTTTACATCTTTGTTCAGGAATACATGTTGTTATGCACAAACTCTGCCTTATGTTTGTTGATTTACTTTGAAAGAACATATCATTCTTACCTTATCACATCTGCAAAACACTTTCCAGCATCCATCTTTCACTAAAAATTGACAAAAGTGTTTTACTAGAGACACAAAACATTTGATAAATTAGTGGCAAGATACAGAAAACTCCTCTGTTGGTATTCAAGAAAGAACAATAAGACACAAAAGCCATTTTGACATCATTTTCAGGCTCTACTGTAAAGAATTTACAGAGAAAAACTCTTCAAAAGGTGGTCATTTTCTTCAGAAAGTAAAATGTTTACAAGTGGGCATTTCCAATTATCTGAAATTTTGTCAAAGTTTTCCTTTGCAGCGAATCTATGCAGCAACTTGTAGCTTACTTTTCTCTTTCTCATGTAAAAGATGCTTCTGCTAAAGGCACCAAATTCAAGAAAGATCACTTGTGAAAGTAAATAGCAAAAGGCATTTTGTTTGAAATTATCTAGCAAGAAAAGCACCCCTTATCCTGACCCAAATGCACTCTTTTTTCAGTGTTTTGTTCTGAATGGGGGGAAACACAATAAAACTAAGGCGTTAATCAATAGAAAAACCAGAGAATTTTGTTGAATAAAGAACCAAAAAATTTTTGCGTGCTTTCGGCGCACTCATTTTTCATTATGTTTTAGCACCCCCTCTCCAAATTGCCTCCCTTCAACTTTGAACTGAATCCACCCCCGGTTTAAAAAGTAGCATTTCTGTAGATTTTGAAGTGCAGGTTTAACTATTCTATTGATAAACCGTTTCTGGCTATTTCTTGAACATTTTTCAGGAATTCTGTTTTTCAGGAAAATAGTTATAGCAAATCAGTGCATGCAAACACAGAAATGAAACAAAAGATCTAAGTTTGGCATTTGTAAAATAGATTTCTTTTATAATTTCTATCAAATAACACAGTTTTACTAAAATGGCAGCTCAAATTGGGAAACTTTTCAGGACACCCAGTAGTTGCTAATTTATGGAGCAAAAATTCAAATTATTGGTTGCCTCAAACTTTCAGTTGAATGTCATGAAGTCTCTTCCATAAACTTGAAAAACAGGAAAATTGGATTTGCAATGGTTCATTCACAGTAGCTACTCAAACAATGCACATTTTTTGGGACATCTTGTATATCAGTCTTGATAAAATTGTTTGTGAGGTAGGTAAACTACAAAGTTTTGCATGTCCGTTAAGAAGATGAGGTGTCAGAAGTCAAGGTTGGAAAACTTGCATTCACTCGTAACTATGAAATTGTGTCAAACTCGCTACTCGCAGCCGAAATAAAAGGTTCTCACATGAGAAAACAAAAGACCTATTGTTGATATTGCATTTCTTGCAGCTTTTAAAAGTCTGCTCAAAGCTCGCACCTTAACAATTTTTAATCACTCGCAACTATGCGTAGGGCAAATCACACATGTTTTCCAGCCCAGTCAGAAGTTAGAAGTTAGTTGCCCGGTCAGCAGGGCAACTAAACTGAAAACGTTGCAGAAATTACAGAACAGAGCTGCTAGAATTGTTACAAGTAGCCCTTTTGACATTCCAGCTGCTCCTCTATTGCAGCTGCTTCGCTGGCCGTCAATTGAGAAACTAATCAATCGAGAAACTTGTACAAACAATGGTGTATAAATCCTTGAACGAACTTGCACCTGAAAACCTATGTAACATTTTCTACAAATTGTCTGATGTTCATACTCAGGGTCCTTCATGATACGAAATGCAATCTTGCAGTGCCAAAGATGAGAACTGCTTATGGCCAAAAATCATTTGCGTTTCGTGGAGCGAAGGCATGGAATAAACTCGACTCGGAAATGAAATTAGCCCCTTCGATTCAGTCATTCAAAACGAAACTAAAATCTTTGAATTGACAATATTCAAGGAAAGCTGTTCTACATCGAAAGAGTCATCATTATTTTTCTTTTTCTCGTTTTATAGCCATGTAATTAGAAAATATTGTAAATAGGTTTATTTCTCATTAGCTTTTTATTTTATTTTTTGCTGGGACAATTGGAAAGCAGTTACTTAATCTATTTTTTTCTTTAACTGAATTGTATCCCAGGGTAAACATTTTTAAAATGAAAATGAAATGAAAAAATGTTAGTGGCCAAAGTCCACTATCCGACAAAATGGATTTTTGGACAGCCTAGAGGATTTAGGAAGTTTGATGAGCAAGCTTGGTTATCAGATTTTGATCAAACTTATTACGGTCTGAAAGATACAAAAAGGTTTAAACATTTGTGCAAAAACTGAGATTTTATTTAGTAAAAGGTAGGTGGATTATGCTGTTCTTTTAAGGCAAAACTCCTGACTCTTTGCCCTGGCTTGCGGCCCATTTTGGCTACTCAAGGGTTTAATCCATGCAACTTCTGAGAAAATTTTGGAATTTCGTTGCAGAGACAATTTTGGTTTTAAAAAAATTACTTGAACTCTGCCTACTCACGTGGACATAGTGAAATTGAAAGAGTCAACTTTAAAATATGAGATCCGGGAACCTAAATTACGTCATTGCACATGATTATGCAAAATATGCGTCGAGAGAACCACCGAATCGCTGACTTCGGTTTCAAAGAAATAAACACCGATTTGAAGCGATTTCCCCTCAGAAAATATTAACAGTACATTCCTTGAAGCAACCACACTGTCGTGAGCATATGACCGTCTATGTGCGCTCGAGTGAAAAGCGCAGTACGCGAGAGAAAATTCTAGGCCACTCGAGCATGGCAGAGGGGCCGCCATATTTGCAAATCGGCCTCACCGAAAATTAAACGCAAAATTTCGTGCATTTACCTGGTTTGATGTTGAAAAAATTTCTTCAAATTTGTTCCCCATGTCCAACATTGGTTGTAGCTTGGTGTACTTGGGTACTGCTCTCATTTTCTGCACCGTTTTCGAGCACAATACTTGGAAGACATTCCCACGTCTTTCTTCTAACGTCACTTCAAAGGGATACAAAGCATATCTAGATGACAGGTAGAAGAGCAGTCCCCCGGTTTGCATTATTAGCGCACGCGTAAATTGCAAGCTTAAACTCAAAAGACGGGGGATAATTCATAAAAATATAAATACGCATGCGTGTATAGTTCTAGCAAGGGGGTTGAGTTGAATTCTGCAAACTTAACTGACATTATCCTTCAACAATAAAGCATTTCTCGATGCCGCAACAATAGATGAAATTTGGGGATATCTATGGAATGCGGTGGGCACCAAAAATTATGCAATTCTTGCGTGCTGAACACATTCGAAAGTGGAATAAATTATGCGAGCAGAAGCTCTTTTGCTCGCCGCAAACAAAAGGCAGGTGTGTTTGCGCGAACTTTAAGGAAAGAAGAGGGTAAAAGGATGTTGCCAAAACCTTTTTGGTGTCTTTCCGTCTCTGACAAAAGCAATCTATGTTCCAAGGAAAGAATTCACACCTCTGAGCAAAGTCTTTTGAACAACCAAAAACTTTTGTTGGTTGTTCTTGGTTGTTCAAAAGACTTTGCTCTGAGCGCACTCAGTCGAACCAAAATAAACAGAGAGCAAAATCTTATGGTTGGCTGCACCGGAGGCGTGAAATCTATTCTTTGGAGTAAAATCTCCGGGTAATACACGTTTTTTTTATAAGAAACTGGTTTATAAGAAACTAGTTCTAAGATGGCCAAAATGCTAAGAAATCCAAATACTATGTCTGAGAAGTACTAAGAAACTTTTCAAAGTAAAAAGCATAAATATCACAGCAAATAGATCGTTGAACCCTTATTCTTGAGCAATATTATCAAACCATTCGTGTTTTCAACATAACAGAACACTGTTTATTCCTTTATGATGTTTTAAATGTCAAGAAACATATCTGCCACAGTGTTAGCGACCACATTGCTAATTCTGCATTCAAAAAATAAGAAACCAATGAAGAAACTTTTAGTACTAAAATGGACAAAATTTCATGCGAAATTAAGAAACTTTTAGTACTATGGCCTGATCCTTGTTTCTTATAAAAAAAACGTGTATGGGGCACAAGAAATATCTATTCATGCAAGCAATGCGTCTCTGAAAACTTTTTTTGAATGACTGAATGATTGCAGGTGTTGCATGAAATTAGCCAATCAGATTGCAAAAGAGGTTGAGGACAACTTTGATGCACTGTATAGCTGGTCTTCTTCGCATCTTACTTTTCTTCAGGCTCAGAATCATCAAATTTTTAAAAATACTATTTAATCAGCTCGCATATTTGTATCTCATTTTTCACCTTGCCTATTTTGCAATGTTCATAAACGACTGAAAAACTGACATACCTCGTTTTTGAAAAAAGAAAAGCGCTGGTTTTTTTTATATACCAGATTTTGGTTATGTTTTCCTGGAACCAAATCAGATGTGAAAACATGAGAATACTTTAAAATTTTAAGGACATCGAAGCTGGACAAATTTATAGTATTCTATCAAAATGAGTGTAATCTCACGATTTACTGTGACCAGCGCTAGATGACAATACTTAAGAAATAGTTTCATTAATGGCATTTTCAAGCTCTGTATCATAAAACAAAGCTTTTCTGTCCTTTCAACCATTGCAGTGTGGATCCCATGATTTCCATCCTTGGGCCAAATTTGATTTTTTATGCACAAACAAATCGTATCTAAACTACAAATACAATATGCATCAAAAATGCCATTCACAGTGGAAAAAGACACATGGTCACCTAGTTCCCACTGTCAATGGCATTTACATTGCTCTGATAATTTACAGATAAGAAAAAACAATATCAAAAAATAAAATGGGAAGAGGGAAGTCGCTGCATCGCAACCTAGTCCCAAGGGCCTTTCATTATATATTCGTCCCAATATGACAAAAGGCGCTGGGGACGAGGTTGGCTGCATCGATCATGGTCAGATAGGCTATAAGCATGCCCGCGCGCAAAGAATCCTGGGTGAAAATAGCTCTTCAAACTGTCAATGGCAGCTATTATAGAGAATACAGAATAGCAAATTAAACATACAAATTTTCGATCCGACTAATATCTCAAGCTACAAAGAAATGAATGAAATCTAATATAAACCCCAGATGCCAGACCAACGTAATAATACTTTGACTAACTACCGTCTGTTCCATAATAAAATTGTTCATATGTATACAGTTTCTAGCTCTCAATGACAGGCATCATAAAAGTTTCCTCATGTTTGCTTCAATGATAAAGCGGCTCCAAACATTTTCTCCATCTCTATCAAAATGAATTTTTTCACGAGGATTACAGATGATAAAAGCATCTTTTACACTTCACATCTTTAAAATATACTCTACAAGTGTTTGCTCTTATCAAAGAAGGATCCTTCACTTTATGCTAAGTTATCGATCACTATGGAAATAATGCTTCGAAGAGAATAGACATAGCTTTTATATGGTAGCCGCTACAAGTAGGCCAAAGAAACACTACCCTGGGTACCAGACTCTCTGGTACCCAGGGTAAAGAAACACATAACCATTTTTCCTTAGCTAAATAAAGAACCTGCATGTTTGAAGTTATCAAAAACAATACATTATATTTCTAACTTGGCTGGGGCCAGGATTAAACCGCGGTTTAAACCATGTCAATTCCTCCCTTTTCATGTTTTGCACTTTATGCCTGGGGTGATAAAGACACACTCATTGATACCGGAGGTTCAGGTATTTCTTCATACCAGTTGTATGTGAAAGACAGTTTGTAAATCAAAGGTATGAGGCGATGAGATGTTTCTGTTTTGAATGTGAAAGCAAAACTTTACAAGGAAATGCTACCCTTCTAAGCTATCAAATGAAACCATATTGAAAAGATTGAGGAAATCCTTTCACCATGAAGAACCACGAGCAATAGCGCAAATTTATTGCATTCCATTTTTTATTAGCCTGCGTGCATCCCCTACTGTTTCCGTTGAGTTGAATTTTTCCATTGAATTGAATTCATTTTCTGAAAATGAATTCAATTCAACGGGAAATTTCAACTCAACGGAAACGGATGCACGCAGGCTATTTTTTATGAGCAATCAAATTGTAGTCTTGCATACTGTGTCGTCTCTCTTTTTGCAAATATTCGGCGTCCATCTGCACAGAGCTTTTAGGTCTCCTAGTCTATGTATTTGATAAAGTTCCACTCTCTATTGCAAGTCCAAGAAGAACTGCACATGAGGCTACTACCACCATTGCGAGGTACAGCCAAAAGAAGATACGATCCAGGCAATACGCAATTTCCTGCCATTGTTTCTGGTTGTCTATTTGAATTTGTGTGAATTCCTGAAGCATGGATCTTTTTTGAAATGTTGACCGTTGACGGAGGGTGGGTGGCCTCGTTTGTACCTTGTCTGCCTCTTTTTCAGATATAATGTTATCTTTGTCGTTTGTAGCTTTCACTTCAATCTCCGATGTCTCCGATATGGTTCTTAGCTCTTCATCAGCTGAATTCTCTTCCGGGATTGCTTGTTTACGAAGAGAGGCTTTGAGGGCGCCAATTCTTTTAGAGCTCTTCTGCGTCAACCTGATCACAAGTAAACTTAACCATTTAGGCGGTGGTGTTATTTTGAAAGCAATTCCAGCAGTGATAACCCCCGATACACAACCGAGAACCATGACATAAAACAAAGTTACATATAAGACACCAACCAGCGGAGCTTTGTCTGCTTTCCGTGGGAGATCTTGCGATATGACAATTAGGTATACGCCCATCGTTAGCAGAATCGTAACGGCGAAACCGATTCGCTCTCCCGTATCAGCTGGTATTTTGAAAATCAGGAGTGATAGCAAGACGATAGCGATCATTGGGAAAATTAGATAAAGGAAGAAATACAACGGCCTCCTGCTCATCGTTATTGTGTAGATGACTTGAGACATAGGCTCATGGCAACAGCTATATTGGTGTTCATTCGCCCGTGCTTTGATTGAACCTACGGTCCATTCTCCGTTGGTCACGTGATGGTTGCCTAGGATAAAGAAATTGAGTGTAGTTTTTTGAAAATAAAACAGGAAAAAGAATAAATGTTTTGAAGCACAAATGGCTGCTTTGAAGTATTTTATGGCGTTCGACTTGACAGAGAAGGAGCTTCCTTCAGAGGCAGATATGAGGCAGGAAAGTGGGGGCAACTGCCCCCCCTCTTCATGATGAAGCGTTCCTTTTTTGGCGAGAAACTCGCCCCCGTCTTGACCCTAAGACACTTCTTTTCAACTTTTTCGATCAGAATGTGGGGTAAACATACAAATGATTACGTTATCTAGTACAAAAACCAATGAATTTCAATTTTCTCCATTAGGAGTCCAAAATTTTTGCGCGCATTCAGCGCATCCTTTCTATATAATTGTTCTGGCTGGATGCGCCGCTGCGTTCAGAGAGCCAAAAGTGCTTTCAGTAGTTATTTTCCTCAGAATCCCTCTTGTTTAGATTTGCCTCAACAATATTGCACAGCTAGACTAACGAAATGATTCCTTGTATTCGTTGAACGTTTTCAATTTACATTTTCATTCATACAGAGTCAAAGGCAGTCTGTCACGTCTCTGATTGGCCGCGACAAAGCCAGCGCTCAACAGGAGCGGGCTAGCCGCCTTGAGTTTCTACGGCCGTAGAAAATCAAGAGGATTTAGCAGCCATTGAAATTTTCTTTTCTTTGTATTGTCCAAATCACCCAATCAAATGCGTGAAAGACTGCCTTTAAGCCATAAAAAGTATCTAGTTCAATGAGAAAAACTGAGACTCATGTAATCAGTCTATTGGACAGCCTCCATGGCATGGCTCTCAATATACAATACATTGGCCTACAGTACTCTACTTACTTTGAAGATGGGCGTATTTAGTCGGTAGACTGTGGAATGAAAGCTTCAAACGAGATTTTGAGAGTGACCAAGATCCAAATATCAAATCACATTTCTGTAGAAAGAAAGACAGATCATACTTCAAATAGTAAAACCGCTTAAAAACCTTTCTTGTGCGAAGGCGCACTGAGACATAGAAATACAAGGGAGCTCTATTCGAGCAACTTGAGAGCGGTTGGTCCTAACCACACTCAGCTGAAGACTGTAGTGGTTATTAGTTATTATTATTATGATTACTGCTGTATGACTCCATGTGCATGCGCATATGGTTTGAATACATTCTGAATATTTGCGATCTCCCAAACGCACGTGTCTATGTCTGCTCACGAAGTCTACAAAGACGAAACAGAACCGAATACAAGACAACAAAACAAGACACAGGGATCAAAACAAGGTAGATAGATAATCAATCAAAACATCTGTGTCCTATCACCCTTGCTAAAACGAGTTTTTATGGGTATTCAATTCATATCAATTTCACTTTATTTACATTATTTACTTGTTTGTTTCATGTTCAAAAACAATCAATTGCATTTCAATGAATGAAGTCGAACTGAATACCTGCTGATCAACTGGAAACCATGTTATATCCACTGCACAGGAGCTTTGCCATGCAACTGTCGCAAACCAGACTGCAGTGCCATTGCTATAAACATGCACTGGACTTTTGTAGAAGTCAGCAGGGCCATTATTACCGATGTCAGCCCTGAAAGAGAAGTAAGAAATTTAATAGAATCATAGAGAATTAAAGGAAAGACGGTTTGTTCCCAACGGTTAGTAGGTGGATGGTCAGATGATCTTTGGTCCATACTCTCGGGTGAATAATACAAGGGGAGTCTCAATAGAGGGAGGGGGGCTAATAAACAAGAGAGTGCACTGCTTTGATACTTATGATAAAAAGAACAGTTTTTCTGAAAGAAAACATTCCAGTTCGTTTACGTGTGCACTGCAATGCTCTCTTATCTTTCGAAAAAAATTCGCATAAAAATCATATTGAGCCTTATACAGTGTCGTGCCAAAATTGATAAACGAGGTGGGAAAAACTTTTGAAAATCAATAAGTGCCCCCCTCTTGTGTTAGGCACCCGAGAGTAGGCGGCATTTTTGAAAGGCATGCCGTTTGTAAGGCTGCTTTTGTCTGAATGTTTTGGAACAAAAATTGCAGCGTTGGCTGCAAAATATTCCAAAAGAATGAGCGAGCTGCAAGATCTGTCTCTCTTTCTGTCGGTCTGTGGAAACATAACGTTCCCTTCTTTATTGTCCCTGGAATGAATGCGTATTTGTCTGACTTCGTTTTGGTCTTGAGACAACGGGCAGGGAGACGGACAGCCATTTTGTAATGCAATGCCAACAGAACTGAACTGACTGCAAGAATGAGGGGTTGCAAGACAGGGGGCAAGGCATCTTGGAATGTCAATAGAATGAGGAAGGCCTTCCATTCTAAATGATGGTGCAGTTTGTTTCCATTTCCCAAAACGCTGCACTCAGTAGCTAATGTCATTGCCAGCTTCCAATGTCAAATTGAATAGCCAATATACTACATCATCTTTAGAACTTCCCCTGCCTGAAATCGGAGGTCAAAACATTACTCACGTGTTGTAGAGGACGATGTCTGGTACCCATAACGAAGAACTGGCAAAGTTCAATATCTGTGTTCCATTGTGTTTGCTGGGATCCCACACTATACGTGGCTCTTTCCATCTCTACAGACGTAACAAAACAGGAGAATTAGACCGAAGTACTTGCGGATGGAAGATATCAAACAAGATAAACGGCAATCCAAATAAATGAGAAGATCTGAATTGATGGACTTTGTGCAAGTTTTATGATGGCGAATAAATTCATTCTGAGCGCGTGGTCGTGGCTCGAAAATGAAAACACAGACAACAATACAAGAAATGTAACAACGTAAGAAATGAACGCGAATTAGATAATTGAAATTATTACTCTATATTGAAACGATAAAATCTAGTCCATATGATTAACGATGATACGGCGTGGCGTGCGAATAGTGCTGCAAATGTCTCTATCATACCAACAAAATGAAATAAGGAACTAAAACAGTCTAACACCTCAAAGTACTCACTTTTCTAAGGCCTGTAGGTTCGCTTGCTTTGCCTCGATTTGAACTCAAAAGACATAATTGTTTTGGTATTTCATCTTGATATCAAGCAAGTTTTCGTGACCATTGCACCGCATATTGGCCACAGGGCAATAAACCTGCTGAACTTAATATCTCAAAATGTAACATGAATGATAAAAGTGACCAAAAACAGCAAAATTCTACTTTAAATCCTAATTTAGTTTATCATGTTGCACGCTATTGTGGTATAGGATCAGGGAACTTTTGTTTGCACTTACCATGACGACAAAAGTGTGTGTTATCAAGTGCTGTTCTTTGGTAAGCTGAAATACGAAATATTCAGGAACGATGAAACAATAACATTGATTTTGGTTACAACAGGCTCTTACCAAGTATTAAGGCATGTTAATCACTGCACGAACAGCGTTTACTGCAATTTTTTGTCAAAATAATTGACCAGAATGGAATGAGGAATCCTTGTGCTCCTTACCAACAATTTCCTGATTTCCGGATCTACATGATGAGTGATTTTACCAAACAAATTTTTTTTTAAATTCCAATAAAAATTTACAATGCGATTTACTAGTAACACTACTTACGGGGACGATGCCACTGGATGCAAAATGCTATGACTACTCCGTGGCATCACAAAAACTAAGACAACTTACATATGAATTACTAAAGGATAATAAATACAAGACATGAAAAAGAAGCAAACAACACTGCACTCTGTCTCAAACTAGATATCAGGTGAAAAATGTTCACCAATAATAGCAAACAAGATGTTGCTGCGTTTTGGGTAATTTGCGTTCCCACAGATCTCACCTCATATATAATTTGAGACAGACATTACATTTGACAATTAACTAAATAGTTGTTGGCTTGCTAAGGGAGATCGGGGCGAGATACTATAACAAAATTTTCCCACCTAAGGGCCTGTTCATATGGAGGCGAGCCAGCCCGCTTACCGGGCTGGAGCTCTCTGCCGGGATCTCACCTCATCCCTAATTCCAATACAAAACTTGATTTCTGTTCATATGACTAGGCGGGCTGGCCCGCTTAGCGAGATCCCACTGGTGTAGTGGTGAGATCTCGGTAGGCGGGATGAAAATTTCCCCATATGAACACTCCATCCCGGCTACCGAGATGAAAATGTCGCTATTACTCATGCGCTGCGTCCCTAAACAATGGGCACGTGTCTCTTTTTTGACACGTGTCAAATTTCTGTCTCGGCAAGCGGGCTGGAATTTCTCCATATGAACACAAGATGAAAACTGTCTCGCCTACCGGGCCAGCCCGGTAAGCGGGCTGGCTCGCCTCCATATGAACAGGCCCTAATTCAGCCTTTGACTGATAGATTAGCATCTTAACTTTGAATAGTGGTCACATACTTCTCATTCCATAGCCCACCAAACGCGCAAACCTTTCTTACTCACCCGGTATGTGGGTAAATTTGTATAGCTAGGTGAAAATCGATCTAAAACAAGTTGACAAAAAACAAACGAACCCTTACCAGTTTTTCGATCTTATGAAGTTTCAGATCAAATGTAACATGAACAGCATCATTGTTTGACACTACCGGTCTTCCAAGAGCAGTATAATTATGTAGAAGATCTTGCATAAGTTTTGTTTCAACATCACTGTAGCATGAACATTCTGGAAGAAGAGAGATTGAGTTCACTAAGCATTCTCTGTGTTGTCGTATTCTCTGAAGGTGTTGTGGCGCAGTGGTGTAATCCTCTGATTTTGAAGCCAGAACAGTCAGTTGGAGTGGGTTTGAGACGCGATAGGGCCTCACCACTTGAGCGTCATGACAAGGGGCCGCGGACTCGATTAGCGCTTAGCTATTTCTGCGATCCCAGCACTTGGCGCTAAAAACCGCAACTTCACCTTCACCGTCATTCTACACGACATTCAAACATGTGGGGCTGTTTCTGCAATTTGTCACAGCTGTAAAGTCGATCTTTATGTTCGTTGTCTGCTGGAATTGTGTTACACATTCAAGCAACTGAAAACTCAAGATTTTTGCAATACAAGAAGGCTGGCTCTTGAGTCACTCTCTGGAACACGCTTGAGGGGGAATCGAGTGGTGTGCTGTACCACAAGCATCGTACTTTGGTCCAATGCTTTTTGGTAAGATCTGAGTTAGTGTCTTTTCGTATCAAGTTGCCAAACCCAAAACTCATGTACGAGCCTTGAGGGCTAGGGGGCTGTAGCCACCAACATAACAAAATTTTCGAAAATCAGCCAGCCCATTTGGAAAAAACGTTGGCAAATAATGGAAATTGGACAATGGAGTAATACCATGGGGAATACAAAACAAAGAGCAAGTTGAAATGAAAATATGCCATGGATCACCATGTTATTGGGGATATGAAAAGGCTAAGTTGTGAGCCTCAAAGAATCTTCCCAAAAGGGTACCAGATCGCATGCGCACGAATGATTTACCTCAATGACGTAATATGCAAATCAGCCTGATCTTTGAGAACAAGAGCACGAGACATTAGCCTCGATGCGCGCATGACAACGCGAGGTCCAGCGTTAATTCGCTATCAACAAAGCTGAAGCACAGTATGTATCCACAACAAGAGCACGGCCTTATGTCGGACAAACTGCTCCATCTTTTTCGATAATCAAAATACCAATGTTTCTAACTCGAACGGCCAATTGCTTCACCTAAGAAATTTTTGCACAGTTACTCACTCACATTTCACATGTTTATACAGGCAGGCACGTAAACAAGAGCGTAAAGATTTGAAGAAATCTGAACTTACCATAGATGAATATTGATGTGACCAGGAGGCTGAGCAGTTGTTGCATTAGAGCCATCGTCTTTCCTGCGTTCCAGACACTTTCCAGACCAGCTTAGCAAACCAAATAGCCAGTTCTACCGTCCCTGTTGTTATAAGATTGATACACGTTGTTTATCGCGGAGTTGCCATCCATTTTGCCATCCATTATTTTGCCATCCATTCCAGGAAATTGCTCGAAATTGTAGCTCGCCGTGGCTCGTCAACCTTGTCTTTTTTCGTTTTAGAAGCAATCCTGGCAATGCAGCAGAGCTACGACCGAATGGCTACATGGATATCTCGTTGGAATGGTCCTGCAGGAAAGTAGGCAAGGTTGACGAGCTACAATTTCCTTGTGATGGCAAAATAACTTCTAGAAGAAGCTGACATTATATACGAAGATCGATGCGACCGTTCGTGGACCTTAAAAATTCATTTCCCATCAATGTACCTTTAGATCATAGATTGGTTACATAACATACCTGTTCGTCGTACGTTGTCGCTCGTCGCACTCAGGACTTCGCTTCTCGATATAAACAGTGGCAGTGAAACTTTAAGATTATTGGGCCTAAATCGTGTTTACGTTGCATGATGCTTCAAAGGAACCACAATGAATCGACAATATTGAGGAATAATCTTCCTACGGGAGTAATTACTAAATTCAAAAGGCCATTCAAATCAATTTACCTCCTCGTTGTCGGAAATAAACACAAAAGCGGTGAGATGTCTTCAAAGCTTTTGTTTTGTCAAAAGCTGTTCCCACAATTACGTTTCGTTTCCATGAAATGTCAACAGGGAGAACAAAACACATTACTTGTATGACGACAGCGTCACTGCCATCAGAAGAGAATTTTTTATTTTCAGAAACAATCATGGTTTCTCTAAAAGGAGGAGAACCCAAGAGAAATGTCTTCTTTGAATGAAAAGATCTTTTTCACTTCGCTCACTGCAGTCATGGCATCAAACGCTCATTCCTTCAAAATTATTGCACATCGAACACAGTAAACCCTAAGTATAAGATACCACAATTTTGCAGCCTGGATTTTTAAACAATGAAAATAATCTATGGCTCTTTATAAAACAATTGAAAATTTGACAATGTCTGCCCCTTGGATCTTTATCCATCCACTTGGAATACACGGGTCTTTACTCTCGTGCAGCCAAACGAACTACTTAGGAAAATCTAGGCGAGCATCCGTTTATTTGCCATTACCACCTTTAGTTTCCAGTTTGAAGATTGCCTTGAAAGCGATAAAGTAAAAAAAATGCAGCAATCATGGCTTTTCAGACTTGCAACCAACTTCTGTACCACCAAAAAAGGAATGTTCGTTCAGTTTCTTCTGTTTCGTTTGTATCTACAGATCCACACAATCTTCAAGTCAACTAAGCTTGCAGTGTCTGCACACAAAGAGATACAAAGAAAACAGATTCTGTTTTCTCATGGAAGTCTATTTGTCATACGATTAAATACTGACTGTTGAGGTTTACAATCTACCGAAAGGAATTAAATTAAAATGAAATAAAGTTTGTAGATAAAAAATTTCCCACGAAACACTACAAGAAACACTTTGCTCATGCCCAAAACTAGCGTTGCACTTGCTTCGTAAATTTAATGTTTTCAAGTTCTAAATTCTTAGCATCCATTAGCCTCACGACATAGTCCCAGATATCGCAACAGCAACAACCATAATAGCAAGGCATCCATCTCACGTTTACATGTAGATTTTCTGCTTCCAAGTTGGCTTCCTGCTTTCATTCTTCATTTTTTCGACTTCCTTGTTTTGATTTTGCTGTTGCTGAAATCACCACTGGGGGACCCTTAAAGGGGTAGGGTCACGTAATGTAAACAAACCTGTTATCTCTACAGTCCATACTTTTGCCCAAACGTGGCCATTGTGTTCTGCACAGACTTTGGTTGAAAGGGTGAATCCACACTAAAGTTACTTCTAAATCTACCAATATCTCTGCAATCATACAACATATGAGTGTTTCGTTTGCTCCTCTGCGTATTACACGAGTCCATCTTCAAAATAACACTTTCATTTTCAAGTAGTGGAAAATAACAGTGATATGGCCTGTCAAAAATACTGCAAAATCGTCGTTTCGAAAGCAGTTTGTTCATATTACGTGACACTGCCCATTTAAAGAACCCTAGCTATCCAATAATTGCAATACAGATAATAGTCTCCTTCTCTCCAGCTACTGCTTTTGCAAAATTTGTATGAAGGCAGACAAAGTTTGGCCAACCGCTTGAACAAGCTGAGATGAGCAGGATAACCAACCAACCAACTGCGGCACGAAAACAACGCTTCAATAAATTTCGTTCCGTCATCTTTCGACGTCTCTGCATACATATGGGGCACAAGCAAGGATTGCGTCACATAAAAATCTCTTGGGCCATTCAATGTTACGATTTGAATAGTCAAGAATTTTTTGAGCCATCGGCAGATGAATCAATCAGTCAGTCAATCAATCAATCAATCAATCAATAGACCATTTTGCTTCTTGAAAAAGAGGTTCTTTGGATCAAGCGTCTCAATGTGGTAAATTTGTGAAGGATAATAAGAGCATGACCCCCGTTCTCGGTATAAACACTGCTAACTGTGGCAAGAATTTACTAGTGATTTCTGAACACATTGCCGAGAGTTGATCAACGATGACTTTACTCAAAGCAAGATAGGAATGATTTGGTCCATACACCGACCGGGAGTTTTTCTCCCTTCTGGCCTAGTTTCTCGTTATTTTTATCTATTGTTAGCTAATTTATTATGGAACAGTTGCAAACTGAAAGTGCGAGCATGCCAGGATTTCACTTAACGATTTGCAAATCGAAGTTTGCTGTTTTCAACTGTTCATATTCTTCCAGTCGAAAAGTCGGCTAAAATGAATGAAAATAACGAGAAACGAAGCAAGCAAAAAGACCAGTAACACTGGCCTCTCTGTGTACTGTAAACTGCACCATTTCTAACTTATTTTGCACAAATTTATCAATAATTAACTCTCTGAAGTGTTCTGAAATCCGAAGCAACTTCTTGCCACAGCTACCAAGGATTATTACACCGAGTCACCAATTTGCCAGATTTGGACCGTCGGTGCAAACCTCCTTTTTAAGACCTAAAGGCCTAATAATCAATCAACCAATTCAGTTATTCAGTTATTCAATTATTCAATCAATCAATCAATCAATCAATCAATCAATCAATCAATCAATCAATCAAATGATCAATTAAAAGAAATCCCAATTGGAGGAGCCTCGGCGAACTCCGATTGGAGTTCTTCGAGCCTCCTCGAAGCATCGAGATCGCTGTGCGGAGCACACCTTTTTATTACGTTCTCAGTAGAGAGCAATTCTGCTGGAGATTTTGCCATGCATGATGATTTCAAGCTAAAGTCATATTCTCAGTAAACCAGCAACAAAATATATTGACCTGGGAGTGCATAGATGCAAAATTAATAAAATTCTCTAGGCATTAACAAACATAAATAGAGTTCCCAAGTAAAGCAAGTGTTACGATGATCTGAAGGGAAAATTTTCATTGATCCAAATGAACGGCATTGTCTAATGATGCAGAATCTCGTTTAAATTCTTTGATATCTCATTTCGTTTTCTAGCTATTCACCGATATCAAGCTTCAGTTGATCACGCCATTTTGTTTGTAATTACAAGGGTGGTACATTGAAACATAGCTGTATCTGATCTTTGCAAGGTCAAAGTTGTAGCAGACATTGAATTTTGAGCTGAATAAATGTAACAGAAATCGTCTCATGGACTGATATGATGTTCAGAAAGGTATGTCAACTGAAAAGAATCTTTCAGTCAATTTCCTTTGAGCAAAATAGTCAGCCTCGTACAATTTCTTTCTCTGCAAACAAAATTACGTCACCAGCCAATCATACAAAATAGTGGATAGCTCGAAAATTAAATATGATATCACAAAATTATAAAAGACATTCTTTATCACTCAAAAGCAGTAGTCATTTACATAGATAAAATTTTCGCTTCAAACCAAGAGGGACGTGGAATTAGGATATGATCTTTCAAGAATCCTTAAAGGAGGTGGGTCAAGCAATGTAAACAAACTTCTTTCAAAATGACGATTTTGCATCATTTTTGATAGGCCATATCACAGAGATTTCCACTATTTTTCTCAAAATAAAGGTGTTATTTTGAAGATAGACTCTTGAATTTTGTAGAGAAACAAACCAAACACTCACACAGGAATGCAGAGATATTGGTGAATTTTTGGAAATAGTTTTCTTCTGGATTCACCCCATCCACCAAAATCTGGGCACAACACAGTGGCCACGTGTGGGCAACAATGTAGATTCTAGAGATAACAGGTTTGTTTACGGTTACTTGACCCTGTCCCTTTAAGATGGAGAGAGAGACAAAAGTCTTTCAGAGATTACCTATAATTTGTACACTCATTCGGGATGAGCAAAAAATTAGTTAAAGCGCTTGGAAGTCTGTATTTCGCAAGATGTTCATCAGATTTCTAAAAACTAATTATGACTGTGTGGACCCCATTTCAATTTGAATAATAAGATTTGTCTGGTTGAAATCGGTCAGATCTTTCTCAGGTGATTTGTACAAGTGTTTTTAAAAGTATTTCAAGGAGCGCTCATGAGTTGCAAAGAGTAAAAAAGTTTCATGGCTATATTATTTCTCCGGGCAGAGTTATTTACCAAAATCTACCATGGGGAGGATGCAAATTTGATTACGAATCTGAGTGATAGGGAGCAAAAAAGGGTGAGGGAATCTGAGGCATAGGTTGCAAACTACAGACTTTCAAACGTTCAACTCTTTTCACCGAGCCATTACACATTCTTGATTTAGTAGTAAATTCCAGTCTCTATTTTTGAATTTCTTCAAATGAAAGACTCAAAATGGCCTCGTTCTTCCACTCTAAAGATATTGTATCAGTTCAAGTCTGTGTCAGTCATCAAAATCTAGCAATAATCCTTCACTCCTTCGATTACAGTAGGTAGGCCTATGTATCCAATCAATCACTGAAAATGATTTTATGAAATCCTGCATAGAAAATCTTCATTTCCATTCAGTTGAACCTCAGACACTGAAAATTCGCGTATAGAGACTTGCCTCCACATATGTGCTTACTTAGATAAGACCTGATACAAACATAGGAAACTATAGTTTTTAGGTGTATAGCTGTCCCATTTTTTCTTCTTATGATTCTGCAGTGATATCTCAGTCTTCAGGGAAAGTCATTCTACCAGGCCCTCCTGATTTCAAGAATCGCCTGCGAATGGACAGTAAAGAGCATCAAGAAATTGGGAAATGAATGGGTCAGCATGAGAATTAAAGGTAGGTATGCCAGTTAACAGGTAAACGTATAGAATTATAAGACAGTACAGCCGTACTTCAAAGTTTGAAACGCTTTCAGTAGATATTTTTCGCTAGAAAGCCTTGATTAGCTATTTCCTACGGCTGACGACTCAGAACTTACTTACCAGAAGTTTGAAGAAATACCATCTGGAAAGCAAGAAAACATAACGCAAACTTAATAAAATCGCTTTTTCTTGGAATGTTTCTAACAACACCTTGCATTGTTGGATTACAGATAACCAACTGACCTTATACTACAAAGTCTCTAGATATCTTTGCGCGTGAAAACTTTAGCACACCAAAAAGAAACGTTTCTTAACGAAACATCATTGAGTTCATTCAACTAACCTCCACATTTTACTTTTATTATTTTCGGCCATTTTCACTCGCATTTCCTCTTCCTGTTCTTCCTTGAATTCCTGCGAATCAAATTAAGTGAATCAACACCAGTCTTTAAAAGGCATAAAGAAGGACTCTATTATCTTTTGCTTTATTGACGCTCATGACAGTAAGAGCTTTAATAAGAGCTTTAACTGCTTAGACTTTCCTGTAAGTCACGGATGAATCAAAGAAAGGCCTGTGTACTCTCGAGTACCGAATAATCGTCCCCCCCCCCACTTACTAATTTTTAAAAAATTTTCCAACCCCCCCCTTTTATTGATATTTGGAAAAATGAAACGATATTAGATATAATTTTTGAGTAAACGCAACAAAAAGTCTCAAGAAGTGCATTCAACATTACCAGAGTTCAAAAGTAAATGTATCAGTAACATCACTGTTCACATAAATATATAAAAGATACGTGTTTACCTAAGGAAAGGGCTATTTTCTATTTCTCTAAGCAGCCCCCCCCCGATTATTCCAACCCCCCCGATTATTGTTATGTCGAACCATTTCCAACCCCCCCCGATTATTCTCACCCCCCCCCCGTTTATTCGGTACTCGAAAGTATTCAATGAAATGCACAGTCGTGAACCACAAATCGAACATCGCCGAACTACTACTCATTTGTAACATAGCAGAGAAGATGCAAGTTAGTTCTCTTTTATCAGTATTAGGATTTTAAAATTAAGCACGCTTTCGTTTGCATAACATCTATGTCTTATTCTGGCCATCTCCGCCGGGACACCCACAGGTATCTGATCAAAAATATTCCTAGCCTATAGGCACTTGTCTATCCCTAGGGCATTTGACAACGTCAGCTACAGTCACTAGAAATACAGCATGTTTTCAGTGCCTAGACCCCGAAAATTTGCCACAGAAAAATTTGCCAGCCCCCGAGGATTTTGCGGAAGAAACCTTCTGCTGACCCTACGATATTTGAGGATCATCGGCAGTAAGAATATCTGGGGCCAATACGCATGGACTGCTTTGAATATTGCCAATTTAATTAGGAAAAGTTTGGTATCTACTTAATATAATTGCATGGACTCTTGCTTAGCTGATCGCATGTCTTAAGGGAAACCAAAATATGGTGTAGCGCATGGGTTTGGCCTTGGACTTCTGCTAGGTGGATTGTAGACTTATGATGATGAGTCTCTTGTTTCCCTGTTCTCTTTGACTTGATGATGGCGCTTCAGTCAACAGAGACTCATAATATTACTCGGAAAAACCTGGCCCTATTTATGCCCAAACTTTGCGATTTCTTCAGTACCAATCAGATTGCGAGATTTAGAATTTTCGATTCGATTGAAGAATTGAAAAAACTCCCACGGGACTGAGATTCGAAGCCATGATTCCATCATAATTCCATTGATGATTGAAGAAGGTAGGGCCAAGTTTTTCACTGTTGATTTTGAGTCCCTCTTGAGCAAGGTTTACCGCAGGGATACAAGGGGCTCATCGTCATAAATCTAGGTGGAATGTACGTTTTCTTCATACACATGATAATACCAACGGAGCGACACCCCTTTCTCAGTTTTTTCCTGATCTTGTTTTTTAAAACTAAAATATATTGGCAATGGGAACTTGCTCCTGATCAATCATTGACGATGATTCCGTGTCTTTTACCATTGTAGCTGTGAATGAGACAGCCCTTGGAATAAGGAGTCGTTTATGAGCAACTACATCAACAAGAAAACTCAGTGAATCAACATACTGTTGCAAGGAGCCTTTGTGAAAAAGCATATCATTGAATCTTTCTTGATGCAGCAAAAATGAGAAAGCAGACCATTCTTATATATACAGCCCTGCGTTGTGGCTGTCCGCACTTTCTCAATCCACGTTGCAGAATGTTTTGATGTTTGCAAAACGGAGCCTATCGTAGACTGATGACGATGAGTCCCTTGATTCCCTGAAGTACACCTTGCTCCAGAGGGACTCATAATGAAACAGTGAAAAACTTGGCCCTATTTTCTTCAATCATCAATGGAATTATGAAAGAATCATGGCTTCGAATTTCAATCCCGTGGGAGTGTTTTCACTTCTTCAATCGTCCTCATTACTGTGGCTGTGAATGGCATAAGTAATGAATATTGTATTATAGTTTAGTTCTGATCTGTTAGTGCATAAAAATACTAACACGAGTCAAAAATAACTTAAGGCAAGACGCAATAATCTTTCTTACCTGAAAGTTTTCTTTTATCCAAAGCTCTCTCGAAAGGTATTCTTTTCTACTGTAGTCATCAATTGCCTACAAAAACAACAAATCAGAAAATCAGGTAAATTCTGCCAGCGTAATGACGCCTGATTTACTGTTTTTTCTCTTTGAAACAATGCGTTCTTATGCCTTCGCACTGCTATTATATGCTTTGTATTTATCAAAAGAATTGCTTAGCGGAGCGGATGGTTCCTAATGGCACCTCTGTATAATTGGTTGTTCTTGCATCCTTAACAGCATTGTTCCTTTACCCGCAGACACGTGCAGGACTGGCTCTGCTGACTCTTCAAAACAATAAATTGTCCGTCATTTCGCGGGTTTTACTTATTTCTGTCAAGTCTTCACGCAGGCTAGCAGTCACCTGAGCAGCTGCTGCTGCTGCTGCTGCTGCTGCTGCTGCTGCTGATGATGATGATGATGATGATGATGAAGATGATGATGAAGAGGATATCATTATATTACTATGGTGATGATATGTGCAACTTTATTCAAGATTCACCATAAAGACAAGAGGCTGTTTTAGCGAGAAGGCGCGAGTCAAGAAGACACCAGCATTATTCTTTTGTTTGAGGATGTAAATTACAAAGGGAAATCAATTTTAAAACTTTTGCGAGTCTCGAGAGACTTTTGTACGTTCTATTCTAAAACTGACAACCTGAAAAGTATACTTTTGAAGACCGCACTGCAAAACATAGGACGTCGAGAAGGGAAGTAAAATGCAATGAGAGCACATTCACAAATGCTGGAAATACGAGAATGCAAGCAGTTCTTACGCAATTTGTCCGTCTGTGAGAAGCTTTCTGGGAGGGAAAGCCTGAAAAATTAGAATGCTCTAAAAACGTAAAAAAAGTAGCTGCGTTTTAAAAGACGTCCGCGTCTTGCTGCTAAAACAGCCTAATGTTGTGTGAACCAGCAATTAAGCAAAACACATAAAAGCAAATTGCATGCAGGTTGATTGATATCGGAACAGCTCCAACAATGACTACTTCTTATGGTAATATTCAGGTTTCTAAACCCAACTGATGCTGCAAACGGTATGTTGTCATGGCTATGTCATTGGCTAATAAGCGTGAAATTGAAAGATTTGTGGGCTTCCCTGGGACCTACTGAAATATTTGACTTGTATGCTGTTACACTGTTACCATATTAGGCTGTTTTAGCAAGAAGATGCGAGTCAAGAAGACCCCAGCATAATTCTTTCGTTCGAAGCTGTAAATTACAAAGAGAAATAAACTTCAAAACTTTTGCAAGTCTCGAGAGACTTATTATACGCTCTCTTCTGAAACTGACAAGTATACTTTTGAAGGCAGCATTGCAAAAATAAAACGTCGAGAAGGGAAGCAAAATGCAATATGAACACATTCACAAATGATGGAAATGCGAGAATGCAAACAGTTCTTAGGGAATTTGTTTGTCGGTGAGTAGCTTTCCGGGAGGGAAAAAGCTGGAAAATTAGAATGGTCTTAAACATGAAACAGTAGTTGTATTTTTAAAGACGCCCACGTCTTGCTGCTAAAAGAGCCTATTAACATGAACTGAACGGAGGGCTGAAAATCTTTTCTCCAATGTTGGAGGAGGCACCGAAATCTTCAGTAAGATCCAAGAGGGACTACAAGAGCCCCATCTAATATTTCTGATGTATTTCATCACCTCCCCAGCAAGAATTAGTGATCCGTCCCTTACTTACCTCCCAATATAATTCACTAAGACCAAGAGCTTTCCTTGTTAAATAGCCTTTTTCTTCTTCGCCATATTCTTCTTTTAAAATCCAAAATTTCCAAACCCATCTCACTGCCCAGGATATATATAATGCAATGTAATAAGGACTGAAAAATCAAACAAATAGCCTGTTACAGTGAATATATTTAGTGCAGTAGAAGATCAATATACTCAAATTACTCACTTGAAAGTATGGTCAAGGTTGGGCTTGCTTCAAGTCTCACTCTTGATCAATAGATGAATGGGAGGGGGTGAAAATGAAGAAGAAAGAGGGGAAGGGGAAGGAAAGGGGAAGGAGAGCGAGACTTGTGAACTACGCGTTCCGAAAACGAGACCGGTCAAGATCTTGACCGGCGGCTTTCTTTCATGTTAGCAGCAGAGCCAATTAAAATTGAGCAGGTAAATGCCAAGCCTCATTTTCGGAACGAGAAGTCCACAAGTCTTGCTCTCCTTTCCCTTTCCCTTCGCTTGTCATTTTCCTCTTCCCTCTCGTTTGTTTATTGATCAAGAGTGAGGCTTGGAGCAAGTCCAAGTCAAAGTATGCATTATGGAAAGATATCAAAATAGCCTTTAATAGCGGACTTATCATTACAAACCCATGGACGCACGATAAAATTGTAACCTGTAGATAGAATACTATCAACTCCTGTACAGGAGCGTAACAATCAAAATATAACAGAAGCCTGTAACTAGAGAAAAACTGTTAAACCTGCAAGGACATCAAGCAATCACTGACAAATAACGTTACTGTACCAAATATATGTACCAAATACGCGTTTCGTTGCACACTCTTCAGTTTACACGGCCGGCCTATTTTATACCAAAAAGCCCGGTCGTGTCATTTACAAGCAGACCTGCAGTGGCTAGATCTGAAGAAGGTTGCAAAGAAACTCAGTGATAATAATGCCTTACCTCATTAAAAGTTGTACCCAAAGAATTTCCCATAATGACGGCTTACTATAGCCACCTCTGAAAAATGACAAGAAGGAACATATAAAAGCGTGGATTAAATTTGTAAAATGAAAGTTATTTGCCCCATACTACAACAGACTTTTAGCTTTTCTAAATCGAATGAAATCTTGCTAAATTTTGTAGAATTTTCGAATGTAATATAAGTTCTAACGCCACTTGACTGAACGTCTTTATAAAAGCGTACACAAATAACGCTCAATCCAGGCTCTTTTGCAGAATAGCTAAAAGGTCTATTGCAATACTAACCATGGGCAGTTGGAGCACTGGTTTTGTGATTGCCGAACTGCCCATGATTACAGCGCTTAATAGCAGATAACTTTTAAAGGGAAGCCAATACTTATCAGTGCCGTGAACTGCATTTCGTTTCGAAACGCTATCAAGATCATCTCGCCAAATCATCTGAGTTTATTTGCTAACTATAGGAAAAGGACTTACCTGATGTCTATTGAATTTTCAACTACTTCACGTAAAATTCTTGCTTCCTCTTCTTTCCTTTCTTCCTACAAATTAGGGAAAATACCATTTGAGGACGAAATTCAGTTAGCAAAAAAATAACTGCAACAAGCAATCTGTCACATCTACAGGCATAGCTTTGCTCCTCCGGCATGGCATTCAACCAAGTTTCCACCCATCGAAATGGTAAGCTTGCTACTCACAGCACCAAAAAGAGATACGGGGTAATCTTTTTTCATAGGGGGGGTATTATCTGAAAACAGTATAAGCCTTCATTGGGCTTAATTTGTCTTAATTAGTGAGCGGTAAATGGATGAACGGGGGTAAGTAGAGAAGATAGCCTAGAAACATGACAACGAAGACTCCTATGCATTTTCTTGTCACTCTATCCTAAAACACAACCACGCACATGATAGAATCATCACATGCAATAGGCTAACAGCAGAAAGTAGGATGCCCAGACTCCTTCTGCGAGGGGCTTTTAATTCCGTTGATCTCTTGAATGATAAGGAGGTAGGACACAATAAGGGCTAAGACTAAAATATCATAATTAGTGAGGGATAAGTATTTCAAGATAAAAATACTATTCTTATAACTCTCTTTAATCAATTTTGTCAGAGTTAAAGAATATTTTGGTCATGTTTCAAATCAAGTTAACTGGTGGTGAGGGAAAAGTTGGCGTGGGGTTGGGGCAATTCATGAAGAAAGAGTGTACGGGGGGTGGAGGAGGACATCTGTTCGGCATCTGAGAGGAAGACATCAGTTAGACAAACCCAGGTTCAAAAAATGTTTTTCCTTCCTGGTTGCAAGTCAAGCACTTTCGTTTCTTCTTACAGGCTTTCTTCCTCTTTTTCAATATATATTACTCCACTCTATCCCTTCCTTCCCTTCCTCTCCTTCTTTTCCTTTCTTTCTTTCTTTCTCTTTCGTCCTCTTTCTTTCCTTCCTTTTCTTTTCCTTTCTTCCTTCCTGGCAAATCGGAGCATTTCAGCTACCCTCACGGTAGCGCCGCTACCATGCCACCTCATCTTTTTAGCCCTGCAACAAACTACAATGGAGGGTAGTGAAAAGAAAAACTAACACTGAAAGGAAACACGCTGTAAGTGTGCAAGGATTTCTCTAAATATCCTTTGTCATGAACGAGAAATTGTGTGAGCCTAACTTCACCTCTAGTCTTCCTCGGCCCCTTTCTAAAGATAATAAGGAGCTGCATGGCCATAGCTTTGTGGATCTATTTCCAGCAACTTGGCTTGATTCAGAACCCATGCAGGTGGAGCCTATCTGGTTAGCAAAATGGTTGAATGAAAGCAAGCGTGAAAGTAACGTGGTAGCAAAAGATAAAGTGAAGTTTGAAAAGAGTCAAGAACTCTTTACCTTTGATTTTTTGCCTTTCCCTTTTTTACCTTTAACAAGTAGACCTTCATCATGAGCAACTTTCATTGCCTATGAAAATAAGTTAAGATTAAAACATTTGAACAAACAAACCAAAACCAAGTATGAAGTCTGCTTATTTGGCAACTTTCTGCCAAGACTCGCATCTCTTTCTAGATGAGGGAAATAGTGGTTTCAGGTATCATGAGACGTCGGTTATTCTGGCAAATTTTTCATAAAATTAAGCCTAGAGGGCTGGACATCAGAGAGAAGTTCGCCAATTTTACTTGATGCAGCTCTTCAAACATCCGTTGCCATATTTTTGTTGCAGTTATGCTGCTTCAGCATTTTATGTACGCAGTTTACTGCTGATAACGCAAGACATCCAATGAACATGAGTTTTCACCGCCATCTTCTTGAGACATTTCAAAAAGAGGCCCTTACACAAACAATAGAAGTAGCTCGCTCCATAACACTGGACAGTGACAGCAATACTAGACAGTAATACTTGACAGTGATACTTAATGAATATTCGAATGCAGTTAACATCGACATGACCAACCACAGTGATGATCAGAATAAAAAACCACAGTAAGCAATTAAAATGACATAAAAGTATTTCTGAAAAGTTTCTGCCATATGATAAAGCCTTTATTCAATGACTGCTTGATCCATGCTGGAAAAAATTCAACATTAGTTCCTTGTGCGGATTTTATTGGGTTCAATCGACAGGTCAAACTGCCGTTCGAATATGTTCCAGCACTGACCTCATAATCATTCAAGAGCCACAAATTATCAGCTTATTATTTTCAATACAATTTGCTGCCATCTATGAGATTTCACTTTGCTGAAAGTTAACCAATAAATTTAGATGGACCCTAGGAAATGCATTATCTCATCACACTCATTTGTTGTGAAAATTGCAGAACATTGCAAATAAAACTATGACAACCATCCAACTCATTGTCAAAAATAGAAAATATTCTATTCTGCTTCAAACCCATGATGCCAGAATGAAAAAAGAAATCAAAGTTGCACGTACAATCAAAACCGTCTTTTAATAGATGTATCTATGTAAGTAACATCTTAAGAACTTACCTGATTTTTAAATTTCGGCTGCTGCATGGCATACTCTATAGCTTCATTGAATCTAACATGTTTATGCATATACTAAAAGACAAATAAATTTGTTAATGTTTGGCAGCCACATGACAAATGTACAGTGTGACTTGACATATGAAAAAATAGGAAATGGCAAAAGCTTACTTCATCCCTTAAGGCCAGTTCTTCGTACTTTAAAGCTTACAATTGCACTTCAGCGAAGTGTGTTTCCAAAATTGCTAGCCATATAACATTGCAGAGCTGTTACAATTATCAATGTTGCTTATCTCTAAATGTTTCATTTAGAACGGCGCTCAAATCTTTAAAAGGTGGGTGTAAAATTCTTTCAAATTTTCTGTGAATCAAAGTGCTTGACAGGAACTTCAATCAATTTGAAGTAAATCTACCATGGCAATTTTTTGTGCCTTTGATTAATTTCAAAATGGCGGCATTAATTAATTTGACAATTTGAGACTGTGACATGATCAAATTTCTAAATCCTCTATCAGAATAGCTACAGATTTCTCCTTGCCACCATACTGTAGACCTTCATCAACTATGGCTTTCTTGAAGATTATATATACATATCAATTTTCCTCAAGTAGTTTAAGATTCATGATGACTATAATTTTTTCAAAATTTCTGATAAATTTTTAAAGAATGATAACAACTTTCACCATTTTGAAAATAATCAATATATATATATATATCAAAAGATTTTCATGGCAGATTTACAGCAAATTACACAAAGTTCCTTTCAAGTTATTCAATTCATAATGAAATATGACACAATTTTACACTCATATTTTCAAAACATTAAAAGATTTGAGCCATATGAAGTTTCATCTTATGTATATTATATAATCAATCAAAAAACTACATACAGCAATTCGATGGTAATAAAAGCATACCTGGAGGATTGAAATAACAGTAAGTGTTGCAGCGATTACAATTCTAACATCTACTTTTGGTGAAACTTTCCGCTTGTAATATCGGTAGTAATGGTAGTAAGCATATTCTGCAAAGAAATAAAGAGAAGGACTCCCAGACCCCATTTACATGTGAGACACTGGATTGATCCAGTATGGCACTGATCCATTTTGGAATCAATCCTTAAATTTTGCAGGTGCTTACACAAGATCTATCTTAAATTACATATATATATATATATATATATATAGATAGATAGATAGATAGATAAAACACAGAAGAAAGCATTAACAAGAACAACTCGTTTTATTCTGCAACTAGTTTCATCTGTTCAAGCAGAATCGTCAGGCTAAAGTAATACATTTACAACGGCAACTTAATTTTATATCTGTTATTAAACGTTAATTCATATGATGTCAGATTTTAATCGTTTCAAAATTCAGTTTACGTCTAACTTTAATCATATTTTTAATAGGCACAGGAATGTTAGATTTGAATTTTGTTCTTACTCCATTTCTTTTAGCTTCATGTTTTACATTATTATTTGAAGCTGCTCCAGAGTTAAATTCGTTCTTAACATCAAGGCTTGCTTCTTTGCATGTGCTATCGTCCAACTTTTTCTGCAGTGTATCTATTTCTGCTCCGAGTTTTAAAATGGTGGATGTGTCGAATTCTTCGCCATATTCTTCAGCATTGATCATTTCACTTATTTCCTTCATGTATTCGGATTCTCGTTGTCTTATTTTGTTTATTGTATCAATTTGTTTGGAACTAGCAGGCTGGTCTTTGCAAGGTTTTTCTTTCGGTATTGCTGGACTTGGTGCCTTATTTGTGTCGTTGCTTTCCTTTCTGTTGCATCTTGGTTTCACAGAATTTGAATTTGTTTTAAATGTGGATAATATAGATCTTAGCAGCGCTTCATTGCCCTGCCATATTTGTTGAGATTTAATCTCTTCATTTTTACGGTCTTGCTTCCATTGATTTTTTAGCGGTTCAACCTTCGACATGTCATTTCTGTACTTATTCTCGATTAGATCGTCAATTTCAATGTCCATTTGGTGCACCTTCTCTCTGTATTTGTTTTTCCCGAATTCTAGTATTTCTGTCTTCTGATAGAGCTTTTCTTTTGCATGTTGCAATCGTAGGTTGTATTCTTGTATCGTTTCATTTCGGTGATGCTTTGGAACTAGTTGTTTTGGAATCGTTATGTAATTTTTATCGTAACATTCACTGTACATTTCGGCTATGTTCTTGTTCTTCAGGTAGTAGTAATAGGCCATTTTTCGTTTTTTCTTCATCTTGCGTAATGTTTTTGAATAATTAACAGGTTCATGCTGTTTCCATGTAGCTTTTCCTTCTTCCTCCAATAATAGTTCTTTAAGGATTTGGGCCATTTTCAAAATAACTCCTTTAAGGGTGTTGTCTTCTGGTAGTTCAGTATCCGACAGTAAGTTGGTTGCTTCGATTATTTGCCGTATAGCCACGAGCTTAAAGGATGTTTCACCCGATAGAAGCGCTGCTTCATCTATATAAATATATATACATAGATGCTCAAAGAAAAACACTTCTGGTAAACGTTTCGACTTGCGTCTTCATCAGTATTCATATATATATATATAGTGTTTAAACAGGATTAACCCAGCACATTAGCACCGAGTCTCACACTCCTTCCTTATTAAGGCTGGAGTGTTTGCAGCAAATTTGTGCAATTCGTTTGTCAGGGTGACCAAAAGCTGCCACAATGAAAATGACTTGATTGCTTTTTTCATCTTGCCTTGTTTTGCATCTAAGCCAATTTGGAATTGATTCAGCAGTTTACATGGGGCTCCATCAAAAAATTATCTTAGTATATTAGAAAAAAACAAATTATACTGATCAATATCATGTAAAAAAAGATCAAATGAAAAAATTGAAACCCAAATAAGATTGATCTGGCAATTAATTGCAAGCTATCATTGGATCGATCCCAAGCAATCCCATTTAAACGCAAGGCCTGTCTGTACCAGTCTAGATCGATCCCATTCTGAATCAATTTTAGTTTTCTCTCATGTAAATGGGGTCTCAGCATCATCATATAACATTAGACAGTGCAAGTGTCTGATACATAAAGTGTTATTTGAAATATATGGAGGAAGAAGAGTTGAAAACAATTGACAATGCCTTGGCCTGGAAACAGCCTAGATTGATTGAACAACATCCATCAAATTTTCTGAAGATCATGTTCAGTTTCTCCTTTTTCCACAAATTTGTTTTTTCATTGTCTCCTTCCCCTACTTTGTCTCATTTCACCTTAATCTATCACTTTTTCCATTTGTACCAGTTTGTGCAAGTGCACAAATAGGATTGATTGTTAACATACCTGGATTATCCAACATGTAATCATAATCTTGCCTAGCATCTTCATCTTTCAATGTCTAGAAAAAATGTCAACGAAGAGTTGAATAATGGTTCAAGTATTCAATCTCATAAACTGTTGGAGAGAGGTTTACACTTTCCATCAACTTGTCATGACTACAGTATGTCTTCATTACAGGAATATACAACAGCATAATGTTAAAGTAACAAGACATTTCCATAAATATTACTTCCATTTTTGTTGACAATCACTCACACTCAACATTGTATATCTATAAATATATCATATACAGTATGTTGTTTATAAATCCTCATTAGCTCAATCTCAATATGTAATAAAATTTGTTTTTTCTGTGTTTCTTTATATAGATAGATATATATATATATATATATATATTTTCTCAAAAGCTCATTCTAAAAGATGCTTTAAAATTAGTATAGATGCTCAAAGAAAAACACTTCTGGTAAACGTTTCGACTTGCGTCTTCATCAGTATTGCTTCTCAAATCCGAAAGAACGTACATATAACCAAAAATACAATAGATGTATTATTCAATAACTTCAAACGAAACCTACCTAGTACAAGGTGTGAATGAAGCATACAGGGTCATCCTTAGGGGGCTGCCATGTGGATTTAGGTTTAAAATTAACGTTCTCATCTGGTACATAATCCTCTTCATTGTTTCGAAAGTGCCACCTCAATCGCATTCTTCTCTTGTAGGCCTCCAAATCCTCTTTTAACTTTGCTTTGTCGATGTCAGTGGGAGTGGGTGAAAACTTCAGGCCTTTCGAAAGAAGACTTACGTCTTCCTCCGAAAGCTCCCTCCGTGATAGATTCACCACACTCCCACTGACAAATCGTCCAACCAATCTCCCATTTTCATCTTCTTCTACTCCTTGTACCGTCTCTGGTACTTCCTCTACAACGTTGATGTTTTCCTTTGTCCCTGGTCTCCTTTCCACATCCAAATTGTCCTGGCCTATTGCACGGGTGATGACTCTTTTCGGAAGGTGCGTTCCATCAAACAAACAGTTCTTGTGATGGCTGGTGGTGTTTAGCTGGGCTGCTCTATTTCGTGTCCATTCAAGTCCTGCTCTTCTGCATAAATTAGAGGCCTTGTTCACACGTGTCCTATAAAGGGTCTCGCTCGTCTCCCGTACCCTGTCCCTGATGTGTTCCAATTCATCCCTTGTAAGATCCGGTCTAAACTGCTTCAAAATGTCATAGGCTGTCTTCTGTGCTTCTGGCAGTCGTTCTCGATACTGGAGTAGTAGCAAGGTCAATAGCTGTGACTGGGCAGTATCTAAGATCTGTCTCCAACATTCACCGAAGTCTTCCGATGCCAATCCAAAAAGTGATGGAGATTTCTTCAGCTGCAACCCAAGTGGGACGATGTTCGTGTTCTTGCAAAATTCCAGAAAATTGTGGTGGTGCTCTAATTTACTTAAATTTATAAATGTATTAATGATTGATATCGTACGCTCCATTGAATTACCTTTCGATTCCTATTCCTAGCAAATATTATTATATTTTCTCAAAACAAAAGTCGAAACGTTTACCAGAAGTGTTTTTCTTTGAGCATCTATACTAATTTTAAAGCATCTTTTAGAATGAGCTTTTGAGAAAATATAATAATATTTGCTAGGAATAGGAATCGAAAGGTAATTCAATGGAGCGTACGATATCAATCATTAATACATTTATAAATTTAAGTAAATTAGAGCACCACCACAATTTTCTGGAATTTTGCAAGAACACGAACATCGTCCCACTTGGGTTGCAGCTGAAGAAATCTCCGTCACTTTTTGGATTGGCATCGGAAGACTTCGGTGAATGTTGGAGACAGATCTTAGATACTGCCCAGTCACAGCTATTGACCTTGCTACTACTCCAGTATCGAGAACGACTGCCAGGAGCACAGAAGACAGCCTATGACATTTTGAAGCAGTTTAGACCGGATCTTACAAGGGATGAATTGGAACACATCAGGGACAGGGTACGGGAGACGAGCGAGACCCTTTATAGGACACGTGTGAACAAGGCCTCTAATTTATGCAGAAGAGCAGGACTTGAATGGACACGAAATAGAGCAGCCCAGCTAAACACCACCAGCCATCACAAGAACTGTTTGTTTGATGGAACGCACCTTCCGAAAGAGTCATCACCCGTGCAATAGGCCAGGACAATTTGGATGTGGAAAGGACACCAGGGACGAAGGAAAACATCAACGTTGTAGAGGAAGTACCAGAGACGGTACAAGGAGTAGAAGAAGATGAAAATGGGAGATTGGTTGGACGATTTGTCAGTGGGAGTGTGGTGAATCTATCACGGAGGGAGCTTTCGGAGGAAGACGTAAGTCTTCTTTCGAAAGGCCTGAAGTTTTCACCCACTCCCACTGACATCGACAAAGCAAAGTTTAAAAGAGGATTTGGAGGCCTACAAGAGAAGAATGCGATTGAGGTGGCACTTTCGAAACAATGAAGAGGATTATGTACCAGATGAGAACGTTAATTTTAAACCTAAATCCACATGGCAGCCCCCTAAGGATGACCCTGTATGCTTCATTCACACCTTGTACTAGGTAGGTTTCGT
Source organism: Aurelia sp. 4 Dawson et al 2005 (assembly GCA_964019985.1). Lineage (NCBI taxonomy): Eukaryota > Metazoa > Cnidaria > Scyphozoa > Semaeostomeae > Ulmaridae > Aurelia > Aurelia sp. 4 Dawson et al 2005. Next base: position 13,986,048 of record OZ026507.1, on the reverse strand, counting down.
TTGAAGTTATTGAATAATACATCTATTGTATTTTTGGTTATATGTACATTCTTTCGGATTTGAGAAGCAATACTGATGAAGACGCAAGTCGAAACGTTTACCAGAAGTGTTTTTCTTTGAGCATCTATATATATATATATATATATATATATATATATATATATATATATATATATATATATATATATAATCTATAATGTGATATTATATACAAAACAAAATTTCAAATGTTTTATATACGGAAAACAAAAAAGTAGTTATATATACCTCATAAGCAGTAGCAATTTTCCTGAAAACTTCTTCTGCATCCGCTTCCTGAAAAAGAAAAGACAAATCTCAGTGATCAATTACTGCACTTTAACTTCATAAAAGGAATCTGAAAGATGTCTAAAACTTTTAGCGTAACTGAACAACATTTGGGTGATTGATTTGAATCAAGAGGGTCACACATCCTGGTTCAAAACTCAGTCCAATGAATTTGCTATCAAACTTGTAAAACAATTTGGTTGAGATGAAAAGGTTTCTTGATGTCTTTAGTTCAAATGTAACTTTGATATATATACAGTATATATATATATATATATATATATATATATATATATATATATATATATATATATATATATATATATATATATATATATATATATATATATATATATATATATATATATATTGTCTTTTCTCAGTTTATAAATAACATGATGTACCTTGTAGATATCAGGATGGTATTTTCTTGCAAGTTTTCTGTAGGCTTTTGAAATTGCACTCTGCAAAGAAATGAAGAATATAATGATGATACAAATTACATATGTGTACATGAATAACCTGAGTTAAGAGATGAGATGTCATAGGTTTATAGATAGCCTATTGGCAATCTGGTGTTAGAAAACAAAGAAAAAGGTTAAGGTGATGTTGTGTTTTTCAGCACAAAGTGCCAGGATTTCAGAAATAGAGCAGGCCTAATAAAGTCTGTGACTTGGCAAAGTGTCGCCCTAGTTAGGCCCAAATTCTGCGATTCCTAGAGCACAAATCAGATTGCAGGATTTGTGAAGTACTACCGTTAGCGATAGCATTTTTAATTGGATTAAAGAATTGAAAGCACTCCCACAGGATTGAGATTTAAAGCCATGATTTCATCACAACTATATTGATGTTTGCAGGAGATAGGGCCAAGTTTTTTGCCACCTCATTATGAGTTCCTGTTGAGTAAGGTTGACCGCAGGGATAGAAGGGACTTGTTGTCGTAAGTCTACTGTCCAGTACCAGCCTTTCACATATCAACATTGGTCATCCAGCCTAAGAATTTGTGTTTACTGTACAAGAACTTACAGCCTTTCACACGGTTCAAAAATTCCTAAATAATGAGTATATATATACAGCATATAGTGAAGATTCTTGTAATGTTAATGTTCACAAGGTCTCTTCTGTTGAAGAAGATCCTCTTTGACAAGAGGTATTGAACTGAAGGACTTACTTGCTTAACCAAGGGGATGAGCATATAATAATTAATCAGCTGTTGCTAGAATTTAATACAAGACATCATATCTTGATTGATTTATGTGATTTGTTTCCTTTTGCCTCTTGTTGTATTTGATAAGTAACAGGTTTGCATGCAAATTCTGATATGGTTTGCGATAAAATTGTGTCCAACGTATATATCTGACTTATAAGACTGAATGTTGAATCAACAAAATATGGATTAAAGTAACTGATAAAGCTACTATCTATATAATATCCTTCTCATTTGTGTTTGTCAGTAAGCCCCCTCTCTACCAAGCCCCCTCTTGAGTGTCCAAAATCAAAAAGCCCCCTGGGGACTTGATAGAGCTTTTAAAGTATTTTTTAGTCATGACTTTCAAATTAGTTTCCTACACAAAGAATTGCATCCTAATCTTCATTGTCATACAGTTGTTAATGAATTGTGGGCGCTCATTAGGGTTACAACTCTGCCATATATCTCATTATTAATTGTGTTAATTGTACAGCTTAATGTTTCCTTACTGAATTTAATCATGTTTTGTTCAATGTCCAAATGTGCTTGGCAGATTTGTTGAACATTCATGCATTTGTTATGAGCAAACTGAGAATTTACAGTAGGCCAGTACTCAAAGTTTCCTAAATTATCAGATTTTGAGCATTCAGAAATTTTTGCCAGTTTCTTTAAGGCCCTGTAAACAACCTCCACATGTTCTCTTCCTGCATCCTCATCATTATACATATCAACACATGGTTTTTCCAAGCCTTTCTGGTGCTTAGAAATTACTGGAATATGTTTCAAGTAATATCATACAAGAAACAAGTGAAAAGATAGTAAATCAAGAATTTTCTTTACGAAAATAAATAGTTTCTTGAGTTATATTTTGTCAGTAGTGATGGAGTTTCTTAATTTTTGGTCACCTAATCTGATGAGGGTTCAGCTATTTTTTATGAGAAGCAGCTTCTTGTGAAAAATTATGTCCACTGAAATACTTTGCTGTTTTCTACTGTAGCTTTGACAATATTTGCTTCTTTAAAAGCATCAAAACATGCCTAGCCATATTTGTGTACAGTCTAACAAAATTAATAATGATCAAAGACAATTAATTTGAGAGCCAGAATTTCAGTGAATTTCTTGTAGGCTCTCTTGACACCCCTGCTATGGAACCTTTTCAGTTCACTAGTGTAATATATGGCTATGCTGTTCAAGATGGCAAAGTTTCAAATTTTTGAAAAAATAATCAACTTTCAGATTCCCAGTAATTCCTTGTTGTGCCTTTAGGCCTAAATTGAAACAAATTGTGTTTGTGACCAAATTTGATCAACCTTATTACCTTCGAAGCATCTCTTGTCACACCCAGAACTGAAACAAAAAATGAAACAAATCAATCATTCAGCTACATTTCAGGATGAAAATCATGGTGCACACTGCAACAAAGCGGCGTCAAACGGAAGAAAGCCACCATCTCCAAAGTAAGCGAAACGTATCTAAAAATATGGGCCTAACCACCATGTGGGTTGAAAACTGTAAAATATTTTACAGATCGTACAACAAGATATGATTTTTTTCACACTTACCGTCATAGCAATTATCTTGACCACAGTATAGATTTTCGTATTGTGCGTACGTCGTTGATGCTAGAAATGATGCGATGAAAAGTAGGAGAAGCTTCACAACTGCACTTTTCGCGGCCATTTTGAATAATCGAAACTCACAGCGGAAGATTTGTTGTGACGTCACAGGAAAATATGCAAAAAGGAAGGAGCATTTTCATTGGTTGATCCAAATTAATCTTTTGACATGGCACCGAACTGAAACCAAACCGCAGTGACCAGAGACTGGTTGTGTCTGTGTCCTCCTGCTTTTGTTCCGGCCGGTTGCGGGCAAGGGGCAAATGTATGGAAAATCGACATTGGACCGGTACTGCATGGAACGTACCCTAAGGTCATAAAAAATACACCACACTTCAACACAAATGCCAAAAGATGGGGGTGAGGCAGCCACGACCCTTTCAAATGGCCTCGTATTTTGTCCGGATCCCATGTTCCACAGTACCTGCAAACACCAGTTACCTTGCGCCATTTTTGATCAATGCTGCATTCAATGGTGCGTCAAAAAGTGACTTAGGCACGGCCAGAAGCCGAGGGTGCCACAATAATGATTTTGAATTGATAGCCTTACAAACAAGCGCGCAAACAAAAAAGTTCAAAGCCTTCCGGGCCGACGTAAGTAGGCTGCGCGCAGCCCAATATTTCAAAGAAGAAAGTTTACTTTGGCACACCTAGGTCTTTCAGTGTGTTCACCGAAAAATAAATCTCCTAAGACACGTTGACAGCGACTTTGATGGATGGTGTTTACGTAGAGGGTGGAATAGTTTTCAGTTTCTCTGCGTTTCAAGATTGTTTCATATAAAAACTTCCAGGTAAACTGCCGAGTGAGTCAGAAACATTTTACGTGTTTGGAGGACTGGAATGAAAAGTATGTGGCCCATATTCAAAATTGTAATGTTTATCTATCAGTCAAGTGAGGAATTTTTTGGTAAAATCGCACATCTTTAAGACCCAACCATTAGAAAATGCCTGTAAAGGGGTTTGTATGGAAATAAAAAATTCCACGTTCCATTCTGCTCCATCATTTATGTAGCATTTAAGTTGACATTGTCTGATTCAGAAGTAAATTTTCAATTTCAATTGCAAGTAAATCATGGGCCAGATTGGAATGTGGAATTCCCGTCCCAAACATACCCCATACCAGCATTTTTCTAATTTCGGGTCTAAACGACCACCTATTTCACTAAACAAAATTTCTCATCTAAGTTGGCCTTTGACTGATTGATCAAAATTTCAGGTTGAATAATGGCCTCATACTCTCACAGCCCGCTAAACGCGTAAACTTTCTTGGACTCACCCGCTACATGCATTCAGGAACATCACAATAGAAGCAATGGCTGCGGTCACACTAGGCGGTTTATCCGGTTGTTTCCTTTCGAAACAACGGGCTTATAACCCTGTGGTATGTGACCGCTCTTCCTGTTCACAAACAACGCTGTTACAACGTTTCGTTCTTGGGGCAAGGGTCTTTAAAAACCATTGTGTCCAAAACAACGGGATAAACAAGGCTCTGACCAAAATTACAGCGTTGTTTAAGAAAAATTAGCCAATCATGATTTACCAAAGTAATCACGGGACCCTTACTTTCGCGCCAAAATAGTTAGCTACAACATCAGCAGCTTTGCAAATGACGTGACCGGTACCGTGTGAACGGGTATCTTCGTATCATTATAACGCCGTACTTTCCGACGTTACAGATAAATTTCAAGAAAGTGAAATAATTCAGATTATCTTAGCTGTACGATACTCCTTTCAGCTGACAAATTATCAATTTTCACAGACTGAGAACATTTCACATAAAAGTCGATACATCATTTTGGAAAAACGGTCGAACCGTCGTAAAGACACATGTAAAACATTCTTCAATGTTATTGATTTTCTCGCCCTATTCTAGAAAACCACGCGTAAAGAGATATTCAAGTTAAATTTTCCTATTTTCAAATTCAATATTTACATCGCAATTCTATAAAATTAAAGTGATTATTTGAATTTGATTTACATAAATCCAAATTTTCCAGCCCTTAACTCCAACGTAGTTGATCTTCCTTAACGTTACATTTGACAAATCATGGATTTTTATCGCAAATCAATAACCTGTATATTCATCGTTGAGTCTACTTGTACATGTTCCGATTCCTGAAAGAAAAATTCATGGCAACCTTTAGCATAAAACTTCTTCATAAACAGCCTCCTTCGTAAAATACAACTCTCCCCAGAAACGACCCTGCCGGACTTTCCACACGCTAACGAGTTTTGTGTTGTATAGGAAAATATAAACCGGGGGTCTTATAAGTACAGACTGAGCTTACGAGGTCTGTGCATTAAGACCGACGGATTTATATTTTCCTGTACAACGACAAAACTGGTTAGGGTGAGTTTTATTACCTGAAAGCTTCTAATTTTGACTCGTATTATTCAGCTAAACCGAGAAAAGAAAGGGGATGGAATGGGGTGGTAAAGTGGGAAATGAGAAGAAAGTACGTAAGAAGAGATAAAGGCGCTCAGCTTGCTCCCTGGAAAGAAAACATTTTGTAAGCCCTGAGTAATGGTACAGAAATGAGAAAAAACAGCCTATTCCTTTCAACCAGCCACTACTCACACACAACAGTTTCCGTCCAAGAGGTTAACGGTGATCTAAACAGAAAATTTGTATCGAATTTGTATGCAAATGAATAGCACTGTTGAATGATAAAGGCTTTAGTTTTTACAAGGAGTCCCAAAAAATTGCGGCCTGTTTGTTTGACTATTGTGGTGGAGCTGTAGATTCAGTAATCTCGGATTTCACACAGTTGCACAGGCCAGGCTTCAACGTAGAGTTTGAGACCTTGTATGAGTCAATCGGACACGTGGTTGCTGAGTTATGAAGGAGAAAAGGCCAAATAAGTAATTGCTTCAAAGACAGCAATTGCTTCAAAAACAGTATTTCTTTTGTTCCCCAGCAATGTCAAAATCAAGCAAGTTCCCAAAGCAATGGTTCAAGTGTCATATTAAAACTTTTGGTAATTTTATAAAAGGTTAGCAGTGTTTTCTATTCAGTAGATAGCACTTTCGACCTTTTCAAAATGTGGTGAAAATTAATACGATGCCAGAGTCCTTTCTTTGAAAATTAACCTTATTCTGAAATTGCTGGAGAACAACTGAAGTGCTGTTTTGAAGCAACAACTTAATTTACCTTTTCTCTGCCATAAATCAGCAACCACTTGTCAGATTGACTCAAACATGGTCTCAAATTCTAATAGAAAACAACGTTGTTCTCAAATTGTTCAACTGATTTGATTTGATTCAAATTGTTCAATTGAAAGTTGTTTTTTTCTCAAATTCTAAGTTGAAGCTTGACTTATGCAACTGTGTAAAATCCAAGGAGATTGAACGTACAACTCCCCTACAGTAGCCACGCCAACGGGGCACAGTTATTTGGGACACTCTGTAGAATTGTTTCACTTTGGAGTTATCCACTGTTTAGTACGATTGGCTGATGACGTCATTCTGTTTGCAGAAGGTAAAGACAGCGTAAAAGGCTCGATATGTTCCGAAAGCGGCGTTTATTTAGCAATTACCGACAGAGCAGAAACTGCGTATGCATGCGCGAAAACTCGGAACTTTGAGCCCTCCTAGCTCCCTGCAACAGATCCCAAAATTAGGCAACACTTGATATTTTATTCCTTTGGCCTTACACTCTTGATTTATCATTTCAAAAAGCTTAACTTTTTAAACACTTCCTTATCTCAGATTGGTCGTTGACGTCCTTGTACGCAGCTTCTGCTCTGTCGCAATTACCTCAAATAGTGGTGGCTCCTTAGGATGTGGATGAAATCCTTGTGTGCTGCAGTTACCAATGAATCTCATTCCATGATGTGTTGTAAGTCGATAGATGCCAACCCTGTTGGAAAACATAGATGAGAATTAACGCAACGGGGGGGGGGGGAGAAACTTCGCACATGGCGTCAAAATTACTGCATGTTTGGTTGAGATTTTGTTCACTGCATTCAAGACCTGTGTGACAGGCTCCTGAAAGGGATATAATGGGATATGGGATCTGCCCAAAACGATAGTCTGGAAATGGAATTTGTGTGCTAGGACTGGGATTTGATGAGCAAGGATTACGAGTGGCAAAAGCAATAGACTGGAATTGGGTTTTGATGACCGTTTTTATGTCTGCGATAATATTCCTGAAATTTACAAAAATATAACCGGGAAGATGGATGGACTGGATGATCCTCTTTTAAGAAACCTTGTACGAGTCTGAAATGGTTTGGTCCAGGCTTGCTAGATGATCATTGAAGGAGGAGATGAATTGTAGAAGCGGTGTCAGAAAGCAACCGAAGCTTTCTAAAGAACTGTACACCGAAAATCTGGCAATTGTGTTTGGCTACGAGAAATTGTCATTCAAGTGCAAAATGAAATATTGTTCATACTGAAAGTTTTCAGACTGAAGGTTTAATATACAATTTCTAGATTGTTCTCAGCATATGTACAAAGCTTGTGTATAGAAATTGTAAGTACTTCATCTCGAAAATTTTCGAGAACAACTTTACTATCGGGTGCCCACAAAAGTATACAGATTTGGTCGACCATAGCGATACAAATATAGCATGAATCAATACGAAATAGTTTTTGATAAAACAGAACCACAAAAGGTTGAAAAAACACAATGGAATAGAGCAAGGACATTCCATTAAACTCTTAAGAACATGCCCAAATAACGCAAAGACAGGTAACGGACAGGCCCATTGGAAGCGGAGGGGGGCAGGTATGGCTCAAGACCCTCAATAATTTTTAAAACAATGGTGCTACGTTACAAGCATCAATTAGATGTACTGTTCTCTATTGTTTTGATAACAATTTTCCTCTAATCAGCGGCTGCTTCCCTCGGCCCTGGTAACGGAGGCGACTCCCATTCATACGGAAAATCTGGGAATGAGCGCTGAGGTGGAGTTGGGAAATTCGAATGCTCCTAGAATCCGATTGATTCGATCAAAGATCAAACGGATCGAGCTTAATCAAACACTGGCAAGCTATCGATTCGAATCACTAACTCACTGATGTGGCTGCCAATGGGCAGCGAAATATTTGAGGTAACAATGCTTCGTTTCAAAGTTGAATAATTGTGCGTGTCTCACAAAAAATGGTCACGAAAACAAAATTACCAAATCACAACTTGTCATACAAGATACGGGATCAACTGAAAGATTTAGGAAACAAAATCTTATAAAGAAATCAATTAATTAACTGATCAATTGATTAGCTTGGGTTACGAACAGGGCTTTGTAATATATGACTTTTCGGGCTTAAACACGTTATCTATCGAGCGACGTCGATAATGCGTTTAAGCCTCATGTTCCTCAGAGCATTCTAACAATGAATATTCTTAAGAACATCCTTGGTCTAAGAGCACAATTCCCCTTGATATTGGGTTTAAGCTCGAAACGTCGTATATTACAAAGCTCTGTCCGTAGCGCAATTGCTAATACTTTATTTGTTTAGTTATCAATGTAACATTGTGCAAAACGCATAAAAGAAGTTTGTTTATGCTGACACAAGGAAAATAGCATTTCACTCACTGGCTATATTTAGGCGCACAAACGATAGCAATTGCTTCAGGCATAAGCATCTGATAGGCATAATGTGTGTGTAAGTCAACGCTTGAAAGGAAACTCGTCTGTGATGGATGAGTCTGCGAAAAGAAAAACAATCTATTAAGGTGAAATAATTTCAGAACGGAGTAACCGATTTCAGTCAGATAAACACACCTTTTCAGCTAACGGCCTCGTTTTGCAAATTTTTGAAAGTTTCTTGATATAAAATTTCTGACCACAGATTTCAATTCAGCAACCCAAGTTTAGTCTGATCACAAATTTTCATATTCCTGGAGTCTGCGATTTCGATTTTATAGCGATGATAAATTTCAGAATTATTATTCGCTAGCGAATTCCGACAATTCAAATGCCATTTTAAAACACGCAGACCGAAGTGACAGCGCCAAAATTGTTGAAAACAGACAGAGGAACATGCAAACAGAATCAATTTTGCAAATAGCGACGTCACTGCGCAGGAGTATTATGCTGCTTCGCAGCAATTATTGCCTTGCTCTCCGAGGAGCAATGGTCTTTCAGATAGGGACTGCTTTTTCTACAATAACCCTGTGGTAAGGTGGAAGTTGGAACTTACATGTATCCAGCCAAGCGTTACAAGATCATGTTTATCTTGCACATCAAACATTTCTTCTTCATTCGAGGTTGTGCATGAATCCGAGGTCGATGTTTGTTTTGGAATAACCAGATGAGTTATATGAAATAAATTCTTTGCCTGAAATAAAGAAATGAAAATTCATCAAAGCCTCAAAAGAAAGAACTTTTATGAAATAAAAATAAGCTGGGCCCACTTTTTAAGAGTAATATCATGAGTCCCTTTTGATATCAGCAAATCATGGCGCGCAAACATGGGACTAAAAGGCTACAAGGTGTCCCAAAATAATTGTGACCGGTTTGTGTGGCTACTGTGGAGGAGCTGTAGATTGAATTATCTCGGTTTTTGTACAGTTGCATAGGTCAAGCTTCAACATAGAGTTTGGTACCTTGTTCGAGTCAACCTGATAGGTGGTTTCTGATTTCTGGCAGAGAAAGAGAAAATGAGTGGTTGCTTCAAAAACAGCATTTCTATCGTTCTCCAGTTACGTCAACATGACGTAAGTTTTCAAGTAGAAGCTTCTGGCATCGCATTTAAATTTTCACCACACCTCCCAAAGGGTAGAAAGTGCTGTCTTATGAATGAAGAATACTGCTAACCCTTTAAAATATTTAGCAAAAATTTTGATGTGACGCTAGAAACCTTTCTTTGAGAAGCTACTTGATTTTGACATTGCTTGAGAATTATTCTGGAGACACAGAACTTTCCTCGGGCAAAGCCAATCTCGTCTCCCCAACAAATATGAAAATTCCTGGGGGGGGGGTCCCATCAATTTTCAGTACGGAGGAGTCCGTGCCAATATTTGAGATCCCAAATCTTACGTTAAATCACTATTCGGAGTCTGTGAGTAACAACGAAGGCATAAATTCAACATTTGGAGTCTATGAATCTGAAGAAAGGAAGAATTGTGGTATTTGCTACTCATTACAGTAGCCTGCGCAATAAATGTCGTTCTGCTCAGGGGTCCGAGAAATAAGTAACAATATTTGGGTTCTCCAGAATATTACAATAAATATTTGGGGTCCAGCAAAGAAATAATGGCATGGATCCCTTGTATTAAAGTGAAGAAGTACCCCCTCGGTGAAACTTGCACACCTGATCACATTTGAAAATAGCAAATTTCAAAGTTCTGTACGGATTTACAAATTCAATAATTTAAATATTGTCAATAGTCATATCGGTTAGCATTGAGAACCTAAATTCCGTGGCAGCAGAGAGACAAGAAAATGTTTTTAAAAAGCTACATAAAACACTTACCAATTTCCCCGTCAAAATTCCACATGTTTCTAAATTTCGTCGTGTATTCATCGATGCGATTGATAAAAATTTGCTGATGAGTTCTTGCGGAAAGTATATCCGACGTAGTCCATTGATTGGCGTTGAAACTGGCATGAAAACAAATAAGATTTTTATTGGAAAAAGTTCTGTAGAAACTAAGATTTTCCACGAAACATTATGAATTGTATAAAAAGTAGCAGAGTGGTGACATATCAAAATTAACAATATTTAAGAAATCTTCTCGTTGTGCATAGTGCAATTGTAAAAAAGGTAAACAAGTAAACAAAGTAGAATACCAGCATCTTAATACAAATTGGAATAAACAAGACACTTCGAGCAGGCCCAGTATTTAATTTATTTACTTTACTTGTTTACTCGTTTCACAAGATTTAAATTAGCATCTCGATTAATTGTCTCCATTTCTCGAATCAAGTCAGTCCTCGAATTTTCATGGTTTGCCAAAGTTGGATTCATTTTGCATCCAGTAAATGAATATGAAAGAAACAACATTTTCTTCTATCAAGAATAAAAACTACAATATATATATGTTATATTACACTGTGCCATCCATAGTAAAGAAAGACATTAAGTCACCGGGTCTTCGCTATGGATGGCATGGAAGAAACAACATGATCATGCAAATGATACAAAAAGGTTCTTTTCTTGGATGTTTTTAGTTTTGATGTACTTTAAATCTATATCAAATCTTTCCAAAGAGAGAGGATATAATCATGATAAAATAAACGATGATGCTAGCAAGTAACACCAAGAAACACGCAGAACTCTCTTCGAAGCAGAATTAGTTATACTGTTTTTATTGAAACACTGTGCAATACACATACAAGAAGATTGCTAACATCAAGATCATCAATGACAAAATGAAAAAGGTGGAAATATTCAAATACCTTGGAAGTACGAAAACATCTGATTAGCCTTATCAAAAGTTGCTTTCAGCAAGCTGATGAATGTGCTAACTAAATCAAAGGTGAGCATGAAAACGAGAATAAAAAATCTAGAATGTTTCTTTATGTCAATGCTAAAATATGGAAGTGAATTAAGGACAATTAGTAGAGAGTGATGGAGAGAGGACTAAACGCTGCTGAAGAAGAATTCTTAGGATAAGCTGGATGAATCATACGTCAAATCAATAAGTTTTAGCAAGATCTATCACTCTACCGCTTGATTTTTCAGGAATCTTGGATATCCTTTAAAAATTACAGCGTATTTAATATCACAACTCATCCGAGGATGTGACTTTATCAAAGTTCAAAATCGTAACTAGAAGAGTGACAGACATTTTCTTCGATAGTTTAGAAATTGCGATATGGTTCTTAGTTCTCTCCAAACATTTTCTTGAACTCTTACGAGGAAGAAGACAAAAATTTTGATTCTGAAAGCAATGGATATTTCAGATAATTCCAGCGGTAGAAGTATTGACAAATAGCCAAAGCTTCCTTGAAGCTTTTCAATTCAAAGAAATAGGCCATAGAATTGTTGCACTAATCTTTGGACACCGGATTCATGGTAACAAAATTGCAAAAGGTTGCCCTGAAGCCCGTGCAGTTAGCTCACTCGTTGTGCATCCAGAAAATGATTTTAAGAGAAAACAGGAGCACATATCAAAAGACGATGGATATACAGTAAAGCCCCGCAAACAAGAACACACTTTTCTACAAAACTGACTGACTAGGCTCGTTCAAATGAGGTAATTAGGATATTTTCAGAGTGTGGTTCGTATTGCGAGGACACTTGGGACTAAGATGAATATTTAGCTATGCAGTGTGTTGAATAAACTTAAGGGTGGGATGACTGCACTTAGACATTAGAAGGTACGGTATTCTGTTGTTGACAAAAGCAATTTATATCATACAGGTTAACAAAACGATCTGCATATCCCTGAACACTGATAGAGGTGTTCTGTTTTCGTTTCTTTTTTTTTTTGTTGTTTTTCAATTTGTTTAGAGTGGGCTTGTCAGGATTTCTAGCTACTGAAAGCTAATTTAGGCCCACTGTGCATGCCGCATCCAGGCATGGGACTCCTTGTTTAACGTTCCTTCCGAAGGACGACGAGGTGAGTTGTGAGGCTAGGCCTGCGAGGTCATCCATCCGCAGTTTGACCCCACTCGACCAAGCTTGACTTCAGTTACCTGATTAAAATATTTGAATTAAGTGTACCGTCTCATAAGAACATTGAAATAAATCAATCTGTTTTTGGTTCTTATCTTTGGGTGTCTTTTCCCGCAAAATCAGTCTGCAGGCTCTTATTTTCCTATGTTCTTGTTTGGGGGGTCTTACTGTTCCTAAATATCGGCCTTGGGCATCTTATCTGTTTGGTTCAAAGGCCGACTAGGAGGCGATTGAATTCTCGTGTCTCTTGAACAAGGATTAGGATTAAGTTCCGTTGATAAAAAAGGAAATAAGATCATCACTAACTTTGTCGGTCGTACGTTGTACTTTCGGAGGCAGGTTTTGTCGATCGGTCGACCGTAGGCGTAAAACTGCAAAGGAAATGTGTGCAATATATTCATTAGAAAATGGTAAGAGGTATCAGGTATTGTTAAAATAACAATATAGTCATTATTCAAAAAGATTTACTAAATGTAAACTTTGCAAAGTTTTGAATTAATCGTTTAAATTTCATTTCCCTATTCTTCGAAATGAAATGCTCGCAAGGAACTTTAGGCAACTTGCCACAATAGACCTTTTAGCTATCCTAAAAAGAATCTGAATCAAACGATATTTTATCACATTTATGTAGAATTTTCGAATGTGTACAATATAGTGATAGAAGCTCTAAAGCAACTCAGTCGAACCTCGTGTTTAAAAATGTATAAAAATAACGCTCGATCCAGGCTCTTTGGTAGAAGCTAAAAGGTCTGTTCCAGAGAGAGAACATCTGTGATGTTATCACTCCTACGTTGTATGTTTTATGAATTGATTAACGAGACGAAGTGCCTGAAACAATGGGGGGGGTACTTGACCTAAATTTGTACGGGGATATGCCCACGAAAAAAATTTTTCACCCTGCTCCAGAATTTTTGCCTTCAAATGATACCCTGTTCTAGAAAAAATCTGTGAAAAGTATACTCAAAAACACAAAAATTTGACTAAATGATAACCCGTTGTAACAAAATTTCCTCTTTTGACATGTTTTGACAACCTGCTCCAGAAAATTTACCTTCTTTTGATACCCTGTTCTAGAAAAAATGGGCGAAAACGATACCCTGAAAAACTGCACATCCCCGTCGGACAAATATAATAAGTACCCCCCCGGGACTTGAAACAATGGGGCAGGGAATTAACATGTTCTACGATGAATAAGCTTTGCAAAGAGCTGATGCCTGTGCTAAATTATATGAATGTGAAAGAAAAGCATAAACTGCTTCTAAATGAAACAAGAATTGCAAAGAGGATGAAAGCCAAGAACATAGAATGAAAATTTTTCTGTGATACATTGGCTATTTAAACTCACTCAAAGTCAGGTGCCCATGTATTTTGCTCTGTGATACATAAACAGTCAAATAAATGCCCCAGTATCTTATCATAACAAAGGCTTGAAATACCTGAGACTTGGCCCAAATCTGTTTCCTCAATGTCTGACCGTTCCCATTCCAGCAATCCGTCAAGGTACAATGGGGAAAATGTTGGAAAGTTGAAATGGCGGATCAGGAAATGTTGGAAAAGGATCGGTCAGACGGACTTGAGAAATAGACTTGGGGCAAGTCGTGAAATACCTTGGTTTGACATCCTCGTAAGTGAACTCCGATTTGGTTGCACCAGTGTCTCGCTCATAGTCAGGTGCCCATGTATTTTGCTCTGAGCTTGAATAGGGTGGTGGGGGCTCGTCAGGAATATCAGGAAATTTATCAGGGATATCAGGAAGCTTGATTTGACCGGGCCCTGCATCATCAATTTTAGGAGCCGTTGGATAATCTTCTTCTAAGATAGGGGCAGTTGGGGCAATTATAGGGGTAGGATTGAACTGATTTGTTCGGCTTTGATTTTGATGCTGCTGTTCTTGCTCAAATTGTTGTTGCTGTTGTTGTTGTTGTTGTTGTTGTTGTTGTTTTAAGGCTTCGGCTTGAAAGTTTTGTAATCTTTCTTCTTCTTCTTGCTGCTGCTTACAAAGTTCTCTGTCTAATTGTATTTGTTTCTCTTTTGAAATCTAGAATGGATAAAAATCTGTGAATGCTGAGGAAGTAGTAAGAGTGCATGGATATGGATAGCGTGTCTCAAGAAAAATTGTTCAACGTTTGATTAGATATTGGAAAATAATGATAACATGAACAGGCTCATGGGAAGGCAACCCTATCCCAAGATTTTGAAATAATTTTCGAGACCAGAACCTTGCAAATTGATTGAAAATTCACTGAGTTGCGAGCTTTACATAAAAAATGTGCGACAGCTGAATTTTTTTTTCAAAAAATTTCATAAGTAGCTGCATCCCTTGAAATAAGTATTTTCGTTCCTACTACCGGGGATTTTCTCCAGTTTTCTCCTGGGATTTCTCCTGGGATTTTCTTCACAAAGAGAACAATACAATGCAGACAAATTGCATGCAAAGCCATACCTGTTCTTGCTTTTTCCATTCCTCATATTCGTTTTTGTACTGATTTTTGATAGCAGCTCTAAGTTTCTCAGTGATCGGAAAAATTCTGTTCACTTTCTAAAAATGAATACAGGCATATCATAAGAAAGTACTGTTTAAGTTCTTTTGCTAAAAGTTACAAAAAGCTGACCCAAATATCCTGAAGAGTCCAGCTTTGAAATGAATAGCAAACTGAAAACAGATTCAAAGAAGCATTTTACCTACACATAGACCCATTATTCATTATTCCAAAAGAAGAAAGGGTCTACAACACAAAGAGCAAAGGCTTGCTGCAGCCACCCAATTAAAGGAATTGGGTCCATATAAATAATTTTGTGCTGACAAACTGCTGATGTCCCTTTTTTGTCATACTTGCGAAAAAGTCATTAGCAGTCGAGACCAAAGACTTCTTAATCCTTGCATTATCCTATGGAATTTCTTTGCTTTAATTTCAATTGGGATTAAATGACAACTTTTGTTTCATGATTGAAAAGAAGTTGATATTGGTCAGGAGAGCGCTATTTGTATGGACTCAATGCCTTTAATCATTCTAATGCTCTGTTCAAACTATTTGTGAAACATGTTCAAACAACTTCTGCATAAATTAAGTGTTATGAATTCCAGAAACCTTGTAGTGAGCTTTTGCTTTTTGTTTGAAAGGCCCTTTCTGCTTCTGCAATGATGGGTCTAGACAGGCTAATGATGTACAACACCAAGGGATTCTTTTTCCTCATGCAAATCAATTCAATCAAAAAAAGCATTCAATTCAAGCAAATGATTTATAGCATTTAGTGTATGTTTCTTTAAAACAGACACAACAATGCATCTTGCGAGTATTCTTGCTTTCACACATGCCAAGGTTTGTTACAGGATGAAAAATACATATTCAAACTCACATCCAATGTTTTCTTCACTTGTACAGGGTCTGCTTGTTTGTAGTGAGGATGCTTAGGTAATTTTTCAACAAACAACCTGTTTTGATAAAATATATACAGGGTAACTCAAGATAATTGTGCCCGTTTGTCTGGCTACTGTGGAGGAAATGAGATGCAATTACAGTACCTTGGTTTTTACACAGTTGCATTGGTCAAGCTTCAACTTTGAGTTTGAGACCTTGCTTGAGTCAACTGGCAGAGAAAAGGTAAAATAAGTGGTTGCTTCAAAAACACTTCTATTGTTCCCCTCCCCAGCAATGTCCAAATAAGGTGATTTTCAAAGAAAGGGTTCTGCCATCATATTAAAATTTTGACTACACTTTTTAAAAAGTAGAAAGAAGTGCTCTGTTATGAATAGACAACACAGCTAACCCTTTAAAAGATTTAGCAAAAAAATTAATACAATGCCAGAACTGTTTCGTTGAAAAGTTACTCTATTTTTACATTGCTGGAAAACAATTGAAGTGCTCTATTTTGCCTTTACTCTGCAATCACAATTCAGCAATCACTTGTCAGGCTGACTCATACGTAGTAAGTCTCAAACTCTAAGTTGAGGCCTGACCTATGTAGCTGTGCAAAAATTGAGATGATTGAATCTACAGCTCCTCCACAGCAGTCACACAAACAAGGAACAATTTTTTGCATACTATAATCTACATATTCTCAACTTTCACTGCTCCTTGAAGCAACCTTCAGTTTAAGAATAGAAGAGAAGATTACTCTAGTACTGAATACTAGTTCATGTATCATCTACCTTTCAGAAGCTGAAATGCCAATATAAAATGGATTTTCTTAAAATCAATCAATCAAGCAAGCAATCTATCAATCAATCAATCAATCAATCAATCAATCAAATCAATCAAAAACTTTATTAATGGGTCAAAAATATTTAGCTTACAGGCTACAGTAATTGGGGACGTAACAAAAAGGCATAAAAAATTTAATTGGAATACACTATAACATTAAAATTAGAGTACCCTACATAAAATCGCAATTGATATCAAAGGAGCAAATTACACCTGAAACATGTTATACAGTACTGTATATATACCCATTAAGAGTCATTGTTACTTGTTGTTGCAAGGAAAATGTGGAACTAAAAAATCAACTACGGACAGAGCCAGGCTGCAATAGCAAGTTTGGTGCATGAAAGGGCAGCTAAGCTACTTTTGGAAGGTCTTATAGCATTCAAGATCTGAAAGCTAATTTCTTTAAGTTATGTTTGACTTACACTATGTACTTCATGTATAATGTGAAAGCATTCTCTCTGTTTCCCTCATCAAGGTAAACTGAAGCCTGAAAGATAACAAAAACAGACTCATGTTTCATGTTGTATCAATGGGACATGACTTACTACCTGGTGAATCAGAAAAGAGAATCCCTGTTTGAACGACCACAGCACTGTGATCCAGATTTCATGTTTTGTGTAATTAATGTGAAAAAATGAACTTCTTAGAATCCAACCGAATGTATTTTTTCCTTGTTCTCCATACTCTGAAGCATATAAAATTGCAAACTATTTTCAAATCAAGCTACAGGAGCCCGAGAAATCATTTTTTGAAGTTAGGCCTAAATTGGGTAGTGTAAGCTTCTTGCTAGACCGGACAAAGTCACAAAGTAGCATGAATTTTCAAATTTCCGTTTCATCGCCTGTATGTGCCCGATTTGAATGATCTTTTTTTTGTTTGGTAGATTGAACCTTGTAGAATATGACTTTAATCCGTTGATGAACGATTATGGCCTCTGAATGTGAAAATTGTTTGAATTCATAATGGCAACTAACTATTGAAAATCACGTTGCCTAAATTATAAAACCCGATTTCAACACTGAATACAAAAAATCTATGTTTTAGAAAACTTTGAAAACCTATTTTAAAATGGACTTCAGCCTATTGCTGACACTCTTGCCAAAGCGTTAAGTAGAGGCTCCACGTAAAGAATTTTCGCGATTTTTTTACGGAGTCAAGTGAAGACGGATTTTTGACAAATTTTGTCGACAACTGTAATTTCACTGTAGGCAAGGATGGATGCTTGATGAGACAACATTTTCCATCAATTCAAGAACAAGAAGCAAAAAGGAAATATTGGTCATTCCATGAATATAATTTTCGCGCTTTTCGTGTTTTCTAACGTCTTTCGCTTGTTTTTGGTTTATTAATTCATTCATTCTTTCTGTTATTCATATGAGCACACATTTCTATAGTGCATTCACTAAGGATTTCAGGAATGATTATTGCTAGGATCAAAAAAAAAAATTTACGTAAAAAGTAATTTCATTAAACTTTGGTTCGCAGCAGGATTTTGTTCGAACCCTCGGTGGGTGCAATTCAATAGTAAGGGGTACAACACGCTCGTCCATACTATTTCGTAGAATGCCTTTTTCTCTATCTAGTTTGCGAAAGACCCTGAATCATGGAAAATACAAAGGTAACCAACTTTCAAAGGAGTATCTGTGAACCCTAAAGAATTCTGTACGGTAGAAATAATGGTTCTGAGAGAAAGTTCTGCGATGTTTGCATTGTATTGCCATTCATTTTACGGACTTGTTTCATTGAAAAACAGCAGAAACCCGCAAAACGTAAGGTATGAAATCGTTTCCAGGCCAGGTTTAACTGTTTTTGGGATATTTTCTGGAACAAAATATCCCTTGTTTTGAGATCCTAGGTCCTAGGATTTTGGTTCAAATATACCCCTTTCTCAGCGAAATAATGGATGAGCGTGGTGTCATATCTTTACCAGCACTGCATCCACCACCGGGCTCAAACGACTGTGTTACAGTGTTGCACTGTCATGACATACCAGAGAAAATGTTTAGGTGAGCAGATTTCAATGCTTGATTATCAAAGTCCATCTCAAATGTGATGTTAGGTGAGATTTCCGAGAACGGAAAAACCCCTCATGGAAAACTGTCCAATTGCTCTATATTCACGGGCATTTTCAAGCTATCATTAACTTTTCTCACTGCTATAATACACAAAAGTTTGAATTTAAAACTATCCGTCATTAAATCAAATAGGCACTCGTCACATTATTCTGATAAATGAATGAAAAAGTCGTGAATGTGTGAAGACGCAAAAAACGCGAAAATTATATTCATGGAATGACCAATATTTCCTTTTTGCTTCTTGTTCTTAAAATGATGGAAAATGTTGTCTCATCAAGCATCCATCCTTGCCTGCATTGAAATGACGGTTCTCAACGAAATTTGTCATAAAACCCGTCCTCACTTGATGTCGTAAAAAAATCGCGAAAATTCTTTACGTGGAGCCTCTACTTAGCGCTTTGGCAAGAGTGTCAGCAATAGGCTGAAGTCCATTTTAAAATAGGTTTTCAAAGTTTTCTGAAACATAGATTTTTTGTATTCAGTGTTGAAATCGGGTTTGATAATTTAGGCAACGTGATTTTCAATAGTTGGTTGCCATAATGAATTCAAAAAATTTTCACATTCAAAGGCCATAATCGTTGATCAACGGATTAAAGTCATATTCTACAAGGTTCAATCTACCAAACAAAAAAAAGATCATTCAAATCGGGCACATACAAGCAATGAAACGGAAATTTGAAAATTCATGCTACTTTGTGACTTTGTCCGGTCTAGCAAGAAGCTTACACTACCCAATTTAGGCCTAACTTCAAAAAATGATTTCTCGGGCTTCTGTTGCTTGATTTGAAAATAGTTTACAATTTTATATGCTTCAGAGTATGGAGAACAAGGAAAAAATACATTCGGTTGGATTCTAAAAAGTTCATTTTTTCACATTAATTACATGGCGTGGATCACAGTGCACAGCTCACTCAAATAGCCCTTCCTTATTCAATTTCCATTGTACAGTATGTTGTTTCTCAGTTTTTCAATCTTTCAAAATAATGCAACATCTTTCTAAAATCTCAAAGCATCTAGCCTTATAACCTTTCCTTATCCCCCCCCCTGGCAAATAGCGGCAACGTCTTTGATCACAGGAGTGTGTGAAAGGCTGTTTGAATAATAGCCAAAAGTGTTCGAGTACTCCCACGACACCTCATATCTACAGGCAGACCTCATGAGCACCTCAGATATACAGGAGGCTCACGCTACGTGATATATGAAAATTCTAGGCTGCTTGGAGGCACTTTTGGTACAAGGCCATTATGTTAATGGGAAGAGAGGGTGGGGGTTCCGATATCTCAGGCCAAATCAAAATGCCATAAAAATATGAAAATCAGATAAATGGATTAAATGGATACCCTCCTCTATTTAGGCCCTTGTTATCTCCAGGATGACATTCACTATGTAACATTCGTAACATTGGTAACATTCAGTTAGAAGATAAATTCAGTGTAATAATCTACTTTTACAATGGAAGTGAGTAGTAAAAACATAAAATAAAAGAAAACATGAAAAAACTGGTCTCTTGATTATCTATTTCAGGGGGTTCCCTAATATCTCTAACAAACGATAAATAACTTCCTTTAATAATCAGTAAAAATTCAAGGAATTCTTCAATCACTTCCAAATTTTGCACGTGAATGCTCTTGCTACAGCGGACGTGAGCAATTTTAGTTTCAGCTCTAGCAGAAGTCAAAGACGAATGTTCCCAGGGGGTAAAGTGTGCTATACAGAGACAAAACTTTTACAAGTAATAGTGCATAAAAATCACAAACATTCTTGGATCACACTTACATTGCTCTATTCCACCTAGAAATCACGCTTGGTGTCGATAAATTAGAGTGTGATCATTGAAAATGTGCTACTATCAATCTTGCAGGGGGTAGTGCATTTTTGGTCAATTTTGTCACAGGCGATAAATAAATTCCTTTAATAATCAGTAAAAATTCAAGGCATTCTTCAATCACTTCCAAATTTTGCACGTGAATGCTCTTTCTGCAGCGGACGTGAGCAATTTTAGTTTCAGCTCTAGCAGAAGTCAAAGACGAATGTTCCCAGGGGGTAAAGTGTGCTATACAGAGACAAAACTTTGACAAGTAATAGTGCATAAAAATCACAAACATTCTTGGATCACACTTACATTGCTCTATTCCACCTAGAAATCACGCTTGGTGTCGATAAATTAGAGTGTGATCATTGAAAATGTGCTACTATCAATCTTGCAGGGGGCAGTGCATTTTTGGTCAATTTTGTCACAGGCGATAAATAAATTCTTTAATAATCAGTAAAAATTCAAGGAATTCTTCAATCACTTCCAAATTTTGCACGTGAATGCTCTTGCTGCAGTGGACGTGAGCAATGTTAGTTTCAGCTCTAGCAGAAGTCAAAGACGAATGTTCCCAGGGGGTAAAGTGTGCTATACAGAGACAAAACTTTTACAAGTAATAGTGCATAAAAATCACAAACATTCTTGGATCACACTTACATTGCTCTATTCCACCTAGAAATCACGCTTGGTGTCGATAAATTAGAGTGTGCTCATTGAAAATGTGCTACTATCAATCTTGCAGGGGGTAGTGCATTTTTGGTCAATTTTGTCACAGGTGATAAATAAATTCCTTTAATAATCAGTAAAAATTCAAGGCATTCTTCAATCACTTCCAAATTTTGCACGTGAATGCTCTTTCTGCAGCGGACGTGAGCAATTTTAGTTTCAGCTCTAGCAGAAGTCAAAGACGAATGTTCCCAGGGGGTAAAGTGTGCTATACAGAGACAAAACTTTGACAAAAAATAGTGCACAAAAATCACAAACATTCTTGGATCACACTTACATTGCTCTACTCCACCTAGAAATCACGCTTGGTGTCGATAAATTAGAGTGTGATCATTGAAAATGTGCTACTATCAATCTTGCAGGGGGTAGTGCATTTTTGGTCAATTTTGTCACAGGCGATAAATAAATTCCTTTAATAATCAGTAAAAATTCAAGGCATTCTTCAATCACTTCCAAATTTTGCACGTGAATGCTCTTTCTGCAGCGGACGTGAGCAATTTTAGTTTCAGCTCTAGCAGTAGTCAAAGACGAATGTTCCCAGGGGGTAAAGTGTGCTATACAGAGACAAAACTTTGACAAAAAATAGTGCACAAAAATCACAAACATTCTTGGATCACACTTAAATTGCTCTATTCCACCTAGAAATCTCGCTTGGTGTTGATAAATTAGAGTGTGATCATTGAAAATTTGCTACCATCAATCTTGCAGGGGGTAGTGCATTTTTGGTCAATTTTGTCACAGGCGATAAATAAATTCCTTTAATAATCAGTAAAAATTCAAGGAATTCTTCAATCACTTCCAAATTTTGCACGTGAATGCTCTTTCTGCAGTGGACGTGAGCAATTTTAGTTTCAGCTCTAGCAGAAGTCAAAGACGAATGTTCCCAGGGGGTAAAGTGTGCTATACAGAGACAAAACTTTTACAAGTAATAGTGCATAAAAATCACAAACATTCTTGGATCACACTTACATTGCTCTATTCCACCTAGAAATCACGCTTGGTGTCGATAAATTAGAGTGTGCTCATTGAAAATGTGCTACTATCAATCTTGCAGGGGGTAGTGCATTTTTGGTCAATTTTGTCACAGGTGATAAATAAATTCCTTTAATAATCAGTAAAAATTCAAGGCATTCTTCAATCACTTCCAAATTTTGCACGTGAATGCTCTTTCTGCAGCGGACGTGAGCAATTTTAGTTTCAGCTCTAGCAGAAGTCAAAGACGAATGTTCCCAGGGGGTAAAGTGTGCTATACAGAGACAAAACTTTGACAAAAAATAGTGCACAAAAATCACAAACATTCTTGGATCATTCTTCAGGCAGTATTCACGTGCAAAATTTGGAAGTGATTGAAGACTTCCTTGAATTTTTACTGATTATTAAAGGAATTTATTTATCGCCTGTGACAAAATTGACCAAAAATGCACTACCCCCTGCAAGATTGATAGTAACACATTTTCAATGATCACACTCTAATTTATCAACACCAAGCGTGATTTCTAGGTGGAATAGAGCAATTTAAGTGTGATCCAAGAATGTTTGTGATTTTTGTGCACTATTTTTTGTCAAAGTTTTGTCTCTGTATAGCACACTTTACCCCCTGGGAACATTCGTCTTTGACTTCTGCTAGAGCTGAAACTAAAATTGCTCACGTCCGCTGCAACAAGAGTATTCACGTGCAAAATTTGGAAGTGATTGAAGAATTCCTTGAGTTTTTACTGATTATTAAAGGAATTTATTTATCGCCTGTGACAAAATTGACCAAAAATGCACTACCCCCTGCAAGATTGATAGTAACACATTTTCAATTATCACACTCTAATTCATCAACACCAAGCGTGATTTCTAGGTGGAATAGAGCAATTTAAGTGTGATCCAAGAATGTTTGTGATTTTTGTGCACTATTTTTTGTCAAAGTTTTGTCTCTGTATAGCACATTTTACCCCCTGGGAACATTCGTCTTTGACTTCTGCTAGAGCTGAAACTAAAATTGCTCACGTCCGCTGCAGAAAGAGCATTCATGTGCAAAATTTGGAAGTGATTGAAGAATGCCTTGAATTTTTACTGATTATTAAAGGAATTTATTTATCGCCTGTGACAAAATTGACCAAAAATGCACTACCCCCTGCAAGATTGATAGTAACACATTTTCAATTATCACACTTTAATTTATCAACACCAAGCGTGATTTCTAGGTGGAATAGAGCAATTTAAGTGTGATCCAAGAATGTTTGTGATTTTTGTGCACTATTTTTTGTCAAAGTTTTGTCTCTGTATAGCACATTTTACCCCCTGGGAACATTCGTCTTTGACTTCTGCTAGAGCTGAAACTAAAATTGCTCATGTCCGCTGCAGCAAGATTATTCACGTGCAAAATTTGGAAGTGATTGAAGAATTCCTTGAATTTTTACTGATTATTAAAGGAATTTATTTATCGCCTGTGACAAAATTGACCAAAAATGCACTACCCCCTGCAAGATTGATAGTAACACATTTTCAATTATCACACTCTAATTTATCAACACCAAGCGTGATTTCTAGGTGGAATAGAGCAATCTAAGTGTGATCCAAGAATGTTTGTGATTTTTGTGCACTATTTTTTGTCAAAGTTTTGTCTCTGTATAGCACATTTTACCCCCTGGGAACATTCGTCTTTGACTTCTGCTAGAGCTGAAACTAAAATTGCTCACGTCCGCTGCAGCAAGAGTATTCACGTGCAAAATTTGGAAGTGATTGAAGAATTCCTTGAATTTTTACTGATTATTAAAGGAATTTATTTTCTATTTCTGGTCACAGGCAATTACCCCCTGATATAACGGCTACTTTTTTAAATATTACGTATTATCCTTGCTCACTGCTTTATTTTTATCGTTGCTGCTCTATCCCCATAAAGTTTTAAGTAAAAACACTGGCTGTTGAATGTTACCAATGTTACATGTAACATTCACGAATGTCTTTCTGTATATCACGAGCCCTATTTAGGACACCAAACATATTTCATTCAGAAACACAAATTCCCATCCTTCTAGCTAGATGAACAATAAGTACAGCTTGCCACTGCACAGAAACTAAGTAATCTAAAGCA
Source organism: Aurelia sp. 4 Dawson et al 2005 (assembly GCA_964019985.1). Classification (NCBI taxonomy): domain Eukaryota; kingdom Metazoa; phylum Cnidaria; class Scyphozoa; order Semaeostomeae; family Ulmaridae; genus Aurelia; species Aurelia sp. 4 Dawson et al 2005. The sequence goes on along the minus strand of OZ026507.1, from coordinate 13,961,469 downwards.
AAAAGAACTGCCAGACTAGACAGGAAGAAAATAAAAAAATCAATAATTGAACAACTGAAGAACTACTGCTGCATCAAATCTTATACCATTCGCTCCATCTCAAGACCAGATCTGAAATATCTCCTTGGGGGAATATTTTTGTCAACCACGACGCCATCTGCAAGGCTTGAAAGCAATTTAAATCTTGTGTCTGGGTCGCAGCTTCTGTCTTCGTGCGTCGCCATTGCTGTTTTGTTGCATCAAGAAGAGAAACAACAGAGACCAGATTCATTACAACGGTCTCTAATATCTGGTTTATCAAAAAAACAATAGTGATTACAACGGCAACAACGAATTAAGTTATAAAGACTTATGCGAAAAGTCAGTGGTCAGTGATCACAAAAGAGGCTCAGTTTGGAAAGAGGCAGAATGGCCTAGCGCCGAGAAGTAGATTTTGGACGAAAACAAAGCGGCTGTGAGATTTTAAGACGCAAAAGATTGCGTTGCTGTCCTCATTAAAGAAATTTTTCAAACTCATAGTCGCTAGTTAGGAATTCAATGGATGATAGATTCAATATGTGCAAGATAGGCAAAATTGTTGCTACTTTTTGTGATGAAAATGCAAGAAAAAGCGAGCAGTAGTAAGAGGAGAGCACAATACAAGGAGCCTTGTGAATGAGAGATTTGATATTTCAGATAATGGATCCAATCATCAAAAGAAAGATGGATCAGCGCGAGAAATGGTATGGGGATGCTGTGAAATATTGGCAGGTGAGGAGATGATTATGACTGCTGCATAAGTCAAAGTGATGTGGATTTGTTCTCAAGTCAACAATAATAAAATAGGCATCAAAAAAGGGGCTCAGGCTCACCAGATTTTTCTTTGTATGAATGCTGGCTGCCAACATATGGAAAATGCAAGGTTGGACTAAGAAAAGCAAAGGAAACAAAAACCAAATCATAACACCAGCCAGAATATCTAGACAAGTCAAAGTATTGACTGTCTAGAGATAGAGTGAGCATATGCATAGTTGACTGTAGTTGTGTGCCACGTATGCCATCATTTTAAACATACAAGGACATCTTTTTATGAAGCTTCATTTTAGAAAACTCTTTCAAGAAATAGCTGAATAGTTTTTTGATATATTTCTCTTTTAGCTGTGACATCCAGGGTGGATAGTATGCACAACGTTAAGCACATGGACACTTCCTCAACAAAATGGGCTGATTTACCGCAATCATAGTGCCCATCATACTTCCCTAATCTTTCAAGTATTTGCTTACTATTCACTCTGGCTGTCACCCCTGCCAGAACCTTCTTTTCAGAAGGACGACAGTACTCGGTAGATGTAGATGATGTACTGTAGATACAGACACTGAAATATTGCATCTACTGAAACTTACTGTATACTGTATGCCTATTTTTCAGTCTAGGTCATGCAGTGTCACACAGCTGACAATGCAACAAGCAAAAGCTACTGTATGTTGTTCTAGCTTTTTGTGTCAACAGAACAGCAGACACTGTGACATTTTTTCACAAAGATTATGGAAACGAGTTTGTGCACTGTATAAACATGTATTTGCAAAGTACCAAGTTTTTTAGGCTAGAGTAGCAGACCAGTATGACAGCGGCGCTGGTCATTTTTCCCTTGCTACCTGTGCTGTTAAAATCTATAGCAATGCACAGTGGGGGCACCACAGGGGGGACTTATCCCCACCTAATCCCAACTGTTGGAAAATATTGTCAAGGAAAGTGGCATTAAATTAGCTTGGTTAGATTGAAAGATTAGATCAAATCCCCCACCACTTTTTGGGATTTTTTGGAGCTGGCACCACCACTGGCAATGCAGTATTATGTGCTGCAATAGTATGATGTCAGTTAGCACAACAACCTTTTAGCCCAAGTGCCGACATCCTGAATTTCTCAAAGTTCTGCCATTCAATGCTTATATCAATTACTGTAAATTTTTCTTCCAGGACATCTCTGCTGACATGGAAGGGATGCTTGGTGGCTATGAAAAGATATCTCCAGTTGATATAGAAGCTTCAAAAAAATTTCTGAAAGAGTTGAAAGTAATAATATTATTCAGTTTTGATTAGCCTCAATTCATTATCAATTCAATAGTGTAAAAACATGCACAATATTTACTGTATGCATCACTGAATATCATCTTTAAGATTAAGAATAGTGTTTACATGTTTCCCAAGATAAGACAAGAGTAGTTAGTTTTTGGAGATATCTGAAGCTGTTTCCAAAGACATATTATATACTGTATTATTCTAAGTTTTGCTAATTATATCAGACAGATATCAGGCTGTGAAGTTGTCCTTTCTTTTCTAGAAGAGATCAATATGGGATTCAGGAAATGACAAAGCTTTAGGTTAGTGCACTTTCCTCTGGAGGTGACCCCCCCATACTCTCTATCATCTTTTGGACATTGATTATTTTACCAGTATCTATAGGAGAGTCATTTTAAAGATGTTACAATAATGTCTTGTGATTCCAAAAATAGCAGCCAATTAGATTTTGCCCTAGATACCCAGGCATTCCCTTGCTAAACCATGTATTCACATTTTTTTACATTCCATTAAAAAGTTACAAACATATAACTGACTACACTACTTACATGATGCAGTACCCTACGACTAAGACAATACCACTTGGAGCCAAAAACTATGTCTACCTAAATGGTAATTAACATAAAACAAACAAACGAAAAGAACATAAAGCTACACAAAACTGCCAGAAAAAAAGAAATGAAAATAAATAAATAGATAATATCATGGTGGTTGTGTGACTTATCACTGAGTTAACGATTTCCTAATCAAGCCGGCCAGTTCTGTGGATAAAACGTAGAGTTAAAAGTAGTATATTTTTATCAAGATCGTCTGGAAAATCTTTATCACCATACAATAAACTCTGAAGTAGGGCATCATTTGAAAAATTGGCATATCCAAGTGTTTGTAATAAAAAGGAAACATCAGCGAGATAATCTCTTCGTGATTCTTGGAAAGAAGGGCAGAGTAACAAAAAGTTCTCTTTATCCCCAATGCCATTATGTATTCACATTAATTCTAATGAATCATCAGATAATTTTTCGGAGATTCCTTTGCATAGCATGTTATTACCAAGAGTGTACTTCTGCTATAACAAAACTAGGCAGACCACAATGACAGTGTAATTGGTATCAAATTACACAGCCGTTGTTTCCTTAATCCAGATCACAGGGAACCAAAGAAACTAAAACTGCCAAATCTACCATCCTTATTTAGCTCCTGGACCCCATGTACTGTAATTGTTAAATGTGAAATAGCAGGCCAAAGTCCTAAGTTTGCATTCTTAGTTAATTAATGAAAAACAGCTCTGTGAAAAGCAACTTGCAACAAACTAGTCCCTTTAGTGTAGTATCTTTAAAAAGATGATGAAGTTTACATTTAGCTTTGTCTCTGTCACTCTATCAAATGCTTGTAACAGAATAGATCCTCCAAGTTGATTATGGGTAACTTTTTTTCAATTCAGATTGTGGCGCTGGAATTGGCAGAGTTGCAAAACATCTTTTGGTGCCATTGTTCAAACAAGTTGATTTGGTAGAGCAGAATTCTGAGTTTCTGGAGGCTGCTAGAACCTATCTGGTAAAAATTTAATGTGCTCCTTAGATCCTTCATGTTTTCAGGGCCAAAGCCAATGGGGGGCAAAGCACCCCTCAGGGGACCATTTGTTGGAAAATGTTGCCCCTTATCGAAATTTTTTTATTTAAATGACTAGTTTTGGAGGATTTTGAAGAGAAATAATGCATAAAAACATGAAAACATAAACAAATTCAAAAAGAAATTACTGACTTTATGGCATCTTTTTGATTGATATTCACTAATTGCGTTGATTTCAAAGTTGGATTGTGGAATGTGGCCAAATTTTAGTTACTGAGAAGTTAGATCATTCATATAATGCATCATTTTAACACATGTTGCTACAACTGTTGTTGTTTTTGTTGTTGTTGTTGATGGTTTTATGGTAGGAAAATTTTTTGTTTTTTGCCCCCCCCCCCAAGGTAGTCATGGCAGGTTGCATCGTAAATGTTTTGCTGAGATAATTTCTCTTGTCAATTTCAAAGCCATCGAGTTTATGTCAAATTGTCATGTAGAGAATCAATGACTGGTCTCTAGTTCTTGATCTACCTTTTTCCGTTGAAGCTGGACTTAGTTTTATTTAGCATCATCTCAATACTTCTTGCAGGCTGATTGTGATGATGTTGCAAACGAATTCTTTGCAGAAGGACTCCAGGTAAAGTGTTGAATGTTTGAATGCTGAATATCAACTCACAGAAGTGTTAATGCAGTCAGTACAACATATGTCATTAGGCCTTCAGCTATTCTAAGAAATAATCTGAATTGAATGATGTCTTTATGCAGTTTGAAGAATTTTCAAACGTTCACAATCGACAAAGAAGCTCTATTGCCACTTGGTCAAACCTCTTGTCTAAAATTGCTCACAATAATTGCTTCTAGAAGATGTAAACTTGCTTATTTAAAACCTTAACAGAATTAGATGAACTCTTTGTTTGTCCTTGTTCAGTGAGTGCTAAAATTGTAGTTCAAAGATCTAGTGATGTGTAGATATTAGATGGACAGAGAGACTAGAGGCATTAATAGTTGTTTGCAAACAATGAAATTTTTTGTTGACCTTTTTTGGTGATCGTTTTGATGGTCTTATCCATTTCCGTTGATTGCAGGATTTCAAGCCAAAAGAGAAGTCTTATGATGTCATTTGGTTTCAATGGGTTGTTGGTCACCTCACTGAAGGTACGTCAAATCATTGAAGAAGACAGTGAACCCTGTGACTGTCTGTGTTGAAATACAGACATGGTTTTTTCATCGTGGAAAGTAATTCTTCTTCATTGACAACATGCTTCTACTTTAACCATGTCAAAATACGGTAAAGAGCTGTTGTTTTTTATCTAACACCACATTGAAATTTCTTTCCCTGCAGATGATTTTGTGAGCTGTTTGAAGCGATTCAAGCAAGGTTTAAAGCATGGTGGTGTGATTTGCATCAAAGATAATGTTGCTGGTAAAGAGGCAGTTTTCGATGATAATGACAGCAGTGTTACAAGGCAAGTATTAGACTGCGTTCACACGATGCCGGCACATTTTGAAAACGGTGAAAAAAGTGACGGTAGCAAAATTTGAGCTAGCGTTCACACGATACCGGCACAATTTGAAAACGGTGGGAAATTTGATGGTAAAAAGTCGTTGCAGGACTTTGATGCCAAAGAAAAGTACCCACACCCTAAGAATCAACCAGTCTCGACCCAAAAGCGTCGAAAAATGTTCTGTTTACATCATTGTCGAGTGTTCACATGATGCTGTTTCAAATTTTGCCGGTTAGGGTTCCGTTTTCAAATTCTACCGTTTTCGAAATCCACTGGCAAAAAATGTGCCGTTTTCGTGTGAACGGGAGGCCTATCCGCCACATTTTGCACCGTTTTCAAAATGTGCCGGCATCGTTTGAACGCAGTCTTAGAATACGATAGTCTGTGTTCTCTGTTTTGAAGCATTCAAGATACGGGAAAATGATATACAAAGTGTTTCAAAAAAGTGCAACCCACTTTCATTCGGGATTCTTCAGGAAACCATGGATAGTTAGACACCGCAGTGGAGGTTTAGTGCATATACTGCTGTGGAGGAGATTTATATGTCTATGCGGAGGAGGTTTGAAGCGCAATGATATGCTGCTGCGGAAGAAAATTTGTATGTTTCTGAGGAGGAGATTTGAAGCTTTTGAAATCTCTTACGCTAGCTCCTTCGTAATAGCAAATGATTTCATCGTCTGCAAAAGTACAAAGCTGCAATGAAGGACAACTGCGGTATCTAACCCTTCATGAGGAAACAATAAGATTTTAATCAATTTGAGGCATACTATCAGAAATTATAATCTATCTTCGTTCCAGTGACATCCACGTTGGGTGGATCGAATTTTGCATCGCTTAATTGTCGTTTTTGTAAGTATTGCCCATTTACATAGACGATAATCAACCTTTGTGAGTGCATTTTCTATCGTTATTTAGGAATCCATCTCATGACGATGAAATTGTCTTTCTCCCTCTTCAAGGTATCAAGCTGAAGTAGTTATAGGCCTGAAACATTTTGACACTTTTTTTTGGAAATTTTTGCCAAGAAAGGGGGGTTGATTTCGCCTTTGGAACATGCTGAATTTAAATTTTCCTTGCTAAAGAAAATATCAATTTAATGATGAATAATGCCATTAAGGTATCCAAGTTGCATATCGTTAGAAAGAAGAAAGGTCATGCTTTCAGATGGTATACATTACATCTACTCAAATTTTGTCGATTTTTTTTAGATTTTGAGTCATAGTTTGGTTGCATTTTCTCTGAAATACCCCGCAGAATGCCCCCATTGTGTCTTGTAGCTCAAAAGAAGGGAAGTCCTTGGAAAATCACGCTATAAAAACAAAAGAACAAACCTATGATATCTCTGTTTTGTCTCATTGAGACTTCAATCAATGGTTCATACTTTACTCTTTACATAGACGCGTTATTTACTCTCTGACTAAAATGCAATATGTCATTTGATAAAACTTTGACATCGAAATTTTCGTTTAAAACAGACAAATTTTCGTTCAAATTGACACATCAAGGTAAATCAGCTTAAATTAAAGCAGGTTTTTTATAGGACCTTCTAATTGGTCAATCAAACAAATGCAGCCTTTTGATTGGTTGGAATTCAAACTGGTTTAGATATAGATGGTTGAGCAGTGTCAGTGTGAATGCAGTATAAAGTTCAGTTTTTGCAACATTTACAATGATTTCATAACGCCTTTGAAATTTAGAAAATCCTTAGGAAATCACTGTAAATCTGGAACTCGCTGACAAATCTTTCTGGAAATTCAGAAATCCCTGGAAAAATTTTTGGGATTTCGGAAATCCCAGAGATCTCGTACGCTATTTTGGGTAATGAAATGCTCCTCGGTGTGAACTAAGCTTAAGGATGAAAGAAAGAGACGCTTTGGTTCTATAAATCTGTTTTTTGCAGGACTCATGAGCAATATTCAAAGATATTCAAAGCATCTGGACTGAATATTCAATTAAAAGAAACACAGAGAAATTTACCGAAAGAGCTTTATAAAGTTAACATGTAAGTATCTCCCAAGACTGCCTTGTTTCAATTTTGATTAATCAATTAATTCATTTATTCATTCATTTTACATTCTTTATCCATGGTAATCCCGTCGGCAAAGGCCGCTTTTCAGGGGGCCGTGACAAAGATTTAAAATCTAAAATCTACAAGTGAACGTGAGTATCAGGGCACAATTAGACCGGACTAGAGCAAACCAGACTCCTCGTCCACCCTGAAATGTGACACTTCATATCAGCACCTCATGGCAGGCAAAGAATCCGGCTGACCCCAGTCTAATCTAACTGCATCTCACTATCCACGATTAATCCACGATTACCAGCAAACTTTGCTCCTCAGTCATTAGTTAGTGCGATGGAAAGCAAATGTTTAAACGGCAGTGAAAATTTCCTCAGCATTTGACTGACAGGATTCTGATATCGTTTAATATTCCCTGTTGCTAAACTTGAATAACGAGACCTTACTATTTACTGTCAGATAGTTACCTATGATTTCTAGGAAAACTTTATTCCTCACGTTTTCAAACGCTAGTCAGTTAGTAAATATGCATTGAAGTTTTCATTAGCTTCACGTTCGCGAAAAGGGTAGCATTCGTTTCGAAATTCGTAATATTTTCCTTTATATTCAGGACAAAACGTTTACCTCTTTTCCGGTTATCTTGGAAATTCATGATTAATTTTTTACTTCTATAACAACGAAGTAGACATTATTTAAATTCGGAAAAAATCGTCCAGTCCTTACGACCCTATGAGAATTCTTACGAACGAAAATTGGGTTGCGCAACGAATGAACTGTATGCTCCAAGACAGACTGAAGAAGGCTATGTAAAAACTTATACTTCCATTCCTATTTCTTTTCTCAGGTATGCATTATCATAGTATCTGTTCCCAACTGCTGTGGAGAGGTATCATCAAGCGAGAGTGACACAAGCGAATTCAGAAATATTCGTTTTGCATACGTGTAGCGTAAATACAAATTTCATAAAGGGTTTACATAAAATCAACTCTTTGATTTGAATGACATAAAGAAACTGGCTATTCAGAAATCTTGAAAATTTTCTGAAATAACAACGTTTTCATTTTCCAATTAATTCGGAGATGAGACATCATCAAACTCTTTAATTCGATATTTTCTCAAGAAGTTTAGAACTTACGATGGTTTAAATTTCTTCAAGTATTTTCTTAAATTCTTAAAAGCACAAGAAAACACTCTCAGTATTGAAGGTTTCAGCCAGAAAAGTCCAACGGTAGACTTATGGCAAGATAGCTGTAAGTTTCTTTCGAGCCATTCAGTTCAAGGAAATGGGTCACGGAGCTTTAAACCAATATTTTTGAAAGATTTTGAACCTATGCATGATTATGACAAGATTGTCTGGTCCCTTACCCACACGAATCTATGATTGGGAGGACACTTTGTATTTTGATGGTTTGAGTGATTGTTTAAAAGACTGGGTATCGTATTAATTAGAGCTGCAGGAGAAGCAGGTGTGGAAGTGCTTCTGCAGTTTTTAAGTATCATGGGAATCGAGTTTTAGGCCTTTTCAAATGAGTATGCAATATTTCCCCATTTTAGAATTAGTCATCTTCATCGTGATGTTTTTTCATGTTTTTTATTTGTCTTGTTGGTATTTCACTTTAACCATCCCCAAAACAGTTATTTGAAGGCCACTACTACTTTAGAGGTCGTCTTTCCTTCTTCAGTTCAGAAAGCACTACTGCTAATTTATATGCAATGCAGATATATTAAAAAGCTAGCGCAGGAAGGTTGAAAGAGGCTTAGGCAGGATATGAATACTCATGATCAAACTTTACGAAGTAGGTGTTATAGATTTAGGAGAAGTAGGTAGAAATAGAAATTGGTATCAAACTTTAATGTTTTTAACTAATATGTTTAAAGACTTGTTGTTATTTCATATGTATTTAAGAATTCTTTCTGAGATTAACATCGTTGTCCATTAAAACTTTATGTTCTTTTTTTGCGCAGTTTTTCTGGTAAAGGTTAGTTTTGCTGCAGCTAAACGTGTAGTGATCTGTGTGAAATCTGTCCAAACGGGCGTTTTTTTGCTAAAAGTGACAAGTCGCGATTAGATTGAAACCCCGTCTTTATTGTATACGAAGAGAGGCCCCAATTTCTAAAATACACCATAACACGCTGGCAGATAATGTTTGATCTTAATTTGATACATTCCAAAATGTGGAATTTAATCGAAACATAAGTCCCGGGGAGGGAGGGGGTACTTAAATGTGAATTGTACAAAAGTATGGGTGGTTTGAATTATTCAAAAGTATTGGATGATACAAGGACCGCGGAGCGATTCAAAAAGTGGATGGGCTAGGAAGCGAGCGCCAAGCGAGTGTAATTTGGGGGTTCAGGGGCGCAGTTCCCCGGAAAGAATTTCTTAGGATCGAGCTCATTGGATTGCCGGAAAACACACTTTTCATAATAACACGAATTTCATTTCATTTCATTTTTTCATTTCATTTTATAATATTTATACAGGGTAAGTATTCAATACAAAAAGTGAAGTTGATTTACAAACTGCCCTGTTACAAAAGAAAATAAGCTATAAAAATTACAATTTCAAGATAAAAATTTGTATACAAAAGTAAAGTAAAAGGAGATGTGAGACAGTGCTCAGGATTTGTCATTTTTCAGTGACGATTTGAATTGGGTGAAAGTATTTGCCATCTTACGTTCTCTAGTTAGATCATTCCAAAGTTTAGCTCCTCTATAAGAGAAGCATTTTTGGCCACACGCAGTTCTTAGAAAAGGTACATTGAGGTCAGTGCTGGTATTACGAAGCTGTCTAGCGCTGGTTTCAGATAACCTTTGGAACAGTCCTGTGAGATACTCAGGTGCTTCATGGTTAATAGACCTATAGACCATTTTCAATGTTTCAGTTTCTATGAGATCGTTCACCGTTAGCCATCCCAACTGCTTGATGATGGGTGGTGCAGACATTCTGTAGGGGCTATTTGTCACGATTCTGGCTGCACGATTTTGGAGCTTCTGAAGCTTGTTGAGTGCTGTGGTGCCACAAACACCCCAGACAGGGCAACAGAAACGGAAATAAGGCTCAACCATACTTCTGTACATGGTCTGCAGTACGCTTAAAGGGAGATACTGTTTTGCATGGCGTATCATACCTAACGCCCTTGAAATTTTTTTTATCATTTCGGCTATGTGAACATCCCAACTAAGGTATTGGTCCACATGTACCCCTAAGTATTTCGTGTGCTCTATCATCGAAATTTCCTCGTCACGAATGACAAGTGACGGTTTTATAGCTGATGTTCTTTGAATATCCTTAACCTTTTTCCGACTTCCAATCACAATGCTGTTTGTTTTAGCAACGTTAAGTGACAGTTTATTTCCTGCAAGCCATGTGTTTAGACATTCTAGGTCCTCATTAACCTTTTCATTTATTGTGGAAATGCTATTTGAGGAGAAAGATAAACTGGTGTCATCGGCATACATATTAACTTGTGAGTGCTTAATAGATAGGGGAAGATCATTTATATAGATGATGAAAAGTAGGGGGCCTAAACATGATCCCTGCGGAACTCCACAGGTTACTTCTCCCAGGTCAGAAAGCTTCCCGTTTACCTTACAGCACTGCTTCCTATTAGAAAGGTATGATTGAAACCAGCGTAGCTCTTTGCCTGCAGCCCCATAAAGTTTTAGCTTGTTAATTAGGATTTCGTGGTTCACCGTGTCAAAAGCTTTCTTCAAGTCTATGAATGTGACCGAGGTATATGTACCGTTTTCGATATTCAAATACCAGTCGTTTGTACACTTTAATAGACATGTCAATACTGAATGTAGCAATCTAAAGCTGGACTGTTGTGAATACAACAGACGACCTGACACGAGAAAATTATAATATTGGTCGTAAACAAGCTTCTCAAATAACCTAGAGATTACAGGCAAAACAGAGATTGGACGATAGTTTGATCTGTTATCGCTCTTACCATCCTTGTAAATAGGAGCAATCCTAGCAATTTTCCATTGATCGGGGAAAATTCCAGCCGACAATGACAAATTAAAGAGCTGACTCAATGGCTCGGCCAGGATGGATATTCCGGCCTTTAAGAAAAAGCTGGAAATTTCATCAAGGCCAAACCCGTTGGAGGTCTTAAATTTGCTCATTGCTAGCATCACTTGTTTGGATGCCACAGGCGAAAAAATAAAGGTGGCATTAGTAGGGTTGATGGTATATTCACCTTTCAGGAGACCGTTTTCTGTATCGGGGATATCTTTACATAATTCATTGCCGACATTACAAAAAAATTCATTCATTGAGTTAGCAATACCGACAGAATCAGAGACTGAACTTCCATCAACAGTCAGTGACGATATATTGGTAGTTTTAGACCTTTGATTGACAAGTTTATTGATCGTTGCCCAAGTCTCTTTCAAATTTCCTTCAGAAGCTTGAATCTTATTCGTAAAATAAGCTCTCTTAGCCTCCTTATTCAGCTTGGTTGCCTTATTCCGTAACTGCCGGTATGCGGACATTAAGATCTCTGATTTATTTTTGACTGCAGCGATTTTGATCTTGTCACGCGTATTAAACAGTTGCTTGAGCTCAGGAGATAGCCAAGGAGAATATTTATCGGACACTCGTTTTTCAACCAAAGGCGCATACTTTTCTATTACAGCAGAAAGCACACTTGTGAAATTATGTACGATTTCTCGTACATCAGAAGAAGATCTTAATATAGACTGCCAATCAACAGATCTTAATTCTGATAGGAAGGCCTCTTCGCTAAAATTTTTCATTTGCCTCGTTCGGATGAACTTATGTTGACGTTTGACACCACCTTGGAACTTCCTAACTGCATATACAAGGTAATGATCACTGAGTGTAATTTTCAGTACACCAGATTCAACAATGTTATCGGTATTACTAACTGCAATGTGATCAATCAAGGTTGACGACTGAACGGTTACTCTAGTAGGCTCTTTAATCAACTGTTTTAGACCATATGTGGCATAAATGTCCTTAATAGACTTAACGTGACATGGACTGTTTGCATCACTGAGATCACAATTTGTGTCGCCGAGTAAAATAACCTCCTTCCCCTCATGTTCCAAAAAGGGTAGGACATTCTCAAGCTTTTCAAATGTATCTTTGTTATCACTGGGAGGCCTATACCACAGAAGAATAATGTAAGGCCTTGCCTTAGGGGGTGTTATTTCAACACATAACATTTCTAAATCGGATACCGGTACATCATGTCTAACTTCGCACTTAAGGGTATCTTTACAGTAGAAAGCAACTCCTCCACCGTGACGGTTTCGATCATTTCTACCGAATTTGTACCCATTGATTTTTAAGCTTTCACACTGAATATCGCTACTGATTTTGGTTTCATTGAGGGCAAGGAAGTGAATACCACGATCTACCATAATAGCCTCTAATTCATCTAAATGAGGGATTAAACTATTTACGTTCAGTGATGCAATGACTATTCCCTTTCGAAAACCGAGTACATGTCTTGGAGAGTCAGCAGTGCTATTTGAATGTTCTCCACATGTGTCAGTTGTATTTTCAGGAAGTCAAATATCATGTATGAAATGCTTAAGATTGTTAGCCAAATACGACGTACCCTTTCTATTTAGGTGCAATTTCTTGATCCCCAAACATGATTCGTCAATATTGCTGTTGTCGATTGATCTCAAATTGTTCCTTGAGCATATATCCTTTAAAACCTTGTTGCATGATGCTATTTTCTTGTCTGCACCAGGTTGATCAAACCGTCTTGTACACAGCGAAACTGCAATATCCGTGTTAGGGGCTTCTTTACGTAAATGATCAATGGCCTTTTGCATGTGTTCCTCCGTATTAACTTCATTTGTGATGTCGTTCGTTCCAAAGTGGAAGAGTACCAAATCAGGCTGCTTTCTGGCAATTGGTTTTACATGGTCAACCAAATCCTTCGTAGTATCACCTGGGCATCTGCGTATTCTGATGTTGTGTTTCGTGGAAAGTCCTTTTTCTTGGATTCCGTTGACAATGGAATCACCAACAAGAAAGATTCTTTTCTTGGTATTATCATTGGCTGCTTTTCGTGCTGTATTGCTACGCTTTCCATCCTCATTACTACGGGCAGCTTGTTCACACTGCACTTCGTTCTCGACCTGTTTTTGTTGACCAGTTTTGACGGTTTGTTGATCCCGACTTGTATCGGTATTTTTGCTGCTCTCATTGTTTTTGTTGGCCTTCGGATTGTTCTTTTTCTTAGAGGCTTTTGTTTGGACACCTTCTTTTGAAGTCAAATCAATAGGCTGTACAAAGTCATTGGCGGTGCTAGTGCTCTTGGGACCTGGCGACTTTTCTTTTTCATTTCGAGTAGGTGTCACATCGACCTTTGGGGTCTCCATTAGTTTTTCAATGATCTTTTGTTTCTGGTCTAACTGATTCTCTAGGGAGAGAATCCTGTCTTCCAGGTTCTTAATCAACATTCTCTCATAATCTAGGGGGGACCTGGGGGGCTGGGGGCTCAGTGATCTTCCTGCGTCCGATATTGAGCGACTTGATATCTGCGCTTTCAATGAGAGAACTTCGCCATGAATAAACTTTTTAAACTCAATAATATCGTCAGCAAGTGGGCACTGATCACCAGTCTCAAATGGCGTATGCCTGGGGGTCAATGGAGGTTCTCGATGATGACATTGTGAAGTGGGCCTATCTCCTAATTCCAGATCTTTGATTCGGAGCTTTAATTCAGTATTTTCCTGCCATAAGTCCTGGGTTCTTTGACGCTCTTTATTAAGTAGGTCGTATGCCATGTTGGATGAAACTGAAACAGTTTCCGTCGATGACGTTGGAGGGCAAGACTGCGACGCTGAGCGAATGGGCTCGTGGGTCTCTAAATCAAAGGCGTTAGAAAATTTCATCGGTGAGACCTTATTTGGTGAAACAAAATCACTTCCTTCTGATTCAGAATCCTGACCATCTACTGACCATCTAATGCAGTTTCAAGTATTCAATTTCAACTACAAAATCATTGGATGCCAGTGCTGCCAATGCCTATGCCTCGAGGAGTAGCAATTCGAGCTGTTCGTATGCTTTAACCCTATTACTACCGGGGGGGGGGCACAAAGTGCCCGCGGCGCAGATTATTTGATGCAGTGCTGTCAGTTCGAGAGATACAGAGATGAAACTTGGTGACTTTTCCTCAAATTTAATATACTCATTAAAAATCTAAAAATTTTTCAAAATGGTAGACACTGATCACGTGACCAGCATCTTTTCAACACGTGGTCAGCCGTAAACGAAAAGAAGGGACTCTAATTTTTTCCAGAATGATCACAGATCATTGACAACGCTACCATTCAATAGATCTTGATGAGAGCTTTCAGATGATATATAGTTTTATTCATTTTCGATAACGTCAGCAATTTTAAACTTAATGACGTCATCAATGTTTATGACGTCATATAAATGATAATAAATGTATTAGAAAAATTTTGGTGACCAAAAAGGATTCTCTTAATTATTACACATCGTTTTGAAGCATTTAGAGTGTTTAAATGGACCATTAGGGGTTTAAATTAAACAATGAAAAACTGGTGTATACAAATAATGAATATATGATATATACAATGAACTTAAATAGATATTATACTATGGATTTTTACTTATTATTGCTTTGAGATACATTTTAGTCCATTTAAAATAGGAATAGTCAAATAAAAACTTCAATATTGTCAATTTTGCCAACAGCAAGCAAATACTTGAATTTTCCTCAATTATGACGTCATTGTGACGTCATGGATGTAATGAAAAATAAAAAAAGTAGCCTATTGTGTAGATTTTGTTACTGTACACCATTTTACCAAGTTTCGTTCTCATATCTGCAATATTGGCGACTTTACGGAGGGGGGAACTTTGTGCCCCCCGGTACTACAAGGGTCCAAAAAGCCCGATATTATTAGGGTTAAATTTTGGCTGATTGAATCGTAGATCTATAAGGTGTACTACGAAATTAAGAGCTTCAAAATATATCGTTCTGAATTCGTCTTTAATGGTTCCAATTTCAGTTCCTCTTTCAGCCGATTAAATGCTAATTATTTTTAAAGTTCCACCGACAAAAATAAAGCCATTTGTTGCCAAAAAGTGGGTGGGCTATAGCCCACCCAGCCTACCCTACTCCGCGGTCCCTGTGATATCCGGTTGCAGACATTCAATGGTTTCAATGGGTGCAGACGACATGCGAAAACGAGAATTCAAATTTTCGCGCTATAGAAAGAGCAGAGCTCTAGCAGACCTTATGGATCAGTCTCGTTCTGAAGGTAACTGTCTTTTTGTGTTTTTGTGTGTGGTTTGCTTTGGACTTGTTCAATTCTATCTCGCTGCTCCTGCGTCGGAGCAGAGCAGCCTACATGAGATCGCGCGCACGCGCAGGAAGATCACTTGCAAACACACGTCGGAAGAGATCTTGCCGAGGAAAGCACGCTACAAAGATAAGTATAACTTAAATCAGTTTACATCCCTACGCAATATTATAGGACACTCCCAATGATAGAACCAAATCAATCTTTCGTCCCTCCTGCTGGAGAACATACTACCATTTCGGGTACAGACGTCGTCACAGACGACAATCGAGATGAATCAGGTCAGGACAACCACATTGCAGAGTTGCTTAGAGCATCCCAACGGGAACAGATACAAATCATGACTGACAGGTTTGAAGCCTCGTTTGATAGGCTAACAAACTTACTGAGCAATGTCTTCAAAGCCTCAGGCGAAGGGAAACGAAAAGCGGACTCAGCTTCTGCTTCTACAGGCTCTTCTGCTTCCAAGTCTGCCAGGCTCAGCCACATTGGTAGCGCAGAAGGGAAACACGCCAGTACGTCAGTAATAGGGCGTGACCTGTCAGACTCGTCTTCTTCAATCGAAGAGGACAGTATTAGTATCCCAGATGCTAATAGTCTTGACCATGACATTGCAGATTTGCTTGCAGATCAGCAACAAATTGATACAACTCAGCAAAATGAGACAGGTGATGAAGTACTAGCCGGTATAGAGGCTGAATTGTCACTTACAGAGGACAAGGGGGCAGACATAAACCCCAAACTAGCAAAAATCACCAACAATCTTTTTTCTGAGAAACTGCAAGATGATAAGGTCAAAGAAAAACTTAAAAAGCACCTTATTCCCAGCAACTGTAACAACCTTGCAGTAGCCAAATGTAACCCAGAGATATGGGGAACCCTAACACATGCTAGGAAGCTGCAAGATGTTGCTATGCAGAAAAACCTCAACGTTGTCAGTAAGGCGGCTGCAGCCCTTGCCAATATTGGCAATGAATTGTTACTGGGCAAGGCAGGAAAAAAGGCAGATATGCCTTTTAATTCGTTGATAGCTATGACTACCGATGCATTAGCCCTTCTAGGACATACGTCTCAAGAGCTGCATCAGCTGAGGCGTGATAATATAAAGTCTAGTCTGCCAGCAAACCTGAAAGGGCTTGCCTCAAACGTCCCAAAGGCATCAGAGTTTTTATTTGGTGATGACCTGCCTAAAAGGATACAAAGCATGAAGGCAACTAATAATGCCCTATCAAAACCTGCCTTCACAGGTACAAAACAGCAGTCATCAAAACATTATCAAGGAGGCAAATATCAAACCAAGAATGGTCCAAAAAACAGGTTTACCTCACAGAGGGGCTCTGCCTCTGGGAAGAGGGGTGCCTACTACAAAAGACAGAGCAGACAACAGCAACAGCTATAGACCAACAGAACGTAAGTGATATATCTATTGAACTACTTTTAAGAGACATGCTCTCTTTCCAAGCAGGGAAAGTAACTGAGAACTATGACAGTTGGGCATTGCTCACAAAAGACAAATTTATATTAGATATTATTCATGATGGCCTCAAGATAGACTTTTTTGAGGAGCCATGCCCCTTTCAGACTTACTCACCGCATTTTACCACATTAGAAAGCAGGGCCATAGAACTTGAAATACAGACCCTGTTACAAAAACAAGTCATTTCAGAGTGTCAGCGGGAACCAGGGGACTTTGTATCTCCCATCTTCACAAGAGAGAAGAAAGATGGTTCTCTTCGCGTGATACTCAATCTAAAAAATCTGAATAATTCAGTATATTACAACCATTTCAAAATGGAATCCCTTGATAATGTATTAAACATCATACAAACAGGGGTCTGGATGGCTAGTGTAGATTTAAAAGATGCATTCTACACCATCCCAGTACATGCAAGCCATCAGAAATATCTCAAATTTTCTTGGAAGGACAAACTTTACAAATTTCAGGCTATGCCCAATGGCTATGCTGAAGCCATGAGAGTTTTCACTAAAATACTAAAACCACCTTTCAGTTACTTGAGACAAAGGGGTTTCTCATCTGTTGTCTTTGTTGATGACACATATTTACAAGGGAGCAGTTTTGAGGAATGCCTTCAAAATGTACATGAAACAGTTGCAATCTTACAAAAACTGGGATTCACTATTCATGCAAAAAAGTCTGTCTTGACTCCGACACAGTGCATAGAATTTTTAGGATTTATCATTGATTCAAGGTCAATGACAGTTACCCTTTCTGGGGAAAAAAGAGACAAAATTATGCACAAAATACGGGACTTCAGAGTTAGGAACACAAAGACAATTAGAGATCTAGCTTCTATCATAGGTTCGCTAATTTCTACGTTCCCAGCAGTACCGCTTGGTCCATTGCATTATAGAAATCTGGAAAGATTTAAAATCCAACAACTAAAATTAGCAAGAGGGAATTTTCAGGCGGTATTGGTTACCCTCCCATTGGCTGCTATGGAGGAAATTTTCTGGTGGGAAAGCAACCTTATTTCTTCATTTAGAAACATAAAAACACCCCCAGTAGATTGCACAATCACAACTGATGCAAGCCATAAGGGCTGGGGCGCCACAGATGGGCACACCCCTACCGGGGGGAGATGGGGCCTTTCAGAAAAAACACATATAAATGTACTGGAGCTCAAGGCAGCATTTTTTGCTATAAAAGCATACTGCAGCTCAAAAGTATTCAAACATATTAGGATTAGGAGTGATAACTGTACAGCAATAGCTTACATCAACCATATGGGTGGAATAAAAGCACTTGAATGTGACACCCTTGCCAAAGAGCTCTGGGAATTTTGCAACTCTAGGAATATATGGCTGTCTGCTGCCTACATTCCTGGCAAAATAAACACAGTAGCAGACAAACTATCTCGTGAGTTTAATGATCAAACAGAATGGATGCTACAACCCAGCATTTTCCAAAACGTTGTTGAAAAAATGCAATTTTATCCAGATGTAGACCTTTTTGCATCTAGGCTAAATCATCAGGTAGACAAATACGTCTCTTGGACACCTGACCCAGACTCCATGGCTGTTGATGCCTTCAGTGTTTCATGGTCAAACATTAATTTCTATGCCTATCCTCCTTTCAGCATAGTGGGAGCAGCGATATCAAAAATTGTTCAAGATCGTGCCACTGGGATCATGATTATACCTTATTGGACATCCCAATACTGGTACCCAACAATGCAGTCACTGCTTGTGAAGGATCCCATAATTCTTCCACAAATCAAAACGCTGATCACACTGCCTTTCAACCCAGAAGCCAGACATCCCCTGATACCGAAAACAAAGCTCTTGGCAGTACTCCTATCCGGAGATGCATTGCTGACAACAACTTTTCAGCAGAGGTTAGCCAAATCATCATGGAATCATGGAGGAAAAATACTAAAGAAAAATACAACTCAGTACTTAGACGGTGGGAGAGTTACTGCTCCGAACAAAATGAAAATGCCCTTTGCCCTTCTGTAAACTCGATCCTAGAGTTTCTCTTGCATTTGTACAAAAGAGGGTGCAAGTATAGTGGCATTTGTGCAGCACGAAGTGCTCTTAATACAATGGTGGCCATACCTGGATATGCAACACTTTCTGATCATCCCATGATTGCTAGATTCACAAAAGGGATTTTTAACAGGCACCCACCACTGCCAAGATATGTCCAGATATGGGACATAAATACTGTGTTAAACTTTTATAATAGACGGCCAGACAATAATTTGCTGCCGCTAAAAGACCTTACACAGAAATTAACAATGCTACTAATGATATTGGGTGCAAGAAGGAAGCATTCACTTCTCACCATTCTGGTTGATAATATCAAAATCACAGATACTGAGCTGATTCTACTACCCCATGAGGTGCAAAAACATACCAGGCCAGGTAGAACAATTGAACCCGTTGTTTATAAAAGATTTTGCCATAATGCAAAACTTTGTGTGGTACAATGTATGACAGCATACCTAAGCAGACGGAAATTACTTGTCTCCACAAACATCAAGCAATTGTTTGTCACATACGGAACCCCACACAAGCCAGCCACGAATGACACCATATCTCGATGGATAAAAAACGAACTAAAATCAGCAGGAGTCGATATTGAAGCTTTCAAAGCACATAGTTGTAGAGCAGCATCAGTAAGCAAAGCAAAGCAGATTGGGGTAACAAGACAAGAAATCATTAAGAGAGGATGCTGGAGTACTGATAGCACTTTCAAGAAATTTTATGACAAAGACATTATAAACTCAAATAATTCTAAAAACGGTGAGCATGAATTTGTAGATGCAATATTGTCACAAGCAAGCAGTGTAAACACTATACTTTAGCTTGTTTTGTTGGAAACCAAGATTACTTTAAAGTCCAAGGGATTTTGTGTGGTTAAGGTCTTTATACTGCAACCAATCTCTCTATTGGCAAAACCCCATTGCAAGGAAGGTTATTCAGGCTCTTGTGAAACATCTTTACAAGGGGTACAGTATGTTTACTTCACACCATGTGTATACTTCATATAAATGAATACTTCATATATGATGCACTACACTTGGTCAGAGCTTTAAAGTCTCATGTAGGCTGCTCTGCTCCGACGCAGGAGCAGCGAGATAGAATCCAAAATTAACCGATCATAGTGATGGGTAATTTAGATTCTATGAGCTGTGAACTGCGAGGAGCAGTAGACTACATGCCACACCCAATCCCACCCTTGAGAGAGTATTTACAGTTTGGTTAAGTTTCAACAGGGGTTTTTAGTGTCACAAAGAAATAATTTTCTGACCTCGTTCCGTGCTCTTTAAAAAGTGATCTTCCTGCGCGTGCGCGCGATCTCATGTAGTCTACTGCTCCTCGCAGTTCACAGCTCATAGAATCTAAATTACCCATCACTATGATCGGTTAATTTTGGAGTCTCACTTTCTTCTTTATCGGTCGATTGCACTGATCTGAAAAAAAGACTGGATCGAGCTTCTGTTGTTCAGAGAATGAAGCCAGCTGAAATGCGCGGCGGCCATATTGGTAGGTCCCAATTTGCTGCGAGACGGTGCAAAGCTTTATAAACAACAGAGGAAATTTCACTCATTCTGAGAAATACGGAAGGAGTTTTGAGGTTTGTACACTTCCTTTTACTCATTCTTGTGTACTTCTTTGCAGCTTTTTATTCATTAAACCATTCTCAAGGTAGAAATGTAGATATTTCCTGCAAAATATTTCTTTGGTGTGGGCACACTGGCAGACAGGGTATCGTGCTCCTGGCGTCGTACGGGTAGGCAGTAGGATCATAAGACAGTTTCTTTGATTTGTGATGGTTGTGAGGGTCTTTTCTTGCCTAAATTAACACAGTGCTTAGTAGGTTTCTATTTATGAAGGGGAAAGGAAGTTATGTTTTCGCTACCGCCGAGTGTCGTAGAGAAAGGGGCGAACAAAATGAAGGGCGCATGCATGCTTGATCAACCTCGACTGTCAAGATTCCTCCCTCTCTCTATCTCTCCAGACTGTGCAGGCTGTCCCAACTGGCTAATACAATGCAGTTAGCTTAGAGAAATTTGGTTTCGTGTAGAAAAAGCTTTTGCCTAGCCTTAGTAGGTGATGAGGAATAATAGAATTTCTTGCCCCTTTCCCTCTGCTCAGGCTTTTTGAATGATAGATCTACAAAGTAAAGTTTCTTTGGATTTAGTTTGTTCACAGTTCTCTCTTATTAATATAGTTTGTTTAAATATCTCCCAAGGACTGTAAACCTTGCATCCATTCTGCCATGAGGCCATTTGTTATTCAATCCTGATTTTGTAACGATCAGTACAGTATGAATCTATTTCAATTGCACTTGCGTTTCTTTTCTAGGTAGATGTGATAGTCCAAAAATGATGGATACAATCAATAGCACTGTGGATGCCAGTTTTCTCTAATTTCACACAAATGGTTGCCTACTGCTCTTTTTTCAAGCAAGGAATATGTAATTACATGCCAGTAATTGCAGCTGAGTGACACTATAAACCAAAGTTTATGTGTTGGTGCGTTTGCACTTGCCTGATGATTTGTGGTGATAGTTTTAAATGCTGCAGTGATGTGCTTCATTGAAATCATTGGAAAGCCTTGAGTTGCTTGGAAACAGTGACTGCCATGTACAAACAGATTCTATGAATTTAGACTTACGATCAAACTGCTGAGGGATGTTACTAACATATGTACTATTACATACTTGTTCTTTCATAAGAAACCTGTTTGCAAGAGATGGCCAGTTGTTCTACATGTGGGAAGGAAAAGGAAATCTCCAAAGCAGAATTTTAAAGCTTGCTTTGATTTTGCAAAACATGTTTTTTGTGTCACAGAAGAACTTCTCTCACTTACTGTTATTTTTACATATGTCAAGAAAATGCACCCATAGCAGTTGTAGAAACTACCTGTATATACATTATAATTATAGGATCAAACAAGCGGTGGGAAAGTATCGAGGGACTTGGCAGAACTCTTCGTGCAAATTTAAGAAATATTTAGCACCTGCTGCTGATCCAGGGTTTCTTGTGAAAAGAATGTATATGGTAAACAAATTGAGAGAGCTGAATTATCTGAAAAACATAGTGACTTCTAATATCTACATTAACTTGTTTTCCTCAAAATCAGGACTCTATTCCTTGAACTTTGTGTGGTGATAATAAATCATTTCTGCTGCGTCCAGTTGATGATGAAGTTATGACATGGTGTATTTGATTAACTATAGTATTATAGATTTTGATGACAAGCATACATTACTGAAATAATACACATTGCTTCCTTGATGATTGCATCTACACATTCATTAAAAGACTGCATGACAAAAAGCTGCATTAATAAAAATACTGTACAACAACTTGTGATCAGTTCAAGAGAAAATTTGCCAGGTACAAAGAGCTTGATACTGTATATTATTCATAGACTTTCTTGAACTATTTTTTGCACATTGTTATTGTCACTAGAATTCTCTATTTTTGAAGTGACAGTTAATTTTCAACAAATCTATTCTCAAAAACAAAATGGTTTGGTTGCCATCATATCACATAGGGCTGGATTAGGCTAGAAGCGTTCATGCAGATAAGATTGGTTTCGTTTAAGAGAGGTTTCTTGACGAAACTTCTTTCAGAAGAAATTGGTCAAGTCTGCACACAGGCTAGGTTAGATGGGTGGCAATGAAATCTTAAAAATGGTACAGCCATTTACCAAACAACCTTAACTGGTATGATCTTTATTTGAGTGACTAAATGTTTGCACCTGACCCTACAACTATGGAGGCTAACTTCAAGTTAAGCTTGGATTTCAAGAGTAGACTGCTAGCCTCATTGATGCAAAATGCTCTCATAAAATATACTGCTAAATTCATCCAGATGTCTGTCAGATGAAAATCGTGAAGAGAAAATTTTAACAAGATCTCAAAGCCACCCTAATTGCTAATAACTGTAGGTAAACATAAAGAAAGGCAATGTAGGTAGGGTGGTGTAGATGATAAACATGTCTTGCAATTAATTTCACCCAGTGGGGAATAAATGAAAGACCCTGACAACAGATTTAGATATCAAAACCGCTTTCAAACTGGTTTTTGGAATAATAAAAGGTCGTTATTTCCGTACATAAAAGTCAAGGGAAACCAGCTGAAATCTCATTCCTGACATGAAGGAGAACATGGAAAACTGGACATGATAACTTGCCTTCAAGGTCAATTGTGCGCACCAAATCAAGCATTTAATCATTTCAGATATTTGCCTATGATAAACTGAACGAAATGCATAAGTTTCAAGAAATATAACATCAAGAAATGCTACAACCATTTGCCACCATCATTCAGAATCGTTGGTTTACAGGCCGGCCTAAGTTGGACCGAAGCAACTATGACTTACTGTTAAAATATGACAGAAATTCTCCCTCTAGAGCCAGTTTCTCATCATTGCTAGTGTCCTTCTTCCTTCTGATATAGTTCTGATGTTGTTCTTTCTCTTTTCCTGTCCACAGCGGGCCGAAATAGCAGGCTTCTCTTTGCAATTTCTCCTTATATTCAGTAGGTCCCATATAAATGCTTACGCTCCTTGGGACCTACCAATATGGCGCCGGTCAAAAATCGCGGGCTTCAAAAACAGTCCTCAGCGAACAATGAGTTGCTCGATCCAGTCTTTTTTTCAGATCAGTGGTCGATTGAGATAAAATGTGCTGCGGGGGAATGGAGAAGGAAACGGAGAAGGAGAAGGAGAGGAGGAAACTTTCCTCTCTCCTTTTCCTCCGCAACTCCTTCTTTCTTCCCCCGCAGCACCATTTACTTTCCGCGTGTTTGTCTCAGTCGACTGATAAAAGAAAGTGAGACTTGGACAAGTCCAGGTTTGCTTTGCTGGCCACTTCAAACGATCGATCAGTGCAACTGGGGGCCACTCCATTTGCCCCTTTCAGACGCCAAGTACTGGTGAAGAAAGAGACTAAAGACTGCGCAGAGCTTTGATAAGATTATCCAGTGTCTATGGTATCTTTAGCAGTGGTAAGGTCTTTTTTATTGTGGTAAAATAGAAAGTGATGGTGGAGACGAGAGGTCAAGAGAGGAGAGCAGAGAGAGGAGGCCACATCATCATGAGACATCACTTCATTGCGCGATGAACGAACAAGCAAATGACCCCTTTCAAACCATCTTGTGTGCACCATTCTTGACCATAGCCTATGCCATGGCATAGCGGGGGGAATTAGTATAGAATTGATAAGTACTATCTAATGATTAACATGTAAATTGGAAATCGTTACCTTTGTGTTATATGTATACAGCAAGTGTTTGCCAAATTTTTAGGGTGTCAGTGACAAGTTTGCCTTGCATTGCACAACAAGGAATGTGTCCAAACAATAGTCTATTGTTAAAGAACTAAAGAATCTCCACAGATTCCCCATGCATAAAAAACTTTTCAATGCTTTAGGATTAAACCAGCCATCATGTTTTTGAACCAGTTCTGATATCCTGTAGCAACTGCATGCATAAGAATTTTTACCAAAGTCTCCATGCGCATGCCATTCTTGAATGTCCAATAGCTTGAAAACAAAGAAATCAGAGGCCATGCACAAGCTCATGGCCACTGCTCCTTTGGTCTGTGCGCATGATATCTCATTGAGAGTTGAAAACTGCCATACTCCGTGTGGACTGGCGGTGTTCTTTCCTGTTGGCCATCAGCCAGTGTTCCATTCTCATATCTTCTCTCAAAAGGTTAACCCTTGACTGCCTTGACTGCTTTTTGCTGCTGAAGACGTCAGGCTGAGCTTGGGTCTTTTTGTTGATGACAAAATAGAAAATGTCTTACCATTCCACTGCCATTCTTCTTTTGATCACATAGTATCTTCTGAAGGCCCAGTCTCAGAAATTTTGGTGAACATTGTTTGGGAAAGAGCTCATTTACTTAAGAAAGGCCAGTTTACCACCAGACACACTTTACATCAGAAAGGCCAATTTGCTACAGGAATTGAAAACATCAGCTGTTTGGAATAGGGTCTACTAAGTAATGGATAGGCTGGGGTAGAATGGGCAGTTTTGATTGCTGGGAAACAGTAGACCCAAAACTGGTAAATCAACATTCAAGAGCGTAGTTAGAGCAGTTCCAGCCAGACAAAAACTCTGAACAAAAGATTTGGCTTTACTGTATCCACATTTTTCACAGTACCCATGTTACCCTACACTTACTTACCCATTTTATCCCCAGTAGACCCTATGGGATAATATGCAGTTGTGGGGAACAACAGGAATCCCAATTGAAGCTTGATGCTGAATACATTTGAATAAAGCTGCCCCCTCCTGGAAAGTGGCTCTTTGTAGTCAAGATTTGTAGTTCAAGATTTCTGTTGAGTAAATTTCCTCATTTCCATCTGAATTCATAGATTGTAGTATTTAGATCAAAAAGTAAAAGTCTTCTCTTCAGGTTGTATGAGAAGCAAAGACATGGAGGTATCAAATACCCCTGATGTGCCCGGGTTATCAAATCTGCTAGAGTTAGATCCCTTTCTAAATCCATTCAAGGATGAGCTTTCAAGAAGGTACAGTAAATACGATACTTTTTGTCTTCTTATCTTTTGCCTTTCAATATCTTATAACTGTGAAAATATCTTGCAAAGAGATCAGAGGTTGAAAGTCTGAATCTGAATGGTAGCAAATGCCCATTTGCAGTTATGCCTGCCAATGATTTGCCAATTCACATTTTGCATATCAAGGATTGACTGACCAGTTTCCCTGATGTTTCTTTCCAGTACTGGGTGACCCAAAAAAAAGTGACTTGATGCAATCTGTTATTGAAAATAATTAAGAGACCATGAATGGAAATGTTTCAAATGTTGCTCTATTGCTATAAGGCCAGCCAACATAAGTATTTTTGCAAATTTTTTTGGCATGGTAAATTTCAAGAATTAAGGATTGATTTTAAAGATCACTTTTTGGCCTTAGAAATATGGTGTGAAATTTGACACAAATATATCTACAGTATTTGCAAGCCCTGTGACCATATGGAAACCACTTTTTCAAGTCACAATAATTACAAGTCATTGTGACTCTCTAAAACTCCTTGCCATTATATGGAAACCACTTAAAATTCAACCTCATCATTGCAGATACAGCATATTGAAGCGACATGTAGATGGTATCAACAAGAATGAAGGAGGAATGAACAAATTCACACAATCCTTCAAGAGATATGGATTACAGAGAGTAGAGAATGGCATTATGTGTAGAGAATGGTGTCCTGGTGCCTCTGCAGTATTTATCATGGGAGAATTCAGTGAGCTGCTTTGTTTTGTTGTAAGACTGTTGTTTGAGTAATTTTTGACTCCATATCTTTTGAAATTGTAAAATATATGCTAGCTAACTCAAATAGCAAAATTAGGCAAATGTGATGCATGAGGTGCTAAAACTTCCAAGAGTGAGTTTTTTTGTCCCTTGGAAATATATTTTTTGAGGTGTTGGGCAATGAATTTCTGAATACAATAATTCTACTTTTGTTTTCACATCAAAAAATAGGCAAAGCTTTATTGGCTGTTGTGACTTTATTGGCTGTTGTGACTTTATTGGCTGTTGTGACTTTATTGGCTGTTGTGACTTTATTGGCTGTTGTGACTTCATTGGCTGTTGTGACTTTATTGGCTGTTGTGATCGTATCCTCCCAAATCACTGTGACAATCACTGGGAAAACGTTGTTGTATTAAGAGTTGAAATTTTGCAGCATTGAATGGAGAGTAATTTGTAACAAAACTATAAAAAGGTAGGAATAACTTTAACCAATCAAAATTTTCTATGCAGGTTTGCCTTGCAAAATTTTTTGACAAACTATGTCATACTTGAATCAAATGTCCTGTAATTGCATTGTTGCTTCCTCCACAGATGAATGGAACAGAACATCACATCCTCTAACCAAGCGGGAGTTTGGTGTTTGGGAATTATTTCTGCCAGATTTAGACTTTGGGACAGAGCCAGTAAAGCATGGAACAAAGTACAAGGTAACGATTTGTTTGCACTTTTGTGGCAAGGCAAAGTGTCCCAGTTCAATATTCAACAATCAAATTTGTTCTCAGATTGAAACCAGACCCTCTTTCAGCAAAGGCCTAAAGTCTTTCTCAAATTACCATTAAAGCTCTACTTAGCCCCCATCTCTCTATTAAGCTCTCCAGTCCAATAAGCACCTCCCCTCTGAGCCAAAAAATTACTAAACATTTTCCATTAGCTAGAAACTCTTACATGTTAATTTGATATGGTTTGGTATAAAAACTGTGTCAAATCTACCTATTTGGCGCACAAAATTGTATGTTGAATCCCCAAAATATGAGGTCTTTTAATCTCCCCTCTGGAGTATCCAAAATTAAATAAGCTTCGCAGGGGCTCAATAGAGCTTTTACAAAAAAATGTCATGATCAGTCTTGTCACGCTTACATATGCAAGGCCTGTGTACTGTAACTTTTGGATGACTCTTCATTTATGAGAAGGTTGTTTGCAAACTGAAAACAACGCTTCTAGTACCAAAGGCCATAAGTCTGTCTCAGTTTAGATGTCACACAAAATATACAGTATTGTTGAGAATTCTTGCCATATTGATATACAGTAAACAAGGTCTGTGCTGTAGCTTTTGGATCCTTCATTTTTGGGGAGATTTGTTAGGGTAGACTGAAACCAAGCCCTTAGTACCAAAGACCCAAGTCTGTCTCAAATCAGATCCTTTGATTTGTGCCTTACACAAAATGTCTGCAAATAGAAACAATTGAAATGTAAAATGTTTTGCATGATTAATTTGGCTTGATCGCAAAATTTCATGTGACATCTAATTCCAGAAAGATTTTAATAAACTTTGTCACAAGTGATCCAAAATTTTTAACAGCAACACTTAGTTTGATAGGTCATATGCTTCTTAATTTTGAGAAACTCCCAATTTTCTTTTCATTGACACAGTTAATTGTCAAGGACAGAAAAGGCAGTGAACTGGAAAGGATATCGCCATGGGCCAAATATGTGGTACAAAATCCAGAGACAAAATTGATGGAACCAGTTTATTGGAATCCAGTGAAAAAGCACAGTTGGAAATATGGAAGACCGGGGCAAAAAGACAATCTACGGATTTATGAGACCCATGTGGGAATCTCCTCAGAAGACTATGCTGTTGCCTCTTACAAGCATTTCAAGGAGAAAGTCATTCCTCATATTCTATATTTGGGTTATAACTGCGTTCAGATAATGGCAATTATGGAGCATGCGTACTATGCATCATTTGGATATCAAGTGACAAGCTTCTTTGCTCCGTCAAGGTAAGCACATTAGAGACAAAATCTTATTTCAAACACTACTGTATCTGGCAATTATTAGTTTCACGTTGAGGAGGCTTTGGGGTTGCACGGTTGGATCTGGTCCATTTCAAGTGTTCAAGTTTTTGGAATTTCGTTAAACGTTCCTATCTTACCGGTTTCAAAGTTATTTAGTACATGTAGCTAATTGAGGTTTAAAACGATGCACTGAGAGTCGATGAAAACGAAATTGTTGGAAACAATCAGAGATTACTGACAAAAATTGATGATTTAAAAATGATGACTTTTGTTCAGAAGCGTGCCTTTGGTTTTTGGTTGTTTTCTTCCGGGTTTTCGGCTTTTTGCACATTTTGGTCCGGGTTTGCGGGCTCTGGTACCCCCAAAGTCCCCCTCCACGTTTTTATAAGAATCTTGGATCACCCCATCAATAGCATAGCCTACGCATAGACCAATCATCCAAATGAGGGAAGGGTCCAAGAAACAAAGAACACTTGATTTGGCAATCCGTTAATTATTTTAATCCTTCATTGAAGTACGGTGTGAAACGCGTATCGAAAGAGAGGCAACATCAATCAAAGCCCTGTCCATACGTATATACGTATACGTTTACGTCTTGTAAACCCATAGAATGTTTTCCGCCCTCATTGATCCACCAATCGTTCACGGAGTGTTTTAGCCTGTCCATCAGGAAGCCTATGACATCATCGTTTGCAAAAGTATGCGTTTATAACCGTCCACATGCCAACGCAAAAACAGTGTTATAATAATACTGAAAACGACTGATGAATTTGAAGTCTGTGACGTCACTGTTTACGACAGTATGCGTTTGCGACCGTCCTCAGCATTTTCATAAGTATCCACTGTGGAAAGCGTTTTCAAAAAACGCCGTTTACGTGTGGACGCAAGGTGTAAACGCTTAATAATGCGTTTACAGACGTGTGGACGGGGCCTAAATTTGGTTACCAGAAATCATCAATCCATGTTTGAAAATCAGACTTCGGCTAAATAAAGCTATTATACTCGATATATACAGTTCCTTCCTTCTTCCCCAGCACCTTTGGTTCAATAACTTTTTTCAAGTTTTCCTTGGCAGGGAATCTGCAATCGCTCAGCCCGTCTTTGACCAGTCTAATCTGCCCGTTAGCTAGCCCCCACTTTGGTTTTATGACAGTGCTCAACTTTTCCTCGGAAGACAGTCATCAAAACTTTGTCTTCTCTATATTCAAACTTTCCGTGTCATAACCAACATTAACGATACCCTGATCAAAATGGTCTCTCAAAATATCATCAGCCCTTCCTTGAAACGTCGCATTAACATTGTTATCTTCCTTATGTGTCCCTGTCTCTGTCTCTAAACATTCTCCAGTCTTCAAAGACCCAGACACAGTACGGAGAGTCGTATTGGTATCAATGTCACCAATGTTGGACACCATCTGCAACTCTATCTGCTCCATTTGTCCAATCTTCGAAGTATCAGAGCAATGAAAAGTTTCATTCGTACCATTTGGTGCCTCATTTACAGCCACTTTCGCTCCCGAAGCTCGCCCAGTCCTCGAGGTATCAATCGTTGTTTGGATAGTTCCATTACTGGCATATTTTCGCTTCACTTCTGGTGTCTTCGTTTCAGAGCTGAGGTTAATTTTCTTCTTACCGTAATATTTCTCTAAACGATTTTTAAAGAAGTATATCAACGGATTAATTGCTGCACTCACTTTCAAGAGGCCAGTTTGTGCTGCTTCCAACTTTAACAGAGCCATTCCCACTGTGAACGGAATATGACACGTTAAAAATGACACGACCACGAGTGTACACACGACTATCGTGGCACGTTCTTTCTTCAATGCACGCTTCATCTCTTTTGCATTTGCTGCCAAAGCTCTGGTATCCACTGCAAAGAACCTTGTAGATCGTCTCATTACCAAATGGCCTAACCAAGTGTAAAGAACAAAAACAATAACAATTCCTGATGTCAAATAGGCTGCTATTGCATATGCCATATTTCTCGATCCTTTTACCCCAGTTACGAGTTGATCAGTAAGAACTGCAACAGCAACCATGACAATATTAAACATCCAAGTAAGGCCGCAAGCTTTGAATAATTTTCTTCGATCTGAATGCCATAGGCGATGTTTCAGTGGATGTTTGACTGCGGATAATCTCTCTCGTGCGATGACTATAACGAATGTCACTGAAGACGACACTGAGAATAACACTATCATTCCCACAAAGGTTGTCATCAAAGTTTCGTCCCTAGCGAGAATATAACTCCATGTTGCTACTCCTGTACCTGCGAGAAATCCAAACCCAGTCAGCAAATCCGCCGCAGCTAGATTCAGCAGGACTATTTCGAAATCTGTTGCTTTTTTCCATTTTTTCACTATCAAGCGTATTTCTAATACATTAAGAATAATTGCAGCAACCGACGCGAAATATGAGAAAGTGAGAGACGCAATTGTTGGTTTAGAAAGTCTATACACAACCACAGTGAACTGAGACATCTTGAGAGGAATTGTAGAAAAGTTTTAACTGTCACCCCTGACCTTTGAATTCATCTGTGACCTCTGACCTTTGATCCCCCTAATCTTTGCACTCTGGGATGCCTATCCTTTGAATCTATATGCTGGAAACTGTTCCTGTCGTAGACAGTTGTCTCTATTTCTGATCGACAGTCGTATCAGATTACTTCATCACTTCATCTTCTTCCTTGCTAACCCTGCTTTGTCTTTCAAATTTTGTGATATCTGATAGTTCGTTGCCTTTGGTCTGGAAAAAAGTTATGCAAACGTTCGTGAATGTATTTTTAGAACTGAATGCTTTCAAAATTTAATGTGGAAAGGAGCCACTGCCACCAAGAGTTCTTTGCAGGCACGCCCGGAGGGGGGGAGGGGGTGGTAACTTCAATACGCAGCTGATGGGGGTGTGCCTTTTTGACATCTGATATCGCAACCCATAATCTATCTACTGTTGCGAAAACCATGATACCCCGAAATTTACAGGCTATTCAAAATGCATACCCTGAAATTGTGGCAAAAATATAATATTTTAACAAGGTATATAAAATGTGGTCAAATTCGATACCCTAAACAGATCTTTTTCTGAAAAGACACCCCAAAATTTATTCATTTTTGTGATCTTATCAAAAATGACACATTAAAATCTATTTTTTCCCTGAAATACGGTACTCCAAAAATGGGACTTTCCGTACCAGTGCATATGGTAGTTATACCCCCCCCCCCCGGGCAGGCACGCTAGGTAGGCTCTGTAACTTCCCTTAAGCCCAATATTTGAAATTCGAAGTTTCGTCGAACTCAGCAGGGACTGTCGAATTTCGAATATTGGGCTTCATGGAAGTTACAGAGCCTACTGAGAAAGATAAATAAGGCCGACTACATGAGCTTTCGTAGCGAAATTTGTTGAGTTTTGATAAATCATTCACACAGAAAGTTATCTAAGAGTATCTAAGAATGCTGCCGGATAAATTGGCAACATTTTGATGAGGTGCTTTGCTTGTTTGAACTAACATAGATGCAACGCGGTCGAAAAGAAAACAGTTGCTGCTGATCTGTTTGGACGTCTGGTAACTCCAATTACTTACTTCTGATTCTTCGTTCAGCTTCTGCTCAAATAGTCTTCCACTGGTGTTCATTGTGAAATCTTTGCTTCTGTTTGCATAATATGGCCTGCCTGCCTGCCTGCCTGCCTGCCTGCTTCAATCTGTGCGCTCACGTTTTGTTTACCAACTATTTTGAGACCTCGAGCTTGATTTCTCTATTTTTACTCATCTTTGTCATCAGGCAATAGTCTTTTGAAATGGACGTAAAGGTTCTTTGCATCCTTTGTCTCATACGTTATTTGATGTCAATAGAGAGAAAAGTGTATTTGTTATGCCATGCACGGTAACTATGTGCAGCATATCAAAATATGGACCAGGAATGGTAGCTTGCAACAGCAAAACCTTTTTCCGTTAGTTGTCGCTGAAGGCATTCTTTCCCCTTTGATGAATGAAAAGAAAGGGGTAAAGAGCTACCACGGGGACCCCAAGAAATTGTAGAACGCCCCCAATGATAAAGAGGCCTTGCTCTGTAGCCTCTTTGTGATTGCAAAGCTATGACGTAATACTATGAAGAAAGACGGAACGAAATGATAAAACGACGGAATCAAATGACGAAATCAGATAAGATTGCAATATTTTTAAGTATCTCTACAAATAAGAACCTATTTCAAATTTCAGGCTGAATGGGTTCTTATATACTGGGGGTCTAATTTCAAAATTTCAGCCTGTAGGTTCTTAATCACTAGGTTCTTATACGCGGGTTTTTACTGTACTACACACTTTCTTCAGAAGGGTATCTTACAAAAATGTGCTTCACAGTTCACCCAACTTTAATTCTAAATGAGGATTTTTTGACGATCTAAAGAGCGTTGACCAAAATATTTTCCGGGGGGTGGCATTTCATTATTGAATATCAGCTTCGTGCTTTTTATTCCACAGCCCGCCAAAAACATAAACTGCTTACCCGGTACAGTATCTTACAAATAGCTAGAGACTCGAATTGTTTCTTCTTTTATAGCCGTTATGGTACTCCTGATGAATTCAAAGAACTGATAGATGAATGTCATAAACATGGAATCGTCGTGCTGCTTGACATAGTGCATAGTCATGCATGTAAGAATGTTCTAGATGGCCTGAATTTGTTTGACGGCACTGACGCGTGCTTCTTTCATAGTGGACACAGAGGATATCATCCATTGTGGGATAGCAGGCTATTTGATTATAGCAAGTTAGTTGCGAGTTTATTTTTTGATTCTGTCCCAAATGCAGAGGTAGACTCGATCCATTCGTCCCAATCGTCATTTCATTTTTACGATCACTGCAGCGGAAATAGGTTGTTGCGCAGGAGCAAAAGAATTGTCGGCTTGTTAGAACAATAACAACAACAACAACTATTCAATTCAATTATAAAGTTGTCGTTGTTGCTATAACTGGGACTTTGTATTGTGTTTAATGCAGAAGTTCCCTCCATCATTTTGCATTGCAAGGATTTGGATACAACGTAGCACCTCTGCGTGGAAAAATGCGTTATTTTACACATTTCACACATCGCTACGAGTGCCGCACAGAGGCTGGAATCGATTTTTGATGAAGCAATCTATTGATTCCTAGTACCACCAGCAGAAAACCCACATTATCCTAGCTGAGACAACTCTACCCAGTTGGCAAAGGTACAGACTCGTGAATATCTTTAACTGTCCCAACGAAAATAAGACAGAGAGCTCTTCGAATTTTTACCCTTTCTTCCAGAGTGTAAGGCAAAAAACCATGGAGGTATTAAGCAAAACATATTAGAAACAGGCTTTAGAACCCACATTAGTATGCATAAAAGATACTCTGGACAACAGATCGAGTTAAAATGTTTGCTAATAAATGCTAGATGAACAGAGCTCTTCGAAATTCATGTCCTGGTTCGCAATGCCTACAATGTAAAAGTTCCTGAAAAGGTTTCGCAAAACATACCAAGAATGTGCTCTGTGACCCACGCAACTAGGCGTAAATTTTTTTTTTTGGACAGCAGATAGAGCTGACATCTTCGTAATTTTGCTTCTAGTTGGGAAGTTCTTCGTTTCCTGCTTTCGAATCTGCGCTACTACATGGATGAATTTATGTTGGATGGCTTTAGATTTGATGGTGTGACGTCAATGCTGTATCATGACCATGGATGCGGTACCGGTTTCAGTGGCGATTACAGAGAATATTTTGGTGTACATGTTGATACCGAGGCACTAAGTTATCTGCAGTTGGCTAATTATATGTTGCATGAACTGTATCCAAACTGCGTTACCATTGCAGAGGTAAATGTGTTTGAGAAGCTGAGTCACTTAAGAGAATTTGTGAGGCCTGGTTCAAACGTCGCGCTTCTCACGTGCCGAACCTAACTCAGTTAAGAGCGACACTGAAGCATGTTTAGCGCGACGTCTGCTTCAAACGTCGAACTTAATTATGTCGCTCCAAATATGTTTTACAGTTGTTACATGAAGTAGCTAGTTTAGTTTATGGCACGTAAATTCATGTATTTAAATGAACTTATGCGTTAAGTTCGGCACATGAGAAGTTCGACGTTTGAAATCAAGCCGTGCTTGAGTCGCACAGCACGGCAAGCCCTGCCGATCCAAAGTAAGTTGCCGCCCCTAACTCATCTGCCGTACCCAACTTATTCAAACGCCGTGCCCCTCATGTACTTAATTCTCGAGTTAAGTTAGGCAAATGAGAAGCGCGACGTTTGAACCAGGCCTGAATAGGTCCTTGTCGCAGGAAAATGGGATCATGTCACAGCACGCGCAAGTAAAGAGTATTCTGACTGAAATCAATTTATGCCATCTGCAGCTAAGAAGCATCACAGAGCGTTTCGTTTTAACTTTCAGATAGACTTATTACAGAAGACGAAGTAGAATTGGGGCAAGTCTAAAATTCACTGGAATTCCAAAGGTGCTAAATTCGCGTTACTGATACCAAATGTATAGAGGTTGTTTGAAAGATCACCAAATCTTTCTTTATGGAATTGTTATGCAGCCCTGTATCGGATTGACAGGGCTCTAAATTTACCAAATTATTCCAGTTGATGCTTTCCTTAAATCTTCTGCCAAGGTCAATTAAGTGTTCGATAAATTTAAGGCAGTGACATATGGGAAGCGACAGTAATACAGTGTGTTTGAAGAGCTATACAACTTATTTGCATCAAACTGTTTTCTTACCAGACTAATATTTTAGACTAAGAGTTTTCTTACCAGGCTGATATTTTAGTGATTCAGTTTTGTGCTGTTTGATAGGAGATGTAAATATTCAGAAGACTTTAGAGGCATATGTGCAGAAAGCCATTTGAACAACACTCGTTGAGTCGAAGATTCGAGTCATGTAAGAATCACCCCCCCCCCCCCATATTTCTCTATTAATAGATCTCGTAGCTCCGTTGTTCCTTTCTAATAACCACTGTCAAAATTACCTCGTAGGACGTAAGTGGAATGCCTGCACTTTGTCGTCCAGTACACGAGGGTGGAGTTGGATTCGACTACCGACTTGGAATGGCTATTCCCGACAATTGGATCAAGCTTTTGAAGGAGAAAAGTGATGATGACTGGAACATGGGACATATCGTACATACTCTCGTGAACAGACGACACGGAGAAAAGACAATTGCATACGCCGAAAGTCATGACCAAGCATTAGTTGGGGATAAGACGCTTGCGTTTTGGTTAATGGATAAAGAAATGTATACGAATATGTCAACTCAGACTGACTTGACACCGATTGTTGACAGAGGAATTGCTCTACACAAAATGATCAGGTATGTTTTGTTCTGATGTACTAGCAGACAAGTAAACAATCTTTCCTTTGTGAATGGCCATAGATTTAGGTACATCAACTGTTGTAAAACTTCAAAATGATAGATATAAGGACTGACTGAATTTTGCTTTTGCCGTTCCCTGTCTTAATTCTAATGGAGAAGATTCTGTAGCTACACAGCAGTTTAAACGTTGAATCAAGTTAATTTGCGTTAAATACATATTTTCATATTCAGTGTTGATAATGGGAAAAATTAACCTGCACATTGTTTCTGATGAAGTTCCAACAGTATTTTTTTGTTCAGAAATCGTTTTGAAAGATACTGTTTCCTTCGGCATTCTCCTCAACTGGAAAATCATGCACTTTGATTGTTGTGAGGGCAGGGAAAATTTGAGAAAATTGTGATCGCATTAAGGAGGCTGGTATTCAGAAATTAATAGTAAGTAGGAACTACCAATGTACAATTTATCTTACATGACACGGAATCTTATCAAATCGTTAGCGCAAAAAGTCATCAGTTTCAAAGACATAATCTGAATGAAGTTTTGTAAAAGACAATCACGCTAACGATGACGGCAAGGAACATTTTACCAAAATGCATTGCGTTCTTAGATAGAGTTCCTATATTATCGTTAAAGATTCGTAATTGTAACGGGATGCATCTGTTAAAAGATTCCTCGCCGCCATCTCAAGCGTTGTCGTCTATTGACAAGGGTGACATCCAATAGACAAAATAAGCCAAGGTTTGTTTACACCCATTTCATATCATGTGATCAGTCTCTTGATAAAACATCTTTTGATTTCTCGAACATACTTCGCGCCAAGCAAAGTTATGCTGTGAACGCAAAAAGTAGCATAATACCAAAACTTCCCAAGAGAATGGTCATATTACTTGAAATGGGTAAAACAAACCTTAGCCGATTAGGTCTATCATGTTTTCTAAACTGTAACAAAGTATTGCATGCTCTACTGCTCGAGCGGATTCTGCAACACTTTACTGGTTCAAGCTATTGCACAGCCTGATAACCTGACCCGATTTCAATCGGGTCTGGTTATCAGGCTAGCTATTGCACCACAGTCGAGTAAAGAATTAGAAACACGAGCAGATGAATGTTTAAACTCGATCCTTTCACAGCATATTATCTCCTTTTCAGATTGATAACAATGGGTCTCGGTGGCGAAGGCTACCTAAATTTCATGGGTAACGAATTTGGTCATCCAGAATGGCTGGACTTCCCACGACAAGGCAATGGTGATAGCTACCATCATGCTCGACGACAATGGCATTTAGTGCATGATGGCTTGTTGAGATATCGATTTTTGAATGAATTTGATAAAGACATGCACCACTTGGATGACAAATATCACTATCTATCGTCACCGCAGGTCAGCATACTATACTGTGTTGTAACAACCCACATCGTCGTTCTTTGGCAGGGACGTGAAACTAGGGGTCCCATGCCCGTATGCGGCATTCACATTGGACCTAACTTTGCTTTCAGTAGCTAGAAATTCTGACAAGCCCACTCAAAACAAATTGAAAAACAAAGAACCAAAGCTATCTATTTTTGACAGGCCACCATACATCGTACACTCGACCGACTTTGAAGATTTATGACTAAATCTTTAGTTAAAGTCTAGAATTAGTCTCTCCTATTTGTTCCAGATTAAGATTCTGCTTGAATGGACAAAGAGAAACTTTTTGTGATGATTTGAGGATTTATATAGAAACCGATTTTTTAATCGTTTAGTTCATCGATTTTTGATAATAGTCTGCTGCACGAGCGTTAGTTCACAGTTTAGATCGAAGTACAAGTTTCTTTACATCTTTCGTTTTTCCGTAGTCAAAAATACAGAAAGCTCCGTGGTCCTGCAGATGCTGGACAGACTCAAAACTTTGCATGATGTGCAGCTATATTATTACCCTATAAGACTAGGAATAGTAACTACTAAATGGCCTGTCCTCCACCTGTAGGTAGTTCTATATGGCTTTACGGGCTGGGCCTACAGTTTGATTTGATAGGCCTATCATTGTTTTATTGCTGTGATGTTGGCCTAGCCTAAATGTCGAGGCCATGTGGCCTCAAGTGAAATAAAATCAAACTCACATCTATTTCTTCTTATCTTTTCTGCTGTGGAGCTCCACCCACAGCACATGGGCAAACCATTGGCAACTTCAGGTTGTTTAAAGCTATCCGCCATTTTGTCAACGTTGTGATCACAGCCGCTTTTTCAATCAGATCAAAAACCGGTTTAACCAGAAAAGTGAAAAATAAAACAGGAAAAGCTGATATATTGAGATGCTCTGTCTGCTATCTTTTATGCACGGAGTACTACTAAGCCCCGCTTCGGTGTGGAGCAAAAACAGTGGTTTAAAGAGCACTTATTCCACTGGTTCATAAAAGCAAATCAACGAACAGCGTCTTAAAGACATGCATCGCATTGCATTCACTACCTTGCAGAAAGTGACAAAAAATCCTGTAAATTGCATTGTTGAGCCACAGTGGCATTATCTTCGTGTAGAGGGCATTCACTTTCATGAAAGAAATATGATGCAAGTACACACAGTCGTTTGATTGGTCTCCTGCCCTTCTTAGCCCTGTGCCATTTAATCCAAGCTAGTCTTCCTTCCCTGTGCCATCTACCACCATTGTTGCCCTGAAGAATGGAGAGAAGCCATATTTATAATAGATATAGACCCGTGACATACATACAAACTATTATTGTAGTTGTTGTGGAGCTGTGGGCCACAAAAGCTTGTTGGATTAGACTGATAAGGGGCGATTTTAAGAAATTTAAAGAGCAAAGCTAGTACTCTTATTTGTTAAGCCGGATCTTCACTGGGCCGAAAAATTTTGAGGCGGAAAGATTTTAGGCAATCCAATTGGCTAATCGAATGGCCGCCGCGGAAAAAGATCTAGCCGCGAATAGTAGAAATACGTTATACTTTTCGCGGCTCGACATTTTTCCGCCTAGCGGAGATCCGGCTGTAATGTCTCAAGGGGCCATGTATGTTGTTCATTCTATTTTCTAGGCCTACGTGAGTCGCAAAGATGAAGGAGACAAAGTGATTGTTTTCGAGAGGGCTGGTCTTCTGTTTATTTTCAACTTTCATCCAACTAGAAGTTACACAGATTATCGAGTAGGAGTAGAAAAACCTGGAAAGTATCCTTCTCTGATCCTTGCAGATCTGTTGTGTAATATAGGATTCACCGAAACTTTTAAACTCCAAACTTTAAACTTGCAGTGGCTGTAAGTGTCTATAAAACGCGAGAATAAAATGTTAGCGATATTTACCTATGTACAGTAAAACCTCTCTCAAATGCATTTGGAGTTGAAACAGTTCAACGATGTAATGATTCTCAGTTTAATACGATTGTTTTCTTTTTCTTTCAATCCCTAATGATAAATTCTAACGGTATATAGCGATTTCAAAGATCTTAACTCAACTCGCTATCTCTCAATTCTCGATCTCTCGAAGTCACAACGCTAGATTTTAAAAGCCAAAAACAACTAAGGTGTCTCTCATATACTCTTTAACAATGCATCATTTCACAACAGAAATAGCTCAGAATGCGCTGAAAAACTATAGACAACTTTCATAGATCCTGATTCCTGATAAAGCCCAATTACCCAAAGACTATTTCTGTGTAAGCCCTCGATATAGCCAAATTGAATTTTGATATTTTTTTGGAATCGTCGGTAACTTGGCTGGAGACCTATGAATCATGACACGAAAAATTTCCTCTTAGGCCCAAACTATAGCCTCCATTGCTAGGTCCCTGAGAAGGCAAAAAAGATAAGTATTGCAACTTGCCATATTCTCAGCAAACAAGATTTTCAAAGAAATTGCATCGTTGTTTCTACTTGATCAAGGGAATTCTTTACCTTTCTGCAATGAAGCAGTTATGGCTAGCATTGAAATTTTGATGTAAATTCAAGAAAGCCCTTTATTGATGATGATGTAATATTGTTGGCACTTTGGACTGTCTTTCTCTCGGCTTCAAGTAAGAACAAAGAGGCATAATACCTTTGGATGTCAAGGGCAGACATGCTCCTACTCTCACTAGAGTCGTTGGGTCTTCTCTACTGGAAGCTGTGATTTGGTCGTTAGAGGAAATTCTACATTTAATGATATATTTGTTAGTGTTATCAAGAACTGTTATTAAGAAATGATAGAACTGTTAGTGTTAGTAAGTCTGCATGTTGCAACTAATTGCTAATCATCAGACTTTGCTTTCATTTATACCTGAGTGGAGCAGGTTTTCTAGTTTTTGGGTTATGACGGTTCACTGTATCTGACCGTTACTTAATTGCTTTTTCTTGATATAATCTTTAACATTCTTATTAGATATAACATAGTATTAAATTCTGATGACCCAAAATATTGTGGTCATAGCAGACTAGATCCAAATTGTGACTATTTTACAGAGAATTTTGAACATGACAACAGATCATATTCAATGAAGGTACGTGACTTACGTTTCAATATTGTAAAGTTCAATCAAAGTACTGTCCAATGAGGCTTAGCCTTTGTTATTAATGTATCAAACAATGCGAGTAAAGTGAAACGTTGTTGCGTCGTAGAGAAAAAAGAATTTTTTACGGAATGCCGCAAGGCTCATGCCTTGGTCTACTTCTGTTTTTGGTCCTTAATAATTGTAACAACTTCTCTATGGCCTCTATTGCTCTGACGTGATAGTGACAGTAACGTTCTTGTCTATAGTTTAGATATGCACTGTTTATGTGGCAATCTTTCCCTTTTCAACTTGTAAGCACTGGACCAAACATTCGTAAGATAGGAAGCCAGCCTGATGCTCAACCATCTTTTTCAATAGGTGATCAGGAAATTGAAATGATTGCCAATGCAAAATACTCAGGTGTTCAAGTAGATAGTCAACTTAACTGGGACAAACATGTCGATACTATCAAGACCAAGGCTAATCGAGCCCTTGGACTTATTAAGTATTCTAAAACATATTTTCCATCTGATGTGCTCAACAAAATGTACAGAGGGATTGTCGAGCCCCAGTTAAGTTACTGTTGCTCTGTTTGGGGCTACTGTAGTAATTCAAAAATTAACA
Organism: Aurelia sp. 4 Dawson et al 2005; assembly: GCA_964019985.1. Taxonomy (NCBI): domain Eukaryota; kingdom Metazoa; phylum Cnidaria; class Scyphozoa; order Semaeostomeae; family Ulmaridae; genus Aurelia; species Aurelia sp. 4 Dawson et al 2005. The sequence goes on along the minus strand of OZ026507.1, from coordinate 13,920,816 downwards.
TCTTGCAAAAAATTGAAAACAGAGCTGCAAGAATCGTAACAAATAGCCCTTACGATGCTTCTGCTGCTCCACTAATTCAGAATCTTGGCTGGCCGACTATCAGTGATCTCACAAGAAAAGAGACCGCCACTCTAGTTTATAAGTCTTTGAATTCGCTTGCCCCAGCCTACATAACAAAACTATATACAAAATATTCAGATGATAGAGAAAGGACATTGCGTTCGACAGAAACTGATCTTAGGTTACCGCTACTAAAAACTGCTAATGGCCAAAAGGCTTTTTCATATCGCGGAGCAAAACTTTGGAACAGTTGACAAAGAGAAGCAAAATTGGCACCTTCCCTGAAAACTTTCAAGGAACAAATATAGAGGGCGGTGTAATTTTAACTTCTATTTCATTTCTGTTATATCTTATTGTAAATTAGGTATTATAGTGTCTTATATTGTAAATTAGGTAAACAAATTACTTTTGTCCTTAGTTTAGCCTCTTTTCCTTTAGTTTTTTTATTTTAAACTGGTCAGTTTGAAAAACATGTATATATTATATGAACCTTATACCAGTATAAATATTTTAAAATGAAAAATGAAATGAAAATGAAGCCTTTTACGTGATTTTGATATCGGTATTTTGTGGTTGAGAGAAGTTTGTAACTATTCTATGCGTTTTCATTGTTTTCCTACATTTTATCTTAACAAAAATTTAAACCCTTGTTTTCTTCCTTTCAGGTATACATTCCTTGCCGAGTGGCTTTGGTTTTGGCAGTGACGGACTGAAAAACATCATAGATGCTTCTATGGTATGCTTGCCGTTGAGTTGCGCTTCTTCATAGCTTAAGACGTCCCCATTGGGACCCCGCTTCCTACTTCCTCTGTGCTTGTAAGGTACCAAGGCTGCTTTCACGTTCGCACTAATCCGTTTCATTTAGATCCGCTTTTACTTCTAAAAACGGAGCTGCCCCTCCCGTTCACTTTGCTCCGTTTTCAGATAAAAACGGATATATTTCAACAAGTGTTCACACTTGTCCTCAAAAACGAACCTGATTGTCTTTTTTGGAAAACAAGACTAGCATGGCTTGTTGTTATGAGCGTATTCAAACTCTTCTGTTTTGGTCTTCAATTACAGACATGCGTTTTTGTTTAGCTCCGTTTTCATTCAGCTCCGTTTTTTGTCAGCGTATTCATTTAGCTCCGTTTTAGGGGTGGATTAATGTGAACGCAAAGCCGAAAACGGAGCTAAACATATCCGTTTTCATGCAAAAACAGATTATTGTGCGCGAGGCCTTAGTGAATCGTATCCGATGCCAGGCAGTTTATCTTGTGCACGAGCTGAGTGCACAGGCCAAAAAATTTAATCAAATAACAACTTGCTTGCCCGGGGGGGGGGGGGGGCTTGGTCGTTCAAGGTGACGTACCCGTTGCAAAATGCTGCAGTTTACTATCTTTAGGGTCAAAATTTTTTTAATTCGCCACCGCTTAGGGTTGTGAAATTTGATATTATTAGTTTTTGCAGATTTAAGAAAGTTTGAAAAACTGAATTGTTGTTAGTAGGATTCTGTAACGACAGAAATCATCCATTTATTCAGTCTTCTCACGTTATGCAAACTTATCTAAACAAATCGCAATTAATTTCTGATCAATAATTGGCCATTGACCATACTGTCATATACTCACACAAGGAGAAGGCTCTCTCATCCCAATCCTACTTTTACTGCTATACCTGCACTATTTCAAAGTAAATGGAAGTAATCCTCTTGCCAGTGTCTGCTATACAATAGCACTATTGTTTCTGGAATAACCAACCTATTGTTATTGCTGCTTACGGAGAAAGTTACTACCGCTTAGGCAAAACGTTACTACCACTTAGGCTGAAAGCTACTACCGCTAGGGGTTCAGGGTTTCCAACATTTTGCAACAGGTACGTCACCTTGGACTACCAAGTCCCCCCTGGTCTTCCTTGCTAATTGGGCCCTGAGCTTGTAAAACCTCAAGACGTGCTCACAGTCAGCAATAACGTTTCCTACATGAATTTGCTGTTCCAGGTAAGAATACTGTCACGTCTTAATGGTTATACAGGAATTAAGAACCACTTAGAGATGTAATTTTGCTAAAGATGTCACATCATTTCTTAAAGTGTCGGCTGTTGAAGCATTAAAAGTGCCGGTTGTCTTCTTTTCAAAGAGTAAAGGACTTTAGAAACTTCATCCATTTATTTTGGCGCCTTTTTAATGTTTAAGTATATATTCTTTGCGAACATATTCTTGTCAGAAAATTTTCAGAGAGAAAGTACTCAGTAATTTGCATTATCAAAAGTGGTTGTCAAAATTTTATAGCAGCTGGTTGTAGCAGCTGGACTGCCAATTTAGCTCTTTGGAGAGGAAAATCTGTCACTTTCGATCCTTCGTTGAGGTATCTTCCCATTTGTTGAGAAAACTTTAAAACGTAGCAAAATGTGGCGAGTTCTTCACTTTGTTGCTTTCGACAGGGCTTGTATGTCCGTTTGTTAGTGAACATTTTCACGTGGTGGAGTATTGATTGATTTAGAATACTGGTTGATGCAACCAGATGAAGTTTAGAAGTTGTTGCACCATTCAGTTCAAGTTTATATACCCTATATCAAGTTGTATAATTCATGCGATAGATTTACGCGTATAAACACACCAACAAGTTATAAGAAATGGATGTATCCGTCGCATTCAGAATTTCTAGCTTCATGATGTTTTTCATGTAACGAATTGTGATTATTTTTTTTCTTTTTTTTATATATATTCAATCTAAAAATTTACATGACAAACTACTAAATACATTACTTAAACTACTTTACAATACTACGACGACGATACCAAGAAGAGCAAAATTCAATAATAGCCCCGAGGCCTTAAAAAAGAAAAAAATTAAAAGAAAAACATTTCAACGAAAACCAGACATAACTATTAAAAAAGATATAGATAGCAAAAAATAAACAAAACAAAAAGGTGTTGCAAAGAAAGAGTGCTTAGTGGCTGCGTATTTATGATTATTTTGCTGTTAGAGTGCTTTGATATGTTACTGATTTATGCATTCTGGAAATGATAGATTATTACAAAAATATGAACATTATAAAATTTGTCTTTTTGATTTTGATTGCTGCATCTACAAGAACAGACGATTGCGCCAAGTATGCTTGAAAATTTCAACTTTGGTTCTTTGTACTGAATTTGCAAATCTTGTGAAGGTACAACCTGACAAGTCTTTGCAGGATCGCCATATCGAGGGGGTAACTCCTATAGGGGGTTAGCATGCATGTGCCTTCCTGGGTTATGGGTCAATTTGCAATATTTTGTGCGTGATGTTTTGTGAAGTTGGCCCTTGTTATGGATCTGCTTTACAGACATTAAGGGCCTGTTTACATGAAGCGGGCTGGCCCGCCTTACCGGGCTGGCTCGCCTGGGCGAGATCTGAGTGAACAGAGACATCCTTTGTTGAATCAAGTTGCGTTTTCCCGGTTAGGCGAGATCAAATAAACAGCATCAGGCGGGCTGGCCCGGTTGACCGAGGTGAAGGTAATTGATTTGCGTAGGCGTGTGTTCATTGTTTATACGTCAAAATCATTGTTAAGCGATTTTCTTTCAAAATCCCATAATGCATCCTGTCATGCATTGTTACGAGGCCAGCCCGCCTGGCCGGGATAGTTTTCTCTCATATAAACACGAATCAAAATCATCCCGCCCAGGCGAGCCAGCCCGGTCAGGCGGGCTGGCCCGCCTCATATAAACAGGCCCTAAATGTTAGCAATTTACAGCTCTTTAAAACCAATATGACAAAGAAATTGTGACAAAGGGATCCCTTAATTATTCATAAGCTATCTAGTTTTGGGGGAGCTCTCAGTGTTTATTTCCAATTGAAAACATAACTCTAATAATGGCCTAGTCATTTTAGAAAACACAACTGTGTCTTGACTGAAATTTTCTTGAAGGGTCTGTCCATTGTTAATTCAATTTGTGTGTTTGCGTGTTTGTCGGCAATCTTCGGTAAGCACTGGGACTGTCATTTTTTATAATTTGGCAATATAATCCACTATTGCTAATGCAGCAGCTCTGGTTTTAGCCAAGAGGCAATCCTTTATGTTTGCTGATTTTTAGCTTTATAACTAAGTCACCAAAATTGTGGAAAATATTTCAGAATCTATTCGGATTATAGCAGATTCGAATAAAAATAATCGTTTGATAATATGTATGAAACAGCTTCCATTAGAAGTTTTCAAATCTGTTGCGTTTTTTTCTGGGACACCCCCAGTACATTTCTATGGCATCGAAGTCTTGCAACGAGTTTGTTACCGTCAAATTTCCGTTTTCAGATTTATTCAGCATCGTGTGGACGCTAACCAGTATTTGCTACCGTCCCCGGGGGGGTAACTTAACTTGTCTATGGTACGGGGTTGTGCCATTTTTTAGGGTACCTTTTTCATGATAGTTTCCGGATTTATGGGTATGGTTTTCAACAATTTGTTGCATCTTCCGGATTTATGGGTATTGTTTTCTATCAGAATTCAGTTATTGGTGAGCTGTTTTGGCATTCCCGGATTTATGGGTATGATTTTCAGAAATTCTCCAGATTTATGGGTATACTTTTGAGAAATTTCTCCGGATTTATGGGTATACTTTTGAGAAAGTTTTCCGGATTTATGGGTGGTACTTTTACAATTTGAATGGCACAACCCTGTATCTTGGAAACTCAAGTTACCCCCCCGGGCTACCGTCACAATTTCACCCTTTTTTAAAATGTGCTGGCATCGTAGTTTTTTAAGAACGAGGCGATCAAATTTTTTATTTGCCCATATTTGGTTTGAGAGCAAAGATGAGCATCTGCCATACTGAAGATTAGACAAATTTGAGTTTGAATGATCGATTTTTCATCATGCTTCAAGGCTTTTACCGTTTGATGATTTACTGCGTGACCACAATCTCAGATCTTTTTTCACAATAACTCTTGCAAGATGCCCTTTCGCCGATTTTAGTTGAAAGGAATAAATTACTTGTCATCGTGGTTTCAATGTTTCTTCAAATCTAGCTAAGCCTGGGAAATTGTGCACAAACTATGATTAGAAGCTTGTAGTCTGCGATCAGTGGTTGCAGGTGAATGAAGGGATAGCGCAGCAGTCAGCGGAAGAATTCATCAGCTGTTTCGAAAGCGAAATTTTAAGTTTGTTCAACTTTCCATGCAGAACCGAAATAACTTTAGGGAGGGTGTGCGGCAACGGAGGCAGCGGAAATGCACTTGTGCACCCCCTCAAAGTCTTACATGAAAAGAGAAAATCTTTGAAAGGTGTTTGATTAAAATCTTTGAAATTTACGAAAATGAAATACCGAAAAGGCAAGAATTTTTGTTAGTGGCTTTCCTGCAATAACAAAATGAAAGAGAGCCGTTCCTATATTTTGCGAAGGACAAAGATGCGCGATTAAATTGCACGTCTTCGTGTTTTCCCGGGGTAGTACCTTCCATATGTAGCATATAATGGGTACATGCTGCCCAAAAGGATTGGGTTTTGAACCTCAAAAATCCCGAAATGAATATGGGTCTCAAAAAGGCAACTGTTCCGGAAGAAACTTTTTTAAAACTTAAACAAATTTTTTCAATTGCTACAAAAAACTATTCGAGCTTTATTTTTATCAATCCTTGGATTTTCTTCGTTCTGAAAATTTTTTTGAGGTAACTTTTTATGTCCTTTGAAAATATGTATGAAAATCGAAAGAGACCGCGAGAAAAATAAATGGCGGGAAAATTGAATCTATTGAGTGAGTGCCCTGAAGAAAATTAAATGGGCGCAAAATTAAAAGGTGGTGGTCACTCATAGCCACAAATTGGCAAGTTTCGAAGTCTTAAATTGGCGAATTTTGTGGCCGACCCACTGAAAAGGACCCACGTCTTCCTACGTCACAACTTTGATACTTCTTTTGTATGGAATATTGACACCCTTTCCGTTCCGGGTCACCAGGGCTCGCCTTCACAACGTTGCAACTCTGGAGCTTGATCACGAGCAAACAGAGGAGTAGGTCGGTCTTATTCGCGAGTAAATGTACAGAAATTCTGTATTCTTTTAGTAACAAATATTTGCTTGAAAGTTGTTAATCAAAATGGACAGCGATCAGCGGGAAGATGGTGCTATGGATACGAGCATTGAGGAATATCTTGCTGAGCAAGTTGCATTGCGAAATTCTGAATCAGAGCTGCAAAACAAATCCGCTTCAGAAATGGAAGAAAACGATGAGAAGTCTGTTGAAGATTATCTAAAGCAATTTGAGAATGAACAAAAAGAGGCTTCGACTGATCAAAGAAGTGAACTAGAACCCCATGAAGATGTCGCAGTGGAGGAATATCTCGAGAAATTGAAAGCTGATACGGAGCAGGGCCTAAACCAGCAAGGGGAACCGCCTCATGGGGACGAAGATGGTGGTATGAATATCGACGATTATCTCGAGCAAATGGAGGAGGAGAGCAGAAGAGAAGGAGAGACGAAAAGGCAATTGGAAGAAGCTGTTCCTGAAGAGAAGTATGTTTATTAATTAGGCTCAAAAGTTAATTTGTTCGAGGTTTGTTTTACAGCCAAATCCTTCCGTTGCGTTCCAGACAGATAAGAGGAAGGCTCAATATCAGCTTTAGAAGCATGACATGATACGACATAATCTTGATGTATTGTTTATATACAAAGATGGTCTAATATATTATCGATGCCACATTGCTTGAGGCGGGCTCACAGTGCTGACACCAAATTGGCAACCATGTTTTACTGACCCTTAGCCTGACAAGGATCGAGAAACCCAGATGTTTGTTTTTGATTTCATTGATTGTTTTTGATTGATTGTTTGATTGATTGTTTTTGTTTCATTAACCCAGATATATTTATTTCCCTCTGGCAGGAAGCATATTTCATAGCCCCTCCCCTCCAAACACCCATCCCCTTCTCATACCACCCCATAGGGGCTTTGGGAGCTTTGAGAACCACAGTCTGGAATTAACCCCCTTCTGCCAAGGATCTCCGGTGGATTGATTCATTCTAACTAGTTTAGAAATAATAGGAGAATAAAAGACCTTTGTATACCAAATCTTTAGCAGATGGCGTACACCATTCCGCCAGGATCACAACCCATGGCCATAAACCCAGACTAAAATTTTCAAAAATACTATTTGCATCCAAAATATTTTAGATACAAGACCTGAAAACCTGAATTCAAAGTGGAAACAATAGGTGAGTTTCTAACCCAATGAAACATCTCAAAACGTGTAAACCCACATACTTAGTGATATAGTCTAAACATATAGCATAAAAGATTAATACATACAAGTTACTTCCTATTGTTTTCATTGACTAAGAACATGAGATGAATACGTTAGGTTATTTGGATTGACCCAGTCTCCCTAGCCAAGTTACTTTTATCTTTGTTGAGTTGTAGATCATAAATCTCAAAACCAAATACCCAAAATGAGCCAGACCAGCAACGACTTCATTCTGCAGGCCAGCAGGTCATGTAATCTGCAGGTCATAGGCAAAAGGAAGCGTGCTGGTCACAGTTAGGGCCAAGGGTCCTATACAACAATTGACGTTCTGTGTTTTGGTGTGTAAGGCCACCAAATGGTCAAAGACAATTGTATCAGATAATCTCCATGACTGTTTGATTGATTGATTTTGGCCAAAACTTCCCCTGCGGTGAACATTTCATTCTTCTCTAAAAGTTTGAATTTAACTCAATCATACGATTTCTGTTTCATATTGTATGGGCTTGTATGATATTTCTGTCGACTTGATGGCGATAATTATGGATAATTGGGTGTGCAGTCGTCCAACCCTTATAGTGGAAAAATCAGACCAAGGACTAGTAGGATCGGACCCTAAAGGACTAAACACCCCTGGAGAATACCTATTCATTTCCTTGTTTTCAGAAAGGAGATGGGGTGTATTTATAACGGGCTAGGTACTTGCTATTTGCACGTAATAGAGCCTATTCCTTGGTTCCCAGAAAGCTGCTTTCAAGAAGAAAAGGAATGGGGAATCCGCCAGGATTCTGGTCCATTAAGTTCCATTCCTAGTGTTCCATGGTCTGGTTATTCCATTCTGGTCACTGCACGTATGTTGTCTGACCTTGAAATTGCCGGCCAATCACACAGCATTCGAGACCACTGAGCCTTTGGCCCCAATGTTTGCTTTTGCGTTTGACCCGCAGATTACATGACCTGCTGGCCTGCAGAATGAAGTTGTCGGCCAGGCCAGCAGCCCATGAACAGCAAAGCCCATTCCTCCCCCTTACCAACAAATGAAAAGATTGGTTCCATCATGGAGATCAGCAAATGAACAGCTGTATATTTATTTCCCTCTAGCAGGTGTGAAAGTAAATAACCTGAAGTTTGTTTCATGAATGATTAATGCCACAGGAGATGAAGCCATTCATAGCAAATCCCCAATGCAAGGGACTTTTTCTGTGTTTAAGAATGGTTTAGCAGTAGATTTTACGATCAGTCAAGATTCTCTGATCATTAGCTGCATGAGAATACACAAAATCATTTTGAAAATTTTGTTGTGTACCACTGTAAGAAGCTTAGTGTGGTGATGAAAACAAACTCTACTTGAAGAGATCAGATGTCATTTCAACTAAGGAATATGTTTTCAGTTTTTGCGATGAGTTTCAAAGTGTATTCAAACAGAGATATATTTTATATCCAAGTTATAGGGCTTTAAAGTGGGTAGGCTAGGGCAAAATAAGTAATGTTGATTAATAGAAAAAGGCTCGTAACTGATGAATCAACATCAACTATGCTAAGAAGGATACTTTGAACAGTTGTAGCTAGAGGAATCTGTTATTGAAAATTTAAGAAAATTTATCCAAATTCTTTCTTACCCATTTTACCCCAAACTCCCCATGTTACCAGTAAACCCTCTAAACATATCATTTTGTTTATGATTTGCTTCTTTCTTGTGATTTCCTAGGTTTAAAAGTAAAACAGCCCTGGACATCCTGAAATTCAATTTGATGTAAATTTAGAAACTCTAAGATATTATTTAGCCAATTTCTTTCAACATTATGAAATGTTAAATTTTCTTTTTCATGCATAAGCCATCAAAACTTGAGCATCTGGCACATGTAACGTCCCTAAGGGGGGCCTCTTCCAAAATAATTCTTCACATTGACTTAAATTCATCATATTTTTGACACTATCACCTACTCCGTAAGTATATACTATGGCACTGCTGTGACGTGTTCAAGAGATCCAAATGTGGAGCAATTCCATGAAATGGAATGGCTAAAAAGTATTCACCAAAAAAAAAAGAAATAACAAATAACAAATTTTTTTTCAAAAGGAATCATGGAAGTTGATCACTTTTTTCAAAGTTAGAAACAGTTACTAGCAAAATTTCAATTGAATGTTCAACAATTTAATCAACTCAAAAATATATGATTTATGTACACTGGTTGCTAGATTTCTACGTTTGTTGTTGTGAACTGTTTAGAATAGTTTCAGGTAACCTGGGTAGGGTCAAAACTGTAGATAAATTTTGCCAAAATATTTTTTCAAAGTTTTCCCTGCAACCACTTGAACTACCCTCCTTGAAATGGTGAATATTGATTTATACTACACATTTTACCCCCAGTAGACCCTACTTACCTTTCAGAAGCAGATGTGACTATTGATAATTTGCATTATGCAAGGAGGAAATTTTGGAACAGAAATGTCAACAAATATCCTGAAAAAAGATTAGTTGCTTGATATAAACAGAAAGAAAATTTCTTATTTGGTGGAAAATTTTGGCGGGGTTACATCTCCAGTCCCAGCCCCTGGCTCTACAGTCCCTGTTAGCATTTGATTGCCAATTATCCTGCTATCATTTTGTCTAGTGAACTCCAGTTTTTTTTCTTGCAGACCAAAAGCAGAGTCACCTGCAACATCTCCAGAGCCTCAACATGAGAAGCACAAAAGAAGAGTCTTGCGAATATCAAGGACAAAGAGAGAGAATCTGGAACATGAGAAAACAGACTCTGAAGGGGAACATGGGCACAAGGAAAAAGATGCAAATCAGACCAGTCCAAGGGGCAAACATACTGCCAAGCCTGGAGTAGATGCAGGTGCCAAGCCAACCATTGACCATGATGCCAGGGCAAGAAGGCGCTCTGCTGCAAAGAAGCATGAAGAGAAAGGACATGCTGGAGGTGAAGGAGCACCAAGAATCATTCCAGCAAAAGACAGGAAGCAATCCCGTTCTAAGGATGAAGCAAGCCATAGACCAACTGATTCTCATGTCCCAGGAAGGGGAAGGGCAGGGTCTCGTGGCAAGGATGACGCATCACATAAAGTGACTGATTCTCATGTAGGACGAGAACGCAAAGGATCCCACAAAGAGGATGCATCAAAGGTAGGAGATAGCACGCATAAAACAAGAGAGAGGAAGGGGTCCCACGGCAAAGAAGTTGGAACCACAAGAACCAGGACAGCTTCACATGGGAAGGACGATGGGCAAACAGCAACAGAGCCACATGGCACCAGAAGAGCCAGGACAGCATCCCATGGCAAGGATGATGGGCATAAGGCTACTGAGCCACATGGTGCAAGCAGAGCCAGGACAGCATCCCATGGTAAAGAAGATGGTCACAGAGCACGCAAGGCATCACATGGCACTGCAGCAACTTCTGAAAAGAGAACTGGATTTGCAGCTAAAAGAGCCTCAACTGTTGCTACTCCTACAGCTGATGACAAGAGAAAGGATTTCAAGCAAAGGGCAACATCTGTTACAAGTCAATCTAGCCAACCCACTTCAAAGCCAAGGTATATATATATTTTGTGTTACTTTCTTCTTTTTAACAGTCATTTGGTTTGGGGGACCATCAATGTTGAAGAAAGCTATCAAGTTTTCTAATCAAAAAATTTTCTTTTCTTTGCTAACAAAGAAGGAATAAATGCATATATCACCTAAAGTGAAAGTATTGCCCCTAGGTATTTGGAAAATTTCCACTACAGGTTTGCTCCCACCTAAAGGCCAAGGGTGGGAATAATTAATGAGCATTGGAGCAAGGCTCCTAGGAAGTATTATTGATAGTTCGTAGGTAGAAAGTTTAGCATAGGGCTCAAATCTTACAGATCTTTAAGAAGGTGGGTGTAAAATACACCTTTCAACTAACGGCCTCGTTTTGGAAATTTTTGAAAACTTCTCGATACTAAATTTCTGACCATGGATTCTGATTCAGCACCCCAAGTTTAGTTTAATTCCAAATTTTCATATTCCTAGAGTATGTGATTTCGATTTTATGGCGATAATAACTTTGAGAATCTTTAAGGGATTTGACCGTCAAAATCGTTGGGGGTGAAACTTTACACCCTCAGTCATCATTCACGGTCAAATCCCTTATAAGTTTTCAAATTTGTTATTCTCATAAAATTAAATTCGTTAGTACTAAGATCATGAAAATTTGTAATTAGACTAAAATTAGGGTGCTGAATGTGAATATGGGGTCAGAAATTTCATATGACGCAAGCTAAAAAAAGTTTTAAAATTTTCAAAACGAGGTCGCTTAGTTGAAAAGGTGTGTGTATCCCATTTCTCTATGAATTCAGTGACTCGAAAGGAACTTTGGATGATTAGTTGTAAATCTGTCATGGCAATCTTGGACATCTCAATTATTTTCAAAATGGCAGCTTTTTGGTAATTTTTGTAAGAATTCATCAAAATGTTTGGAAAAATTAAATTCGTCGTAAAACCACTTGAGGCAAAGTGACACAGTCTTCACGAAAACCATAGTTTATGAAGGTCTACTATATGATGGAAAGCAGAAATCTGTAGCTCTTCTGGTTTATGATTTAGACATTTGATAGCGTCGCAGCCTCAAAATTAATAAATGTCGCCATTTTGAAACTAATCGAGATATCAAAAAATTCCATGGCAGATTTACAGCAAATTACCTAAAGTTTCTTTCAAGCACTTAAGAAAAATGCAATAAAATTTTACGCCCACCTTTTTAAGATTTGAGTGCTATGCTGAAAAGTTGTCATTTGTTTCTTTTTGAAGGGCATTTCTTCCCAGGCACAAAAAATCTTTTATCCTCCCCTACCTACTCCGAGATTGGTACACGTTTTTTTAAGAAACTTGGATCAGACCATAGTACTAAAATTTTCTTAATTTCACATGAAATTTTGTCCATTTTAGTACTAAAAAGTATCTTAATTGGTTTCTTATTTTTGAATGCATGAATTTTGACATCGTCGCAAACACTGCGGCAGATATGTTTCTTGATATTTTAAATCACCATAAAGGAATAAACAGTGTTCTGTTATGTTGAAAACACGAATGTTTAGCTAATATTGCTCAAAATAAAGGTTTGGCGATCTGTTTGCTATAATATCCTTGCTTTTAACTTTGAAAAGTTTCTTAGTACTTCTAAGACATAGTACTATAGTATCTTAAAATTTTGGCCATCTTAGTACTAGTTTCTTATAAACCAGTTTCTTATAAAAAAAACGTGTCTTTATTGCTGGAAACGATACTAACTACATAGTTTGCTCGCTGGTTGGAAGCGACGTCTGGAAATTAATGATGTGGTGCCTATGGCCTTGTTTATGAAGAAAAGGAAAGACCGCTGCTGACCAAATTTACACTTTCATGTTGAAAATACCTTAAATCAATCTTGCTTAAATTCATTGCACTAGCCAAGAAGTATTGGTCAGTGAATTGGGTGCAGATTGAAACCTTGAACGATTACAAGGAATCACTGCGTAAGTATACATAGGTGTACCTGAAGTTTGAGTTTTTATCGGAATGTTTTTGGTTGCCTAAACAGTCAAATTTTGTTTGCCTCTTTATTTAGTTTCAGTTTCGTGAGATAAATTGAATGAACAAACCTTCAATCTCAGTAACTTCTTAGTCACTTTCTGTTTAATTGCATAGCTTAAAAAAGAGGCCAGGGTCAAAATCTTAAGAAACCTCAGTTATTCAGGTTCCATGACCTGAATATACAGTTTGTAGTTTCCATGGCAACAGCAAGGCCTTTGTGAAGGAAAGTGGCTGTTTCACCTTTCCTTGTCGATGTGTTGCTCTGGCCAATTATCGAACGAAACTGCCACAGCGGATTCTGGTACATAGCGGAGAAGGGTAGCATCATAACATTTACTAAGCATGTGACACATATAACTACGGTGCAATTCTTCCTTGCAATGCGAAGGCAAAGTTGCTGCAAAAGAAACAAAGAATTATGGCCAGTTCTGAAACTTTCTTCAAATTATCAGATTTTGAGTACTTGGTGTTTCTTACGAGTTTCTTCTTTCCAGGTACCTTCCAAATAATGTGATCCGGGAAACAGATGAAATCAATTGTAAAAATATGCCAAAGACTTCCAGTATCAAAAAGCTAGTTTCTTCAGTTACATTTTCCCAGCATTTAAGTTTCTAAAGTTTTCGGCGATCTGAGAGTTGTAAGTTTCTTGTAGGCAGTTTCTTCTGAAAAGATATACGTTTATTTTGTACTGAAATCATGTTTGCAGACCGCCCAGACTAAACATAGGAGGGCGTATAGAGCCCTGGTAAACCCCAGTAGTGCCGATGTCTTTGTTCTTATGAACAATAAATTATTGAGTAACACCCTTCGTTGGAATAATCAAACCGTATGACCATGGTCTTTACGTGTCTGAAAAGCCATTTACAAAAGCCTCGTTACTTCCTCTGTTCACCGCAGCTTAAGACAATATATGACATAACCCATAAAGCTCTGTTTAAAACTGTTAACTTTGTATTCGCGATTTGTTTCCGAAGAAAGAAGAGGGCCTCAGAATTGCTCTTACAATTGTCAGTTTATCAACAAACTTGTTTTCAGAAGATAGTATACATTGTTCTGTTATACTTAAAGAAAGAAAAATAGACAAATGTGAATTTAATTTTGGTGAATTATTATCAAGTTCCAGATTCGTTAACTTGTGAATTACAGTTGAAGGAAAGTTGCAGTATTGGAAGTAAAATGTACTTGTATGTATGAAATTAACAGTTACTTCTTTACTATTTCCACACAAAGCGTTAGGGGATGTTGTTGACCATACTTTCGATGACACTTTGTTACGAGAAACGAGGGGAATTTCACTCGTTTGACAGAGCTTACGAGATTTTTCAGAACAAAAGGATGTTTACGGATTTTGGATGGATGCTTCTTGAAAACAAAAGGATTTTTCCTAAAAGTGTACGAGATTTTCAGGAGTGAGATGCCCCTCGATGAGAAACGTAACTCTCAGATCATGGAAAGATTAAGAATCTTTAGGACGTGGACATCACTATTTAAGTAACTTTTCCTTTTAGTCAAAGAAACCCAGAGGAAAGTTTTGGACGTATTTCTTGTATCTTTTTATTCAGAAAGTATGGAGCTTCTAAGAAACCTTAACCCTTTGAATACTCAATGAGAACGTAATTTCAGCACTGGATTAGATTGCTATTTTCCCTTTCTTCTAACTTTCGCAATTTTGTTTTCCTAATGATTCATGTGAAACAATAATTAGCGATAGATACACGTATGTTTTTCTAAGAAGCCGCTTATAAGAAGCTCAACTGTCAGATCGCCGACAAGTTCAGAGAACATAACTTAAGAAACTATTTTTTTACTAAAGGAAATCCATATTTTTCATTTATTTTCGCTTGTTTTCTGGGATCATATTACCTGAAAGGTACTTGAGTAATGTCCAAACAGTGGGAAAGCTTCAAGAAACTTTTCCTGAACTGTTTGGAAGGGATAGGTAGTAAATATAGAAATTGTTGTCGAGCCTTCAAGAAACTCGTAAGAAACTTTGGGAACTCATTGTCTGGTAATTTCAAGAAGCTTTCAGTGCTGGCGCAAATATTTTGTTTCTTATAAAAAAGCTTACGTGTCAGTCGATACTTTTTCTAGACTGATATTCGAAGATACATAAATTAAAGTTAGCACTAGTTCTGTGCTCTGGATTGCATGGCAGCAAACTCTGTTCAGTCAATTTCGTTATCGAATGAAGATTCTACTTGCTTCACTGGTAAACCTATGAACTTTCTTCTCAATAGTCAGATGTAGTTCACCGTACCATAACAGAAATTTGAGGATGCCAACTTTTCTAATCACCTGCTCCACATGGGAAAGCAGCAGACAAATGATAACATAGAAGAAAATCAATCAATTTTGGCAGTACTTTCAAATATTTCATAGCAGACAAATGTCTTTATGGTTGGCCTCTTTATCTACTGTTTAAGATTTCGTTCTCACACAACCTTCTCCGAATTTTTGATTCCGATTCATTAACTTCAGAGAGAACGTTATAACCCTTCTATGACTACCAAAATGCGTGGTCCCAGCCAAAGGATCTTCAAAAAATTTCCATTTCCTCCGCAACAGCGTTACCAACGGCTCTGGTTTTCCGTTTGACATGAGGTTAATAAACTCTGGATGTGGTTTGGAATTTGTACTGCCCCTGCATTGTCTTTCTTAGGATAGCCTTGACTGTTGCTTTGCATTTTTGTTTTATGATTTTCAGTATGTTTTCAATATGATAAGGCTGTTTGAGAGGTGGCCTTGCTCAAGTCTCTCCCGCGTTTATAACCACTAAAACGGCCATCTGAAAAGCTGCGTAGGAAGGAAGAGAATGCCTCTGCGAAGGAGACCGAACAAAAAAGATAGTAGCACCTTTTCTGCCGCCTTCTCCCGCTTTCCTTCTAAGGGGCAATTTTTGGGTATTCACATACGCAGAAGAGACTTAGGTAAGTCCACTTGAGAGGCAAATGGCTCCCATGGGACGTTGTATCTTTCGTTTGGACTACATAAAACGAGTGAAAAAACCAAATCACTTGGAGTCATTGTAGGCGAAGGGCTTAACTGGGAAGAACAATTCAGAACTGTCAAAGGGAAAGTTCATGGAGATCAAAAAAGTTGAAAAACATCCTCCCACAATCTCAGTTAAGTAATGTATATCGTGCTCTTGTAGAAAGTCACATGCAATATGCAGATGTTATTTGGGGTCACCTCTCAAATTCGAAAAAGGAATCCCTTCAACGTCTTCAGGACAGAGCCATCTCCATAATCGAAACGTCCAGGATTAAAGACGAATGGTCACAATTTCCCTCGCACTGAGCAACTTGTCATGTTTGATCGTGCCCTTATGGCCTATAAGATCATGAACAGACTCTGCCCAGAAAGTCTCTGGAACAAATTCCAACGAAGATCCAAGTATTCCAGCTACAATACGCGATTCTGCAGAGATCTTTAGATTCCGAGATATAATCTGGAGTATGTCAAAAAAGGATTTTCCTATTCAGCTCTTAAGGTCTGGAATGAAATCCCAATAAGCATCCGGGAGCTTCCTACCTTGTGCCAATTCAAAAAACAACTAAAAACACATTTGATGAGCTGAAAGCCAGTTAAAACACGACTCCCTGGAAGATCAACAATGCCATTACTAGCCCTTGGAACTTTAAATCGTGACGAATTATGTTGAATTCTTATCAATATTTTGCTTTCTACGCTCAGGTCTGCTTCGAGTCGAGAGCCAACAACAACAACGGCGACACACGATACCCATGGTCGCAAGTCAGCCACACTGCCTCATTCTCGTATAAAGAGTCAATCAAGTACTGAAAAAGAGGATGAACCTAAGCTAACAACAGCTCAAATCCGAGCGAGATTTGAAGCGAAGAGAAGTGATCAGCAAAAAGCAAGTAGTACCGGTCCGAGATACGTTAGGCCAACGTCAACGAGTTCTTCACGAGCAAGATTTCAACACAAGGATCCAACGCACAATGATGAACATTCCCGCGCACAGCCCGCCGCACACAGAGACGAGAAACCGGCTAATGATCAAAATGATGGTGATGCTGACGCGCCTGTTAGTGCTTCTAGCATCAGATCCAAGTTTGAAGCAGCTTCCAAGTCAAGTGTGGCACCAAAGAGAAGGGTAAGTAAAAATCTGTGTGAGAGTTTAAACAGTGGACGGGGTGTCTCAAAGAATTGTTCGACTTTGAATTGAATATTGAAAAATAGTGAAGAAATGGTGAGGCTCCATTGTAAAGTAACCCTGTTCCAAAGATCTTAATTCATTTTACACACCATATTCGTCCAAATCCACCCAATATTTACGGAGTTACAAGCTTTTGAAGTTCAAGTTTTTGCGTAAGCTGAAATGACTTGTATTGCAAAGATTGTCCAAAATCGAAGTAAAAGAAGGTTACCCAATGACTTTTGATACCATAAACTAGCCAAATAGGGAGTCAAAAGTTATTACTTGTAACTATTGTCAATGTTACTTGTTACTTGCAACTAGTTACTTGTTACTTGTTACTTGTAAAAGTTAATACTTGTAGCTATTGTCAATGTTACTTGTTACTTGTTACTTGTTACTTGTAACTAGTTACTTGTTACTTGTAAAAGTTAATACTTTTAGCTATTGTCAATGTTACTTGTTACTTGTTACTTGTTACTTGTTACTTGTAACTAGTTACTTGGTACTTGTAACTAGTTACTTGTTACTTGTAAAAGTTAATACTTGTAACTATTGTCAATGTTACTTGTTACTTGCAACTAGTTACTTGTTACTCGCAAAAGTTCATACTTGTAACTATTGTCAGATTTATTCAAAAATGCAAATTTTAAGGTGAAAATCACTCCTGAAAATGGCGTACGAGATTAATGATCACAAGTGATTATTTTGTGAATTTGTTCTGGCATCGTGTCAGTGCTGGCTAAAATTTAGGATCCCTTAACTTTTTTCAACTTGATAATTGTTGGGTAGGTATTTTTTAAGTCACCTGATCAGTTGGGTAAGAAGATTTTTTGGACAAGAAAACATTTCTCTTCAGTACTTCAGTACCAACCCCTCTGTAAATAATGAACGGTTCCTAATATCCCCTATTAATGCTCTATCAAAAAGCTCATCTATATTTTAGGCCACGCTCACATTACTCCGTTTTCATTTAGATCCGTTTTTGCTACTAAAAACGGAGCTATTTTTCCTCCCTGTTCACATTACTCCGTTTTTAGACAAAAACGGCTATCTTTTGAGTGCGGTGTTCACACTTGTCCTCAAAAACGGATCTGATCACCTTTTGTTTGTCTTTACTCTCTGTTCTTTGTTTTCTTTGTTTTCGGTCTTTGTTTGTTATCAGCGTTTCTAAATTCCTCCGTATTTGGGTGTTCATATTGCAGTTATGCGTTTCTGTTTAGCTCCGTTTTTATTTAGCCCCGTTTTACAAGCGTTTTCAATTAGCTCCGTTTTTGGGGTGGACTAAGGGACGTGTCATAAAGTATCTACTACAGGGGGTGGTGGATATAGGCCGGGGCCACCAAAATTTTCTATGCTTCATAATGGGCCACCAAAGATATCTGCAGATTTTGAATGGGCCACAAATTAGAATTACATGATGCTGCCATTGTCTTTAAAAGAAAAATCCCATTCAAATTGCCACAAACAGTCAGAACTTGAAGATGAACTTTCACAACTGCTTGAACTTCCCTTGTGTGTCTCAATTTTCCTCTGAAAGCATGAAAATAATGTTCTCTGTTTGCTTTTGTCTTTTTCGTCTTTTGCCTTCTTCCTTTTGACGTTTTGTTCTTTCTTTCTTTGACATTTCATCATGAAATTTTGACATGGGCCATGAAAAATAATTGCGTCTTCACAACAGCCCATGGATTTTTTCTGCCCCTTTTTCTAGGGGCTATGAAAATTTTTTTGGATAAAGCCATATATCCTCCGCCCCCCTGTAGTAGATACTTTATGACACGTACCTAATGTGAACGCAAAGCCAAAAACGGAGCTAAACAGCTTCGTTGTTATCCAAAAACGGTGTAATGTGAACAGGGCCTTAGTGTGTCAACAGCCCAAATTAATTAAAGGGAGTGTACAGTGGCATATAGGTTTTGTATAAAAAGAACAAAGACAATATTTAGGCACAGCATTGTTTCCTTGGCGATCCATTGTTCGCGACGCATGTGCGACGTCGATGTCAATTGTACATGTTTACGTCAGGAGACAGTGGTGTTGGAAGAAATCCAATCCCGCGAATTTATCTAACCCAATTGTGAATTACTGGCTAGCCTTGAATATGATCATAACAATAACACCAGCAAAGTGCTCTACCAAACATGCATCTGTTCAGAAAATTCATAACCTGTATCTACATTACTGAGGAGGCTGGTTGTGCTTCACAGCTAGGTTTGCAGCCTTTCAAATGCTCCATATGTTCACCTGCAAATAGCGCAAAAAATGCCCGCATGTAATCCGAATTACACGCGAGAGTACGATAACGCGGACTGACGGACGGTGGAGTCTTGGTTGAGCGTTTGTCGTTAACGAAGGGCGCAACAGATTTCGGGAGAATTTCCATGAGCGTTAGGATACCCGGTGTGTAGCAGTTTCCCCGGGGGGGGGGCTTATTTAATTTCGGACCTTCCAGAGGGGGGGCTTAATAGAGAGGGGGGCTTATTCACAAAATTAAGTGACAAGGATACATTTGGTAGCTTTTCAGTTCTTTTAGGGGGGCTTAATAGAGCTTTTACGGTATTTTAAGATGGCTCTGCACTTAAGGTGGCTAACTACCGAAAGTTTTCAGAATTACGAAACAGTGAAAGGTGGTTGTATACAAAGTAAAAATAAGTTCAAAACACAAAAATACAATTGGAGTGGCTCGCTTCTGATATGAATTTCAAACTGCTACACACTGGGTGTCTTAACGCTCATGCTCTGTCGTTCAGTTTTCTATCAGTTTAGTTGCCAGGCTACGTTTTCAAACCATCATCACCATCACCATCACCATCATCATCTTCACCATCAAAACTCAGCATCATCATCATCATCATCATTATCGTCATCATCACGATCACCATCATCTGCCAATGTCTGCAGATTGTGTATCGCGGAGCCTAACGCATCCCTATGTGTTTTCACTGAGATGATTCGGTCATTTTCTTGGCCATCCTTTTTGGAACAGTCCCTGCTGTGTTTGCATGGTAGTAGCTTCTTGGTGCGTGGTTTACTGTGCCCTTTTTGTTATGTTTCCAGTGACTTTGGAGTCTAAAGCGTTCCTGGGGTGATCTTCTTTGAGGGAGGAATGAAATAGACAAGAATTCAAGCTATTTAAGAAAAGTTGACTGGTGCAAAAATTCGTGCGTTACTTGATACTGGTAATGATGATATTTATTCACAAAAAAAATCAGCTAAAACTAAATACTTAGTGATGTGTGTGGGAAAGCTGTGCTTAGCTATCTAGTCTAGGGCGCTCACATGAACTTTGCTTCGCTTACAAGAGGAACAAACTGCGAAAGATATTAGCTCTGGAATTCTTCCTTGATTTCCCTCTCTTGGACACTCACTAAGTTGAAACTAGCCTTTAAAATCTCAGGATACGAAAATTTTTCTGATCAAGAACTATTAAAATGCCCTTTTGCAGCTAGGTCGAACTGATTCTGATTGAGATGAAGCGATCTGGCAGCCTCTGTATTAGATTTCGCATCTTCTGTACAGTCAACCATAATGCTTTGCCCTTTGTGTCTGTTTTTAATCTGATTGAATGTATTTAGAAGTGTAAAACCATCCCTTTGAAAGGCAAATCACTTGGTCTGCGCTATACCTATTCGTGGTACAAAATTTGCCCTCGCTTCCTGTGGCTGAATATTTCTTCGTGGTAATTAGTCCGCGTTTTATTGCTGCACTGTAGAAGTCGTTGTTCTGTTTGGTACAGGTGTTTTAGGGAAGAACTGTTGCTGGCTAAAATTATTGAAGAGAAATTTGTGGCTTTCTTTCATCAAAGGGCGGCACGGTTTGAACAGATTAAAAGAACTTTAATACTAAACATATTCTGCTAATTTTGGGTGTGTGAATCTGGTGAAATTAGATCGAGAACAGATCACAGAATTGTCAGATGTTGGGCAGGCAGTTTGTGTACATGTTGCAACATTGTTTAGAACTCTTGTTTGGTTGTTTGCTGTTCTAATAACGTCGTTGTTTGCAACTGAGCACACAGGAATTTTTGTTAAACATTGCAGATCTCGACCATGGAAGTAAGTTTCCTCAATATGATTACTTGTTCAATTTTTTATTGTTTTTTCTGTTACTATCTGTAAACAGAAGGCGAGTTCAGTAATTAGGATTGTGACGAATCAGTCTTGTATAATCCGCTAAAGCTGAGCGCAACTCAAATTTTTGCTATACATTGCAGATCTCGACCACGATATAATGATATAGGAGATAAAGGAGTAGAAGGTCAGAAAGACCTATGAAACCATGTTACTTTCTACTACTAGTCTGCATCTATGTCTACGTGAATTCATCTGCGTGTTTTAGCTTATCGTATGCTCGTTCGAATTGCTGCACTGTCGAACAATTGACGACTTTAGTCGTTAAATCTTTCCAGTCAAAGTCTTTGCGTGAAAATGCTTCGCGAATGCTAAGGTTGCACCGTTTCTGGAATAATTTTAATTTTTGTCCTCTTGTACTATCCCAGGGGGGGGTACTTCATAATTTCTAATACGGGGAGGTCCATGCCAATATTTGGGGTCTGAAATTTTACGTACATCAATATTTGGGGTCTGTGAATTACAACGTGGACAAAAATTCAATATTTAGGGTCCGCAAATCTGAAAAAAGGAAGAATCTTGGAATTTGGTGCGGGTCTCCAAAATATTGGACTCAATATTTGTGGTCCCCAAAACGTTAGGCTCAATATTTGGGGGTCAGCAAGGAAATAGTGGCATGGACCGCCCCCCCCCCGTATTGAAAGTTAGGGAGTACCCTGGGTGTACTATTCTACTTCATTTCGAAAAGTAAGGATGGAGAGTGGTGGCAAGTCTAATGCTCGTAGTCTTTTGCCATCATCTATGATTGTTTTCACTAATTCCATGGCACGACGACCATAAGTAAGTGCTCCATAGTTATCTCATTCTGATTTGTTTGTTTATTTTTCTGCAACTATTTGTAAACAGGAGGCTCCAATGAATTTATAAATAATGGTGATAAAGATTATGGCTATGAGTAATCACGATTATCTCATATATTCTGCATAAAACTGAGCTCGACTCGAACTGTATTCTGGAGTCTGGGACGCAAGCTATATAACCTTTGTGGCCATTTTGTCCTGCAAGGCCGCAGGGGTACAGAATGGATTTGAGAATTAAAGAAAGTCTAGGCTTTCGTGAAATCCTAGCAAAAAAGTAGATCATTTCATAGATTAGCAAAAGTAGCCCATAACCTATAAAGCCATCTTGGCCTAGCCCGGCCGCATAATTAAGCAAGTATTTCATATTACAACGAAGGTTTATTATTGAATCATCCAGCACTGGAATCGTAGAAGTAGAAAAGACCACATTAAGTCCCCGACCCATTGTCATGACACTCGTTGTTTTGTTATCGTGTGGGGCTCTTCCTGAGATCTAACCGTGTCTGCCCGACTGTTTGGCTGCAAAGTCAATGGATTATACATTACACTATTACACCACAGCACCTTTGAGTGATCCATGCTGCTACTGATGGAGGAAGTTATGACCAAACCTAAGCTGGTAGGGATAGCAGTTACCATAAGCATACGCTTGAAAAACGCTTGCAAACATATGAAAGCTGGCATGGCTTATCAGAACACAGGTAGCAGCGTATGGTTGTAGTAATTGTAAAAGTAAAATTGCAAACCAACTTTTGTTTTCTTCCTTATTGTTGTTCTGTTTGTTGTGATGTTCGTGTTGTGTTATAACTCCCTCCATCAAAACACTAGGCCCATCATTAGACCCAGCCCCCAAACGAGAATTGATGGGCATAGTGTTTTGATGGAGGGAGTTATAAGACCACACGAACATCACGACAAACAGAACAACGATGAGGAAGAAAACAAAGGTTGGTTTGCAATTTTACTTTCACAATTACTACAACCATTTGCAGCTACCTGTGATCAGAGAAGTAGGATTGCGTTTGACTGGAATACAAGTTAGATAGAGAATCGACATTATGGCGTTCTTTGTCAAGTCAACGTTACCTGGTGCAATATTTGAACAGACTGGTTTGCTCTCATCTACTTCTAAGTGACTTGCATTGACACCAGAAGTGAACTTGCTGACAGTTGAGCCCACGATATTGGTCTTTTGCGAGTGTCAAGAAAGTTTTTCCCAGAAAAAGGATTCAATAGTCATTAACTTTTAACTATTTCGAAATACGAATTGCCAAGATTCCTAGGGGTGAAATGGGTGATGTTGGGGTAAAATGGGTAGGATGAAATATTTGGATAAACCTGGATACAATCTTTGCTTACTGTTCACCTTTAGCTACAACAGCTTGGAAGTACACTCCTTGACAAGTGAACGTTAATTTTTATCAGTCGACGGTCCATTGCTCTCCGACAATCAACATTGCCCAATTTACCCCGGCCTCCCCTCGTTACCCCATTACATCCAACCTCGTTCGCAAAAAGATCCATCTGTTGCTGTCAGTAGGAGGCTATACATATTGTAGGCGTTGAAGTTTACGGAGATCTTTATTGTCACAGGCTTGGAGGTTGCAGCAGACCCTATCTTCTGTTAAAAAAGGACGGTTCACAAGACCATGCTTGCGAATCGTACCGTTTGCAAGAGAAAGGTTGATGCCTGGCCCGTATTTGGGCTCGTGTCAAGGAGCATTTTGTCTTTGCCTTGAGTAAACCGTAGATCCTATTTATGTCAACACATCATTTGAATATATTCCAGGACTCTGCTCGCTTATCACTAGACTTGCTCCAAGTCTATTTCTTTTCTTCGTCAGTATCTTCAGAGGAAATAATTTTACCAAAGAATTATTTCCTCTGAAGATACTGATGAGGAAAAGAAATAGACTTGGAGCAAGTCTAGCTTGTCACTGAAGCACAGGGCAGGAATCAAACTTTTGAAAAACATTGGCCTGATTGATGCATCTTTTGTCTGATTTGTAGCCTGAGATCAGGCTCACTCGCATAGAAATTTAAAGATCTCAGGCTATCTGATTTGAAATGACAAGAACGTCAGGTACTTCGTAAGAAGAGTTAACTGGCAGTTTTTTATATCTTTGGTGTTTTCAGGACTATTTCGTTTTCGATTCATTGACAGAATTCATGAAAAGCTGTATTTTGTGGTGTCTCTAAATGAATAGAGGAAAACCTGAAAATGTTGAAGAAAACCATAGTTTGTGAAGGTACCTAATAAGATGAAATTCGTAGCGTTTCTGGTTTACGATTTAGCAGTTTGATTATGTCATAATTCGGCCATGGCCTCTGTAAAAAAGCGAAAGATCCATTTTGATTCCTCTGTACTGAAACACACACAATGACTGGCATGCCCTAACGACCTGCACAAAAATTTTAAACCTGGCCTTCTTTGATTTCCATTAGATTTATTAAAATCGTCGTAGTTTCGCTCCTTGATGGACTGATAATCGCTACAACTGCGACTCATAATCAACCTCATCGAAAATTTCGCCAGAAATTGATGAACTTCGCTTTGATGCAGGACACCAAGAGTTTAGGCCAATTCTACACGATGACAACTCATCAGTTCTAAATTGCGTCAAATTCGCATTTCATTAAGATTGTAAAGAAAAGCAACGCACCACCACTAAGATGAGTATTTTTCCCTTGCATTGCTTGAAGCTTCCCGCAATTTGACATAGAAAACCTGCTTTTAAAGGCCAAGTTATTCTTACAGCAATCGAAAGCAATCCTTGCACGTATCATCGTTTTTGAAGCCTCGAGACTAAAGAAAGGCTAATTCTGGGAGTGAGGCAAACATTTTGATATCCTCCTATCCTATTGGTCAGTTTAAACACAATCAACTATGGTTTGTAACTCTGCAGTCTCATTGGCTGCGCCACTTTTGCGTCGATTTTGGCCGTATTTTCAGATTGTTTGATTATTAGTCCCAGTTGAAGCAGAGTACCGTCATCCAATTCAATAAACAAAACGAAAACTGGCACCGAGGTAGTAATCTAGATTTCGACCATTTCGACACCAGAAAACCGATAAAGCAAGCAAAGATTTGCGACGCAGGCTAACAGAGATTAGTTTGAGAGCAGGAACACCGCGATGCGACGAAGAACAACAGCAAATATGTGCGAGATTACTTCACTGGTATTATGTACATTGAACAATTTTATCCGTCAAAATTTAGACGCATTGTCATATTTTGGTGTGAGAAAGCCGTCACCTGTTCTCGAGTCGAGCTTGTCCAGAAGTTTGACACATGACAGCGGTGTGTGTTTGAATGTGCCAAAATGACAGGGCCGATATCACTATATCACAGATGGCTGCACTTTGTATTGAACACAAGTGTATATTTTTAACCTCCAAGTATCTTTGTGTCTGGGAAAGTTATTGCCGGAAAACTCTACGATGCTCCTTTGGCTCATTCGATTTCAAAAATTCCTCTTTTATTGATAAAGTCAAGTGAAAAATGTAAAAGTTTTAGTTTTTTCTTTTTGTTCTCTTAGCCCATATTTTGCGGAATCAACTTACAATTTTTCAAGTCAAATACATGAAGTCTACTTACTTTTTATCCCAAAATATTTTGAGACTAACACGCAAACTTGTTTAGCTAAAGCTAAATGAATGGTAAAAGTTTTGCTAATCTCTGGTATTTGACGTAATTGGGGGGGGGGCTTGATAGAAAGGAGAGCTTATTTGAAAAGATTTGCTTAGAAGGGGCCAAAATCTGTACACTTTTTGGGGACGGCTAGTACAGTAAATCCCTACATACAAGCAGGGCTGCCGAGAGCTTTGGGAGACCCAGGGGCAAACTGGGAAATGAGGCCCCCTGCGAGCGAAGAGAGCAGAAAATTTTTTCGATAGCACAATTTGGATTGGCTTAAAATGCATTTCAGAGCATTTCTTGCAGTCAAAATGTTGAAAATCTTCAATTATGAGGACCCTAAGAGCCTGTAGCCCTGGGGCAAACTGCCCCTCCTGCCCCCTATCGGCGGTCCTGCATATCAGAACCTACTTTTTGAGAGAAATGCTGACAAAGTTTCTTATTTCAAAGGCACTAACACTGATTTTGAGATACAGATGTTCTTGATGTGTTGGTTGGGCCGAGCCGATGAGTCGAAGTAAATACCACAGTTTGACGTTTTCTCTTTATATATCAACAGCAACTGAACAGTAACGACTATAAACTAAATATGTATTAAAATTAAGAGGCAGTGAATTTGTGTTGAACGCCTTAATGCGATCTTTTATCTGTTACCAAAAACTCTTCGACCTCAGTGTCGAATGATCACTTTTTCGTCTGCACCTTACGTGCTCTAAACTCTAACTGCCAGTTACAGCGGCACTGCAAGAAGTCTGGGTACGAGAAGGAAGTGACAACGTCACGCGAGGGCACGAGGCCAAACAGAATGAATGGATTGCCATTTCCTTCACAATACACTCCCCCGAGTTGATACATTACAAAATCAACTCAACTACAAAATGATCAACATACTACTCAACTACAATTTAATGTCTACCATAATGTTCCAAACATATGCAAAAGTTCTCTGAGCGGTATCAAAACATTTAACTACTCAATTTATGCCCTTTCTACGTAATTCTCCGATGACAGCTGCATTGCGCTTAGGCCGATCCGTTGCGGGGGCGCTACTTAAAGCTGCTGGCTTGGCTTCAGGCGTGGCTGCATGCGTGGCTGCATGTGCGCTTGCTTGGCTTGCGACAGGTTCCTTATGCGCTGCGTTTGCGACTGGCGCTGCTGCTGCTTGCTGCGAGGCTGGTGAAACTTCCAACGGAACCAAAAGTTTAAGAGGTCTGGTAAAAATCCTTTTACTATTGTCTGCAACCAATTGAATCCTTGCTGCTCTAACGTTGCCATCAGCACCTGAAATGAGCTGCATGATCTTAGAAAATTTCCAAAAGGATCGCTTCGTTTGAACATCCTTTAGAATGACAATATCACCAACATTGATAACGGGTTTCTTACCATCTGCATTCGCTTTGTACGACTCCATGAGTCCTAACAAATACTCACTTTTCCACTGTTTCGTGAACTGACTCAAAAGCCTGTGATGGTACTTAGCTCTCGCTGACAAAGACTCATAAGTACTTACCACTTCACTGTATTTGTCATTCATTTCGGATACATTTCGACCATATATCAAGTGTGATGGTGTAAGGGCATATTCTACACCGTCTGCATCTCCGTATAAATAAGTCAGTGGTCTACAATTTATCACACCTTCTACTTCCGTAAGAATTGTACTCAGCTCAAAATAACTAAGTGATGCACGTCCTATAGTTTTGACCAAACAACGTTTTACACTGCGAATAAGGCGTTCCCACGCTCCTCCCATCCAAGGACTTAAAGCAACAATGAATTGCCAATTTACCTTTCTATTGGCTAAATACTCGAATATTTTGGGTGAGCGTACCAACTTCTTTACTTCCTTCGACGCTGATTTGAAAGTCTTTGCGTTATCACTTAGCAACGTTGCGGGCAATCCTCTACGGGCACAAAATCTTCTAAACGAACGAATAAATGATTCGACATCTAAACCTTCAACCAGTTCTAAATGAACAGCTCTCGTTGAGAGGCACGTGTATAGGCATACATAACATTTCATCACGTCCCCATTCTTACCTGTGACCAGTAATGGCCCTGCGAAGTCTAAGCCTGTGTAAGAAAAGGGTGCATTATCATCTACACGAAAACGAGGCAAATCAGGTAAAACACAGCCTGCAAATGGCAAGCCTTCGGCTCTTTTGCAGATAACACATGGCCTAATAACCTTTTTTACAGCTTCCCTTCCTCTCAATATCCAATATTGTGTTCTTACGTGATTAAGCGTTTCTCTTAATCCATTATGAAACACTGCTTCATGACTTTCGAGAATGATCAAATTTGTGTAATTATGGTCTCTAGGCATCAAAATGGGTCGTTTGCTAGCATCTGAAATAGAAGCATTGTTAATACGAGACCTGCAACGCAAAATTTCGTCATCATCTAAAAACAGGTTAAACTGTGAGACATAATTTGGGGGTCTGGAGCCTACCTTCGATTTACTCGCGATAAATTCGATTTCTTTCGAAAAACATTCGGCTTGCACTGCTTTGATCACAAGATTCTCCGCACATCGCAGTTCTGTTCCTTCTAGTGGGCCTAGCTTCGGTTCCTGTTTATTTATGGCGGCCTTCAAATTTGATACAAATCGAAGAATCCAGGCATAGGTACGCAATAACCTGGTCTTGTTGCTAAACCTCTCGATACTTACCAGAGGTGTTGTTTTTTCAACTGAGCCTTGCTTACTTACAAGGACATGGACTGGCTCAATACTTACTTTCTCCTCCGCAGCAACCGCTGGGTCGATCTCTTGGTTTGTTTCCAATTTAGGCCATTCCGAAAAGGGCAACACAAGAAAATTCGGGCCTTCCCACCACACTTTATTCGTACCAATATGCTTACCATAAATACCTCTTGAAGGTAAATCAGCGGGATTCAAGGAGCCTGGGCAAAAGTGCCACTCCTCACGGTTCGACAGTTCCAAAATCTTTTGCACTCTGTGTCTTACGAACTGCTTCAACGGTTTATTGTTCTTCACCCAACATAAAGTTGCGACCGAATCTACCCAGAAATGTGTTTCAATAGAACCTTGGCCTAACTCTTCTTGTAGAGTTTTCTTAACGGTGTCCACTAAATTTGACAACAACACAGCCCCCATCAATTCTAACCGAGGAATTGTTTGTTTCTTAATCGGCGAAACCTTGGCTTTTGACGTCACAAATCTTACCTGTACCTCCCCCGACTCATACTCAACACGCAGATACACAACCCCTGCGTAGGCACACTCACTGGCGTCTGAGAATCCGTGTATTTGCACATTTTTCACTTTCTTACCTTTCAGAAAATAGCACCTGGGAATGGAGACACACTGCAATTTTGCTAATTCTGATATGAACACTTCATACTTACGCCGTTCATCACAAGAAAGTTCCTCGTCCCAGCCCCTTTTGTCTAAACAAAACTGCTGGAACATAACCTTTAAATTGATCGTGAATAAACTAAGACATCCTAGGGGGTCAAAGATCTTTGCAGCTATTTTCAGCAACGAACGCTTGGTCGGAGGTAACGAATTTGCAAAGTCGATTACGTGATGCACGTCAAAGTAAATTTTGTCGGAATCACTGTCCCAGTTCACACCTAATATTTTCGCCTTGTCGTCACTACACGGAGGGCCTAAAGCTGAATTGGCATACGATTGATCTTCTTCGGAAACCTTTGTCTTACCTTTGTTTTGTTTCAAATGACCTTTTTCAACCTCTGACGACCTAATTTTACTCAACACCTCTTTGTCGTTCGAATTCCATTTCCTAAGGTTAAACCCACCTTCGTCCAAGATTTCCTTGGCATCCTTGTAAACTTTCAACGCCTCCTCAGGGTCATTCGTACCGCCTGAGAAGTCATCTGCGTAGAGGTGTTCAAGCATACTTACTGCTTGAGGGTGACTCTCTTTGAATTTACTTACGTGTTTCCTTATTGTCTCCCCAAGAATGGCTGGACTTGGGGTCAAGCCAAAAGGAAGTCGTTTCATGCGGAGCTGAACAATAGAGGGAGAGTCACTACTTACGTCATCGTACCATAAAAACCTGAGAAAATCTCTGTCGGCCTCCTTAATTTCAATTTGATGAAATGCCTTTTCGATATCTGCTGTTAACGCTATTGTGTGACTCCGGAATCTTAATAACGTATCGAACAAATGCGGCATGTAATTTGGCCCAACTTCAAGGCGGTCGTTAAGCGTTAACACATCATTACTGCTTCTAGCACTGCCGTCAAAAACAATACGAACCTTTGTTGTGTCATGATCTCTACGAATAACACAATGATGCGGAATAAATTTGACGTCTGCCTTGTTTTCGGTACCTTCAGGAACCTTCTCTATTATACCACTTTTCAATTGCTCCTGTATAATGGCATCATATTCTTGGCGTAATTGCGGATCCTTTTGCAAGCGAAAAAGTACCGATTTCAATCGTGAATGACACAAATCATAATCAGAAGGCAAAGGATCTGAAATGTCATCCTTCCAAGGAAGGCTTACCTCATAATTCTTGCCATTGAATGTGATGTCGAATTCTTTCCTCGCGTTTTCTGCATTCTGATTATCGCTTGACTCAATCCCTGTACTCTCTGTTTTCCAAAATTGTTTCAAGGTTTCAATAATCTCATTCTCACTGTCAACTGCTTTTTGTTCTCTGACAACAAGCTCGTTCTCTCTGTTCGTGTTTTCGTTCACCAAATTTTGATCTACAACGCAACAAGAAACAAAATTAGAATTTGTATTCGACTCATTTGAAGATAAATCCACGGGGCCAGAAATTAACCACCCAAGCTTGCTACTTATTGCGACAGGGCCTACGCTCCCCCTTCTTATCTCGCCTGTAACTACCTCATAAAAATAGTCTGCGCCTAGCAAGATGTCTATCGCGTCGCTACCTGAATCTAGGCTATCTGCAAAATTTAGGCCTTGTAAATGTGCGTATTGCTTGTACTCTACTGGGGTCGCAAGAGGAGAGCAAATTACGGGATGTGTAAGTGCAGTTATGCTTAAAGCTCTATCGCCTAAATCTATGTTAAATCTGACTTGGCTACATTTTTTCTTCTTAAACCGCTCAGATCCGAATGTGTTCAAGTTTATTTCTTGTGTGTTTTCTTCAGTTAACTGCAGTTTGTTCTTCAACTCATCCGTGATGTATGTTCTTTGACTGCCATTATCCAACAATATTCTCGCCATAACCTTGTTCTCTTGTTTTTCACCAAAAACGTTTGCTCTGGCTGTCTGCAACAACACTGTCTGTTTTCGTGAGTCAACTTTCGCCGTTGCTGTCACCGTTTCGCTTCCATTTGCACTTTTCGTTGCTTCGTCTTTCTCAGATGTAGATTCTTGTTTCTTTAAACAAATAGACTGATGATGCTTGTTGTTACATTTGCGGCATCTTCGATTGCTGTTGCAAGAATTGGCTCTGTGTCCCTTTTTTAAGCAAACAAAACAACGTTTCTGCTTCGATAAAATCTCCTTTCGCTTGTTTGGATCCACGACTTTATCGCATTGATACGATAAATGTTCTCCCTCACAAAAATAGCAGTGCCTATTCACATTTGACTGCTCCTTCACATGAAATGATGAAACTGTACCAGGGACTTGTTTTGGACGATGAGTTGTTGCCTTTTTCTCAGTTTCTCCAACGAATGAACAGGTTTCCCTCGCTTCTATCTCCTTTCGTATGATGTCTAAAATATTCTTCATTTCCCAGATGTCCGATTTTGTTTCTCTAGACACTTGCAACGCGACATCCTTTGGCATTCGTTTCATGACAACCAGAATAAGTAAACTCCCATAGTTTTCCTGTTTTACTCCCAACGATTCGAGACCACGAATATGAATGTTGATATTATCGAAAATTTGTCTCAGCTGAGCTACAGTGTCATTTGGACTGTACTGCAAATTTAATAAACTCTCCATATGCACTTGCACAATTTTCTGCTTGTGGCCGAAGCGTTCGTGCAAAGTCTCTTTGGCATGCTCATAATTTTCTTCGATGATTTCTAAGCCTTGAATTGCTCGAAAAGCTTCTCCTTCTAAGATGTTAACTAAATAGTTAAACTTATCAACCTGTGCCAGACTTTCATTTTTGTCAATCGAACTCTCGAAGCTTTGCCAGAACGAATAGAAACGAGTAATGTCACCATTAAATCTTGGCAAAGTTATTTTCGGAAGTCTAACTCCACTGTTTTGGCTTGTACTGGCTGCTGAAACATTCTGGATTCCTGCCCCTGCACCGTGTGGGGGTCTTATTGGCGAACTAGTAGTAAACGCATTGGCTAAATCTGCGGCTCTGTCGGGTAATTTTGCCTTCTCTGCTTTCTTGATAAAACTATCAATTTTGTTCACAATTTCTGTCACACGAGCTGTGATATCTGTCGATTCGTCTATGATTTTCTCGATTTCTGAAACTTCGCATTTCAACAACAGTTTCTCATCTATTTCTTCCAGTATTCTTAATTTTCCCTCAAGCGTAGTTTTGATCGTCGCAACTTTTATCAAAACGTTCTCTTCTGCTTTTGATGGATCTACACTGTTCAAAATGTGTTCCGCTTGATTTTCAAACTTCGTGATGCTTGACCGTGTTCCTCTTCGTACATATTTAATTCTTGTTCCACTAGTGTCTTCTCCTGTTCGAGTTTCTTGACTTTCGTCGTCACTGCCCATCCTGCAAAATACTTCAAATCAATTGCTCTGCCCCACGTTGGGCGCCATATGATGTGTTGGTTGGGCCGAGCCGATGAGTCGAAGTAAATACCACAGTTTGACGTTTTCTCTTTATATATCAACAGCAACTGAACAGTAACGACTATAAACTAAATATGTATTAAAATTAAGAGGCAGTGAATTTGTGTTGAACGCCTTAATGCGATCTTTTATCTGTTACCAAAAACTCTTCGACCTCAGTGTCGAATGATCACTTTTTCGTCTGCACCTTACGTGCTCTAAACTCTAACTGCCAGTTACAGCGGCACTGCAAGAAGTCTGGGTACGAGAAGGAAGTGACAACGTCACGCGAGGGCACGAGGCCAAACAGAATGAATGGATTGCCATTTCCTTCACAATACAATGTTCTTTTTTGCAAGGTGCTTACGTAGGCCGTTTCAAAGTCTTACAAAAGATGTTCGGCCCTATTATTTGTTCTCGAAGGGTCCTTATGGAACTAATGACTAGTTGGGGAGGAGAATCAAAACTTCATAACAACAATCAAACATCAAATTTGCTATCCCTGCACTAAGAACATATGTTTCATCAAACTGCAACAGGTTCTCAAAGGAGCTGGGTCTCGCAATGTAAACAGACTTCTTTCGAAACGACGATTTTGCGGTAATTTTGATAGTCCATATCACAGAGATTTGCCATAATGAAGGTGTCATTTTGAAGATGGGCTCTTGAATTTTGTAGAAAAACAACCCAAACCCTTATGTGTTGTATGATTGCAGAGATATTGGTGGATTCTTAGAGGTAACTTTATTGTGGATTCACTTCATCCACCAAAATCTGTGCAGAACCCAATGGCCACGTGTGGTCAACAATATAGATTACAGAGATAACGAGTTTGTTTACCGAACGTGACCCTGCCCCTTTAATCACAAGATGTATAATTTAAGAAAAACAGCCTCTAGGTTCTTATTTTGGTAGGTTCTTATTTTGGTAGGTTCTTATATGCGGAGATTTACTGTATATCCTGTGGGAAAACGCCCCAAACCAGTTTTTATTCGATTCTAACTGATTCAAAGCATTTACGTCAAAAGATTCAAACAATAAATGCATCCTAACCTGTGCTGTGTGTTATGTATCGTGTATGGAGTTGCTGGTATCATTCATACCATTTGAATCGTGGGTGTGGTACACGGAAATAGAGAGCTTTGCGGCCCGACCAGATCACATTAAAGTGTTCGTCGTCTGGTTGTTCATGACATTTGAGAAAATATTGCTCAGGACCAGCCGGCTTCTGTGTTGTGTCGTCAAAAATCATGGGTAACGAGGAGGAAGTGAGTAGAAATTCATTCAGTTCTATGTTTACAAATTTGTAGATAGTTTATGTGGTCATTATGGTGAGTATAAAGTGGATTTATTGGTGCATAAGCTCCTTATTTTTATCAAGAATACGAACTTTTTTAAGATTTATGTGCAGGAAATGTTTCAATGCGAAAGGTTTTTCTAGGAGCATTAGATCTAATACAGATTTTGTTCGATGTAATAGCAAAGTTTTATTGGACGATAAGAGTTTAATTTGGTGCACGTATTTTTGTAACAAATTGCTGATAAGAAACGTAACTCTCAGGTCGCCAAAAATATCAAGAAACTCCAGTACTGGGAAAATATGATTTAAAACCTTTACACGTATTTTTCTTTATAAGAAATTGCTTTTAAGAAACTCAGATGTCAGATCTCAGGTTGTTGTTTTGCATTCTTTGAAGATTAGAATTATTTGGTTGATAAATGTTTGTTTGCAAATTGTTCTTGATCTTGAGGAAATGTTGAATGAAAAATATCCCAGGCCAAACATAATTTTGGAAAGTCAAACAGATTTCTGCGAGGTAACAAGTTTGAGACTGCAATGCAAGCTCGTTTATTGAGTGATCCACTAACAAAACCTGCCAAATGTTGTCATTGGCACGTGGATAGGGGCACTCACGGGTGTAGTGTAGGGGATGCCCGACACATAGGGGCTTAGTATTGATGTTACCCGGGTATGGTGGCTTTATAAAGATGAAACTGCGCGGACCGAGTGGAGCTTGAGATATCGCAAGTTCCCCTGATCAGGGAAGCTGCAGCCTCCCTCCTAGGGCCCCTCCTGCCCTGGTGCCTCCTACACGGTACGCATGCAGGGGCCGTACAAACAGCTCATCTGTTTTATAGATTGTTATGTAATCCAAGCGAGGAATTTGCTCAGCACTTTGTTTGGCCGAAGGGGCTCGGTCTGCTTAATATTCTGTCAGCTAACGTATGTCATAGCAGTTATTCACATGGACTTTGAATTCTTCTCGAAGTGCAATGTTCATGTGATTTAAATCCTCAAATATTTGCTAGGTCAATGTCATTTCTGTTTTTTGAGAGTGTTGAACATGGATATCATCATTTTTGTCAAGATCCTTTATCTGGAATCACTTTTGTGTTCAACAGCCTCCAAAGTTGATTTTTACATCGTTAAAGACCCATTGCTGTACCATGATTCTTTGTGAGCGGAACGAAAAGAAAGACAAATGAGATTGAGGCCCAAAAGAACTTTTACGTAATACGAAAGTCGACTTTGGGCGATGGGTCTTTAAATGAAGTTCCAATTAAAATCAGAATTTGAAAATGTCCTACAAACCATGCATCTACAGTCAAATCTGTCTATCATCTCATTGCATGAGTAGTAAGACACCACAGTTATGTTTCAGTGTATTCGCTGCGGAGGAAAAATTGTACGTCTCTGTGGAGGAGGTTTGAAGTCATCTTATCCCAGCTCCTCCGTAGTCGCAATTGATTTTATCCTCCACAAAACAAATAATTGGCCACAATGAAGCACAACTGCAGTGTCTAACCACCCATGCTTACCTCGACAGTGTGGATCCATCTTTTTTGTTCTTGTGACGTGAGAAATGGAATTTATCAAAAACCAACCACTTTCGATAAGTTAAGAGCGTAAAGTTTTTGGTGATCAATTCAAGAAATCATATCTTCATAACCAGAAATGTGGGTTCGCACCCAAGACGAATTTCACAAAGATTCATAAAGTTGTTTATGTTATCAGTTATCAAAGGAATCGCAACCTTTGTTCTGGCCGATATTACGCACTTGTGACGCATATCAGATAGCATTGTTTTGCAACGTCAGAATCATGATTTGAACAAAGTCAGAGAATTTTCGCCAGTACTTCCTCGTCTGAAGAAATCGTCTGAAGAAATCTAAATTTAAACTAAATTTAAATCTAAGCAACAAAAATCTTAGAAAATAACGATACTTTTATTTCAATTCGACCTATCAGTCCAAAAAGTTGTAGAGCATAATTGCGAACACCGTAAAAGGTCTAGACCCCGGGATTTATTCAATTTCATATCTCGGGGAGGGGGTACTATACATATTTGGGTATGGGGACGTGCCATCGGGACGATTTTGGTATAAATGAACGGTATCGATTTCAACGATTTTCGTGTAAGGAACATACTGATTTTTATGATTTTTGTAAACGGTATCGATGCATTTTCGGAAAATTGGTTTAAGGTCGGGTGTATATATTCGGAAAATTGGTTACCTAAGGTCGGGTATATATTTTTGAAGAATCGTATAAGGTCGGGTGTATATTCTCGGCGCATTGGTATAAAGTCGGGTATACATTTTGGAAAAATTGGTATATGGAACGGGTATGTTTTTGAAGCTTCGATGGCACGTCCCCGGCCAAAATCTGGTCAAGTACCCTGTGGAGGAGAGAGAGCTGAGAGAGGGAGACTTATTCTTACACTATTCAAATTAACACGCAAACTTTCTTTGCTAGATAGATAGATAGGAAAATCTTTGGTAACCTCTGGCATTTGATAGAGATTTCAGATGTCTTGGGTTAAAGCCATTTGTTGGCTATAGCTGCTTGTTCTGTTGAAATACTTAAATAAGAAATTGCTACATTTTTTCTGCCGATAATGAATGCACTGGTTTTATGATAAAATCGGAGGTAAATTCCCTTAAAAACCGTCAAATTGTCAAGCATAAATCTTCAGAATAATTGAGACAGTATTTTACAATTCACTGCCGCAGGAATTTTGAGCTGTCAGAAAATTTAAGAGATTGGTAAGAAATTTTGCCCCTTCTAATTTCTTGCAATGCGAACAATAGAAACGGTGTCACAAAGTGCTGAAGACAACATAGGTCAGAGTCTCTACATCGATGTAAAAAGTTGGGCGTAAAATTATTTGATTTATTTCTTTTGATGAGGTGGTAGACTTATGCCTTCGTCCCGTTTTCCCTGCGCTGTTTGATTTGCTGATATCACCTGGTCAATCTGGACTCGTAATATTACTCATAAAAAGTGGGCCCACAAACTGTCCTAAACTAGTGGCACTTCGCGTACACTCAACAAAATCGCTTCAAAAGTCTGGTCTAAAGAGCTTGAACATTGAAAAGGAAACTTTTAGTTTAAAGAATGATATTTTCCTGTCTTATAAATCACAAAGTGCATACCTTTGAGGCAGCAGTCTTCCCCAGTGGAATTCTAGCAATTTGATTGTTGATTTCAGTGATTTCAGAATCACTCCACGCCACACTGGCCTAAAGTTGGCCCACTTTTAAGAGTAATATTATGAGTCCCCAGCATTGACCACGTGATATCAGCAAATCAAAGAACGCAGGGAAACAGCGGACAAAAAGGCATAAGTTTAATAGGGTGGCTTGAAACTTCTGAGTTGAAATTACAGCTTATTTTATTTTTCAACTCATTTGGGGATGTGACTTCGTCAAATTTCTAAACCGTAAACCAGAAGAGTGGCAGGCTTTTGCTTGACACAATATTTGTTTTCTTAAAACTTATTTCTTGTTTTCGACAAAAAATTTACAGATTATTATGATTTTAAGGTTTTTGCAATTTTCCTTCGATTTTGCAAGGAAGAAAACACTCATTGCAAAACATCCTTTTTGCCATAAGGAAGGTGGAGCATTTATTTTGACCCCCCAATTTTTTACTATAAAAACATTGGACACGCAGAAAGTTTACTCGCTCCCTAGTTCAAGCTAATTATTCATTTCTCGCTTATTTCAACATTTCCTCATTTGGTCAAATCATTATTCATAATGAAATCTCAGAAATCCTCTGAACAATTTTTATTCACCTTCACCGTCATATCCGAGATTCTCTACCCAAACCGTATCTAATCTCATGGGAATCTCATTTATGTCCTTTCAAAGCCACACAAAAGATAGAAGAAATAAAAGAGAGAAAATCGTAATTTTGCTTATCAGATCTGAGAGAAAATTGTTACAGCTAGAACTCAAAGAGATTTGTGAAGATGTTAGAAAATCAAGCTATGGAAAATGTGAGTTTTGGTCGTAATTGTTTCTTGAAATATCTTGAATTGGCTCTTAAAATTTTCGTTTGCTTTATGATTTGCAGAAAAGAATGTGAAGCTGCATATGAGCATAAATAATGGGTTGAATTTCCGGGTTAAGAGTATTTATTTTCTCGCTAATTTCAGTTCAAATGTCGCCGAACCCCATATTTTACTTGGCAAAGTGAGAACATTAGATTTAGTCTCCGGAGCATATTTTCTGTTCAAATCATTTGGTAAAATGTTAGTTTTTTACCTGAGCTTTACACTTTTATTTGTATGCTTATTGTGTTTCCGTGTTTTTTGTATTTTTATTGTGTTTCCGTGTTTCCCGGCTCGTTGACTTTTGTCAACTTTTTATGCTCATTGTAACCATATCTAAGTGCCTTGGAGTCGCCAGGTCCTTTCTCCAGTATGAAATTATTAGGGATTTTCTGAAGAGAGCCCCATGAAGAAACTTACAATGCCCAGAATCACGTGTTACGCCTGGGGAGGAACAAGGGAAAATTTCGTGATACAACAGCATCAGTTGTTTTCGACTGGCACCTCAATGCAAATGCATGGATTTAATGCATGGATAATGCATGCATGGATTAGCGTCCGAAGACAAAACTTCTCTCAACCAGTAAATCAAAACTAACACGGCTGGTTTTCGAGAGAAGTTTTGTGCTTATAACGAAAGATGGACGGTAAATCTGAAGTTCTGAAGCGGACTTTCTTTATTTGATTCAGGAGCTGTGTGGTAATGGTTTCAATTAAGCCCTGAGTGCCCCCAAATTTCAATGCCTTCTGCTTGGCTTGTGAATCAAATAAAAAAATCCGCTAGACAGAACCTTAGATTTACCGTTCTTCTTTCGTTATAAGCACATAACTTCTCTAAAAGACCGCCTGTCGCTTGCACAAGGCAAGAATTTGCCCGACTGGTTTCGGGGCGATTTTGCGACTGTGTTTGTTTTGATTTAATGGTTGAGAGAATTTATTTGTCTTCACTCACTGTCGCTTTGAATTGAGATGGCAATTGAAGCAACTGTTGCTATTGTATCACGGAATCTGTCCTTGGTTGTTCGGGATATTGCAAATCCCCCTTTAGTAAATCA
This sequence comes from Aurelia sp. 4 Dawson et al 2005, assembly GCA_964019985.1. Taxonomy (NCBI): domain Eukaryota; kingdom Metazoa; phylum Cnidaria; class Scyphozoa; order Semaeostomeae; family Ulmaridae; genus Aurelia; species Aurelia sp. 4 Dawson et al 2005. The sequence continues at coordinate 13,882,183 of OZ026507.1, read as the reverse complement.
CAAAGGGAAAGACGTTAACTCTGATTAGCTGTTTTATCAATGAGACGAGCGAAGCGTTTTAGGGAATGCGTGACTTCACAAAGGAAGGATGAAGGGCGATGACCCTGAGATCCATAATGCACAGACTCGAAAGCGCTTGGACGGGTGTCTTTGAGAAAATCAGAAAGGCTTTAACTGATCAATTGCTTTTGGGAGGATGTGATCCTTGGGAACTTTGTTCGGGCGAGTAAGTCATTGCTGTAGAGAAGAATTATATGTAAAATTTTTGTCGTAACTTTAGGCCTGTTATGAAGGTTTCTTGAAGGATATTTCTAAAGGAAACCACTCATAATTCTAGGATAGAGTAGCCGATTTCAATCCGGTAAGTTTTGAAATGGATTGGATCCCGTCCACTGTTAAATGACATCGTTTTCAATATCGTCGTCGTGATAGCCAAAGAGCGGTGGCCATTCAAATTTTGTTTGTTTTCATTCCCTCACCCGGTCTGTTCTTTAATCCCCCCTTTATAGATTTTTTCAAATAACTCTGACAGGAGAAATTTTATCAGCATGAAACTTCTTGACTTTTTGCAGCTACCTATTGTTCAACCTCTCAGAAAGTTTCATTGACTTATATTAACCAATGAGGGGGAGGGAGACAAGTTTGTGATGATCCAGGGAAAATCACGAACTCTCAAATCTCAATTATCGCGAAAATAGTCGCAACATTTCAATATTTTGCAAATTTCTTTTGTAGTGTAGTGTTATTTAATGTATTCTATCATGATTATCATGTTTGGATGACAATTGTGCTTCAAATTTAATTTCGTCGCGATTTTCTTGATTTTGGCCAATTTCGTCGCTTTTCTTGACTTCCTAAAGGAAAATGCTGACGTGTGCAAACATGATGGCTAATTTTAAGTTATTTGTACATTTTCAGAAAGTACATGCCTGAGGCTACTAGCACACCGTATTTGGTTGCTCTACCTATTAGCTGCGAAGAGTTGGATGGTGGAGGGGGTTCTTTTTTGCCCCCTCCCCCAACCAAATGTAATAGGACCATGAATGGGTCTACAATTGCCTTTGTAATTTATGTTATTTATCTTAATTATGCTAATCATCCTTTTCCGTTTTGTATATAATCCATTGTTATATTTATATTAGTCAGTCAGTTCACGATCTCTAAACGAGTTGCAAGCTGTTTACGCTCAAAAATTCTGCCATACGACTACTCACCGATAAAGTTACAGATAGAAATCGAGGCCTGTAACAGTTGGTGGAGAACCTGATTCTGTTTGAGAAACAGAGCAACGATTCCGTACGTCATTTCGCAGCAAACTGCTCACGGAAACTCGGAAAGACAGACAGTGAATCATGCTGTTTGCTCAATGTGCCTACTGCAAAGGCTATGGTCACTACAAGTCTCATTGCTTGAAGCTCATCACAAAGAATGCTTCCAATTCGACGCTTTGTAGAGAATATAATCGTTTCAAGAACTCTGCCTGTGAAAAAGACAGCTATATTTGTACGCAAGGCCGAGAACATCGATGCTCAATCTGTCGAAATATTGACTGCAAGGCCTACCTCCACATTCATCAACAAGGGAGTTTCGAATCGAAGGATACGAAATGTTCAGTTGTCAAAGAACTTGTAAACCTTGTGAAAGAAATAGCTTCGCAGTTGGTAACGTTACGCAAGGACTGTGAAGACATCAAAAACAGATGTAAAGATTTCATGCAAGAGGAACAACAAATCGCCTCATCCGAATGTGAATGGCCTACGCCAACGCCCGTGTTATTGCCAAACAACAGATATTTGGCCCTGCCTGTCATTTCCGTAAACAAAGTTCTCAACATGCCCGTCTCAACAGGATTCCCGCTGTCGGCAGTATCTAAGAACCATGCAAGAGAAGTTTTACAGGCCACCAAATCTGATATTTTATCTCATCCGGACATGTCGCCAAGTACCAACTGCCTTTCAATGGCTGATGGTCAAATCTTGTCAATCAATGAACGAGTAGCAGTTCCTCTTACATTTGCAAATGGGAGAACAATCAGCTTCGAAATGCTCGTTCTCGAGTATTTGTCACATGACATTGTATTTGGTCAAAACCATTTGGAAAAACTTGACGCTACGATTAATTTTTCATCAGGGGAAATTACTTTTTGTGATCCTGATTTTAATGTTACACTTTCCTGTAATTTTGTCCTCCCGCCAGACAATGCAGTTCTTGCAATGACGTCAGTGGTAAAGTAGTCGATTGTCACCACCAAAAAAAGAAAGTTCCTTTCTTTTTTTCTGTGGGAAGACCGGACTGTAATAGGACCATGAATGGGTCTACAATTGCCTTTGTAATTTATGTTATTTATCTTAATTATGCTAATCATCCTTTTCCGTTTTGTATATAATCCATTGTTGTATTTATATTAGTCAGTCAGTTCACGATCTCTAAACGAGTTGCAAGCTGTTTACGCTCAAAATTCTGCCATACGACTACTCACCGATAAAGTTACAGATAGAAATCGAGGCCTGTAACACAAAATAGGACGTATCAGATAGTGTAACCACTGTAGAGCTAAAGGGAATACAAAGGCAGGCGGCATCGTTTGTTTCCGCTTTTGTGAATTTCGTATTGTCATTTTTTCTGGAAGTTGTGCAGGACTAGACTGATGACGACGAGTCTCTCGTTGCTCTTTGCTCTTTGACTTGATGATGGCGCTTCGGGCAATAGAGACTCATAGTATTACTCAGAAAAACTTGGCCCTATTTAGGCCAAAACTTCGCAATTCCTGACGTACCAATCAGATTGCGAGATTTGTAAATTACTATTGTTAAGGTGTAAATGTGATAGAATTTTCGATTCGATTGAAGAATTAAAACACTCCCACGGGATGGAGATTCGAAGCCGTGATTCTTTCATAATTCAATTGGTGATTGAAGAAAATAGGGTCATGTTTTCACTGTTTCATTATGAGTCCCTCTTGAGCAAGGTTTACCGCAGGGATACAAGGGATTCATCGTCATAAGTCTAGTGCAGGACTTCGCGGATAGCAATGGATCTTTGTTCATCTTTTAGGGCGTGTTTGATTGGTTATTCCAAACCTACCAAATTCTGAAAACGGTAGACTTTGCAGAGACGGAAACACAGTGCCCAGTCAAACACAAAATTCTTCAAAACAGCAGATTTCAGATGCAACCTGGCGAAAACGAGGTCTCCAGTTGAAAAACACGAAGACGAGTCTGGTGCTTGGCAACAAAGACTGAACTGACTCAATTACCATAGCAGCACGAGCAAATTCGCCTCGTTTTCAAAGTTTCGCAAATGAAACGAGAATATCTCCAAAATCTGCCAAACCTTCCGCCTGTTGCAGCAGAAGGTTCGGCAGGCCTTCCAAACCTGCCAAACCTGCCGTTTTCGGAATTTGGTAGTCAATCAAACACAAATTCCGAATCTTCCAAGTCTACCGTTTTCAGAATTGGCGCCAATCAAACACACCCTTAATCTTGCAATGACCTAACCAGCGTTGGTTATTTCCTAGTTTCCAACTGGACAAAAAGCTGCCAAGCCTTCATCCGCTGCAGCAGGATTTGCCAAGAAATCAGGACTAACTCAAAGCAACAAATGTGAAGTCTGTGGAAAAACTGTTTATCCGATGGAAAAACTTGAAGCTGATGGGCGTATGTTTCACAAATTCTGTTTCAAGTGCACGGAATGCAAGAATACTTTGAGGTTTGTTGAGCAAGAGTGAATTTTGTTATACAAATGATTCGACTCTTTGACATCACAGAGCGAGCTATCTCCCTTGAGAATAGATTTCACACTTCTGGGTGCACTTAATCAAATGAAATACAGAGAGAGGAAAACATCATCTTGGGCTACGCAGAGCGTTTGAAATCTCACAGCGATTTGCCTCCCTAAAGGATATCATTAAATAGCTCATGAATATTATGATAGAAAGTTTGCTACTCTTATTGTTTCGCCCCTTATATTTTGTCTGTCAAGCAAGAGACAATTTGCTGGTAACCATTATTATTATTATTATTATTATCTTATTTTTAATTTTTTTTATACACGATACCCCTTCAGTTAAAAACCTAATACAATGCTAGTAATATCTGTGATAGAATTTAAAGAAATAAATAAAATGGACTGTTCTTCCAGAGGGTTGTGTTTCAGTGTTTTGTTCTCAGCATTCTCAGCTCATCAGGTGCGCTTTTAGTTCTCTTTTGAAGCGCCCTAGTGTTTGGATTTCTCTAATAGCAGCTGGGATATCGTTCCAAGCTTTTAAGGCAGAGTAGTAAAATCCTTTTTTAGCATGTTCAGTTTTAAGCCTTGGGATCTGCAGATCCTTACAATTCCTTGTTTCATAATTTGAATACGCGGATCTATATTGGTACTTGTCCCAAAGGCTTTCTGGGCTCAACTTGTTCAGAATCTTATATGCCATCACAGAACGATCAAATCGAACAAGACTTTCAACACTTAGCCAATTAGCAGACCATTCGTCCTTTATGTGTGCATTTCGTATTATTGCATTAGCCCTGTTATGCAGACGTTGGAGAGTATCTAATTTTGTTTTTGAGAGACTCCCCCAAATAACATCTGCATAGCATAGAACTGGAGCAGACGAGCCCATTTTTGGTGTTTTTCTTTTTCAGGCTCGGAAATTATGCAGCATTGTCTGGAAAAATTTACTGCAAGCCTCACTTCAAGCAGCTCTTCCGACTCAAAGGTAGGTACAGTTTGCAGGGAGTTTACTAGCCTGGGTGCATTGTCCCAAATTGATTTATTGGAGGTGACCAAATTATTCTACCGGATGAACCAAAAAAATGTCACGAGTTGAATCATAACTGTCCGGTGTCCCAAAAAAGTACTCCCATTAAAGAATCACCAACATTTGATTACAAGGCCGATCTTCAGGTTCCTTTTTCTGAATGCAATTGTTCATGGCTGAAAGATATCCATTTGCAGATGTATTGCCATGGGACTGAAAATCTTGAGTATTTGTTTGAAAATTGATGTGGTATAATTCTTAAGAGAGATGGAACGCCCATTGCGTATTGTTCTGTGTAAGGAGAGTTCTTACAATCTGGTCAATGTTTTAGGCCCTTTTTCCGTCATTTTGTAACCATGAAATTTTCATAATGTTAGATTTACCGATACTTCTAGTGCTGGCAAGACTGCGAGAAAAATCAAAAAAATACTTCAATCTTTCAGCTTTTAAGTAAAATTTCAACTATTCAAATCCGTGAAGTATTCATGGTGCTAAGAATTTCTAAAATTGGGAACTTTTTTCTGGTTCACCCGGTAGAGTGTTACGTCATTTTATTTGTATTTTATATGACTTCGTAATTTTATTTACTTATTGTACTTGTATGTATTATAATTAATTTGTTGGTTTGGATTAGCTTTTATTTATATAGAGCTATGTAGGTTGGCGACTTTAAATGAAGTGATAGTGATAATAATGATCAAATACAGTCAGCTAATTTAGACTTGCATCTGCAGCTCTCGACTTCGCTATTTATCTCTGTCAACCAACTTTAACTTGGTATGCTCTTTCTTGATTAGGAAATTACGACGAGGGATTTGGTAGAGAGCAGCATAAGACTAAGTGGGTTGGCGCAAATGGAGATGCGGAGCCCGCACCAAGGATGGTTGATGAACCTGACCGCTTAGGTGAAGTCAATGGCGAATTGTCACAGCCGCTGAATGAGGCTTCTGTTGCTGCAAATGATCACTGATGAATTAAGACTTTTTGTAACGGTTAGTCAATTTTGAAATTTTATAGTCGTTAGATAGTAGGTCCTTCATGATATAAACATAATGCTGAAAGCATGGGTGGCAGGAAAGGAAGTAATAGTTAAAAATGTAAACGCAAAAGTATCTGTGTCTTTATCGTGGCTTCTTCTGCCTTTCTTGGCCTTCCTTTGCTTCCCTGCCACAGCTCAGTTCATTGATTCAGTTCAGTACAAACTTGAATCGATGAATTGAGCTGTGGCAGGGAAGCAAAGGAAGGCCAAGAAAGGCAGAAGAAGCCACGATAAAGACACAGGTATATTTGAATTTGCATTTATAAATATTACTTCGTTTCCTGCGACCTATGCTGAAAGTTGAGATCCCAGGGGGTCTGTTTAAGTGATTAGTCACGCAGAGTTATGGTCGCCGATCGGGTATCCATTAGCAAAAAATGTCTGGTGCAAGATTGGTTCCAGTGAAGGTACTTTAATAAAGCAAATTCTTGGGCTGCGTATATTCGAATTATAGTATATAAGGAAAGCATTTATTTGTTGCAAGGCTGAACAGTTGCTAATTTCCTTTCAATCAAATGTATTTCGGGTAATAGTGGATTCACCAAATAAATATTGGTTTTTGCGTGTATTACTACGATTTGAAAACGCCGTTCTATCTTTGGCGCAGCCGGTGCTTCTTTCCGTTTCGCCTTTAATTTCATCCTTATTGATCTGTGGGTTGCACAGGATCTTATTTTCGGAACGGAGTCACCAATCCACCTTTCCAAGGTTTGATTTGATTTGATTTTTTACCCATGGTAGCCCCTCAGTTAGAATAATTGATTTACAGGGGACCATGCTAAGAACTTACAATAATTAATGATTTACAGCAAAACCAGTATATCGAGCTCAATTGAAATTACAATTTGTCATAAATCAACAAAAGAACGAAAAGATTCTGGAGTTAATTTTTGCACCTCTTTCTTGAACGCTCTTAGGGTGGAGGAATTTCTGGCCTCAGTGCCAAGACTGTTCCAAAGTTTGGCGCTTCGGTATGAGAAGCATTTCTGCCCCCAGCCCCCCCCCTGCTGATTTTAATAAGATGGGAGGCGCGAAAGCAAATGTCTTTCGTTGTCAGAGATCTTGGATTTTTTAGTCCAAAATCTTGTTCTACGTACAAAGTTTAGTTTAGAAGCAAATTTTCACTTTCATATCTGTCTTAATTTCGAGATTATGGCGACATGAATTTTATTTAAACTCATAAGTCCTTTGACCGTGAAATCAGATGTTTTGACAAAAAATTTTTCGATTATCCATACATCTATATTACTACCGAGTGAGCAGGCGAGATCTAACGCTGAATTAGTCTGTTTGCCATCACGAGATCTCGGCACCCCCAGGCCCTGGAAGCTCGCCCTTCGTCTCAAAATATCGACGGGAAAATCTAGGCATGCACAAACCACCCCATGTTTTGGGGTCACCTTCTGCAGCCATGAGGAAGCACACTTCCACCAAAAAACCACACCCCAACGTCATCAAAATCGCCACTGTGTGTAGATAAACATTTCCACTTAATCATTGGTCAATTAACCGAACTAACACGGAGTTACATATCCTACTTAAGCACTGCCACTTATACGAAATACAACGAAGCTGAAGGGACGCGGAGGCGCACCGAAGGCGCGCCGAACGGGCCTAGTCCTATCCTATTGCGCGTGTTTTGGTTTTAGGCCATCCTTCATCATCTCTAAAGTTTTTGCAGGGTTATTATTGTAAGTTAATTGCAGTCATCATTTGGATATTGTTTTACGTGTAGAAATCGTTAAATCTTTGATGGATGTTCGCTAGTCGATTAGTAGTTATCATGGATGTTTCATAGTGATATTTTCTGTCAATTCCATTGTTCGATTTTTGTATATTGCTGTAAACGTCAACATTCAAAAAATAAAAGTTTTCGAGAGTCTTGTTATCTAAATTATTTCTTTCTAAATTCTATCCAGCCAGCGCCTCAGACTTGCCCTAAGTCTATACGCCCTTTCAACAAAACGGTGCATGCTGGGTAATCAGGATCGATCTCTCGCACGCGTTGTATTGTTTCTATTGTGCTGGCCTATTCTCTCGGCCTTGGAAGTTGTTTCGCGAGCGGTTTATGACGATTTTACTCAATCAAGCGAGGTAAGAAACTTCTCTCATATACATTACACATTTTTAGCTACTTTTTCTTGACTTTTTGGTGGTATTTCACTCTGAAATATGCTACAGGACATCGTTGATAGCAGGCGCAGATGGCCAAAGGCCCAGAGTCCCTTCACTTTCAAATGGTAAATAGCATATCGTCGCTGCACTATTACTTTCATACTTTACCTTATAAATTGACAAGACTCTTGAAAAGCTCTTACTGTAGCTAGCTAACTAAGAGATTAACGCAAGCAAAAGGAAAAGAAAATGCCTCTTCCTTTCAGCCTTTGTGTTGTGATAAATTTGTGCGGGCTGACGTGAATGTAAACAAACTGTTCACTTGCTCGTGTAAGCAAACAACTGCCATTTGATTTTACAAACTTTTGATTTTCATTCACGCCTGAATAAAAAGGGAGAAGTGTTTTCGCTTTTTCTTACTTGAATCACTGTCTTAGCTACTTGGCTACGGAAAAAGCTTTAAAGTATCTTGTCAATGTAAAAATGGATGTGTGAAAGAACTGCTGTAGCGAAGACATGCCGTTTGCCACTGGCAAATACAGGGAGTAAAGGCCTAAGGTCCGCTACGCCTGCAATCGACGAAGCCCTTCATCATATTTCATAGTGAAACATCACCAAAAAGTCAAGAATAAGTACCTAAAAGTGTGGAAATATATGGCAGAAGTTTCTTACCTTGTTTAGTTGAGTAAACTCGTCGAAAACCTTTCGAGAAACAACTTCCAAGGGCGAGAGAATAGGTGAGCACAATAGAAACAATACAACACGTGCGAGATATGCACTATTCACAGGTAGCAGCGTCTGGTTGTAGTAATTGTAAAGTAAAATTACAAACCAATCTTTGTTTTCTTCCTTATCGTTGCTCTGTTTGTTGTGATGTTCGTGTTGTCCTCTAACTCCCTCACAACAAACAGAACAGCGACAAGGAAGAAAACAAAGGTTGGTTTGCACTTTTACTTTTACAATTACTGCAGCCATCAAGGGCATTCTGACGACATGCAAGTGGCCTAAGTATTTGGTGTTCCTAAATTTTGTTAATTCTGCCTGATTATGGAATGCGGTCCCACGTGACAGCCTTCTCCTGCGCAGCGAAATTAAAGTCTGCGCGATCGCAGCTTCTCCAGCAGTGGTTATAAACTGTTTTGTATCGAGGAGAATTGGGGTGAGTGGCCGAGTGGCTTATACAGTCTTTGTCAGGTGACTGAAGTTAAGCTTGGTCGAGTGAGGTCAGATTTCGGATGGGTGACCACTGAGGCCTGACCTCGCAACTCACCTCGCCGTCCTTCGGAAGGGACGTTAAACTAGGGGTCCCGTGCCTGGATGCGGCATGCACAGTGGGCCTAAATTAGCTTTCAGTAGCTAGAAATCCTGACAAGCCCACTCAAAATAAATTGAAAACAAAAAAAAACAAAGAACGGAGAAGAAGAAGCAGAGAAAACACCATCAACTTGCTCAACTAATCATGGTAATCAACACTTTAGCCATCTTGTTTATTGAGATACCCGAATTAACAAAATTTAGTACGACCAAATGCTTAGGCCACTTGCATATCGTCAGAAAGTCCTTGCTACTATACGCTGCTACCTGTGCAGGGGTGGCGCCAGAAATCTTCCGACGGAGGGGCAGGAGCTTCCGACAGGAGGGCTGAAATGGCTAAAAAATTCAGTTTTCGTACATCATTTTGTCAAATTTCCTCCGACAGGGGGGTTGTAGCCCCCTCTAGCCCTCCCCTAGCGCCACCACTGTACCTGTGCACTATTGCAACATTCCGTGACGGAATGTTGATGGGTATATCCTGGGACAACCGTAAGGAGAACGGTCAGGCGGATTGGGGAAATGGTCTTTGGGCAAGGTTACCTTCTCGCTGACCCATTATCCAAAAGAAGAAAGGCCTGTCATGCTCTACCCGTTGGCTAAATTCTACCAGAAAAGGTTCTTTAAATTCATATTTCGACAGGAGAACAGCAGAGCAGAAACTGCATAAAATGATATTATCAAGTAATCTGAGATAAGGAAATGTTTTTATAGATCAGCTTTGTGAAACCATCTCATGTCCAAAGAAGAAAAAAATCAAGTGTTGCCTAACTTTTGGGAGTTGTTGCAGGCAGACAGGGGGCGCCAAGCTACGAGTCTTCGCGCATGCGTGCACAGTTTCTGCTATGCCCAGGAGAAAATTTAAAGATCAACTACAGCTGTATGTATCTCAAACATACGAAGAATTTACTTTTGACACAGAATTTTACGGAAGACATATTTTTTCAAAATTTTTATCTTACGGCATGCGCCTAAGTAGTAAAATTTCTTCCCAAGGGGTTTAAATTTTGTAAGATAGAATATTCTGTTATAATTCATTATTGAAATTTCTTGTTTTTTGATACCTCAAAACATACATGGACATATTAGCCAGTGATTTAGAGTCGATATCTTTTAGAGCCCTTATGTTTTTGTGTTTCGTTACAACCTAAATCGTTTAAGTAGCATAACATAAGATGCAAAATTATATTTAAGATTTGTGCCTGCTGCACTGCAAAACAAACACATCCGGCAAATATATGACCTGTAATGACCTGAGAACTAGTTCCCAGATCGACGCGGCCCCCGTTACGACTCATCCTGAAAATTGCAAAATTGAAAATCTGCTAGAGTCTTGGTGCTATTTTTCAATTTTCAGGATGAGTCTTTGGGAGACCGCGCCGATCTTGGAACTAGTTCTTAGGTATTAATTTTCAGAACGTGGCTCAGTTTGAAGGTTACACCCATTTCAAATCGTCGAGAGCAAGCCATAAGCCCCAAATCAAGAAAGAAAAGATAAACAGTGGAATGAAGATAAGGAAGGTAACGAAATACATTTATTCATTTAGGAATATTTAGGCCAGGTATCGTTGACACGATCAGCACCCGAATCGTGTCCACAAAACACATTGTCACTGCTACTGCTCCATTGCGTTTGTTTTCACTGGCAAGGATTGCGCGTTGTGTTTGTGGAAATAATTGTGACTTCACACGCAAAGGCCTTATGTCGCAGATATCGGGCCTGGATGGATACATAGCATAGCATGTTGAGGGCACGGATGTGCCGCCCATATATGTGGGTTTTGGGGCCCTAAATTCTCTAAATAAGGGTCCCTTTTTCGACAGATTGTCCGAATGATGGCAAATCATGGGTGGGCTTTGCAGAAATTGGCACAAAATAGTCGAAAAAGGGTAGTGTTCCGCCAGAATTCATCACAAAAGTAGGTATCATGGCTAGTTTCGGTAACTGGAAGAGGGGTAGCTTTCTGAAAAGCAGGCAGCTGAGACCTCCGTCCATCCGCAATTCATGTACCTCTCCCCTCGGGATGTCGCGTTGAGAACCAATTTTCAAAACAATTTCACACCCTTTCCGCAACGATATTGAGCAAAACTTGGTAGTATCAATGAAATTAGTTTGAATATTCAGCAAAAGTAAAACATCTCCGTCGAAAATTTGGCTGCATAAGGCCTTAAGCTGCACCATTTCGTAATAGTGTTTGATATGCATTACAACAACAGTGATCTCTTGTTCGGCACACTGTGACTAACAGCTTAGAGGCTAAAGTTCCCCCTGAGTCTTTTTACGCACTTGAATTACTTGTTCATCTTTGATCTCCTACGAATAACAAATCAAATTTTATGTGCGAGAAATAAAAGGATAAAGCGACGATTTCATTCGTTTTAAAATCGTTAGACAAAACAGTTCAACAAAAGAAACAGTGCGGGGTTCCCTTTGAAGGCCTTAGACTCTTTACTGTTTGCAAAAGCGACTTGGAAGTATAAACTTTGCTAGGATTTTTGGTGGATTTAAAAGGATTGGGAAAATACGAACTTTCGTCTGCTGATGTTATTGTGATTAGAGAGGAACACAGAGGACTGTACACAAAGATTTCTTGAACGAAAAGATTTAAAAATAGTGGAATTGCCATGGAATTTAGCAGGATTTAGGCCACCAATCATACAAGAGAGAAATTGTGGATTTGGATTTGAGGAGTCAGAGAGGCCAACAGAAGCGGTTCTTGCTAATGTTTCTTGAAGGATTCTGAAGCTGAGCCATACTTATTACATGATAATCATTGTTTTTCAGAAAGCTGAAAGCTGACGAACTTCTCAGAGAAGGATAAACCCTGGAGGAGGATTTGGCCATTGAAATAACGTTTCTGATCAGTGTAATTATTAGGAAACATAACAAAGTATCACGGTATTTTTCGTGAAAACGTAAGAGGCCTTAAACTCTTTCCGATTCAAGCTCCCTTACGTGAAGGATGAGTTAGCCTAGATAAGCCCAAGAAGCGCTTGGTCACGTCAAAAAGCTTTCTCCGTAACTCGTATATAAGAAGGCAGATTTTTGTATCATAGACAACGAAGAAGAGCTTTCAATTGCATGTTCTCTCTAAGGTTACATGTGATAAAGTGTAAGAGTACCATAGTACGGTCACTTTTGTGAGCTACAGGGAGCTCTTGACATTACTCGGCTGCTATGCCCTTGAAGATCATGTAACTCGTTTAATGAATACAGCTTTCACAGAAAGCCAAGTTAATTGCAGCCTGTAAGGTACAGTTTGCCCAAGGAACAAACACCTTCTATTGGAAGGGATGAAACTGTTTACATTTGAAGAATAAAGAGCCAGAATATTACACCAGCAAAGAAGCGAAGGCTGGCAGAGTCATCGGAACAGAAGAGAGCCCAGCTACAGGTTTTGTGTGTCGACGTTTCGACGCAGAAACATGGAGCAGAGATCTACCAGAGGTCAAAGAGGGGCAGTGTTAATGTCAGACGCGGCGAAAAGGAACCAAAGAATTCTTGGAGCGAAGAATTATTCGTTTTCGTATGCGGGTTATGACAGCTCCAGTTACTCGCCCACATCTGGATCAAGTTATAGGCCAAGATATGACAGAACTGATTATCAGAGCACAAGGACAACAACAAGAATCAACAGACCAAGAAGTTTTTACGATTACAGAGTGAAGAATTATGATTCTTCAGGATCAAACAGTGGGAAATCCAGTCAAGGGAATACAAAAGCATCAGAGAAGGAAAATTCGAAATCAGGGTCGAAGGACTCAGGGTCACTGGACTCGGAGGATAATTCTAAAAGGGGCTCGGTAGACAGCAACGGAACTAGCGAACAAAACTCTAATGGTAAGGAAGTAGATGATACTGAGTATAAAGATTGTAAAGAAAGACTGAAAGAAAAACAAGACGATTTAACCGCTGATTTTGACGATTTTGAGACTAAAATGAAGAAAATCAAAGAACGGATGAAAAATCTTTTGGATAAACATGAAGAGGTGCAAGGAAGGATGGAAAATGGAGCAAGAGACTCTGAGGAGGGCGAAGATCGTCAATGGGAATATTTTCAGCAACAAAACAAATTGTTAAAACTTGCAGTTTCAAAGTTATGGCAAAAAGAAGGATTTGATCCCTCGAGATTACTAAATCCAGATGAGTTTGATTTTAAATCTAATGGGTATTGCTTAGAGAAAGGTGATATTTGATATGTTATAATTTCTTACCTTTTAGGTAGATTTTACACTTTTTATTTTCCACTGTACCAGTACAGTTTTGATCCGCTTCAAAATAATTACGTTTCAAGAACGTTTACACTGCTCCGGAACAAATTTCTCTAAAGATCGGAGGAACAAGTGTGTTCTTAGCCTGTGCATAGACCCATCTGTGCACAGGCTAGTGTGTTCCTGCTTAGCAGGAGCAATTTGAATGTAGACTTGTGCCTTTTCGTCCCTTGGTTCCCTGCATTCTTTGATATGATGATATCACTTGGTCAACAGGGACCAAGTGATATCAGCAAATTGAAGAACGCAGTGAAGCAAAGGACGAAAAGAAATAAGTCTAATGTAAATGGGGGGCTGATCTCATGCACTCATGCCAGGGATTCATTGTTATATCGGTACTTTGTAAACGGGGTCTTATACTTTGTTGAATATTACATTTTCAAAGTGGGCCAATTTTTTCAAAATGGCCTAAACAAGCAGGAGTTCTCGCACACTCAACAAAGGCTCTCCAAAATCTGGTTTAAAGAGCTTGAACATTGAAAAGCAAACTTTTAGTTGCCATTTTTTAGTACACAGAATGGTGCTGTCTTGACCTACAAATCGCAAGATGCATACTTTTCAAACAGTAATCTTCCTCCGTAGAAACAAAATAGGATCGATCGAAGCTGCGAGTAGTCCAGGCTTCGCATTTCGTCAACAGTTGTTTGTATGCAACAGCGAATGCCTCCTGATTGGTTGAAAGCTTAATTCTAGTGATTTGATTGGCGAATACGGAACCACTCTATGCGGCCTAATGTGGGCCCACTTTTAAAGGGTAATATTATGAGTCCCAGTTGATCAAGTGACATCAGCAAATTGAAGAACGCAGTGAAGCAAAGGACGAAAAGAAATAAGTCTAATGTAAATGGGGGGCTGATCTCATGCACTCATGCCAGGGATTCATTGTTATATCGGTACTTTGTAAACGGGGTCTTATACTTTGTTGACATTGCACCAGCACAATTCTGGATCCGTGATAAAATTGTCCTTGCTTTGACTCCCAAGTGGGCACAAACGAGCACAAACACACAGCACCCCTGGGCTTAGACTGTTCCCAAGCAAAAATGAAACAACTTTCTACCTTTACGGTTCCATTATTGTGCCGATGCATGTAAAACCCCAATCTGTGACATAAGACTAACTTTTTGCTTTGACTCGAGGCTCCGAGGGGCAAATCACTCCGAAAACAGCGTACGAGGTTTTTGGGAGTCTCTCAGATTTTTCGAAGATGCTTTAGATTTTCTCAGGTACTTTCAAAGTATTTTGAAACTTTTCAGGGACTTTCAAAGATCTTGTGAGATTGTCTCAGGGACTTCCAAAGATTTTTTAGATTTCTTGAAACTTTTCTGAATTTTAGACTTTCGAGATTTTCAAAACTTTTGAGTCAAAGATTTTTGAAAGCTTTTGGAAGAGTTTTGAGAGAATTCTCGAGAGATTCTTTTGAGAATTCGCACTATTTTGGTGTAAAGAGCTGGAATTTTCAAGAGTTTTAAAGATTCTCAGGTGTTCTTCGAGATTTCTAAGATTTTTGGAAGATATTTGGGATTTTCAAGATTTTGGCATTTCTAAAGGTGTTATGCAAAAAATTTTCATTTCATTTAATTCTACTTTAGTATAATTCTACTTCTAATTTTACTTTTTATCCATGGTAATCCACTCAGTTGATACACTGTTTTACAGGGAGCCATGCTAAAACAAAACCTAGTAATAACTAAAATATATAACATAACCCTATTTACAATAATCTAAGACAAAAAAGGAAAGGAAAATGAGATGAGTCATAGTTTGGCTTTATAATTTCTTCGAAAAGAGCAGAATGATGAGGACGCTTTGACAACACTATCTAGGTCACTCCAGACCCTAGTTCCTCTGTAAGCAAACGATCTCTGACCAGTTGAAGTTCTCAATATGGTAATCTAAGGTCAGTTTTAGAGTTCCTCAGCTGACGGTTAGTAGCTTCAGATACCTTTTGAAGTATGTTTCTCAAGTAATCTGGGACGACAAGTACATTAAAAGATCTATAGACCATCTTGCTCGTTTCGAATTCGATCTATCAATAGCCTGATCTTTCAAACACTATTTCAATCGACGCCAAAGTTGTACCAGTCCAGTAAGCATGGCTTTAGTTTTGGCAGCCTGGAATTCAGGAGGCTATCCATTTGTAGGATTTGAAAAGTTGAAGTGACCTGACCTAGTAAAGTGGACCAGGTTCCCGGCAGATGACAGCAGAGTTCCCGGAAAAGCGGGCTGGCCCGTTTGCAATATGACCGCAGGAAACATTCTGTTCCGGCACTGGTTCACCAAATATGATCATCCTCCCAGATGCTATGTTTTTTTTTTTTTTCTACATCAGTCTAAAATTTTACAATGACAGAACATAGTTACAAGACGATGCCACAAGGAGAATGAGAATACATTGCAACCCTGTGGCATTAACAATTAACATAAAACATTTACAAGAATAATGAACGAACAGTACATTACAGCATAAACTACAAACTACGAAAAGAAATAAAATGATACAAAGGTGGGAGGAGGAGAGGAAATTTCATTGAAATGATTTACGAGAATCTTTTTGATGATTCGATGAACTCTAGTGTTGCTTTAATGATCGCTTTATTTGATTCAATAGGTAACCTTTCATCACCATACAAGATTATCGAAACCAATTCCTCATTGGAAAGGTTCAACAAACCGTATGACAGCAAAATTGCTTGTACGCGGCTGAGGAGACTATTTCTCTGCAGATGGTGAGAGTGGCAATGCAGCAAGAAATGTTCCGTGTCCTCAACGCCATCGTTTATAGGACACATCGGGTTTAATGTGTCATTGAAATTGTGCCTGAACTTGTGAAAATTAAGTGCACTTAACCCAACTCGAAGCTGTGTGAGATGCTATGTTTTGTGAATATCGAGACTTATTTGCCTCATCGATTGGCCTACTTCATCGAGTATGACAACATCTCTTTTGAGTTCCAGATGATTCTTCGATCGTAACTCTAATTAGCGATATCTGAGCAATCAACTGATTGATTTTGCAAAACAATGTATCAAAATTTAAGTTAGGAAGTTTTCTTCCTGAAACTAGTATGTAAAGTATGTAACTACGTAATAGAATTGATGCCCCTCCCTACTAACGCTGCAAATATAGAAACCTTGTTTTGAAACACTCGGAAGCGTCAGAAAATAATGTTCACTAGAAACTTGCGCTTTTTTATAACAAATAAAACGTTAAAATACAAAAAACCAAACAACTAAATTCTATCTACTGTTGAGATGGAGGCGAAAAACATAACTTTATCAAGTCGCCTCCAAACTCAACAGTTTAAACCAACAGCTAAATTACAAGAAAATCATAAATTACACTACTTAAAGAACGGTACTTAAACGAAACAATACTATACATACAAGATAAAGATTTATTTGCATAATGGTAGTCCAAGACCATGTTTTGGGGCTACTCCGCTCCCCACCCCAACGAGCGCAGAGAACCGGCCCCTATCCTCCCCAAGCAACCACCATGGGCTTTTCAACCCAAGTCACAAAGAGATACCTTTTAATACCTTTAAACTTCTTGTGGGTATATTTGTATTAAATTTATAGATTTGTTTAACATCTAATAGGTTAATTCAGATTTTAGATTACTTGGGATATCATATTTTGGTAGGTATTAGAGTTTGCTGATGGAGAAACTGTTTGAATCGTTGACTATTCTTTCAGAATATCTTTCATGGTTGTCTGTGATCTTTCGAGTAAGTCATGGCCGTAATAACATTTTGACCTCGGTGTATCTTAGCAGATTGAAGCTGTCGTTTAGTTCTAAAATAGGTGAAGCAAACAGAATTTCTAAACAGAAGTTCATGGAATTTAATTTCTTTTCAGACATTGAAGCATTCTTGCACCTACGTTGTCCACTGTTAAAGATTTTTTGGTGTGTTCCAACTGCGAACAAACTGCGTTAAGCCAAGGAAACTTTTGCCAATTTTTTTACAAAGCTTTCAGGTCTTTAAAGGTCAAAATTAAGATGAAAGATAAACAGTTTCACCATATCGTCACAGGATTTAACGATTTCAATTAGTCTTGGGTAGTAACTGTAACTCCTTATGATAAGGTCGGTCAAGAAGATGCTTAGTTCAGATTGGAGCTTCGGGAACAAGCTGTTGCCTTCATAAGCGTCCTAAACTATCCAAGACTTGCAAAATTTGATTCAATCATGCTTGCAAAGCTAGCATAAACACTGGATGCAAGAGATTTAAGTTTCATTTGCTTATAAACAGGAAAAATTAGCTACAAATTGACAACAAAGTTTTCAAAGTTAAAAATTTCAGATTCATTATCCTCACTGCGGTTTAGCTTAAAGGATTTTGATTTCAGGAGACCGCAATCTTGTCGACTTCAATAAAAGATATTTCGTTGATGGTAATCTATACGTGCTTCAAGGCGATCATGGCGATCAGATCATGAAATACTTTTCAGTGAGCCAGCTTCAATGGGCCAGGAGGGTACTCCCTAACTTTCAACCACTACCATACCATACCACCATTTCTTTGCCACCATACCACCATACCACCATTTTTTTACCACCATACCACCATACCACCATTCCATACCACCATTTCTTTGCCAACCCCTAAATATTAAGCCTAATGTTTTGGGGACGCCAAATACTGAGTCTAATAGTTTTGAAATCGGTACCAAAATCAACGATTCTTCCTTTTTTCAGATTTGTGGACCCGAAATACTAAATCTTTGTCCATGTTATAATTCACAGACCCCAAATATTGATTTAACCTAAAATTTCGGACCCCAAATATTGGCATAGATCCCCCTCCCCCACCCCGTATGGAAATTTATGGAGTAACCCCCTGGGTTTAGCGGGTGAATTATTGACGGTGGTTCTCTGTTTGGGAAGTATTGTATTATAGAATTATTCACTTTTCCACACATCATTTACCCAATGCCCACAGGTTACCCATCCATTAAGAAAAGGGAAAGCATTGATGTGGGGGTCTAGCAGTTTTTGGTATCCGCAACCCTCTTATCAAATTCATTGTCTCAAGTGGTGGGGCTTTTCCTATGCTTTAAGCCCCATCGAATCTACCTAAGATGGATGGCTGCGTCCTGTGGCTTGATGCTGCCTTCATTCGGTGTGGCGGGCCTGCTTGTTGTGGCGTGGTTGTCTATCCGTGTGTTGGGTATCCTGCTTGCTTGGCCCTCTTGCACTTGTGTCAAAGATTTCTTTGATTGGTTTAGGGTCTTCTTTTACAATACTCGAATTGGTCCTTTCAAGAGCCTTCTGATGGGACTGCAACTTTTCATCCTCCAAATATGAAATAAAATTTCTTTTCCTTGGTGCTTCCATATCGAACTTAGTGTATTTATTTAGTTTTAGTTCTTCTTCAAATTTGATTAGTTTCTTTTTATATATTATATACAATTAGAAGCTATTTATTTCATTCGAAATAAAGTAAGCCGACAACAACAACAACAGCAACCCTGTCCGCCTGACTGCTCTGGCGGCAAATTCAAAGGATTTCGTCACTGTGCCACTACACCTTTTTGCGCCCAAAATAAGAAGAGATCTTCAAAGTTTTGCAATCCAATCCCATTGTTCCAGGTTTTTGACAGTCTCTCAAGGATCCAGTCGAGGAAGGTAAATTTGCATGAAAACCTCGGCGAAAATAGTGCCTTTTTGGCTTTGATACTGTGAAAATCAGATAGCGACAAATCCAAATTTCTTTGACTAACAAGTCAAAACAAGTCAGATTTCTCTCCCACATTCCAAAAGTATCGGCAAGGTTTTAAATCGACGCCAAATCGAAAATAAACTTCCATAGACCAAACTGTTTGATTTTAACGTGGGATAAAGCTGAGAATGACAAAAGGCCTTCAAGAGTTTATTCTGGAGCTCAATACGAATAAAAGAAAGTATCTAACAAAAAACCATGAATTTAACCCAATTATTTTAGCAAGTCGAGAATAAAAGGAATGAACAATTATTTATAAAGACAAAATCCATACAGAACATAATGAAATTCCTCAGGTGACATTTGGAATTGTTGATCGCGAACTCAGGAGATAAAAATCACACGAATCTGACGTATTTGACACCTCCATGATTCTCTAAAGGGACTGCAACTAAAGCCAAGAACTACCTGTGGTTGTTGGTGGAAGAACTGGCCTAAAGTGAGAGAATATTTCTGTGAACTTCAGCACAGATTTGTTTTCTGTTCTCTAATTCACAGCACGAATTCGGGTCGTGGCAAAGCACGCGTTTTCCAGATCAGGGATTTTGTAATAGGATCATCCAAGGCTGAACGAGAACGAAACAAACAATTCTCAAAAACCGGATTATTTGGGTGAGGTGCGCAGTTATATCGATCTGTTAAATTGTGGGTAGTTTGTTTAGAGAGATCTCCGGTCTTACAGACTTAGTTTTGCAAGGAATTTGACCAACGGAGGGAGCTGTTTTTGCTTGGAGCAGTGCTGCAGAAGATCCGACGAGGTTTCAAAAAGGCTTTCAAAGACAACGTTTTTTCGTCGATAAAGTTTCCGAAAGTTTGTTTGAAAAGGTTTTCATGTTTAAAACATTTTCCAACATTTTCGTTTCTTACCTTTAACGTTCTTCCTTTGGAAAACAGTACAGGAGAAGATTTGAAAGGGATTCGAGCAAGGCTTTACAGACAAGACTTTCGCCGATAAAAGTTTGTTTTAAATAGTTTGCATGTTTAAGAAATTTTTTAATCTTTTCATTTACCGTTCATCAAATCTAAATTCTTTAGAGAGATTTCCACTGTTTGCAGATGTTATTCTTGAGGAATTTCGACAACTGAGAGGAGCTGTTATTTCTTGGAGAGCAGCAAAGAAGAAAATTTGCAATGAATCATTCTAATGTTACTGAAGTACACAGTCTCTGTCAATAAATTCTTTCTGACAAAGTTTGCAAGTTTAGGACTGATAGTTATAGCATCATTTTCTTTGTCATTGGTTTCTAGGCTTTCTGATACATATCGTTCGGAGAAGTTGACAGTTTTGAAGGCGTTGTTTTTGAGGAATCTATGCAAGTGAAAAAGCTGCATTTGTTTGAAGAACAACCCTGAAAGACATATCTGAAGGCTCCAGACACGATTTTCGTCGATAGTTGTGCTGTCAGGTTTGCAAGTTTGAATAATTCTTCATTCCTTTTTGTGGAGGGACGTAGGAAGCATCACAAACTTGGAGGGCGCAATGCTTCGAAGTCGAGGGCACTTTTTCCTTCAGAGAAAAGGGGCATTGTCTAAAAATAAAAAGGGTACTTGCTTGTTTATTGCAAAATCTTGGGGGCGCGTGCCCCTAGTACCCCCCGGTTCTTACGTCTATGTTTTTGTGCTTTTCTCGCAATTATGTGATTGCCAGCCGATGTGATTAATGTTTAGAGGGCTTCTAGTTCTAGTAACGTTGAGAAGCTCTCATTCCTGGACGAACTGAGAAAGTACACGTTTTCTTTTCATAAGAAACTAGTTTATAAGAAACTAGTACTAAGTTGGCCAAAATTTTAAGAAACACTAGTACTATGTCTGAGAAGTACTAAGAAACTTTTCAAAGTTAAAAGCATAAATATTATAGCAAATAGATCGTTGAACCCTTATTCTTGAGCAATATTATCTAACCATTTGTGTTTTCAACATAACAGAACACTGTTTACTCCTTTAATGTTTTAAATGTCAAGAAACATATCTGCCACAGTGTTAGCGACCACATTATTGCTAATTCTGCATTCAAAAGATAAGAAGCCAATTAAGAAACTTTTAGTACTAAAATGGACAAAATTTTATGCGAAATTAAGAAACGTCTAGTACTACGCGTTTTTTTTATAAGAAACTAGGATCAGGCCATAGTACTAAAAGTTTCTTAATTTCACATGAAATTTTGTCAATTTTAGTACGAAAAGTTTCTTAATTGGTTTCTTATTTTTTGAATGCGGAATTATCAATGTGGTCGCTAACACTGCGGCAAATATGATTCTTGACATTTAAAACATCATGAAGGAATAAACAGTGTTCTGTTATGTCGAAAACACAAATGTTTAGATAATATTGCTCAAGAATAAAGGTTCAACAATCTATTTGCTATAATATCCATGCTTTTAACTTCTTAGTATTTCTCAGACATAGTACTAAAGTTTCTTAAAATTTTGGCCATCTTAGTACCAGTTTCTTATAAACCAGTTTCTTATAAAAAAAGAAGCGTGTATGGCCTGATCCTAGTTTCTTATATAAAAAAACGTGTAGCAGAAGACTGTCAAAATCCCTTTTCACTTCGTTTACTATTTGCATTCAAATTTTTGCTTATTAAACTTGTTAGACATTGTTAAATGTTTGTAATACAATACCTTGCACTGGTAAAACTAAAAAATAGACCAGCTGCCAACATTTTGTAGATCAACTAGGACTAGCTACATCACCGTCTAAATAACGAAAAAACAAAATTTGAAATCTTCAGTGCTGCAGAAACTCTTAAGTTTTTTTTTGGTGAAATAGAACGGTTATGCAGAGTGTTCGCTGCTGCTTCTTGATGCAGAATTCTGGATCGGACATTTTTGGGGATGTTAAAGAGGGTGAGAAAGCCAATGCAAGTTTTTAAAGGAGGGCTTTTTTCATAAAGAACAGGTATTTTTAGCCTACGTGTAGACCTCCTAGGCTAGGTATTTTTTTGTGTAAGAATTGCTTTCCGTGGTTACATTACCAAATGCAGAGTGAGAAGATACAGACGAATCCAGGTGTAAAATTAGGCGGTAGTGTTGCGATTTCTTTATTCAATCTTTTGGAGGAAAGACTTTATAACTATCCCACTTTGCGACCACTAACTGCCTCGATCTCCGCCCCCTTTCGTTTGTAGAATTATAAACCCTACCCTTTTTCATAAGGTTCAAGAAGTCAGATTCATCATGCAAGCAAAAGATGAGCTCGAAGTCCCAAGTGACAATTCAATTGGTTATTATTCAGCCAATGGGCAACTGAGTCGAGGCAGCTCAATTCACAATCTTTCCAGCACAACCATGTTTGTTCCTGACCCAGCTTCGATGCTTATGCAAAAGAGAATTGATGATCTATCACGTGGTTTCAAACAGCTGGATCGAATCACCGACGAGATTGATTATGATATCGAGACTTTTGAAGGTATGAAACCGAGACTTCAGTTTTATTTCATCACATATATACACTTTACCCTTCTTTCGCTTTCTGTCTCTATTTTGAAATCGATGAAAAGTTATCTAGCCTAATATACACAAATATTCAGTAACCTGTGACCCCCCTACCCTAAGAAATGACTCTAAGTTGACTCGTTACATAAGTACCGAAAACAGTCACTCATCAACGTTTGTTGTTGTTGTTGTTGTTGTTGCTGTTGCTGTTGCTGTTATTGCTGTTGTTGTTGTTGTTGTTGCTGTTGTTGTTGTAAGAATTAGTCTGGTGAGCGAGGCTAGAGAGTGTTGAAAGAGTTTATGCTCGTAGTTTGCAGGGTTCTCTGTTGTGCAACATTTGACAACTGCAGTGAAAGAATTCCCACGTTTGCATGGATCTACGCAAAAATCTGATACTTTTAACGTACGCCCAAGTTCTTACACAATCTTTTTTGGGCTTTTTTTGTTAGATTACTCAAGTAGCGGCTGTCACAATGGAGCTAATACCTGCCCCAGCTAACATGCTTTCTGACAGGCAATTCCTTACATGAACTTCACAGAGGATTAGTATCCCTCCTGTCGTAAGAAGAGTTTTGGATATTTGTTATGATATTGAAGTCTTTTCCAAGAACTGCATCGCACCCATCTATCTTCGATGTGCTGGTTCCTCGTTGGCTCTAATTTGCAACAGAAAGCAACGTCTGCAGGCAGGCTAGGTTTTCTGAAAATGATCCATTTTTGCCACCATATTATTGCTTTGAAGAATTCGTTACTACAGAGCAATTTTTTGTATCAATCTTATGTAATCAAGTGTATTTAGTTTCTCGTTGGCTTTTTAATTATTTTTTTAGAATCCTAACAAAGCTACATCTTGTCATAGGTGTTACCAAAAAACTTCGGAACGGTTTTGATAATATCAGTGTGGATATCCAAGCCTTGAGAGATGAAATGATGGACCTGTTTGATAGCTTGGACGCTGTGGAGGACGGCATGAAATCGAGGTTGAAAGGCATAATACCAAAAGATTCAGGCTCTTATGTCAAGAAGAGTTTTATGGGATCGAGGCAAATGCTATATGGTGCATCGCAGACAGATCTCAGAGGATCTTCATATTCACTTGCGACCGACAGTAAAAGGTAAGCTTTTGAAATGCAACGTATGCCTCAAATCTGTGGAAAAAAATTTGCACAAACAAAAACATTTCCCATAATATTTAGAAAGAAGAGTCAGTTAATTGGCTATGATTTCACATATTTCTCAATAATGTTACCTAGCATAAAAGGGGTATCTGAAATATGACTGAAAATTATAAAAAAAACAGTAAATGTAAGATTTGACCTGAAGTTCTACGCTCGGGCTGGGTTGGAGATACCCTGGGCACAAGACTCTCTAAAAGAAACTTCACCTTACTCGCTTGGGTGTAGAGTGCCCTTGCGTTCCCCTTCGACCCCCTTGCCCTATCATCGATATCTCAATTTTCTTTTAGAGAGAGTCTGGTACCCAGGGTAGGTTGGAGAAAGAGAGAAACTCTTTTGTTACGAAGCTGATAGGTCAAAGGACAGTTTTTCAGAGGCATATTGGGCAATTTATTTCCTTATTTCATCGTTTGAATTTGAAGTCAATACTTTTTTAGAGTTCAATTTTTAATTGTCCGCATGACTCCTGTGGCCCTATGGAAGCCATTTACCTGAATTGTGTCCGCCATTTACCAGAAATATATTGCTCTCGGCAAATCCTTTTCTAAATGTCAAAATGGTCTATTGCTGAAAGAGCCGTCATCAAATTTGTACTTAGTCTCGAAACAACCTAATTTTCCTTTTTCGCGTGTAGCACAAACAACTTTCGTGAAACCCACAACACAACGAATCATTGTGTTACCGTTTGAAATACTTACATTGAAAATATCGGTCGCGGTGGCAGTAAGAAAACCATACGTTCTATAATATTTTCCATCAAGAATTCAATTCCATGGAATGAATGCTAAATACAAAAGTTAAACGTTCAAATACGAGCTTATGAAATTAAGGATTCATCACATTGATCATAAGATCTTCAGCTCCAAAGAAAGACATTTTAGAAATGCGATTTACGTCTGGTAGAATCACCGCAATGGGTTCCGTTTCATAAAGCATTCATTTATTGGGGAAGGCCAAGAAGCTGTTCGTTCCAAGCGTTAAAATTAAAGCAGTAGGCAGCAGACTACGTAATTAAAGTGATCTGGAGGAGCAAAGCACAAATAACACGTAGCTACCGGAGTGTGCGTCAGATATATCGCAGTTTCCATCCTGTCCTAGCCCATGCCTCTATGATCGACTGATTATCTCATAAAGCCATGGGTGATAGGACACCCAGTGTGTAGCAGCTTGTAGTTTATAGTTGTAGCGAGCCACCCTATTTTATTGTTTTCTTTTTCAAAAACTAGTTTTTCTCGTTGGAGCTTTACCATAAGGTGGTTCTGCACTAAGGTGGCTTACTAATGAAATTTCAAAATTACAAAGCAGTGAGAGGTAGCTGAATACCAAGTAAAAAGAAGTGTACCCTGGGCTACCCTGGGTACCAGAATCTCTCTAAGGGAAACCCTGGGTACTACAGCCTAAAAAACCAGGGTAAAAGAAGTTCAAAAGAAGTATAAAACAACAAGATAATGTGGCTTGCTACTGCTGTAAATTCCATGCTACATACTGGGTATCATATCGCTCATGATAAAGCATAATCATTTCTCTCCTAGGTACAGCATCCCTTCAACACCATCAATCACAAAAGCCAAAAGTCCAATAAGAACCCCAGATTACACACCATCATACAGCCCTGCCTCTAGCGCTCCTCTGAGTCCTGCAAGAAGTACGGAGAACATCACTGCTGCTAGAGATGATTTTAATGAGGAAGACCGCTCCCAAGCCCGGCTAAACGAAGATCACTACGAAGATGAGATTAATAATAACGAATTCGACAAGAAGAAGCGATATACGCACGAGGGAGATGCAGAAGAAGATCGTTACGACGATAAACGAAACAAGGATGAGCGGAACGAAGATGTTGGTTACGATGATCAAGGCACCACGGAGGACAAACAAAACTCGGCCAAAAGCAGCAGGAAAGAGCAGGCGAATGAAGAAGACAGCATTGAGAATGGGCAATATGAAGAGAAGCCTCGTAAGACTGAACTCAATGAGAAGGAACACTACGACGATGAGCTTTCCGAGCACGACTATTACGACGACAAAAGATCCAACGAGAAACGAGCCAAGACCGAGAAGGTAAAATGCTATGAGGATGAAGACAGCTTTGAGGACGAGTACTACGAGGAGAAGCCTAAAAAGACCGAAAGCAGTAAGAACAAGCGTTACGATGATGATCTCTCTGAGGATGAACAACTCGACGAAAAAGCACCAAAAGCGGAGAGGGGCGACGGGAAACGCTCTGATAACAAAGATCGCTATGAGGATGACGTTTATGAAGACGAACGATATGAGGATAAACCGTCGAGGGCCGATAGTGGCAAGTCGAAACGTTACGATGACGAGTACGACAGTTATGATGATGAACGTTATGAGGATAGACCGTCGAAAACCAAGAGCAGCAATGAAGGGAAACGTTACGACGATGAGTACGATAGCTACGAGGACGAGAGAGTACAGGACAAGCCGTCCAGGCGCGAAAAAGAGAAGGAGAGGCGCTATGAAGACGAGTACGGCAGTTACGAGGATGAAAAGTACGATGATAAGCCATCGAAAACAAAGAGTAACGATAAAGGAAAATGCTACGATGACGAATACGACAGTTGCGAGGACGAAAGGTACGATGATAAACCATCGAAAGCTAAGAGTAACAAAAAGGGACGACGCTACGATGACGAATACGACAGTTACGAGGACGAAAAGTATGATAATAAGCCATCAAAGGCCAAGAGCAGCAGAGCGAAGCGTTGCGATGACGAGTACGATAGCTACGAAGATGAACGTTACGACAATAAATCATCGAAAGCCCAGAATAACATTAAGGGGAAGCGTTACGATGATGAATACGACAGTTACGAGGACGAAAAGCATGATGTTAAGCCAGCGAAAGCCCAGAACAGCAAAGCGAAACGTTGGGATGATGAGTATGACAGTTACGAGGATGAACGTTACGATGATAAGCCATCGAAAGCCAAGAGCAGCAGCAAGGCGAAGAGTTATGATGATGAGTACGACAGCTATGAAGATGACCGTTACGATGACAAACCGTTGAAGAAGGGCAAAACCAGCAAAGGAAGTCGCTATGATGACGAAGACAGTTACGATGATGAGGCTCGGTATGAAGATGAGAATTACGAAAAGAGTCGTCGCAAAAGGAAAGCTGTTAGAGCAGAGGAAAGCTTTGATGATGATTACAGTGATGAAGGGGGCAAATAGAACTTTATCTTAGTTATGAACAGGTAGTTACGAACAAGTAGAACAGCCAAGCTAACTTAACCTAAATTTAGTGTAGTCTGATTCTTCTAAACCTCCTTGTGCCTTTGTGAGCAATCATAGTAATCATTGGAAAAAAGGTAGCTTTCATTTAGGCCACGCCACGTTCACACTAATCCGTTTTCATTTAGATGCGTTTTTACTCTTAAAAACGAAGCTATTTTTCCTCCCCGTTCACACTGCTCCGTTTTCAGAAAAAAACTGATATCTTTCAACAAGTGTTCACACTTGTTCTCAAAAGCCTACCTGATTATCTTTTTTAGGAAGCAAGACTAGCAAGGCTTGTTGGTGTTAGCGTATTCAAATTCCTCCGTGTTTGGTGTTCACATTACAGATACGAGTTCCTCTTCAGCTCCGTTTTCATTTAACTTCGTTTTTGTCAGCGTATTCTATTAGCTCCGTTTTTGGGATGGATTAATGTGAACGCAATGCCAAAACCGGAGCTAAACATATCCGTATTCATGCAAAAACGGAGTTTGCAGGCCTATAAACCATATTCTTTAAAACTTTTAAAGTTGCATTTGCTATGGTTCTAATTTTACATATGAATGCGTGATATTTTATATCCGGAACGCCGGAGTGATGGTAGGGCAAGGGGGTCGAAGGGGAACGCAAGGGCACTCTAGACCGATGAGGAGGGAAGCGAACCAAAAATTGGGTGGATCGGGGGTCCTCCCTCGGAAATTTTTTCGTCCACACGCATTAGATTCGCTTAAATGACATGAAAATTTTTCTTACCGATGTAAATGATGTTGTCTTGTGCATATGAAAGTTGCGATGATTATTCAACTTAAGGGTTAACTTCATGGTTTTTATAATATCGCATTGAACGTTCTTAAAGAAATACATTGTTCCATTAAAAGGGCACTCTTGCCCCTCTTAGAAAAGGGCACGAGAGGCGCTTGCTCCCCCACGCCCCCTCTCCGGTATTCCTGTTTTACAGGATCAGATAGTTTTGATGAAACGGCCTTTTGTGTTATTTCTTTTGCAATATTTGACAATAGCTATGATTAATATCTTTGATATATCTTATCCAGCTTGTGAGTTGAATGTTGTTTTCTTTTGTTTCCAATTCTTTATCTCTTTTCGAAAATGAGTTAGGTTCAGCTCAAGATGCAAATAGGCAGAATGCCACCTTGAGTTAATCGGAAGAATCAGCAAAAGAAGACTGGTAACTTTTTTAGCTGATGCTTACTAAATGATAGCACTGCAGGGGCACGCAATAAACATAATGAAAAAGACAAACAGACATCTATTTAAATGGTAAAAAGCTGACTCCAGATTATGACATTCCTTGGCTTTCGTGTCCTGATCTCAAGATTCCGATTTTATTGCCTCGTTTTCAAGATTTGATCAAGTCGGCCATCTTGATTTTTGAAAGCACAAAACCTTTTTTGGTTGTGACTTTGAACTGGTCGCTCTGGCTTTCAAGGTATTTTATCCATGTTTGAAAGAATCATTTCAAGACTTAAAGATATCAAGAAGACAGAAGGATTCTAAGAAGACAGAAGAATGCAAGCAGCGAAATTTTAGGAGTGAAAATTGCATTCAGGCCTGCCTTGAAACTTTTAGGCCCATTTTTTGCTTTTCCGAAGAGGAACGCTTTTATATGATATACCGTTGCACGACTTTTCCTCAATGCTGTAGAGCAGAATTTTTAGGAGAACGGGATCCCAAAGGTCAAAACACGCCAGAAAGTCCGAGGAAGATTTCCGTTTGAAATCAAAGATTCAGAGAAGCAGATTGAATCAAATTGGAAGGAAGAGAGACAACATAACATTGCTTATTTGAAGCAGGGAATTTCTTGGAACAAACAAGACTGCACACTACGCAATTTAGCTGTGAACACAGAAAGCAATAATCATGGAGCCAGTACGTATGGCAAGTGACTTCAAACTTCCTCGCATTGGGAGAAGACCAATTCAATCGACTGCAGGAGCTGTGTCAGTCAGGGGTGACAAAGGTATTACCCAGTAACTCTTGGGCAATTTTTCTGCATGAAGATCTTAGCAATATTCTTAATGTTTGTAGCCTGGGTTGGAAAACATGCATGATTTGGCATATGAATTGTAGGAAATGAAACATATTTGCAGATATGTGGTGTGAGTAAATTTAAGAAGCTGTGAGATATGCAAAATGAACAAGAGATCTTTTACTCTTGCATGCAAGAACTTTTTATTGTAGCTGTGAGTAGCGAGTTTTCCAGTAAAATCTTCCAATGATCCCAAGCTGTACAATGCCATCATGATGGCAGGATTTCACTGCTGTTTTATCTGTTAAAGTAGGAATCAAGCAAAGCTCTCAGGTCTAGAATTGGGATGCAAAGGGAAGTTTGTTTGATTGCACATGCATTACCAGACTGGAAAGCTTGTACTGCGCGCGCAAGACATTGTGCCCGCAGGAAGGTATGTGGTTTTCAACCTGAGCCACGCAGTTGGCAATAAACAAAGGATCTATTATTTTAACCTATTGTTCTCAACCTTCTCAACCGTGAATTTTCCGCACAGTCTTACTTAGCTCATCTCAACTTGCCCACGCAAGATGCAAACTTTCCTGTCTGGTCTTGATAGACTGGCAAATGCTGCAATAAAGCAGCTCTACTTGGAAAGAGCAAACAATGTTTCAACATGGCATCAGTGGAAAAAACCAAGGGATGAGGGGTGCACGCACACATGATAAATTTGTCAAAGCAGGTTGGCTGAGATGATGGCATAAATGCTTGTGGATATGCTGAGCTACACATTGTAATTGCCTTAAGGCTGGAAGCAAACAATCCTAAACGTATCAAAAACTTCAACCGTATAAAAGATGTACAGATTCAGAAGTTCTAAGTTGTTCATTGCACAGGTTTCTGGTCTTAGATTGTTTGCATTGTAAATTGTAACTCTTAATGTTTCTCATCACATTTTTCCTTTATAGGAGAAATTCTGATTGAAAAAGTTGAAGTCAAAAGATATGTGGCTGGTCAAAGGTAAATATTATCACTTCATGTTACACAGAATGTTTCAGAACAAAATACTACTCACTTTCATTCAAGATTCTTCAGGAAATGATACAATTTGAATCAATTTGAGGCATATCATCTGAAAGTACTATCTATCTCCTTTCCAATGATATCCAGGTTGGGTGGCTTAATTGAATTTTTCAGTACTTAATCGATGTTTTCATAAGTATTGCCTCGTTTAGATGGCGGAAAGTAAATAGGGAATTGACATATAGATGATCATCCACCATCATGAGAGCATCTTTTATCATTATCTACAAATTCATTTCATGAGGATGAAATTGCCCTTTTCCACCCTCAAGGCATCAGCTCAAGTGCCTTTAGGCCTGCAACATTTTGAAACAAATATTTTTGTATAATTTTTGATGGGAAAAAGGGGTTGATTTTGCTTTTGCAGCATGCTGCATTTGAAAATGGCCATACTTAAAGGTGATCTGAAGCGAAAATTTTTATTGATTCAAATGAGCAGCACTGTCAAAAGATACAGACTCCTGTTTAAATTTCCTTGATATCTCACTTCGTTTTAAGTTATCCACTGATATCAAGGTTTCAGTTGATGATGTCATTTTGTTTGCAAATTGCTAGGATGAGTAACTGGAATATAGCTGTATCAAAGCTTTGAAAGGTTACAGTTGTCGGAGACATTTTAGTTGAGCTGAATGAATGAAATAGAAATTGTTTCATAGACTGACATGATGTTTAGAAAGGTATGCCAACTTAAGAAATGTTCTTGGAGTCAATTTCCTTCTGTAAATATAGTCAGCCTCATACATTTTCTTTACTTTTTGCAAACAAAATGATGTCATCAGCCAGTCATACAAAATAGTGGATAACTCGAAAATGAAACAAGGTATCACCAAATTATAAACAACATTCTTTATCATTCAAAACTGCTATCCATTTGCATCAGTAAGGCTTTTCGCTTCAGATCACCTTTAAGAAAGTATCAATATAATGATAAAGGATCCTATTAATGTTTATATTCAAGTGTCATCATTAGACAGAAGAGAGATTATACTTTCAGTGGGCATACATTACATCTACTCAAATTTGTTATTTTTTTAAAGATTTTGAAGTATTGTTGGGTTGCCTTTTTTCTGAAGCACCATGTATATAGCACCTGGAAGGTAATAATGGCTGTGTATGCATTAAAATGACAAGAATTTATAGGAGTTTCAAGAAATCTTCACATTTGGACGAAACTTCTTCAGTTGTATAAAACACTGTAAGAAATTTTACATGCAGAAATTCTTCAGAAACGAAAAATTTCTTGTGAATTCTTAAGAATTGGTTGGCAGGAATTAACTGTTAAGTTGTGCAAGGCCTGTACCAGAGAGAAGTTTTGCTAGTATTTGTCAACAATGAGCTGTTAGACATTGAATTATTTTTGGTAGGCAAAAGGAATTTTTATGAGGGGCTTTTTATGTTTGGTGCCATATGATACTTGGATTTTTCAATATACGGCAAGTTATGATATTTCTATGGCATTGTGTTCATTCTAGGCCAGATTATGCTCTTGTCTCAAGTGATGAAGAAAGTGACGATGACAATCAGGTGCAAGAAGAACCAGAGACACCTATGCAGGTAATTACGTTATTTGATACTATAATGCATTATCTTCTTTCCGAAATGAAATATTTTTAATGAGCTTTCTCCATTCCTGGGAAAAGAAACAGTTGTGCTTGATACATCCTTTGATTGCCAAGAATGTTCACAGAATTTTGATTGACCATTGGACTGATCATGATGAGTCCTAGTTGATTATGATAGCCATTCAAAATGAGACTACTATATCAAATGGAGACCGCTCATGCTGGGACTCACAATATTATGAGCAATTTTTTTTTGACTGACTTGGTTCCACTTTTAAACACCCATTCAAATGAGGCTGCTATGCACAGTTATGTACAAAGTATAGAACAAAATACAACCCCATAAGAATTAGTGCAAATTCAATTGATCAAAGTTAACCAATGGAAGCTTGAAGCTCAAAGCAGAGTTTCAAAGAACTTAGTCTGACAGAACAAAGTCTCACAAACAAGAATACCCTGAAAGCAGTTGGTGCCAATGTCAAGCCTTGTAAGTAGGTACTTTTTTGTTGCTTTCGCTAAGCATTAACTGATTTTCTATGAAGTTTTCAAGTCAATGTGTTTCATTTGACAAAAACATTTGTTTTCGTTAGTTTTTTTCCTCGGCCCTCATCGAAATGAGGCAGATATCCTCATTTCAAAATAATGGGGTTTATTATGAGTCATAGTTAGGATCGTCCAGCAGCCTTTCAATAGCTATAACTACAGCCATATAGTCAGTCTAATTGACCGTTGGTTCTAGAGTAATTTATAAATTTCTAGAAGGAGGAAGTGCAGAGCCAAATGCAATACTGTACAGTAGGTTGAGCACCGTTATGAAAACCTTTAATCAGATCTTAACAAAGCCTTTATTTCTTTGACAGATAAGAGCTGAAGATATTGAAGAGCAAGAACAAGAAGAGATGTAAGCTTATTGCTTAAGACCCCATTTACATGGGAGAGAGCTGAATTTATCCAGAACGAATTAATCATCTTTGGGATCGATCCCAAAATTTCATTGGTGTTGACATTAGATTGGAAACTTGTTGCCTTGACACAGAATCAATTCAAGCACCTTAGCACTGATGCCCAGACTCCGTAAAAAAACTTGAGCACATGTTAAGAGTTTGCCCCATTTTTGTCAAAGTGACCAGAAGGTGCCAATATGAAAATGCCCTGATTGCAATTCTTGGCTTGCCTCATTTTTCATCAGCTACAAATTCTTTAAACAGTGTGTGTAAAATTTTTTGCTTTTGTATTTGAATTCAGTGGCTTGAAAGGAGGGTATGGAATTTGCTGTAAATCTGCCTTGGACATGTTTTGATATCTTGATTTGTATAAACAAATGGCAGTATTATATTTGAGGCTGTGACCTCATCAAATTTTGAAGTCCTACATGAGAAGAGTGACAGATTTCTGCTCACCAACATATTGTATGCCTTAGTAGATATATTTTTCATGAATTTTGTGTAATTTTTTCTATGTTAATTTAGAATTTACAATTATTTCAATTCTTACTTGAATTTCAATTCTTACTTCAATTTTACATGAATTCTTTAACAAAAATTAACATCATCATTTTGAAAACAAAGTATCAAATAATTGTTGGACTTGCTCCATGTCTTCTTCCCTGATCCTTGAGAAGAAGGAGAAAAAAGGAAAACTGAGAAAACAAATGTTTTGCTCTTACGCCACTATATAAGTCTGTTTCGCTTGCATGAGCTATGGAGTGCCAAGTTAAGGTCCCAAGGTGAGGAAACAATCACATAAGTTGAATAATGCTGGTTGCATCATGTTTCATTTGATTACAAAGTATGGAGTAAGGACAGGAGTGAGTTGAAATTCAAAATTTTAAAGATTCATAGCATCAAGAGTACTCAGAGTTGAATTATTTGAATTCTAGCTAAAAGACAAATGACCAAAATATTTTTGTAATTTTTCCTGCCTTCTTACAAGCTCTGGAAATATAGGTAAATTCAACTTTACAAAAAATTCATGGTTGAAAAATGACTGAAGAAGGGCCTAAAAGATTGATCAAATCATAATGGATTGCTCATGCAGAGCAATAAAGACAAGCCATTTCTTGTGAGATGAAAGCTATTCAATGCACATTTATTGCCATGGGACTGAAGATTTTCAGTATTCACTTGAGCATTGAAGTGTTGTAACTCTTTAGAGAGGTGAAACACCAATTGCATATTTTTCTGCGGAAAGAGAGTCCTAACAATTTGATCAATGTTTTAGGCGCTTTTCCAGTCAATTGGCAACCATGAAATGTTTACAAAATTGAATTTACTGATACTTCTAGTGCTGGTGTGACAGGGAGAAAAATCATAAAAATATTCAATCTTTTGCCTTTTGACTGGAATTTGAATCATCCAAATCTGTGACTAACTCTCAGTGCTATGAATTTTCAAAAGTGAGGACTTTGTTCTGGCTCACCCAGTATACCTAACTTTTGAAAGATATAAAAGGTTTGAACATATGCTCTAATTTGAAAGAACAATTATACTTGGTGTCCACCATTACTAAATGCATACCAGGTTCTGTTATTGTCTGATGTGCGAAAATGTTAATGTAAATATGTTTTATCTTGTTTCAGCTTAAGAGGAGATCATGGACATCGCATTCATGAGCCAGAAGTTATTTTGATGGAAGAAGAAAATGATGAGGTAACTAATTGTATTTTGGATGAATAAATTTGTGGACTTGATGAAACTTCCTGTAAAGAATACAAGGCTAAACTTAGCTTAGGGCTGTGTTCACATTGCACAATCTTTTGTAAGCGCTTAAACGCTCATGCAGAAATCTGCCATACTGATCCTGTAGAGTGTTTAGACTGCAAAATATTTGCATGCGGAAAGAAGCTTGCTCATGCGAAAAAGTTTGTTGCTTAGCAAGCAGATTACTTACACACGCATGCAAGTGAGATGTATTATGAGCTTTTCATTGCAGAAGTAAAAAGCAACCTGCTATATGGGATCCAATGGACATATCGATTTGAATGGGAAAACCCAAATAAAAGCACATTTGCGCAAGCAAATGCATGCACGCAAAAAGAATCCTTTAATGTGAATGCAGCCTAGTACTAAACTTAGCCTAGTACAGGCAAATTTTTAGTCTTATAATTGTTTTAATGATCTTTTCATGACCTTGCCCTGACCTTTGAAGAAAATTTAGGAAGCGATCAGTAAAATTCCAAGTTGCAACCAATCTGAGACAAGGTTTCCACAATGCTAATATCAACCTTATGCTAGCCTAGGTCTGACTAATTATCATTAGCAAGACTTCTCAAGGCTAGAGCAAGCTTACAAGGCCATAACTACGAGACTTATATGTGACTATTACCTGGTCTTATATTTTTGTGCAGGTTGAAGAGTTATTTGCTTAATTTTGTTGTTCAACTGTTTTAGGCAAATGACAGTCATGTTAACATACAGTATAGAGCTTGCATACAGCTACATGGCTTCCCGCCTAAGAAGTCTTGTTTACAAAAATGTTCGTTCTTGCACTTGGCACAAGAATTTCTATCATAACATAAAGAGTTATTGTCACCTTCACGTGGACAAGGCCTCTACTGTAGTTCATATTCTCATTTTATTGTCTTTATGATCCTGTCAGAATTGTAACGGAAAGACAAAATAACGGAGAAGAGTTTTTCTGCTACTTTGCCAAGTTTCCTGTTTTCTTTTCACTATTGAAGATAAGTTTGATAAATAGCCATCTCACGGATTTTATTGCTTTGGAATAATCACACTTTCCAGTCGAGGGCTCATTGAAGTTCAGTAATCAATACCTATGTAGTGCCACTAACAAAGATCACCACTACATTATTGTCGCTTAAAATCCTGTGTTTCATTGTTGATAGTTGAGAAAGTTTCATTTTCTCATGTCAGGATTTCGGGCGCAGGAGGCGAGAAGTTCCCGAAGAAAGCAGGTATGTCAGTTGATAGCTTCTGCTCACTTGTCAATCAAGTAACAAGGAAATTAAGCCTTCGCAGTTTTTCGCTTTGCCATTTGAAATGAGGAAAGAAACATTGTACTATTGTTGTTGTTCGTGATGGAACAATGCAGCTGCATTGTTAAAGTTCTTGAAGAGCATGCATTGTTCTCCAATTCATAAACTTTGTCACTATTTCCGATTGGAAATTGGTGAAACTATTAACAACGAAAATGAAGGAATAGAAAGCCAAAAGCTCATGCAAAAAATGCGAAGCAAAATTGTTTGGAAGGAATCGTCTTTTTGCGTAGCAATGTCGCAGGTGATGAATTATATTTTTGTTTCATGTAAATCCTGTCGATTGAACACCATAAATTCCATGTAGTTTTCAACAGTAGCTTATATCTTTTCCTTTGACAGCGAGGATGAAGAGCTGGACGAGGAGGTATGTATAAGCAAAAATTTTCATCTCAGAGTCCTTTTATCTTTAAGTTAGTTGGCGGAGCTAAGAAGAGGTTATCTAGAAATAAGACAAAGAATCTCCTACGCACGCTATTGTTTCTCTAACTGAACGAATTCCACTCACGTGTTGACTTTGTCAAATACAAAAGAATACAATAGGCTAAATTTAGGCATCCTAATGCAGTTTTGAGTCAGCTATTGATTTCCGTCAATTATTTTTAGATAAATGATTTTTTCGCCATTAAGCCGGATCTCCACTAGGCGGAAAAATGTCGAGGCTGAAAAATTTCCGGCAATCTGATTGGCTGATTGAATTGTCGCCGCAGAAAAATGTCGGGCCGCGAATAGTAGGAATACGTTCTACTTTTCGCGGCTCGACATTTTTCCGCTTAGCGGAGATCCAGCTTTAGTATGTAACACATATAGAGCTGTAATCAGTTTCAGAATCAGGAAATGGACATTGAAAATTTCAGAGCTGCCTTTGCAGAGACTTTTGAAATTAGAGGAAATGAATTGTTTGTAAGTAGAAAAACGTCTGATGTCGGTAATCCAAGTTTTATTCATCTCAAAAGAACACTGTTGTAATTTCAAATGCACTTAATGAGAAGTTCAGTCAAAAATCGAAATTTCCAGTTTAGCTTGTTTTGAGGTTAAAATAATGTTATGAAAGCAAAACTAACATTTACCTGCGATTCTGTGCCATTATTTCGCCGCTTTTACCTCCAAATCTTGCTTTTTGACCGCCGCTATCTTGCCCGACAGAAAGACTGGAGCGAGTGTTGTTGTTTGACGTCATCACATGCAGAAAGCAATGGAAGCACACTGTGTTGGGTTCCAGGCCACTAAAAGAGTTCAGGCCGCTATAAGGGTAAATAAAGTAACCGTTTTATAGGCCTGGAACCCCAAAATAAACAAAGGCCAACCAAGAGATGACAAGTGCAATGATGTTAAAGTCCAAGTTGATTCAAGTCTCAGAAAATTTGTGGATAATGCACTTTTTTTGTGGATAATGCACTTTTAGAGCCCAAATTATGAGTAATGAAGCACTTTTCTTCCTTGAATCATCGACTTTCATTCGACGAATTATTGATTATCTGATTGTTTGTGATCAATCAATTGCAGGAAATACAGAACAGAAGAGAAGCGCTACGAAGGAGGGCCCAACAAAAGGCAAAACAAGAAAGGGTAAAATATTCATTTTAAACTCATCCCTTTACCAATAGCCTCAATATTTTCCTCGTAAAATATCTCTGTTCGTACTCTTGATACAACTGACAATGTCTTTTGATTTTAAGTTGTGTATACATGATTATACATCGCAGTTGTTACTGCACTGCATGCCCCATTGGTAATATGGTTTGAGTAAAACGATTGACATTTTGTCATTAATAGACTGGCTTTACTCTTTGTCTAGGCTCTCTTGAGAAAGTTGGTTAGTTCTTTCCGTTAGATTTCTATGTCATAGGAATGAAAGAATATTATTGTCAACGAACGAGGACAGGGAAGTGGAGCTTCAATTGAACTATTTATTTTCAATTCAGATAACAAATAAGTGGACAACTGTGTAGCAAGCGGACCTGCTTGATGTAAACCAACTTGCAGGCGCAAGGTATCTTCGGGCATCAGTGTCTGGCACGTCTACTGTACTCACAGTTTCTGGCACGTTTACCGTACTCACAGTTTCTGGGAAGTCTACAGTATTCAAAGTGCTTTGATTGCAAGCACTGTTCTCCAAGCCATTTCCTCGGAGGCAAATGATATTGTTAATGTGACTTGGAAGTAGTTAAATTCATCAGGCCAAACCAAGCTTTAAAATCGAGACTGCGTTCGAAACCTATTTAGCACGCCTGAACGTTAAGATGAATAAATAAACACAAGGGGAAACTGTCGATAAGACTTTGATCAATGAATTGATGCAATGATCTGTGAACTTAGTCTTTTTCATCAGCTTCTATAATCCTATAATCATCCAAAAGGTGCAAATTTTTCTTCGCTCACTCAGTATTTCCCAAAATTTTTATTTCTCTAGAAATCTCTATATGTAAATATCTGTACTCTTCAGTGCTCAGTACATAATCCGTCATCCCATGTTTTAATGATTAATATGTTTTTTCTGTGAGTTATTTTATGATATTTTTCCGATTTTTTTAAGTCCTCATTTCTTTGCAGGATATTCTTGATGTTGAAGAAGATATTGAAGATGAAGAAGAGGAGGAAGAAGTAAAAGAATTATCTTCTTTCATACTTTAATGCTAAATTTGAGATGTTGCACCTTTTATCTGTTAATTTGTGCACCTATTTTCTTTTCGCGCCCTTGATATCTTGCATACTTGCGCTTTACTACTAATGTCTACCTTCAATTATATGTCACTTGAGATTTGCAATAACACAAAATTACTCGTGCAAAACATTTTGATTTATTTTTTAGCGGACTTTTCACATGGTACCTAAAATTTGAGAAAAACTTTAAAGGAACTGAGTCCATGTGAATAGTTGAGCGTTAACGCTGTCCTGAATTTTGCTGACAAACCGCTGACAGCCCTTTGTTGTCACACAATAGTACCAAAGTTAGAAATGGAGACCAAAGACTTCTTAATCCTTGCGTTATCCTAAGGAATTTCTTTAGTTTAATTTCAATAGGGATTAAATGACAACTTTTGTTTCATGATTGAAAAGAAGTTGATATTGATCATGAGACCGCTATTTATATGGACTCAATGCCTTTAATTGTTCATTGCCAATCAGGTTATCGTTGATCACGAGGACAGTTTGGGTCTCAGAAGAAACGAGTGTTTATCTTGAAACTAATGGTTACGAAATTTTCGCAGCCTTGTGTCCGAGGAATGGACGAATATGAAACGTTGCCCAAAAATCAGATTTGTAAATTCACTTCCTTTGATTTTAATGCATTTATATATTGTATGTCACAGATGAGGAAATCACGTGAAAATGCTCGTGAGTTACTACCGGGTGAGTCAATAAAAACGCCCACCGTTTGAAAACATCCTGCTCCCTGAATATCAAAGTACTGATATTGAAAACTGCTTGTTTTATCCCTGATATGTCAAATTAGATTCAGTAATTTACCCGGCTTTTATCGGTCATTCCTTCCCGTCGAAATAGGAGATATTCTGCAGAAAGCCCCATTCGAAAACCTGCAAAAATGAGGGAAAACACCAAGCAAGATTTCCCTTTGTTCTCCTTTGTAGCAATAATGACTTTAGGATTGGAGGACCCCCCGCCCTCTAATTCTATGGGTATCTGAAATGATTTATGATTTTGGTCGGATTTAAATGATTCCAAACAATTTACACAATTGAGTTTTCATAAGATTAGATAGAAATCGTGCAAATATCAAGGAATAGCTTAGAATTATTGATTGACAGTGTTCAATAAGTAGATCTTATGCTGTTTTATTTTCAACAACAGATAAACCATTTCTCTTTTCTCCAAGTCGTCAGAATATGAAGAGTATTCCGACTCAGATGATGAAACTGGATTGCGTCTCAAACCTGTATTTGTTAGAAAGTAAGTAATATTTTCATCCCTGAATTTTAGACAGTCATCCCTAATCTTTGAAAATATCATGTTTTAGTGATTCAGTGTGTCTGATCTTTTATCTATTTCATGGATCAGTTCGCCTGTAAAGGGACAGGCTGCTATGAACTTCAAAATTTAGAATTATTTCCGTTCCAAGTTTTTTTTGGGTCTAAAAGTGAGCTAGAAGTATAATTGAGTTTTCATTGGTGTAATTTTCTGCACAAGATTCCCTTTCAAGGCTATGATGTTGGCATGTATATCGTTTAGCCGTGACAAATCTATCTAAAATTGGCCACTCCGTTCTGACATTACGAGTGATCTTCTCCAGAGAATCCCTTCAATAAGCCATCAAAATAGGCCTAGAATCATGACCGAATATTCCTAATAGCGACTTTAAGGTAACTCTGCTTTCTGTGATGATGAGCATGGAAAGCCAAGTTTGCGAAATCCTCTCTCCAGAAACTTATTAATTGTTCTGGAACCGTTCGGTCTATCAAAATACAGTAAAAACTGTAGTATTGCTCATATTCTTGGCAATCAAAAGGCAAATTAAACAAAATGGTTTGTTTTAATGACTTTGGAGATAGCTCATTTCGAAATATTTCACTGGATTCATAAGAATTTCATTTTCCACCTCGCTAATCTAAAGATTTTGACCAAACATTTTTATCACTCATACTATGTTTTCACGGACACGCGTGCCAAGTTTAAAGTCAATATCTTGGCCAGTTTTTCTGCAATAAAATGCTAAAGTTTAGTAGTCTACTCGTCAATAAGCACTAGAGAAACTGGTCGGTCGATTATGGATTGGTACATGCGAAAGAATCAGTGAAGCACTTGCAAGCCTGTGTGAAACAAATCATCGTTCTTTCGAGACTAACTGTGCAGATCGTCCTTTTCCTCTCTTAGTTGTTTTGCTTGAAAGAGCTATTGAATGTCATATTTTGTGTCCCAAGGTGGAGAAAAAGAAAGAGGTTTCCAAAGCAATGTGTTTGCAATACAATCACAAAAGTAGACCGGGCCCGACTGCCTCATGTGGTATTTGAGTACAATGTATGGAGCTTTGGGTCATTTTCAGCCATGCGCTGTTTTGCAGACCTTTTCTTTTTGTTCGCCATGGGACTTTCAAGAGAAAAGATAGATTTGTGAGAAAAAGATAGATTTGCGCAATCAGTCTCGGAAGAATGCTGACTTCTTTCACACATGCTTACACGTGCTTCACTGATTTTTTCGCATGTTCCAATCCTTAATTGACCGACCAGTTTTTTTTTGTATTTGTTATCGAGTTCGATACCATTTTATTGATGCATCGTATTGCAGAAAAACTGGCCAAGATTTTTCTTAACATTAGTGTCTGTGAACATATCAGGTCTACTGTAAAAAGTTTTATTGAATTCTTTAGATTAGCGGAGAGGAATTGATATTCTTCTGAAGCCAGTAAAACATTTTGAAATAAGCCATCTCCAAAGCCATGAAAGCAAACAATGTGGTGTAATATATCTTTTGATTACCAAGAATATGTGTAATACCATACTTTTTACTGAATTTCGATTGGTTCTAGAGCAATTAATAAGTTTCTCGAAAAGAGGATTTTCTCAAAAGTGGCTTTCCATTCTCATGAGAGCGGAAAGCAGAGTCACCTTAACACTTTTTTCTCCAGTACATTTCCCATGTCGAAAGAAAATTTATATGCCCATTTTCGTAAATATTGCTGAAGATTGCAGTGAAAAGCCATTATCAGTCTTTTAGAAAGTAGCGGTTGAGTCAAAAATAGTATCTAGTGTCTGAATAGGAAAGCAAGGCAAGCAATGTATTTCTGCGGTATCAACTTAGTTTTCAAGACAGACCAAATAGAGATTATGGCGTGCTAACTTTTTTTAGAGATATAGCGAAGAAATGGTAGTACTTCTTTTCCTCATGAAATGTATAATTAGAAATTATATATCGTTTACTTTAGAAGTGATCGTGTAACGATTCAAGAAAGAGAGAAAATACTGCATGATAATGAAGTTTCGGAAGAGAAGGCAAAGAAATTGGCAGACGAAAGAAAAAGGTCGGCAGCCAGGGTAATCAATTTCTGTTTTTGTTTTTGTGTTTATTTTTCATACAAAAATGCATGCTTCAATTTCTGTTATTGTTTTTGTGTTTATTTTTCATACAAAATGCATGCTTTTACTTTCAACGAACATTGCAGTCATGTGTGAAATATGCCCTTCATGCTATCGTTATTTTATTTTTGCACATTTCTACCGTAAGCATATAGTTTTGATTTGATAATATATTTGACCTGGAACATTTTGGGCAATACAAAGGAAATTAAATGCATTTTCCTGAGTCAGACTAAAAGCCAATTCATTATCTATTTTCAATTCTATTTCAATACTATTTCAGTACTATTTTGATTTTCAATACTATTACACATTTCTACCGTAAGTATCTAGTTTTGATTTGATAATATATTTGACCTGGAACATTTTGGGCAATACAAAGGAAATTAAATGCATTTTCCTGAGTCAGACTAAAAGCCAATTCATTATCTATTTTCAATTCTATTTCAATACTATTTCAGTACTATTTTGATTTTCAATACTATTACACATTTCTACCGTAAGTATCTAGTTTTGATTTGATAATATATTTGACCTGGAACGTTTTGGGCAATACAAACGAAATTAAATGCATTTTCCTGAGTCAGACTAAAAGCCAATTCATGATCTATTTTCAATACTATTTCAATACTATTTTGATTTTCAATACTATTACACATTTCTACCGTAAGTATCTAGTTTTGATTTGATAATATATTTGACCTGGAATATTTTGGGCAATACAAAGAAAATTAAATGCATTTTCCTGAGTCAGACTAAAAGCCAATTCATTATCTATTTTCAATTCTATTTCAATACTATTTCAGTACTATTTTGATTTTCAATACTATTACACATTTCTACCGTAAGTATCTAGTTTTGATTTGATAATATATTTGACCTGGAATATTTTAGGTAATACAAAGAAAATTAAATGCATTTTCCTGAGTCAGACTTAGGCCCATTATTAAAGCCCATTATCGATTTTCAATACTATTTCGCTTTGTTGTTGTTTTCAATTTGTTTTCAATTTGTTTTGAGTGGGTTGGTCAGGATTTCTAGCTACCGAACGAAAGCTAATTTAGGCCCACTGTGCATGCCGCATCCAGGCGTGTTACCCCTACTTTAACGTCCCTTCCGAAGGACGACGAGGCGAGTTGTGAGGTCAGGCCTCCGAGGTCACGCATCCGGAATTTGACCTCATTCGACCAAGCTTAACCTCAGTTACCTGACGAAAACTGTATAAAGCACTCGGTCAATCACCCCGCTTTGAACCAAAAACGTAGCGATTTTCAGGTATTGTTTTTTGAAGGAGTCCTTTTAGCAGAATCATTCATTAATTTTAACGATAGTTTAAATTTAGGCGGGATCTTTTCAATGATGCGGTCAGCAGTTGGGTTAGATGAAATCTTTACTCGCCCTGTAGTGATTTGTTTGTCATACTCTTCTAGATGATCAACGATATTATCCGTGAAGAGCTTAAAGAAGAGCAAGGCGGTAAGTAAAAGTTTTGTTTACCAGATAAAAGTCCGAAGAAAACCAAAACCGAAAAACACTACTTGTTGAAACGCTATGCTGGGTAGCTCGCCCGTGGGGAGGTACTTGACAAGGAAAATGGCAGGAGTGAGTGGAAAGCTTCTTTAGACTCTGTACCCTGTCGCATACAAAATGTCCCAAAAGTATATTCTATTGCATAAACATTTTCCCAGAAGTAAACATGATCGATTGTTCCAAGGGAATTCTAAAAAGTTTCCTTTCTATATAATACCCTGTCTTGCAATTCTTACCACAAAAGTGCACCCTTTTGAGCAGCAATCCGGTCTAGTGAAGTATAGGAGTCCCCCTTTGGGGGGGGGGGGACTAGCCAAAACTACCCGTTTCTAAATCATAATGTGGATGGCAACTTCAGTACTTTTTGTAAGATGTTATCCTTTTTTCAGAGTCCTTCTCAACTCAAGGCTGAGATTTGACTGATATTTAACAACATAGCAAATATTTTAGAAAAAAACAACATCTGGAAAATTTCTTGGTCCAAGCAGAGGTGGAAAAAGTATCGGAACCCGAGCACGTAGTTCCCAGAAACTTTTTGGCTTTGAATTTTCACAGAAAGTTTTCAAGAAAAATACTGTAGCTTAAAAGGAAATCTCTCAAATATGAAATTATACAATGAGCTGTGGAGGTCAAACTGAGCAAAATTAGTTTCACAGAAAACATTCCACCAGCTTCCTTGTTTTACTTGGAGTAAAATGTATATCAGATCTGTCAGCTCACATTGATCAGTGGCTTTTATATTTCATAGATTGCAAAAAATCTGTTTTTATGTCAAGTAAATGTAAAGGATAAAGGCTGCTATTCTTAGGAATGCCCTCAGAAATTTTATTGAAAGTGGATTAAACTTGATTTGAGCAGAGAATATATTTTTACCATAGAAAATTTTGCAGAAATTTTTCAGCTACAAACCCAGGTTCCCAGAAAAAGAAAAAAGTTTTTCCACCTCTGGGTCCAAGCTGAAACAATAATGTTGCTGTAAACAGAAGAGTGTAGCACATCTTTTAAAATCTCTCAAGTATTATCAGCTGCTATGTTGGTGATGAGGATATAACCTATTCTGTCTCGAAAGGCAGATGGTTTTTCTCAAAATGGATGTGAATGTTAGTAGTTTTTTGATCAAAGATCAGTTTCTTGAAACCGGTTTCAAATGCTATTGCTGGAGAGTGTCGGCTCTTATAGGGTGAAATATTGACAATATTCTGGATGTGATTAGCAGTTTGTCTGGCAGTGTCTGGAAATTTAGAGATTATTAGCAGTTTATTTCAATAGCCCATTACTATGAATAATGTCACGAGTGTGTATGATGTGGACTAATTATCTGAATCTCTTGTCTCCCAGTGCTCTTCAACATTGTCATTTTAGTAAAAAGAGACTCGTGAAATTATTTTGAGAAGCTTGACTATCTTTGGTGAAGGTAGTTGCGGTTTTTAGCGCCAAGCGCTGTGATCGCAGAAGTAGCTAAGCGCTAATCAAGTGCGCGACCCCTTGTCATGACGCTCAAGTGGTGGGGCCCTACCGGGTCTCTAACCCACTCAGCCTGACTGTTCTGGCTGCAAAGTCAGAGGATTACACCACTGCGCCACAACACCTTCAATATTTAGGCCAATGCTACAAGAACGAGCAGCTCTTTAGAACAATCAGAACAATTCAGCTCTCAGAATTCGATGAATTCTTTTGTGATTCGAAACGTACTTACTTAATTAGTTTGCGTCATTGAAGTTAGTAGACGGAGAGATGTAGTTAACTCTAGAGT
The DNA here is from genome assembly GCA_964019985.1 of Aurelia sp. 4 Dawson et al 2005. Lineage (NCBI taxonomy): Eukaryota > Metazoa > Cnidaria > Scyphozoa > Semaeostomeae > Ulmaridae > Aurelia > Aurelia sp. 4 Dawson et al 2005. Next base: position 13,837,196 of record OZ026507.1, on the reverse strand, counting down.
TGCATGTGCAAGTCTAAAAGTAGCTTATTATATCAAGGGTGAGTGGCTACCATATTGCGGAGTGAATGACCTAATGCGGGGTGAGTGGCCGAGTGGCTTAAACAGTTTTCGTCAGGTAACCTAAGTTAATGTCGGTCGAGTGAGGTCAAACTGCGGATGGATGACCTCGCAGGCCTAGCCTCACAACTCACCTCATCGTCCTTCGGAAGGAACATTAAACAAGGGGTCCCATGCCTGGATGCGGCATGCACAATGGGCCTAAATTAGCTTTCAGTAGCTAGAAATCCTTGCAAGCCCACTCAAAACAAGTTGAAAAAAGGGTGTTAGGACACGGATATTTTGATTAATTAATTTATTTACCTTGTTTTGATCCTTGTGTCTTGTTTTTCTTGTCCTGTTTTCTGCTCTGTTTGCCTTCATCTAACGTGTGCATCTAAACATTTGCTTAGGCTCAAGCGCTCTCCATAAAACTCCCTCATATTCCTGTGTCTTAGTGCGCCCTTGCAGAAGAAAGATTTAAAGCCGGTAATCCACTGATTTTGCAGCCGGAACAGTCAGGCGGACGGGGTTCAAATCCCACCAGGACCTTTGAGCGTCATGACAAAGGGTCGCGAACTCGATTAGCACTTAGCTATTTCTGCGATCCCAGCGCTTGGGGCTGAAAACCGCAACTTCACCTTCACCTTACTGCATTAACTGTGTGCCGAATGGAATTTTGCATCTGCGAGGCGATTGCTGGAACGGGCATAAGCATGCTGCTCGCAGTTTCATCATGAGTCCCTTTTGAGCAAGGCATAGTACAGGGATATAAGATGCTTAGATGATGAATCTAAAGTTTATCTGTTTTTCGCAGAAGTTAGTAAATCGTGATTATTGAATTCTTACAAACTTTGCTCTATTCAAAATTACCCCACATTTAAAACTTTTTTAGCTGTTTGCCTCACGCTGCGTGTCTTCGAGCTAGAATTAACTTTAAATTTCAGAGTTCTCACACCGTTTTCAGTCCCGTTTATGTTTGGTGATTTTGTCATATTTTTAGCTAGCAGGGTGTCTTTTTGCCAAGCAGGATGTCTGATTGCACGGATTACGGTTTAGAATTAACTGCTAATGGCAAATCAGTCGCTATCCGGATTTAAGCTTTACGTCATCCTGTATGTTTAATTTTTTGCGGACCATGGTGCCATTATGTCACTATTGTCTCACTTTTAGTGCTGCTAGATGGATGTCTAATAACTTTAAAGCTCTAAGCTCAGGGTTTAAGTCAAAGGAGGGATATCAGATGTTGTTCAGGAGATTTTTCGATAATTTCACGTTGAATGCTTATTCCGGTGTGATGCAGGCATAGAACATTTTTCGTGAAAATACGACTCACTCCAATTTGCAGGACAATAACGAATTATTCAACCTAGAGTGAGATTACTCAACAACGGCTCAGAAGGCATCAGATTTAAAGGTCCGCAGCTTTGGCGGGCTTTATCACTAACAATACGCAATTCAGAATCCCTTTATCAGTTTGAAACAAAGATAAAAAATTGGTACAGAGAAAATGGTCCATGCAGGTTACGCCGCACACTTGTTGCCTATGTGGGCTTTTTATGGTACACATTTTTAGATATCTGCTTTTATACAGTTTGATTTTGATGATTTGTGAAAATTTTATCCACCATTTTTATGTAGTATTTGTAAAGCTGGCTAGCCTAATTACATAAGGACAGTCAAGTTACGCTCATCTCATTGAGCTAAATTGTTGTGGTTGTTATCGCTCCACTGAGGGCCTTTTTCCCATAGAGCTGTAAAAACGACAAAAAATTTCGATTTGCAACGAGATTCTATTGCACTGTCGTCTAACGATCAGCAATAGGCTTAGAGGGAGGTAGTTTTTGCTATTGTGGCAAGAATGATTCTTTACCGACGTCCTGACACCTGATTTTTATGATATAGCAGTTCTAGAAAACTGATTTGGAAGGAATTTTATACCTAGTGGTAATGAGAAAAAAGTAGCAGACGACTTAGGCCCAATCGATCTTTCAGCTACATTCTAAAAAATAATGCGAATCCAACGACAGCTTGATACGTGTTGTAGAATGTTCGAATTTACACAATAGTGGTGGGAGCTCCAACACTTCTCAATGGAACTTTTTGAAGAGCAGCTGAAAGGTTTCATACAGAATCAGTACGGAGCTTTACGGTTTTTACAAGCTTAAGGAAATTATTCGTAGTTGTAGAGATATCACTTCAGGCAAAGAGCGAAACTGCGACATGTAATCGAGTCTAAAAGCTCACGAATGTAAAAAGATTGCAAATTTCGGTCCTCTTTAGCTCTTGTTAAATGGTTATCAAATTTCATCTTTACGGTTTCTTTATTTTCAACGATATAACTCATCAAATATGCAGACATTTTAGTCAACTGCGATTTTAATTTCAGTCTCGCCTCATGTTCAAGCTCCGTGTGAGTGAGATCAGATAACTAATAATAATGAACCAAAAATAGCTTCTAATTTAAACTTTCCTACAGTCTGCGTTCCATTTTAAGTTTTTTGAAATTGAATTAAGAAATGATTAGAAGTCTCCATTCTTTCTTCTTCCAGCTGCTACTGAAGAACAAGTTGTAGTCACTGATGATGAAAATGATGAAGAAGAGGTAATAGACCTATAACCTTACTCCACAAGGACACCCAAGTTATACCAATCTCATTGGGTTTAATTGTTATTGTTGTTGTCGCTCCAGTGAGGGCCTTTTTTCCCTAGAGCTGTAAAAACGGCAAAAAAATGTCAATCGGTGACGAGTTTCTGTCGCCCTTTCGTCTGCTGGTCAGAATGTGGCTTAGAGGAAGGCAGTTTTTGCGATTATGGAAGAATGATCCTTTGCCGAAGTACTGATACCTTGCTTTGTGGTACAGCAGTTCTAGAAAACTAATTCTTGAGGCGTCTTGGACTCGGTGGTCGTGAGAAAAAAGTAGCAGGTGATTCAGGCTCAATAGCTAAATTCTAGATAAGAATGCGAATCAAACTATAGCTTGATACAGTTCGAATGTACACAATAGTGATAGTAGCTCCAACATCACTTAATCAAAGATTTTGTAAAACAGCTAGGATGTCTCAGTACGGTGCCAATCCGTTTTTACAAGCCTTGGGAAATGAGTCGTAGAACAGGAGGCCCAACGTATTGTAGTCAAGGGGCTCTCGAATATTCTAACGCATAACATACCAAGATCGTTTTGTTTCTTCAGATAAAGTATCTCGTTGAAAGTGCTTGCAAATCAGATTTTTTTGTCTGTGTCTCATATGACATTCATTTCATTTTGTTTTTCGTCCTTGCAGTTGATCAATCCAATACAGTGCCTCGAAGAAGGCTAGCTATCGAGGCGTAATGATAATCAAAATGCCGTTCGTGTTGATTTGCGTTAGTGTTGCATTGTTTTATCTAAGTATAGTTATAAGAAAAGGAACGCAAGTTATTTCCAAACAGATCAGCAACAACTGTTTTCTTTTTACCCGTGTTGCATGTATATTTGACCAAAAATGCAATATAACACATCAAATGTTGCTAATTTATCCAGCGATGTTCTTAGATAACTGTCTGTTTGAATGTTTTATAAAAGCGCAACAAATTTCGCTGCTAAAGCTCATGTAGCCATCGGCCTTATTTATCTTTCTCAGTTGCCTCTGTAGCTCTTAAGTCCAATATTCAAAATTCAAACTCGACAGTACCTGCTCAATTCGACAAAATCTATCACCGAGATCTGAATCGACCCCGTTAAGCTGCAAGTGCGATCTTGATCGTTGAATTTTCTTGCAAGTTTTACCAGGATTGGATGCAGTGTGTAACTTACGTCACTTTTTCACGGATTTTGTGCCCGAAGCTTGGGAGACTTTTTGGAGTTTTTTTTGTCCTTTGGTCAGCTTTTCTGCTGCACTGTTTCCAGGTTCAAATCGAAAACAGCTAATACCTTCAGGGATCATTTCTTCGTGGATGCTCGCTTCTGCATCGCAACTCAGCTAGAATCTTCAAGAGATCGAGAAGATGGTATCGTTTCCTGGACCATCACTTCCTAAGTTTGGTGTCTTTCCTTCGTATGTAATCAAGAGGACCTAAAGATTCGCTAAATTAATGATTGTGTAAATGTCAAAGATGGTTCCTGTGTTAGATATGAACAACGTATCATAAAGGTAATGTGTCCATGTAAGTACAGCTGCTTGCGAGGGGCATGGCAGTTTCACGTGAAATTTCATGTGATCACTGAAACAAAAAAGATTTGCGATAGCCAGTTCTTCTACTAGCAGATAACTTACTTTGAGTTTGCATGTGATTAGTTAAATTCGACCAATCACAGTCTGCTGCTTGAGGTTTCTTCATCAGCGTCTTGTCAGCATATTTTTACAGAGTATATACGCAGCTGTACTTACATGGACACATTACCTTTAATTAATTTCCTTTCTTTTCTCTTAGTACGAAGCATGGAAGGTTCGAGAATTAAAAAGAATAAAGAGAGACAGAGATGAAAGAGAGGCGTAAGTTGTTGTTAGTTTCTTTCAATCTATATTTGTCCAGCATAGGTTTCAAATCTTTAAAACGCTGGGTGTAAAATTCTATGACCTATTTCTTTGAACTGAACGGCTTCAAAGAAACTTGAACTATTTTACAGTAAATCTGCCGTTGGACTTTTCTGAAATCTTCAATGTTTTCAGAATTATAGTGTTTTTCTTCTCTATTAAGAATGCAAGAAAATTTTCGAAAAAACTGAAAACTATCGTAATTTCTAAACCTGTTGACGAAAGCTCAAATAATTTTCAAGGAAACCATAGCTTATGGATGCCTAAAATATGATATCAAGCAAAAATCTGCGACTCTTCTAGTTTGTGATTTAGAAATTTGATGACGTCACATCATAAAATGAGCTGAAATATAAAATAGGCTGTAATTTCGACAAATATTCAAGATTTCTGAAAAGTCCAATGGTAGAATCATAGAAAAGGGGCTAAAGTTTCTTTCAAATGATTCAGTTAAAAGAAGTAGCTCATTGAACTTTACACCCGCCTTTTTTCGTAGATTTAAAGATTTGGAACCTATGCTTATTTGTCCTTGCATTATCCCATTCCTTAACTCTGAATTAAACAAAACTAGATTGAGGGCAAAGAATGCCGAAAGTTCGAGGCATTGATCTGATAGGTGAGTCACAAAACTGATTCAACTTTTTTGGAAAATCGTACATGAAAAGCTTTCCAACTAATTTTTAAAGGTTAAATTCATGATCATACCCCGGCATCAATTTGATTTAAAGATTTTCTGTCAATGTTTGACGCGCTACTTTTTCTGAAATGGTAATTAACCAGCAGCAAGAAATAGCCTGTTCACTATTGTGGAGATTTTAAGAAGATAAAATCTAGCCGCTCCCTCAAGGAGCATCTCTCTCAGTAAGTAAAGTAACAGAAGAGAGAGCACCCCCCTTCCCGCTCGAAATTGATGTAGCAACTAGTTTGGCTGATTTTTTATAGAATAATGTTAGTTCCAAATTTCAAAGTGCTAGGAGGATCAAGCTCCACCAAGAATGGTGCTTTGAATTCCACAGTCCATGTTAAAGACAAGACAAGGAACAAAGAAGATATGCAAATGGCCAAAAGAATAGAAGGAGTCTGGACAGAACAGAAACTGCTTAAAATGATGTCATCAATCAATCTGAGATAAGGAAATGTTTGAATAGATAAGCTTTTTGAAACGATAAATCAAGAATTTAAGGCCCAACGAAGAAAATATCAAGTGTTGCCTAATTTTGGCATCTGTTGCAGGGAGCTAGGGGGGCTCAAAGCTACGGTTTTTCGGGCATGCGTGCGCAGTTTCGGCTCTGTCAGGGGCCTGGCAGTTCCGTGCCAAGCACAAGCACTTGGCAGTTCCGTGCCAAGCTATGCATTTGGTGTAAGCATGATATATATTTTCTGTTTTTAGACTTGAAAAAGAACGTTTGGAAACAGAACGCATTCATAATATGACTGAAGACGAGCGTCGAATGGAATTCCGTAATGCACCAAAGCAAATCACGAATAAATCAACGAAAGGAAAATACAAGTTTCTTCAGAAATATTATCACAGAGGATCATTCTTTTTGGTAAGAAAATTGCAGCACCTTTTCAGTCATACCGAGTGACCCCAAATAAGTTAACCCGACGCAATTTTTCATAGAAAATTAAGCAAGAGGCAGATTGAAATGCTTCAAACGTTGTCCTATCGCTAAAAGACTCGGCAACTTTATGAGTAATTTTTGCAGGCTTTTGTGGCACGGTAATTTCCCAAATTAAATTTGGATTTGCATGGAAAGTTGGATTGCTTTGAAATTCCATGAGTTTACAAGGAGCGTTCCAAATTCTTAGGTACCTGGGGACTAGAAACATTCTCTGGAAACTTTTGACTGAGTGTCCTATTCCCAGCTTAAAATAAAGCACCTTCCTCATTGTTTTGAAAATATGAAATGGTTGTAAATCGATCCCCTGATTTTGACGACTTGTGTAGGATTTTAGGCATGCCCCTTACCTAAAAATCTGTAATGAAGAAACTTGCAAAAAATACTCATAAAGTTGGCTTGTCTTCTAGCGATAGATCAGCGTTTGAAGCATTTCTATCTTCCACTTACTTATTTTCTATAAGAGATTGCGTCGGTCAGCCGGTCAGCCGGTCGGTCAGCCGGTATTTTTTTTGGTCAGCCGGTATATTATTGATACGCTGCTGAAATCCTTATTCCTTACACAGCCATCTCTCCTTAATGAATTAAAAGATGAAGATGTGAAATATGGAAATAAAAAGATGAACACAAGAAAAAGAAGACTTGGAGTTTTCTACTCTTTTCTTTTAATCTGATCTGCTATTCTTGACGCTTTTTTCGACTCTATGGTCAGCTTTAGAAGAATGATAATTTATCTAATATGAAATAATGAAATGTAAAATATGGAAATATATGTATAAAATATATATATGGTTCCCTAAAACGAAATATTCAAATATATGTATAAATCTCAATCTATATGTCACTAGGTTACTTTTCAATTGTGTAATGTTTAATGATTTCCACCAGGAAAAAGAGGATGAAAAATTCAAAAGAGACGTCAGCATGCCAACCCTGGAAGATCATTTCGACAAGAGTATTCTACCTAAAGTCATGCAGGTAAGATTTCAATGGAATTGGCGATCACAGCTGTTATCTTCAACTGATAAGGCAGAAAAATTTTGCCACCTCGGAAAAATTCCTACCACTAAGTTTGTCATTTAGTAAGAAATGTCATATTAGTCCTCGTTTTGAGGTTGTCTTTTCATGAGTCTCAGCTTGAAGCCTTAAACATCATTCAATTCAATGCGAGAAACTGAGACTCATGGATCAGTCTAGTATCTTATATAGGATTATTCGACTTACCGAAAATTTCGTCGTTGCAAAATACCTGGTAAACGGCATAAAACAGTTTGAAAACGGTAATCATAAAGAACTCATGACACAGAGAACAGATGAAGAGTAATTTTTCATGGGAGAGAGACATTGTCAGCACATTATTGAGACATTATTGCAACGGGATTAAAAGTCTTCAGTATTTGTTTGAAAATCTTTTCTCTTAACTCCTGAGAGTTGTGAAATGCCCTTGTGTGTTACTGTATGTGAGGAAATTCCGTACGATTTTAATCAAATATCTTGGGCCCTTTCAGGCATTTTGCTACCAATGAATGTGCATAAAGTCAAATTTTCTGATATTTTCAGCTCATATAAACATGAAAAAATCGCAGAAATACTTTAACCTTTGAGCTTTTGACTAGAGTTTGGATCATTCAGATTCGCCTTGTCAGGTACTCTTGGTACTATGAATTTTCAAAAGCCAAAACTTTTTTTCTGGCTTTTTTCAGTATCTACAGAAAACCTGTAAAATACCGGGTGAGTCAATAAAAACGCCTGGCGTTTGAAAAAATCCTGATCCCTCTTTATCAAAGCAATGATGTTGAAAACTGCCTTGTTTTATCCCCGATATGGAAAATTAGGTTCAGTAATTTACCCGGCTTTAATCGGTCATTCCTTCTCGTCGAAATAGGAGAGTTTCTACAGAGAGCCCCTTTCGAAAACCTGCAAAAATGAGCGAAAACAGCAAGCAAAATTTCCCTTTGTTCTCCTTCCTAGCAATAATGGCTCTTGGGTTTGCTCATTATTTTATCCTCATGGGAGAATGGAATCCCCCTGAATAAGTTATTCCCTCTAGGGGGAAGACTCTTCAATCCGCCAAAACGAAAGCACGTGCTAAAGCGTGCTGAAAGTCATCGCTGTGAGGTAAGAACATTAGGGACTTTTGCTTGTAATTTTAGCTCGTTTTTTAAGGTTTCTCAAAGGGACTGATTTTGGAAAATTGCATACAGAATCTGAACGGAGTGACCGATTTTAGGCAGGAAAATTTCTAAAAATAATTGAACATGTTATCTATCCAATCAAATATTGCAAATTATCATTGCCTATGTATTCAAGGAGCATTAGCCTTTCAAACGCCGGGCGTTTTTTTTAATCACCCGTTAGAAATCCTTTTCTGTCAGCTATTTTCCAGATTTAATCTTTTGTGCAAGAGTCGGTACAATGTTTTATCACAGAGAAACCAGTATTGTTTCTTTTTCTGCTCATTGCATTTCTTAGACGCTGCGTAGCTTCTGTGGCATTGCCGTTCTCCTTTCTGTTTATTGCTTTTATCATTTGGATACTGAGTAGCTTCTGTTTCACTGCAGTGGTGGAATTGTGTATGCATGCGAAGGAGGAACGATACGAAGGAGAGGAAATGCGAAGGAGGGGGGAAAAAGAAGAAAAAGATGAAACTTTATTTTCTTTCTTCTTTTATCTCCCTTCCTTCGCATTTTCTCTCCTTCGCATCTTTCGTCCTTCGCATTTCACCATGCATGCACTATGTCACCACCGCAGTGCCACAGAAGCTACGCAATTTTTAAAAGATAAAAAGCAATAAGCAGAAAGGAAAATACTGATTTCCCTGTGGTTGGTTTAGTGCACTTCTTCGATTAGTCCAGGGTTGGTATAGTTGTTGATTATTCAAGAGATTACACTATTGTGAATGGTGTGTAGTACTTCTTTTCAATTTTTTTCTCTTTAAATCTGCGAAACTACATATTTCAATCTGCTAAGAAGTACGAAATGACGTCATTCTATATGACGTGACTTCAGGTTGACCTGAGCGAGGCTGCCAAATGTGTTCAGATTGTACCACTCACAGTGCTAGCCTCCTTATCGCACCTTCGCACATTCGTACACAATGCAAAAAGGTGACGATATTTGGCCTAACGTACGAAGATTCATTAACCAATTTATGGAAGTTGGGGGCATCAAAACGTGGAAAGAACTCACGACTGTTGTTCAGCAGTTGGTAAGGTTGTTTTTTTATGGACGTTTCCTTTAACTTATAGCCGACTAAGTAACTTTTATGCCATGCTTGTTTCGTTGTAGGTGAAAAACTTTGGAAGATCAGGAAGAACAAAATATACCCATCTTACAGACCAAGATACCACAGAGGTAAGTTTTATTTCGTCCTTTTTTAAATTCTTGGACAAAAAAATTGTCAATAGTCAAGAAAATGTCTCAGTCATTTCAAGGGTCATGCTGTGATGTTGCTACCAGAAACTAATTGCACTGCTCATTTTTTGGGAAAATCTAGGAAACAATAGGCACGGCTATCACATGACAAAACCCGGCTGTCATCAAATCAGGGGTGGCACTAAGGGAGAGCTAGGGGGCTACAGCCTTCCCCCGTTGGAGGTATCTAGCCCCCCTTTGGAGGCATCTAGCTCCCCCGTCGGAGGAAATTTTGGGTTCTTGTCGGAGGAAATTTGGCAAAATAACGCACGAAAACACCATTTTTCAGTCATCTTAGCCCCCTGTCGGAAAAATTTCTGGCGCCACCCCTGCATCAAATTGCTGCATCGTAAACCATAACATCCACAGACTTCGCTTGTTTCGATGTCGCAGACCTTGACCTTAGAAAACTGAGTATTTTGTTATTTGTCGTAGTAATTTTCATAGTAAGTTTCAAATTCATAGTACGTTTACTGATTATGAAAGTTTTTGATGTATCCTCTCACACACCCGTTTATAAAACTTAAACATACTGTAACTACAAAAAATGATAATGATGTCAAAAATGCTTACTCTGGAATCATGACAAATCGTGAGCAGTTTAGTTGAAAGAAAGGGGCAATGAAATTTTACTCATCAATTTAAAGTATTGCAAATACCTTGCTGAGACAACCACTGCCTTTTTTACAAGATTTCACGCCCATTCTTTCATAGCTTTTAAAAAAATTTAGACCCACGTTAGTTGCTATGTTTTTTCCTGTTGTTTGATTTTGTCAAGTATTTGATAGCTTGTTATGACGAACCAACGAACACGGAACTATTGATTTGATTGTAAACGAAGCACCGTTTGACAAAGGATGACTCATAAATATGTCGATAAAAATCCATAAATTTTTTAACATCTTCTAATCCCATTGAGCTATTACTGATTGAGTTTTGGCCGCAAAAGATTATTTCTTTGCTGGAAGAAAAAAATGCTGATCTACCGTAAATTTATCCTGGGGAGTCGATTATAGTACTTTACATTAAGGATATAAATGTATAAAAAGAACTAAACCATTAATGGTCATTGTGGTTTTATTAATACCAAAGGACTGTATTCACGACTTATTCCTGGGGGGGGGGGTTCTCATAAATTTTTGTGCACGGGTACGTGCTGCTTAAAGGGTTACGTTTTCAGGATTCCAACTCCGGGACAGGGTATCATTTTCGACAAAATTGGCTCCATGACAGGGTTCATTTTTGTCATTTTTGACTCCGAAGGGCTGTTTTAGGCCATTTGCCCTCTGCGAATGTTATTCCAATCGCTTGGATGAGAATATCTGCATATATTTCGCTGGATTTCGTACAAATTTTTCTTTGCAGGTCACAATTTTGTCTGAAAAAACAAGGGATAGAGTATTGTCAAAGAAGATTTTACTCCAGGACAGGGTATCATTTTCAGGAATTTGACTCCGGGACAGGGTAGCTTTTCAGATTTTCCTGCAGCATCTCCTCGTATGTTCGTAAACCAAGTACCCCCCCCCCCGGGGGACTTATTGTCGGGGAGATTGAAGTATGGTGCTTTATATTAAGGATAGATTTATACAAAGAAATAACTGAATAATTAGCAACCGGCGAGGTCTTATTGAATAGTTTTCCGGGTGTCTCAGAAAAAGTATACAACCTCTACAGACCTGGTAGGGTCCAGCGATATCAGTGTAGTTTTAATCAATTGCTAAGCACTCGCAAATGCCCACTGATAGTTAACTTTAGACTGATGACGATGGGTCCCATGTATCCCTGCGGTAAACCCTGCTCAACAGGGACTCATAATGAAACAGCAAAAATCTGGCCCTATATTAGGCATTCGATTGATCGAATCAGGATCGAATGACGGCCGTAGCTCTGTTCAACGGTCACTCCACGGAAAAACAATTCGATAAAAACCACGTTAAACAGACCCTTAACGAAACTTGGTATAAATCTGAAGAACGAAGTTCTCTTTACCTGGTGAGTGCAAAATAAGTCTTTCAACGCAACATTTTTCATGCTTTCAAGAACAAAACAAACCAGAGCAATCTACAACTACCTGCCGCAGCAACTTCGTTCAAAATCTAGTCAACTGCATCATTCGAAATGAAAATTCGACAGCATTGTGCTCTGCCAAATCTCGCAATCTGATTCGTACTTTAGGAATTGCAAAGTTTAGGCCTAAATAGGTTCAGGTTTTTGAGAGTAATATTATGGGTCTCTATTGACGGAAGAACCATCATCAAGTCAAAGAGCACAGGGGAAGAAGATACTCATCGTCAGAAGTCTAAGTTAACCTAAGATAAATGCAATGTTCTGTGATATTGATGCTTTGAGCGCAGAAATCTTAATCGTGAAAGCTCTAGTTCGCGTCAGTTCCATCCAGAGCTTTGAACTTTTGGCCTAAAAAAATTCTTTAAAAGACATCGAAAATAAAAACTAATATTAAAGAAACATAAACAAACTTCCCAGGGGGCGTCTTCTGGCAAACAGAATATTATATGCATAATATTATTCAAATTTTATCAAGGTTGTTGTGATTTATTTGTTGCGCCCCAAGAATTTGTTTAGACCTGAACGACAAAGCTCTGGTTTGGAGCTGGATGCCAATTTGAGCTTTCAGGACCGACATTGCCGCTCTTGAAGCATCAATGCCAACAAACGAGGTATCTACATGTTCAAGTTAACCATTGAGGAACCTTCTGAGGGCAGGAGCGGCGCCAAGCCAGAAAAAGGGGGTTAGAAAAAAGAGATAGAATTGATGGCCATAAAATATACCTAACGATTTTTATATGGTTTGCTCAGGAATGAATACCGACCTGGGCAGAGTGGGGTGGCATGTCCACCCCATGGCGCCACCCTTGTCTGAGGGTGAAGAAGTGAAGGTGAAGTTGCGGTTTATAGCACCAAGCGCAGAAGTAGCCAAGCGCTAATCGAGTCCGCAACCCCTTGTCATGACGCTCAAATGGTGAGGCCCTACCGCGTCTCGAACCTACTCCGCCTTACTGCTCTGGCTTCAAAGTTAGAGGATTGCACTACTGCGCCACAACACCTCCGATATGATGAGCCATTAATTAAAGTTAACTTCTCATCGCCGCATCAGACGACATTTATATGCTTTTTCAGGACACCCCAGTACGACATTATCTGCGGTAACTTTATCTCAGGATGACGATTTTGTAGGTTTCTATTCACGAAAGAAATAAACACAAACAACTAAGCCGCTAAGATGCAATGTGGTTTTATGAAATGCTATAGGGTTGCTGCGGAATGATTGTATGTGACAGCATGCTTACTGCCAGGTAGGCATATTATTCATTCGTGTGAAAATTGTTTGTTTTGTTTGGCATACGTGATTTTAGGCACATTTTCATTCATTTTCCCGCATTTGAAATTTTTATGAATAATTTTTTCATAGTACTACCGAATGAGCTGGAAGAACGTGTGTGCCATGAAAATCCGGCTTAAAATAAAGCAAAATATAAAGCCATTATCATCATCATCATCATCATCATCATCATCATCATCATCATCATCATCATCATCATCATCATCATCATCATCATTAACATCATCATCATCATCATCATCATCATCATCATCATCATCATCATCATCATCATCATCATCATCATCATCATCATCATCATCATCATCATCATCATCATCATCATCATCATCATCTTTACTAAAATTGCTAAGGTAGGGCCAAGTTTCAGTAAATCCCCGCGTATAAGAACCTACTTTTTTGAGAGCCAGGCTGAAATTGGTTCTTATTTCAAAGATACTAAGATTAATTTCAAGGTATAAAGGTTCTTATTTGAAGGGTACCTCATGTTGTCCCCTTGAGAGTCTCACAAAGATGTTCAACCCTATTATTTGTTTTAGAAGCCTTCTTATGGACATAATAAGTAATTGGGGAGAAGAATAAATCTTTCAAAACCAACTGGGACCACAATGACCTTGATAACAGCAATCAAATATCAACTTTGCAGCCTCTGTAATAAGAACCTATGTTTCATCAGACTGAAACAGGTTCTTACTTGCAAGGTACATAATTTAGGAAAAACAGCCTCTAGGTTCTTATTTTGGTAGGTTCTTATATGCGGGGATTTACTGTATACTGCTAAGAAATTTTGACAGCTGCGTTTTAAATCCACCGAACAGTTGATTGACAGCCAGAGGTGATGATTGCAGAGGCTAAAAGGACATAAGAGGATGCAGTCTCATCCTATTTGAGAAATCAAGAACTAGGCTGTTCGTAATGTCCTGAAATCTTAGACGTTAAAATTCATATATATCTTGCATTTATCAAAGTTCATGCTGTAGCCTTGTTATGTACTGAGCTTAACGTGTGATAATGTTGCATAAGTTGCTGGCTGCAACCTGTCTGTCACTATGTTTGTATAGATCTGTTATCTAATGTAGGGACATTCCAGACTTGTTTTGGCGCTTGCCTTGATGTAATTCGTGGAATTTCAATCGATGGAGACTCTACATTTCTGCGACATGTCTTGTGCTTTTTCAAGCAGCTTTAGAAGAGTAAGCAATTAATTCTTTAGAAAATAAGACTGTGTACTTGGAAAATGACATTACACGACGACTCTTCGTCAAGTGTCTTACCTGAAGAAGGGAACACCTGACTTTACAGCAATAGGGAACAACAGCAATACACCACTTTAATTAAGCAGCCTCGTTTAGGAAATTTGTCAAAAGCGCTTCCTATTGTTCATATGAATATTTTGACCCCAGATTCGGATTTAGCACCCAATCTTTAGTCTCGTTTCATGTTTGTAAACTGCTAGCAATTGTGATGTTGATTTTATAACAATGTAAAGTTCATAGATTTATAAGGGATTTGACCGTCAAAAATCGTTCGGGGTGAAACTTTACACCCCGAGTCATTTTTCACGGTCAGATCCCTTATAGATTTTTAAACTTTAAGTCGTCATTAAATAAACACTATGACCGCTACAGACTAAAGTTTGGATGCTAAATCTGAATTTGGCCTCCAAAATGTCATATGACAGAATCTTGAATAATTGCCAAAATGAGGTTGCTAATCAAAGTGGTGTATTGGATCATGAAACGCGGTAGCTAAGATAAAGAAGTAGCTAATTGATTCCAACATTAAAAGATACATACAATAACATATAATAAAGTAGTAGATAAAGTCTTATAAGTCTTCAAATATACAATTTAAAACGGTATGCAGTTAAAAAATTTCTAAGCCAAATCACGTATAAAATTTTATTTACCACACCGAACGAGTTGCGCTTGTGACGTCATTCAAGCCATCACAACCCTGACCTGACATCTGGTGTGGAACAGAATCTAGTACATTTTTCATTAGTCTCTAATCGTTTGTAGTGTAGTCGTAGTTAGTTGAGCGTTGTGTGTCCTTTTATAGTGGCCATGGGGTAGTCATTGTCTTTCGCTCCCCATGGTATCGTACCTGTAGTATTGTATAGTAATAGGCCTTTTAGCTATTCTGCAAAGGAACGATGGTGTTGAGGATACGGAGCAATTTTTGTTACTTTGCCCATATTTTCCAGTTCAACGACAAAACCTTCTTGCTGAAATTCTTCCACTGTCACGACCATTTGGATATGCTAATCTTTCAAATGAGGTTCTAACGCAGCTCTAATTGTATGGTGATGAAAACCTCCTAATGATGTTAACAGGAATATACTCGAGCTAACATTACAATACATTAAGGAAACCGGTCGTATAGATTAAGCTCTTTCCAAACTCTGCTATAAAAACCACGCAGCCACTAAGCACTCTTTCTTTGCAACACCTTTTTGTTTTGTTTATTTTTTGTTATCTTTATCTTTCTTAATAGTTCTGTCTGGTTTTCGTTTAAATGTTTTTCTTTTAAATTTTTCTTCTTTTTAAGGCCTCGGCGTTGTCATTGTATTTGGCTCCTCTTGGCATCGTCGTCGTAGTATTGTAAAATAGTTTAAGTAGTGTATTCATGTAAATTTTTAGACTGAATATAAAAAAATAAAACGGAGCCTGGATCGAGCAGTATTTTTATACATTTTATACGCGAGGCTCGATTGAGTGGCGTTAGAGCTTCGATCACTAGTGTCCGAATTCGAAAACTTTACAAAATGTAGAAAAATATCGTTCGATTCTGATTCTTTTCAGAATACCTAAAAGGTTTATTAGAAAGGTATAGTTAATTGTAAAATACGATGTAAATGTTCATGTTTGAGTAAGAGAAACGTATAACTTCAGAATGGGATTACCTATCTTTAATCCAACGTTTGCCTTTCTCTTCTAAGTAATTAATTGTTCATAGATGTTGGCGAACCTGTATCAAGGCAAATGTCAGCAATGTTTTGATTCACCGGATAGGAGCTTTGATTTCGTTTCGAAATCCTCAGAATTTTGCACCTTCTTCTGTTTGCTGTTGTTCCTGTTTACATAGGGTAATATATAATCATCCGTTAATTTCCTTTGTAGAAATCTAACTCTCCTTGGTACATGGAAACTGCGCAGAGTTTGAAGTTCCATGCAAGCCATGGAGGAGGAATGAAGCAATCATTTACTAGACCAAGTGCAAAGAGAAAATAACGATGTCATTCAGTCTATATTGCGGAAGAGGTTGGTGTATTTTAAGGAACAGTCTTGAAGATGACAAGCTCTTGAAACATATTTGATTGTCATTGAAAGAGTTGAAGGACGAATTTAGACCAAAATAGCTGCAAAACATGTCAATCCTCGGATACATTGGAGAAAACCACAAACGAAGGGAATTTTAGTGTGCAACTGGACATATATTATGCCAACTGAGTAACAGACATTCGAATACGAGACAACTTGGAGTTCTTATTGAGGCCCTACCGGGCGAGTCAGGAGAAAGATATTTTCATATTTGAAGGCCAGTAGCTGTTACGAACTGTATCAGATCCCTATGAACTAACAAGGGCAGATTTTTTAGTAACATAGCATCATTTGATTTGGTTCACACCTCATTTCATAGTGATCAGCGAGTGCAGACAAAAGAAATTCTCTCAACCATTAATGCAAAACAAACAAGCCGCGAAGGCGCCCTGAAACCAGTACGGCAAACTCTTGCTTGATGCGGGCGAAGGGAGGTTTTTAAGAGAGGTTGTTTGCGTAAGACGAAAGAAGAAGGGTAAATTCAAAGTTCTTTTTGGCGGATTTTTTTTCACATGATTACGAAGCCGAGTGGAAGGGCATCAAAGTCCTTGCGTATTTACTACTCAAATAAAAACAGTTACTTCTCAGCCCCTGAATCAGATAAACAAAATCCGCCAGACAGAACTTTAGATTTACCCTTCGTCTTTCGCTATTAGCACATAATTTCTCTGAAAAACCTCTCATCTCCCGCACCAAGAGAGAGTTTTTCTTGCATGTTTCAGTGTAACTTTGCGGCTATGTTTGTTTTGAATTACTGGTTGAGAGAAGTTCTTTTGTCTGCATTCGCTAATCGCTTTGAATTGAGGTGTGAACCAAAGCAACTGATACTATTGTATTACAAAATCTGCCGCTGTTTGTGTAGCTGGTGATCAACCTAGATAAGAAAATATGTCGAAATCATCCGTTTTATTTCTTAACAAAGAGGCTTGGATCGAGCATTCAGATCTGGTAAATTTGTGAAGGAAAACAAGCTAATCAAAATGGAGTTACCGCACAAATTGGCGAACAGCCAATCGGATTATCGAACGGACTCTTGTATCCCAGAGTAAAAATAGAGACTTTGATCTGAATTGATATGTTATCTTCATAAATATTATCAGTTTACAGAGATCTCAAAACTTACTTCAGAGCCATATGCTTTCAAATGTTACTCTCCTACTCAGAGGTTCGAAAGGTTCCCTTTATCCAGTATCCCTTTGCAATGCGAAATAATTTGCAGTGCGAAATGATTGAGGAACCTCTGCATGGGGGAGTGTTTAACGTTATGCTGACTCACCTGGTATGATGATGGACCCTGGAGGACACGTGTGAGATTGACTTAGGCCCCGTTCACATTGCACCGTTTTTGGATAAAAACGGAGCTATTTAGCTCCGTTTTTGGCTTTGCGTTCACATTAGTCCACCCCAAAAATGGAGCTAAATGAAAACGCTTGCAAAAACGGGGCTAAATAAAAACGGAGCGAAACAGAAATGCATAACTGTAATGTGAACACCCAAAAACTGAGGAATTTAGAAACGCTGATAACAAACAAAGACCGAAACATAATCAGGAAACAAAGAAAATAAAGAACAGAGAGTAAAGAGAAACAATAGGTGATCAGATCCGTTTTTGAGGACAAGTGTGAACACCGCACTCGAAAGATATCCGTTTTTGTTTAAAAACGGAGTAATGTGAACAGGGAGGATAAATAGCTCCGTTTTTAGTGGTTGAACACATTTAAGACCCAGATGGTTTTCACAACATCAGTCAAATCTTCATTGAAGTGTGGATTCGTTTCAGACATTCATATCAACGTGAGAAACTTTTATTAGACGAACGAATTAATCTGATCATCGTCTGGGCTTTTTCTCTGTATTTCTGAAAAGCCAGGTACAGCCAATTTGCTGCTCAAATCCTGTCAAGCAGATAATCTTCAGCTGGAAAAGTAATTTGGTTTTTAATCTACTTACGTAAACTCAAAATTCGTCGATTGATCTTCTTATTGAATTTTTTGGAATTTCTGACAGGTGTGCTTTCGGAACAGCCTGTAGGCTTTGTTATTCGTGATGGCGAGCTAGACTTGTTACATGAGCCCTTGTCTGCACTCAATTTCCCCCTGACGATGCCCCCACAATATCCATTTCACAACATCAATATCCAAAGATGGCAGCTCAAAGTGTGAACACGTGTACACCCAAGGCAGTGAGCGAAATTCTCAGCGACACCGCAAACGGTGATAATTTTGGCACGAATGGCAGAAATCATCAAATACGATAGATATTTTCCTCAGCTACACAAGTGAGTATTTCCTCAGCGCAAATCATCCGCACACGGCAAGAATTTTCCTGAGCAAATTGACATTTTTGTCATTTTGCTGAGCATTTTCCTCTCCGTGTGCGGCGGGCTTAACCCTATTTTGGTTGGGGGGGGGAGCAAATTCGCCCCCTAGTAGATTTTCTAAATATCTCTGCTAGGAAGATATTTATAGCTATGAAACTTCTTGACCTTTTGCAACTACTCATTGTGCAACTTCTCAAAAAGTTTCATTGAAATATTTTGAAAAATGAGGGGGTGGGAGACAATTTTCTAGGACTGACCCTGGAAAAATCGCAAATTCTCAAATCTCAATATCGCGAAAAAAGTAACATAAGTTGAATATTTTGCAAATTTCTTTTGTAGTGTAGTGTTATTAAATGCATTCTATCACAATTATCATGTTTGGATGCAAAATGTGCTCCAAATTTGATTTTATCGCGATTTTCCTGATTTTGGCCAATTTTGCCGCTTTTCCTGACCACACAAAAGAAAATGCTGACGTGAGCAAAAGTAAAGTGACTGCCATTCTTAGGTTAATTTTTATATTTACAGAAAGAACATGCCTGAGGCTACTAGCACACCAAATTTGGTCGCTCTGCCTATTACCAGTCAAGAGTTAGGTAGGGGGGGGGGCTTTTTTGCCCCCCCCCAACCAAAATAGGACTATCAAATAGCCCAACCACTATAGGGTTAAGAGAACAATAATCAAAATATGAGATAAACCTGTAATTGGAGAGAAACCGGTTAACTTGCGATAAAGTCAAGTAATCACTTACCAACAACGGTATTATACCAAATTATTACACCAAATACGCGTTTCGTTCCGCACCGCTGTGTAGGAACTAACTGATCAGACGCGCATGAGGCATTTGAATTTGATTCCTATCAGCCGAAGATAAGAATCAAATGATCCGGGACTTGAGACTGTGATGCCATCCTAATTCAATTGATCAATGCAGAAAATAGGCTCAGCTTTCTTTTTCATGGTTTCATTATGAGTCCCTGTTGAGCAAGGTTTAATGCAGGAAAGCAAGGGACCGATCGCCATAAGTCTAGAGAAGATCGTGCAACAAATAAAAAACCAAACTATGTGATGGGATAACTTGATATTTACGAGATATAAACCTCCTTTATTATCAAGTCTTTATTTCTATGTTGAATATTTACAGGCAAAATCTTGCACCATTCTTTTGAAAATTATCCTTTCTGCGTCCTTAGAATTCAAAGTATTTATTTAGAAATGTTACCATTTTCCGCGAAAATATTGTGCCTTAATATTTACAGTGACACTATGTTTACTAAAATTTCAACGGTTGACTATTTGCAATTATTCCATTTTTGTTAATTTACCCTAACCTAATTTCTATTGCCTAACGCACCTAGAAAACAAACAGATTCTACAGCCCATTATCAATGTTAAACGAAGAAATACATGTATTTTTTACGAGAGACTAAGGATTTAGTCCCATTTCAGAAATATAATAGAATGCTCATATTGTAAAAGCTCTATCAAGCCCCCCTCCAAGAGATTCCTGAGGGGGGCTCAATAGAGCGGGCTTATTTAAGAAGGGGCTTTTTCACAAGGTCAGTTGACAAGGATACAAATAATAGGTTTTTACTTTTCTTACCCCATATCTTGTGGAATCAAGATAAAATTTTACGAGGCACACGTAAAGTCGACACAGCGTTTGTTCCAAACCGTATTAAAATGAACACAGAAACGTCCTTAGCTTAATGTATGGAAAGTCCTTGATAGCCTCTGGCATTTAACATACGTATTATAGAGGCGCCTTAATTAGGGTTTATTAGAGAGGAGGCTTTATAGAGAGCCGGTTAACAAGGGCAGATTTTGTAACACAACAGCATCAGTTGCTTTGGTTCACACCTCAATTCAAAGCGATTAGCGAATGCAGACAAAGGAAATTCTCTCAACCATTGATTGAAAACAAACATAGCCGCAAATTTGCCCTGAAACCAATGCGGCAGACTCTCATTTGGTGCGGAGAAAGGGATATAGTTGAGAGAAGTTATTTGCTTCAGACGAAAGAAGAAGGGTAAATCTAAAGTTCTCCGTGGCGGATTTTGCCTTCGTGATTCAGAAGCGGAGCAGAGGGCATTACAATTATTTCATATTTGTTGCTCAAATTTAGACAGTTACTTCTCAGCTCCAGAATCAAATAAACAAAATCCGCCCCACAGAGCTTTAGATTTACCTTTCATCTTTCGTTATAAGCACATAACTTCTCTTAAAAGCCTCCCTTCGCCCGCACCAAGCGAGAGTTAGGCGTATTGGTTTCCGGGAAACTTTGCGGTTATGTTTGTTTTGAATTTCTGGTTGAAAGAATTTCTTTTGTCTGCATTCGCTAATCGCTTTGAATTGAGGTGTCAACTAACGGAACTAATGTTATTGAATTACAAAATCTGCCCTTTTTGTACCAATCAGATTGCGAGATTTTTGAATTACTATTGTTACGGTGTAAATGTGATAGAATTTCGATTCGATTGAAGAATTGAAAACAGTCCTACGGGATTGAGATCGAAGCCGTGATTCCATCATAATTCCATTGATAATTGAAGAAAATAGGGCCAAGTTTTTCACTGTTTCATTATGAGTCTCTCTTGAGCAAGGTTTACCGCAGGTATACAAGGGACTCATCGTCATAAGTCTTTCTTCTGCTGCAGTATGGATCCATAGTTTTGCTTAGGGAGAGTGCAATGTTTATTTTATAACATGGCCTGTGCAAAACGTAACGGGGAAACTACTTGTTTCGATTTTGTACAGAACTGGGTTAACACTTTCATAAAGCAATAAAGATAAAGCATTAGCGTTTTACAAGCTCAAGATGAAGTTTGAAACATAGAACTGTTCATTTTGAGAACAAAGCTGTAAATCATGCAAGATGAGAAATGCTTGGAAGTAGTTTATAAATTGATGCAAAATTTCCTTGCCCGTTGCATACCAGAACGATTCATCAGTCATGTCTCTTCATCTTCAAGGTCAATTTTTTTCTCTGCCAAAGACTCGAAAAGGTAAGAACTGAATCTGATTTGGTCTTTGGCTAATTCATCGTTGGTACTATATAACATCTGTTGTTCATGAATATGGGGCAAGTACATTTTTTAGGAAAGGGTGACAGGGAAATTGGTTGATTTTGCAATTATTGCATGCTGGGCAAGCAGATTTTTGTCAAGAATTTTTCTGCTTCCCCGGCCATGGTATATGATAAACTTTGCACTGTCCCTTATGCTCTAGCTAAATATTTTACTCAGACAGACTAAAGCCTGATTTCTACTCAGTCGAATTTATCAGGTGGGTGGAGTTTTGCACAATAAAAGGTCGCCTGGCCGTAACTTTTTATTCAAATTCCGACCGCCACTTCAGTAGTTTTGGTTTGCTTAGTGCTTCTTGTACCGGGGAGATTCACAGCTTGTCCAGGGACTGATTTTGCTCTAGTTTTTCAACGGGGAAATCACCGGTGAAGAATGTAAATTTTATAAAATTGCCTCATCTCAAACGGCATAACGGTAGGTCTGCAAAATGTTCAGACGCTGGAAAGCTTGTACTTGCTCTCAAACTATTCATCAATTTCATAAAACTGATGATACCGGTGCAGTTAACATATGACGAGAAAATTTAGTTTGTTAAAATTGCTCAAATATTTCTCAAATTAAAGTGATCTTATAAAACAGCTTGAAATTTTAGCATGCCCGCAAAGGACCTAACGTGTCAATGGCTCTGTACAAGCTTCATTTGATCGGTACATTTTTGGGAACTTTCAAGTAGCGTTAATACAAATCTAATAAATATATATGTACTGGATGACCCAAAAAACTCTTTCACGAGTGCGATCACGACTGACTCTCTTAAATCGTCAGTAGTGGCAGAGCGGCGGAGCTAGCACTCGAAAAGTGAGGGGTCTGGGGTGTAGCCCTAACAAAATTTTGCGTTACCACGCCCTCCAAACTCTTGGAAAATGCAGGCGACGCCCTTTTTGCAATTTCAAGAGTAAATGCTTGCCAAGAATATATATTAGACCTTTTAATTAAATGACAAGGACGCTTGATCTGACTTACCCCTCCTGCGAGACAAATTTTATTGCATTTTTTGTACGAATCTCAGAAACCATCTTTGGAAAATTTAGGGTGTGGACCCTGCTATCCCCCCTCCCCCCATTGCTCCACCACCGCAACAATTGATAGATGCTTTGTATAACCGTTTAGATGAAAGGCTTGATTATCTTTTGAGATGCTGCATGGTCACTCTTAGCTGATATCTGTCCGAAAAACCACACTGAAGGAAAGTTTTGAATACTAAATTCCTCGTTTGGAATGAAATGATTGCCATTATTTTTCCAGTCAACATGTTATCAAAACTTTACGTAGCGATGGAATGGAAATCGTGTGGGGAAATCCTTGTTTGCCATATGATCGACCTCAGTTTTTTATTCAAATTTTGTCCTCCCATATAAATTTGGGACTTCGAAGTTTCTCACATCTTCCGAAAAATGACATGGGGAGGAGGTACATGACTAGCGGATGGACGTGGGTCTGCCTTCTTATTTTGAGAAAGCTACCTTCCTATAATTGCCAAAAGTTGCCATCATATCCACTTACTTTTACGATGAATTTTGGTGGAAAACTACCTATTTTTGACTATTTCTTGCCAATTTCTGCCAAACACACCCACTATTAAAGAAAATCTACTGCGAAAGAGGCTTTTTTTGAGAATGTGGACCTAAAGCCCACCCATGTGGGCGGCACGTAACTGTATCCTCAACATGTTCTGTACCTCCCCCTGGAAAAATGGCGGGAAGAGGAGAGGGGAGGAGAGGGGGTCTGGAAGATAAGCGAATTATCATATTTTTGAAACTGCGTTTTCGGAGAGTATTCATAAAACGTAAAATGACGAAGCAGCATCTGAAAGAAAGCTCGATCCTAAGCCACACGCTGATACCTTGTTTGCATTCCTAAGTTTTACTTTCAGGAAACTATGTGCGATCTGGCTTGTGAAGTTTTTTTGGATCCCATGGTATTTCCAAACCAGTTTCAGTAACAGCTATGCTGACGAGTCATCGACGTGTTTATTCCGCTCTACATGACTGTCTGAATCCTCCGATAGTTGTTTCGTTAACGATAGAAATTCGGGTGTCGGCGACCGTGCATTTTTGTTCTTTATTACTTGTTGAAATTTGATTTTCGAATTCAGTTGCTCTGCTAAAATTTCTTCCATTATTTCATTATATTCAATTTCATCAGTGTGCGATTCGCTCGCAGTTCGTTCGAGTATTTTTCGCTTGTTTTGATTTATCGTTGCTGCAAATATTTCCGACGGCAGGCCGATCTCGTTATTTTTACGATATGTAGTCTGTTGTTTTTTAATTTCATTTTCTGTCGTTCTGCGTTTTAGGCTAGGCCGATCCGGTGGCTCTTTACTTGCTGAGTCTATTTTTTTGCTAATGTAACATCGTTTTTCATCGCTGTTCGATTCACTGTTCGAAGGCAATATTCTGTTTACTTTTGGCTTTGATAGTCTCCGAGTGCCAAGACTGTTTGCAGACATAGGCCGATTGCTTGATGGTCTCCGTGATGGAACTGGGCTCACATCAACATCCACGATCTAAGATGAAATGATAAAAGACTTCGATATCTAATTTGGAAATGCAAGGGAAGCTACTCTGACTTTCACACCACTCAAAGAATACTATTTTACGAGATATCAAATTCGCTAAAATCTGATTTGCAGAAAACTTTCTATTAATTAGTTGCATTGCGATAAACGTGGTCTGCCCCCTTGGAAGTCAGTTATCTTCAGTGACCATTGAGACAACGGGGAAATCGGAATCGATGGGTAACGAATAAAAAGACTGAATAACGTTTTGTGCAGTAGATACACAAAAAATATCTATTCTTGCTATATTCATTACCAGTCTATCATCAACCACTGCTGGTCCTGTGCCACAAAAGAAGGCCTGAAAGGCTACGGTGTACAATACAGTAAAAACCCGCGTATAAGAACCTACAATTTTGCAATTCAGCTTGATTAGGTTCTTATATATTTAGTATTTAGTGGGAAACTAGGCTGTTCAGGTTCTTAAATTGGTTCTTATTTCATTCAGGACTTTCAGGTATTTCTTTTGTTCAGATTGAAACTCCCAGCTCATTGTTTACTGTCAGTTCAGAGGCACCTGAGTTCATGAGGCTTTATTTACAACAACAATGCGTGAAAGAAATAGAGATTTTGCAGAATAGAATGAAAAGCTCTCAAAGCATCTTTATATTTCTTTGCAAGATGCACATATGGCAGTATCAGTCCGTATAGGTTCAATGACAAAGCAATTGGAGTTTTGATCTAATTTGATGTACTCTACAAGTAAGAACCTATTTCAAATTTCAGGCTGAATGGGTTCATATATATTGGAGGGGGGGGGGGTCTAATTTCAGAATTTCAACCTGTGGGTTCTTAATCACTAGGTTCTTATACGCGGTTTTTACTGTAGCTAAGCGGTTGTTTTGTCTCTTGGTGAATAGTAGGGTCAAGGCTAGGTTTTGAAAAAGGGGTAGGTGGTTAGGGGTTAGATTGAGACTGAGCAACGTGTTTGGTTGAGTATCAGTCTGATGCATGTGACATGAATTAATATCGAAAACATTTGGACGGAAAGGTTTCAGAAAATTAACCTTAGACAAAAATCTTCGGACGCTATTTCGAGAATTTTGGACAGAAAAGCTCCAGGACATATATTGTTTGCATAATACCAAATTGTATGTTAAAATCACCGATGACAGTATTTTTCATATTTAACAAAGGCATGAGAGAAATTCGTGTTTTCTTTCGATTTTCAAAGAACTTAAAAGTCTTGAACTGTCAAACTTTCTGACAAAAATTTGCTCGAAAGTTTGGTGGTAGGAATGTTTCGATTTTAATGTAACAGTGTGACAAGAAGGCACTCATCGTTTCTGGAAAATCTCAAATTAAGAAGCATACTTACAACGCTATTATTTACAGTCAATCCATTTTGTTCGCTCCTCTCTGATCCAGTCCTAATGACAGTATCAATTTCAGTTGTATCTTCTTCGGTATTTGTCTCCTTCGCAGACCGCTCCTCCTCAATGGCTTTCCCAATTTCTACGTCTTTATCAGCCTCATCTGCAGGCTTCACTTTGCGCGTGACCGTCCCGTTTGGCAACATTGGTGGTATCTCCAGGTTAGGGTTCCCACCAGTCCGTAACTTTTGAGCATCGTCAAACATCTTGCTAACACGCCGCGGTGGCGCGACATCATCCGGGACTATAGTTCCACGCCGTGCATTCAAATTATAATGCGTCATCTCATCCAACGGCCCATTTGTAACTTTATATCCAAGCTTTCTCATTGCTTTTGTGTTCAGATTTTCAATTCTCAGATTCCTTATAGCATCCATTGGATCCTGTAAGTCGAATTTCTTTGTTTTCTCCTCAATTAAATTGCTAAGTGATAAGATAACGCCGGACATAACCGACAGGCCGATCACGTAGTACATAAGGGCTGCAAGCTCTGCTGCTAGGCTTACGCCGACATTATCATAACTTTGGTCCCGTGTTAGGCCAGGGATCAAATCGCCGAAACCGATCGTAGTTAATGATATAAAACAGTAATAAAACGAATCCGCATAGTGCCAATTCTCTGTCAATGCAAAAATTAGGCCTCCTAAACATAGCATTAGCAAGACTAATAAACTAGCCGTGATTGCACTCTTCATTTCAATTTTCTCTGCTTCTCGATTATATAATCGCCTTTCCCAATATTTTATCGAAAATCCCAGAAAATTTGTCAGCTCATTACCAACTGTTCGTAGAAAGAAACCAGTCAATGGTATACCGACAAGTGCGTACAGAATACAAACGAGTTTTCCAGCGATTGTCCTCGGCACGATGTGACCATATCCTGTAAAAAAGAGAAAAAGGAGTAAGATGGTAGATGTAGTGCTCAAATTGATTTGATAATGTCTTCCAAGATTATAGTTGTAAGGTTGAGGTAGAATGAGTAAGAGGAAAAATATGAACAAAGCTCGTAAAGATTAATATTCACATTTCGCTAGCTATAACTTTCTGAAATAGCCTCATCGACGTTGCGAACTTTGAGTTAACGGTTTATCACGATCTACAATTTTCCTGCAATCAGTGGTATCCATGTTAACCCCTGTAGACCTTACCGACCAAGATGCCTAATACGGGAATTAGATATTTTTTCCTTTTGTTCGTCTACACTCAAGTCAAGTTATGAAGCTCTTGACAAAATACACTTTGATTTCTCTAACGTATTTCATGGCATGGAAACTTATGCCATGAATACCAAATAGAATAGTGCTGAATATTCCCAAGAGTATGGTGCATGACTTGAAATTGGTGAAACAAACCTTAGCTAATTTGGTCTCTTCAGAATGATTCCCTTAGCTAATTTTGCCTGTTCCAAATGATTCCAGATTCGTATTAACTTGGATTAAATTTCATTTGTCATTGAACATGAACAACAACAACTGGAATTTGTAAAGAGCCTGGGAACGAACTTTGATGCGCGCGCTGATTTCAAAGAGAACGACCACGAAGATGATGGCGAATAGGCCTAGCCTGAAATACTTCTTGGAGCTGAGCTGTAATTACATCTCTTCTCATTCTACTTGATGCAGATATCTTAGAGAAAATGATGCAGTAAAAGACAGATACACTTAAGGTATATCATGTTTCTGCTTATTCATGCTTTTCTGAGTTGAAAATCTTCTTTTTTAGTGAGTCTCCAAAAATCACAGTTGTAAAATATCTGAAATCTGCTTAGCTATGAAATCATCTGCAAAATACAACGTGAAATACAGGCCTAGTTGTTTAATAAACCATATGATATTTGGGTTGAAACCATAAATATAATAAACTTTGGGTGAAGACAGTGAGTGAGCTATAAAAGTAAGAAAAATGAGTTACAGTAAAACAAGAGGAGAAGAATAGAAGAGAAGAATTCTGACTCATTATCATTATTATGAGTCATATTTTGGAGTTTTGTTATTTTAGCGACAGGTTGATAAATCTTAGTTGCCTTGTGCTTTTGAGTAACAGAAGATAGACCTGTGCCAAGTGATGTATAGATGAAGGTGAAGGTGAAGTTGCGGTTTTTAGTACCAAGCGCTGGGATCGCAGAAGTAGCTAAGCGCTAATCGTTGCGTCTCGAACCCACTCCGCCTGACTGTTCTGGCTTCAAAGTCAGAGGATTACACCACTGCGCCACAACACCTTCATCTTCAACACCTTCATAGATACTTATACTTTCATTCAGGTCAGTGGCCTAAATTGATAGCACTGATATATGCAATAGAGATTATATTTATATTATTTTAAACAGTAGAACTGTTATATGCAATAGAGAAGATGCTCCTTTTATCATCAGCTTAGAAACTACAGACAAAAGCTTGTTTTTAGGGCCTTGATGCTTAAGAATAATTCAAATCCTTAATTGACAGACTTGGTTCAAACCATGGCCCTGACTTGCTTTCAAAATATGTTTGTATATGAAGCTGAGATGGAATTTAAAAGTCAATCTCAATCAATTTTGGCCAGATCCTTGACCTTAAATTGACTTATCCACCTTTGGTGCTTTAATTGATGCAAAGTCATTTCACATTTAATCAATGATTATGTTTATTTTTAAATCATTAGTTTATTCATTAATTGTAAGTAGAGCTGGTTAGTATGAGTCATGCGATTGAAAATTAAGATGCTGGAGAACAGTGAAATGGAAAAATTGTTTGGTTTAAGACCTGAACTGCCAGCAGACAAATACTGTTTTGAGTTTTGTCTATCTAGCCAGTATGCAGTTCTGTTATTGATATCTACAAAGCTGAGCAAACATTAGGCAGTTATTTTTGAATCAAAACAATTCTCTTCCAATGAATGGTTGTCTGGCTTATAAACATGGTTATCTTTTCGGTACTGTACAAAGCTTTGCGCAATTAACATGGTGTAGCATGGTACTCCTGCCTAAAAGTACTTCTTCAATGGTCTTGAGAAAGTCAAAATCCTGCTATGGTAACAAATTTTTGCCTCAAGAGTTCTTATCAGAATCCAAAGAATTCTTGAATATTTTTGCCAAACTGATATGTGTAAGACTTGTATTGTATATTGCTCAACCAAAAATTCTCCAAGGGTAGATAACTCATTTGTCCAAGGATGAATATTTTCCAAGCCTGCATGCAGACTATTTGATATGACAGGAAGCTTTTTATATCTTTACTTGGGAGAGGTTTAAACTTTGTTCTCACAAGAAAAAGGCACAGAAGTGGCTTATGGTGACTGCAAACTTTGAAAAAGTTGACATGTGTAACAATGCAAACAGTTCAAAATATATACAGAAAAAAGATATTTTTCTTTGGGTGATCCTTGTTACTTTTAAGCTCTGTAATGATACACACTTGAAAACTACATCCAGCTCTTGAATCTCCTTGTTGTTTACTTGTTTTAACCTCTCATAGTTGCATTTTTGTGCAACTTCCCATCCATCCTTTTGTACTTCTCATCTGTCTCTCCTCCCCTTGTTCTCGTCCTTTTAAAACTTTCACTTGAAGTGTTTTCACCTCATGTTGATCCTCACCGTGGGCTGGTAGGATGGGTTTAGAACCTCGAAAATCCATCAAAATGGGTCTCAGAATCTGAATTTTTCACCTGAAATGGGTAGCTTTTTGACTCATATACAATGAACAAGGTTGTTGAGACATATTTTGTATACATATTCGCAACATTGAATTTTTATTGTTTTAGCTCAGAAACGTGGTTGGCTGCAACTTTACCTTCATATTGCACATTTAAAATGAAATGAAACTTGATTTCTGGGAAGTTGAACAGGCTTTGTCTCCAAAAATCCATAAAAATGGGTATGGAGATTCACCCAAAATCCTTAAGTATTAGTCTTCCCCTAAAATGTTGGATGGCATGTTCCTGCCATCCCAAGAGTTGAGTCCCTCCCCTGGGTGCTCACAAGCTGAAAAAGATTCACTTGGGATTTTCCCAATTCTATAAGAGGAATATTTATCTTCCTGTATGAGCACAAAAATACAAGGCCTAGTAATAGCTATGCATAAGCCTCATAGTTGTGGCCTTGTAACCTTGTTCTAGCCTAGAAAAGGCTTGATGTAACCTTATAAGTGGCTTGAAAAATGCTAATTAGTTAAACCTAGGCTAGCAGAAGGCTGATCTTAGCCTAGTGTCTATTCCCGCCATGACAGTCACAGTAGCTGTAAATTTTTGCGTTTATTTTCATGGAGGAACGGAAACTACAGTACTTCAGTCATTTAGTTAGACGAGGAGATCTTCAGAGAGTACTTATGGAAGCAAAGGTAGCAGGCAAAAGAGGAAGAGGTCGACCCAAAACATCTTGGACAGACAACATCAGGAGCTGGACTGGTTTGAGCTATAGTGAGGCCGTAGTGATGGCCAAAGATAGAGAAAGATGGAGAATCATATCCTCCAACCCTCGGGAAACAGAGGACGGAACATGAAGAAGAAGAAGATTTTAATGGATTATATACATATAAAGAAAAAAATCTTAGTCTTGTGGAAACCTTGTTTTAGCCTGGTTTTAACTTGGAATCTTACTGATAGCCTCATAAATTTTCTTCAAAGGTAAGGACAAGGTCATAACAATGTCATAATCCCCACTGCTGTAATGCTAAAACTTGGCCTTCAAAAGAAATCTTAGGCCCCAATAATCTTACCAGAAGAGGCCGCCACACTAACTTATATTAAGTCTTTGAATTTGCTTGCCCCAGTCTACTTGAGAAAACAATTTGTAAAATATTTATATGATAGAGATCAGTCTTTGTGCTCATCACAAACTGATCTTAGGTTACCATTACTAAAAATTGTCAGTGGCCAAAATGCTTTTTCTTGTCATGATGCAAAACATTGGAACAGTTTAAAAAGAGAAAGAAATGGGCACCTTCCCTGAAAATTTTCAAGGAACGACTAGAAGATGGTGTAACTTTAATTTCTATTTCATTTCAAATATACTATATTGTAAATTACATCATATATTGTAAATTAGGCATATGAATTTCTTTTGTTCTTAGTTCAGTCACTATTATTATTATTATTATTATTATTATTATTATTATTATTATTATTATTATTATTATTATTATTATTATTATTATTATTATTATTTATTATTATTATTAACACTTTATTTTACAATGTTGGCATAAAAAGGTATAAAATAGTTATACACATGTATAAAGCAAAACAAAATATAAATTTGTATAAAACAAAATATTTACAAGCATAATAAAAGCCAACTAATTCAAATTAAAAAAAAACAGAATGGATGAAAATATTATATTGATTGTTGGCTAATCCTAAGACCTAAAGCCTATATAAAGCCTAAAAGTGGTACAAAGTGTCAACAGAGCCTAAATTGGCATTGGCATTTATTTCCTTTCCAAGCTTTGATTTTGGTCTTAAATTCAATCAAGTTAGTTTAGTGTCTGATTGAAAATGGAAGTGTACACCATAACTGTGGACCCCTATATCAAACAGTTTCTGAGCCATACACAACTGATCTCACTCTTGGTAAGTTAAAGTTGCGATCATTTCTGAGGCTATACTGGTTGATTTGTGGACAGAATATTTCTTTCATAAAAGAGGATTTAAGCCATGGTTCTTTTCCCTGGATTTTTATTTTAAACAGGTCAAATTGTAAAACATGTACATTAGACTTATAACCTGTATAAATATTTTGAAATGAATGAAATGAAATGAAAAACTTGGCCTACACAAGGCCAAGTTTAGCCTTGTATTTTCATAAATGCTCCACCTATTTGGGATTAGAAAAGTGTTATAGGGGTTGCTATGTTGAGGAGAAACAGGAGAGTCAGTGGCAAGGAGATCTCAATGCTGGGGGCATTAAATATTAATGAATCTTCTGTAATTTTTGCATGGATTTAAAATCCTTTGTTATAGTTTTCAAAGGAGTATCTTAGCTCTCAATACCATAAAGAATATTCAACTTGAATGCAATTAATTATATACTTCAGTTTGATCTGGCATCTTTGAAGTTTAGCCTTGACACCTGCTATTTTCACTTGTGATAGTTGCTCTAACCATTTTTTACAAGAAGCTTTTCATAATCCAATTTTTGTCGACAAAGGGACATATTTTCAGCTTTTGGAAAAATAACTTTGATATCATGACCTAGTTGCAGAAAATGAAACTTTTCAAGACAATTTTTACTTTAATCAAATGACTTTGTGGTGCAGAATTCACCACTTCAGTTTCCAGCCTCGTTTTGGAAATTATTCAAAATTATTTCATATGAAATTTTATTTATTAGATTCGCATTCAGCAGCCAAACGTTATGCACACGAGTTTCATTTTGCTAATGGTCGTTACGTTAATTTCCTGACGATGTTTTAAAATCTCTGCTGATCAGAATGTGGTTTATATGAAGACAGTTTTGTGATTATGGCAACAATGAACATTAATCTAAGTACTAATAGCAATGTAGAAGGTCTATTCTACAGACTATATAGAATCAGCCCGGGGGGGGGGGACACTTCACTTTTGGGTCATACGGGGGTATGCGTTCCAAGAATTTCTGTTGTATGACCCAGTTCCAGAATTTTGGAGAAGTTTTGAGACACAATCCCACAATATAGATGTGGCCGGTGTTTCCATTGCAAAACAACAGGAAAATTGTTAATTATCGCAGACCTATGTATTCTAAGAGTTTCTCGCAAAAATGGACCTCAATCCCAGAATTTTCTGTAAAAGGTACATCCCATTTCCAGAATTTTCGTGCCAAAAACCACCCTAAACTGGCGCTCACCCCCGTATGATCGGATATTGAAGTTCCTCCCACAGGAACATCAGTACGGAGCTATCCGTTTCAACAGGCGTAAGGAAATGAGTCGTTGATGTAGCATTACCAGTTCAGGCAACAAGCAACACTACGACATGTAATCAAGTCTAAGTCTAAGGCCGAAGGGTAAGTTTAATGGATGTTGCTTGAGAAATAAAATGACCATAAATGGAATGGTCCTAGTGAGGCTCTCCTTTCCCACCTGAAGAGACGTTAATTCTTTGTTCACGTCCCATGGTCAACAATGCACCGTCCGTGTTTGTAGCTTAGAAATGAAAGTATGTTTCCTCGATATTACCGCTTTACTTTGTTACTTTCTGTTCGGCTGAAGCCTAACCAGTAGCTACTAGGAATCAAAACGCTGTGTAGGAGCTAACAGTTCAGACGGGGAGGAGCCATTTGAATTTGATTTCTAGCACTGGTTAGGCTGAAGCCGGAGGGAAACCAATAAAGAAAACTTTGGTAATATCGAGGTAACAGCTGTAATTTCCAAACTACAAACACGGTGCATTATTGCCCGGGGTGAGTGGCCGAGTGGCCTATACAGTCTTCGTCAGATGACTGAAGTTAAGCTTGGTCGAGTGAGGTCAGATTTCGGATGGGTGACCACTGAGGCCTGACCTCGCAACTCACCTCGCCGTCCTTCGGAAGGGACGTTAAACTAGGGGTCCCGTGCCTGGATGCGGCATGCACAGTGGGCCTAAATTAGCTTTCAGTAGCTAGAAATCCTGACAAGCCCACTCAAAACAAATTGAAAATAAAAAAAAAATAAAAATTGCCCGTGCACATCCTTTAGATTTTGACTTCGGCTTGAGATACTTCTTAGTGAAGATATATTTACAGTGAAGCAAGAGAAACCATGCTGTCTATATTAACAGAAGTTTTGAGACGTTTATTCAGGCCCCTTTGTGCCTGAAACCCCATCTGGCCCCTTCGTGCCTGCGGCCCCATCTGCTCTCCCCCCTTGATGACCCTGAACTTTCTTGATCCTGGTAAGCAATTTTGTCAAGTGCTACTCTCATCCCTTGCCCACATCCTGTGCAGTGTTTTGCAGAGGTAAGACTGAGTTGGAAATATTGGACCTGCATATTCTTACATAACCCAGTGTATGTCTCATCATAACAGCGCATATACTTTACTTTAGGCCTACAAATATGTAAGTTTATCATCGTACAACTGAGGGAAACGAATGATTTCAAGGATTTACAAATCTAAATATTTGATTTGGTTTGCACTGGTTTGAAATGTCTGCGTAAACACGATAAAGTAATGTTTTGGTAGATGATTGACGCAATTGACCAGGCAGGGCGAGAAACTGTTTCCAGTGTAAACCAACTTGTCCAC
This sequence comes from Aurelia sp. 4 Dawson et al 2005, assembly GCA_964019985.1. Taxonomy (NCBI): domain Eukaryota; kingdom Metazoa; phylum Cnidaria; class Scyphozoa; order Semaeostomeae; family Ulmaridae; genus Aurelia; species Aurelia sp. 4 Dawson et al 2005. The sequence goes on along the minus strand of OZ026507.1, from coordinate 13,803,409 downwards.
ATTCATTGCGGCGAAATTCATAAAGTCAATTCAATTTCACAAATTAACAATTTCAACAAGTACGTCGTTAATGCAACAAATTTAAGTGTGAATTGAACCCATGGCCAGCATTGGGGTCGAAACTTTGCAAAAATATTTAAAACTAGAAGCAACTGGAAGTTGTCAACTGCGCGCACTATAAGATATTTGTGAACTTAAATAAAGCAATGATTCGAAACAACATGCTGCTCAGGGCTACTGTCCTCCTTAATCTATATTTAGGACATTTCTTTGGGCCATATACTAAGAAAAGCTTCGTTTGGTGAAGCTGAATTTCGAACAAATCCGTTCACTTCTATTTACTCCATGTTTGGCATCTTCCCCTTGTAACGGCCAAAAGAAGAAATAAAACGTGTCGACGGAAGAACTGAAAGTTGTGTGAAAATGCACGAACTTACTGCCTGTGTCTCATGCAGCGTAGGGGAAGCACGATTAAGTCGCCGCTACTCTAGCTTAGGCCCATCCGCCATCACGAAATATTTGCAGCGATAAATATCATTGATCATTGGAAGGAGATGCGGTCAGTGAACCTTTCAATTTAAACTGGACTTGCTCCAAGTCTATTCCGAGATATATCAGCACTAAGGAACATAGTTACTTCTGCGGGGGCGTAAACCACGAAGAGGACGCTGCGAAGGAAGCGTCCTCTTCAAGGTTTACGCCCCCGCAGAAGTAACTATGTTCCTTAGTGCTGATATATCTCGGAATAGACTTGGAGCAAGTCTAAATTTAAACTAACCAGCGGTAATAGATAATCGAAATCAACGAAACAATACAACCATCCTGTAGACCTTCAAAACTGAGGCCCCGTTTACACTTCGCTGTTCTCAAATGAAGACGGTATGAAATCATGCCGTTTTGGCCCTCAGTTTACACTAAAACGTTTACACTAATTCGAAGCTCTTCAGTTATTTTTGTTTGGGGATATTTTCACGAGACAATAAAGCTGCACAACACTTCGTGGATGATACATCTATCGATGTGGCGTATTTCCCCTGTTTCTTCAAAGCACGGCTGCCCACATTGCTTTGCTTTCTTGAAAGTAATATTCTCTATCAATGTAAACAACATTCCATCTTACTTTTACGTCATAGGGTTGTGGCTAATTCCCTAGAGTGACTGTGCCTCCCAGCACCTTGCCTCCCTTTAGCCCAGCCTGTTGTACTAAAATGACGCCTCTTTTTTCCGATGACGTCAATTCCCAGCTGCGCGCTATGCATTATTACTTTGAAGTCATAGGGTTGTGACCATAGAAATAACTGGTTGTGACTAATGTCCTTGAGTAACTGTGCCTCCCAGCTTCTGGCGTCCTGTTAGCTCATCCTCGCTTACCCAATCCACCTTTTCAAGATAAGAGGTGCGAAAGCGGAAGTCTTTTGTTGTTTGACTTGTTGCATTTTTTAGGCTAAAATCTTGTTCTGCGTACAAAGTTTAGTGTTGGAGCAAATTTTTACTCTCATATCTGTCTTCGTTTAGAAATTACGGCGATTTCAAGAATTTAAAGTTATAAGGGCTTTGACCGTGAAATCAGATGTTAGGACAACTTTTTGTCCAAACTTTGATTTTACTGTTAAAGCCCTTATGATTTCTAATTCTTTATATCATCGTAATTTCCAAACGAAGACAGATATGAAAGTAAAAGTTTGCTTCTATGCTAAAATTTGTACGCGGAACAAGATTTTAGCCTCAAAAATGCGAAATCTCAAACAACAAAAGACTTCCGTTTTCGCACCTCTTATCTTGAAAAGGTGGATTACGTCAAAGCTTGACTGCATGTAATGCATTATTGCCGTAGTAGTAAAATTCTCTCTCATCATTAGCAAATTTGCATCTTACTTTTACGTCATAGGACTGTGGCTAATCCCCCTGAGCAACTGTGCCTCCCAGCACCTAGCATCATTGCAGCTCTGCCTCTCTTACAAACTACGCAAAAACCTGTTCCTTAATTGCTTCTACCGTGCTTAATTGCAGCTGCCAAGTACTGGTGTTTCTATTGTCCATAGTGACTTCAGACCTTAGATAAATAGGGGCTGAGCTTAGTTGTACGATTAGAAAGGAAAGGTTGATAATTCACTCAACACAATTTACAATTCATCCATTTTAGGCCAACAAATACCAAATATTTACGTCCACATAATGTCCGCTTGAAGCGAGTGAATGAGAATTGCGTCATTTAGTCAATGAAAGGTTGTCCAACGATGTTTTTAGGACGAAAATGAACGGAAGGGTGAGACTCTGTCTGAACCTATAGTCTGGCATTTGCATCAATGTTGTTACCAACCGTGAACGAGGCTGTGGTCCCAATGGGACGCCGACCGATGAGCTCATGAACGAGTTGACTGTCAGACAATGACAATAGCTGACTGATTGATTCAGTGATTCAAACCATTAATCAACGATTGAAGTGATTACGTCATCATATTTTACTCGCTGTGACAAACAGCTTGACCTTAAACATGCGTAAAATGACGATGAAAGAATTAAAGGCCGCTGCAAAACCTGCATTGGTACGAGAAAATAACCTACGATTTGCAAATTGGTCTGTTTAAGTTTTTATTTGGCGGTGTTTAAAACTCATGGTGTCGGTTGGTGACATGGAGTATATGTTCTTGAAGGGTTTGTGCAAGGTTAAAAGGATACGGTAATACTGTAAATAAAAGATTTAAGTACAAAATGTAGCGTAGATGTTAAAAACACGACGTTTTGAGCGTATACTCTTCTTTATCAAGCCAAAGAAAGACTTCGCTACATTTACATCTACGCCACATTTGGTACTTAGATATTTTATGTACAGTATTATCGTTTAATTTTCATACTAGTGCCACACGCAACAAACATATATTTATTGAGTTGAAAGGATACGTTTGCAAAAGAGCCAAAAAAGTGAAAGATCCTTGGGGGCCGATTACATAGAGTGGGCAAGCCCGGTTTACCGAGATGAAGGTTTTTCGCCTGGGATCCCGGGTTCAATAGAAACTGCAATGTTTCGTGTACTTTCGATTAAATGCCAAGCGGGGGCTGGCTCGGTTAGCTGAGATCCCGTCTGCTGCCTATCGGGCCAGAGTCCGGCAAGACTAGCCTACGTCCAGACCCTACGGTCAGTGCGCAGGAGCAAAAAGGAGAAGAACGCTCCCTGTAGAGTCTGCGCTACGGCGATTTATTATAAGCAGATGATTGCAATTCATTGAGGTAAACCTAGTTTATCAGTTGATAAACCAGGTTATATGTGATAATACTAATTTATCAGAAAATTGTGATTCTCGCGTGTCACACCACGTCTGCCTAGCAGAATTTTCTTAGTTTCCAAAGCAACTTCAAATCCAATTCAATACCAATGCTAGCTTACGCCATATTGCGAAATCAACTTGAATGATTTTTCTCTCATTTCCTCAGACAATTTATTCCTCAGTTTCTAATGAATTATGTATTCAGCTCATTCTGCGATTTCAAGCAATTTTACACTTGAACTACACTCACTGTTTTCAATGCAAGTGAGAATCATAGCCTCCAGTTTTGGACTGGCTTTGAAAATACCATGCGAAAGTATTAGCAACACAGCGGGAATTTTCACGTCATGATGAAGTCATCAGATTGAGCAATCAAATATACAGCAATGGAGCCAGGAATAATTCCTGTTGCACCCCATTATGTTTGCACAAATGCCGTTCCTAAACTATTCATCATCGTTTAAGCAAAGTATCGTAGACAGACCACTGCTCGTGTATCCATTAGAGCTTCGAAATTAAATTTTGCAATCATTCGATTGACATAAACAGAAAGGAGCCAAGAATGGTGCTTGTTGCACCCCATTGTTTCTAAGGAACGAATACGTTATGCTTGAATCTATTCTTTAATCCATTCGTCATCGTTCGATAGGGTTTCGAAATCAGACTGTGTAATCACTCAATTGATACCAATAAAAGGAGCTAAGATTGATGCCTGTTGCACTCCATCATTTTTACGAACGAATGATTAAATGCTTTCAATCTATCTTTAATCAATTCTTCATGGTATAAGTAAGGTACCAAAGAAAGATCCCTGCTGTACCCCTATGGGATTTCGACATCACATGTTGCAATCATACAATTGATGTAAACAAAAAGGAGCCAAAAATGATGCCTTTTGAGCCCCTTTATTTCCTATTAGCCAATGCCCTTTGCTTTAAATCATTCTTTATTTCATCGTTTGAATGAGGTACCGGAGAAAGATCCCTGCTATGCCCCATAGGGTTTCGAAATAAAATCACTCAGTTGATGTCAGTAAAGATAGAGCCAAGACTCATGTCTGTTGCGCTCCATTATTATTTCATGAAAGAGTGCATCTAATGATCATTTTTCATCGGCTGAGCAATGTGCCAGAGAAAGCGCCTCATTCAGAATTAGATCATGCAATTTATTTAGAAAGAAAAGCAACCAAGAATAATGCCTGTTGCACCCCATCGTTTAATACGAGTGAGTGCATTTAACGACTCATTCGTCATCGTTGGAGAAAAAGAGCCTTGCGAGAAAAACAGCGTACGAGAAAAAGAGCCTTGCGGTACCCCTACAGGGTTGCTCACAATCAGATTGAGCAACCACGCCACTTACGTCAACAAGCCACTTAACAAAGAATTATTCATGCTCCACCCCACCAGTGTTATTTTCACTTGCGGGAGTTCTCTTTAAATAATCATTCGACATTTTTTTAGAATTATTTTTAAGCAACGTACAGGAGAATGATCTCTGCATGACCCATGATCTCTTTCTAAACATCAAGTGCCTCTCATGAAATATTCAACATTTGCTCATCATAGGCTACACAACACACAAAAGAGATCTCGCTGTACCTCTAACTTGAGCGTATTTTTATCCTTGATCGTGTCCATTTTAAACTACTCATTCTTTGGAGCCGTATTCTGACGTATAACCTGATAGGGCGTTTTTCCATTGCTTTGAAATATTTTTCAAATCCCACTGCAGATTGTCATGGTGTTTACTGACCTCTGTTTGCTGGACAAATTAGCGATAAGAAACGCTTTGGACAGCAACCAAACATAGTTCGTTTCCCCACGATTGTTGTTGAAAATTCTACAATCCGTTCAAAATTGATTCTGGCTAGGCCATCATTCATGGCGTTTTTATTGTCATGTAAACACGCAAAGGATCCATGTTAGCCATGAGTCTTTGCTAGTCATGATCCTTTGCTAACCAGTGTTCTTTGTGACCAGGACCGAGGTGGGGGGGGGGGGGGTCAGGGGCGTCAAAAACCTGGGTTCCATGGCAATAGGGGCCCACAAATGATAACTCTCTCTTTCAAATATGGCTCATATTCAGGTCTCTGCCAGGTTAATGATCAAAAAGGGCCCCAATAACTTCTCAATTTGCTATAATGTATCAAAAATCAATAAGAGGCAACTTGTTATTATATCGCGATTCTCGTGCATAATGACTGGCTGTTTGGATGACATGATAATTGTATTTAGAGGCGCATATAACTACCAGAGCGATTCGTACAAGCTTCAAGGTTTTCCTGGAGGAGCATGACCCCCGGCCTCCCTAGATGGATGCGCCTTCAGTGTACCTTTCACAACTCGCTTTGCCAAGGAGACCCATTTTCGCTTTGACCCGGGGGTCCACAAATCCTCTCGGTGGCCCTATTTGTGACCCTGCAGTCGACTCTGATATGATATGAAAGGCATTTCTGTCCTGGTTTCGTTTTGTTTCGTCTTGCGTTCCCCGCACAAAAGGTCGTAGTTAGCAATAGTCCTTTAAACATCCCAGCGTCAATATTCTTTGATTTTCCAGGAGGTTTAGCTGAAAGTTATTAAATAATACGCATTGTTTGATATGTTGAAATGTTTCTCCACAGCTACGAAAACGCTGCATCACATTTTGAAGATAGACAATTATATCCTTGGGTCCTTTGCGTCCAGATCCAATAGTCCGACTTTTACGCCACATCATTTGATTCAACTGCTCGTTCCAGGCATCGATGGTACCCTTATGTCTCCAGATGAATTCCAGAACTACACACCGATGCCCACAGTCCTTTGGCTCAAGGCTCAGAAATCCGAGTTTTACACCATGTCCTTCAATACAGCTGCACGTTACAAGCATCTATGGTACCCAGATGAATTCCAGAACTACACACCGATGCCCACAATCCTTTGGCTGCCGGGTCAACAGTCTGAGTTTTACGCCATGTCCTTCAATACAGCTGCACGTTACAGGTATCTATGGTAGCCTTATTTCTCCAGATGAATTCCGTGCAATGAATTAGATGAAATATTAAAGCAACACAAATCAATGCGAACCAACAATATTGTGATAACGCCCAATCGTGCTTTGTTCAATCTCTTAGCTCTCACTTATGCTTCCAGATGACCTAATCCTAGTGCTTTCCCAGTTAAATGAAGCTTACAGGAAGCGCTCTGATTCATCGGGCAAATCTCCACCATCTTGAGCAGTTTCAAGGTCTCCTGATAATAATGCAGAGATTAACCGGCAGTTCACAGCATGCAGGCCTAAATTTAGGCTAGGATTGAATGTGGACTTGTAGGAAGTTAATTAAAATCAAGTGAACTGCTTGAGACAAGCAGCATGCTGCTTTGAAATCCAAAGAATTGCGAGAATTAAAAACTGAAGCAAAGTGAAAAGTTTCTACTGTATTTCAATTAGATAGCAGCCGATAAATCTACGCAGCCACGCCTCACTTTAAAGCAAGGAAGTAGCTCATCAAACAATGACCTTTCATCCTAAATATAGCTTTAATTCAATTAGCATCAGAAGGTAATGAGTTAGACACTTCTTCAATATGTTGCTGCTAGCCGTTCAGAAATTGTTGCTATGCCACGGGGATTGGATATACTGATGATGTTTTCCCCTTACAACTGCTTTATACCACTAGTCAAGGGGACGTATTGCTGATTTCTTTGCTGTACAATAGTTGCCAATAAGTCTATTTTCAGCGCCATCAAAATGTAAAGTTAAATGACCATAGTCCCATTCCAATATACATGTTGTTGCAGGGTGTTATGCAATCGTAGCTGTATGCTCTAAGAAGGGGGATATATTGATGATTTCTTCTGATTTACAATTTTTGCCAATAGATCACAGGCTATTGACTAATGATCGTATGAATTGTCTGGTGGGAGTTATGAAATTGTTGCTATATGCTTTAAGGAAAGGGATATATTGATGATTTCTTCTGCTTGCCAATAGTTCACAGGCTATTGACTAATGATCGTATAAATTGTCTGGAACAAGGTTTGTGTTTTTAGCGCAATCACAGTGTAAAGGTCACAATGATCGTTTGCCCTGTCCGATATACGTGTTGCTGGTGGGAGTTATGAAATTGTTGCTATATGCTTTTAGGAAAGGGATATATTGATGATTTCTTCTGACGAATCAATAGCTGCCAATAGGTCACAGGCTGTTGACTAATGATCGTATAAATTGTCTGGAACAAGGTTTGTGTTTTTAGCGCAATCACAGTGTAAAGGTCACAATGATCGTTTGCCCTGTCCGATATACGTGTTGCTGGTGGGAGTTATGAAATTGTTGCTATATGCTTTTAGGAAAGGGATATATTGATGATTTCTTCTGCTTGCCAATAGTTCACAGGCTATTGACTAATGATCATATAAATTGTCTGGAACAAGGTTTGTGTTTTTAGCGCAATCACAGTGTAAAGGTCACAATGATCGTTTGCCCTGTCCGATATACGTGTTGCTGGTGGGAGTTATGAAATTGTTGCTATATGCTTTTAGGAAAGGGATATATTGATGATTTCTTCTGCTTGCCAATAGTTCACAGGCTATTGACTAATGATCGTATAAATTGTCTGGAACAAGGTTTGTGTTTTAGCGCAATCACAGTGTAAAGGTCACAGTGATCGTTTGCCCTGTCCGATATACTTGTTGCTGGTCGGAGTTATGAAATTGTTGCTACATGCTTTTAGGAAAGGGATATATTGATGATTTCTTCTGACGAATCAATAGCTGCCAATAGGTCACAGGCTGTTGACTAATGATCGTATAAATTGTCTGGAACAAGGTTAGTGTTTTTAGCGCAATCACAGTGTAAAGGTCACAATGATCGTTTGCCCTGTCCGATATACGTGTTGCTGGTGGGAGTTATGAAATTGTTGCTATATGCTTTTAGGAAAGGGATATATTGATGATTTCTTCTGACGAATCAATAGCTGCCAATAGGTCATAGGCTATTGACTAATAATCGTATAAATTGTCTGGAACAAGGTTAGTGTTTTAGCGCAATCACAGTGTAAAGGTCACAGTGATCGTTTGCCCTGTCCGATATACGTGTTGCTGGTGGGAGTTATGAAATTGTTGCTATATGCTTTTAGGAAAGGGATATATTGATGATTTCTTCTGACGAATCAATAGCTGCCAATAGGTCACAGGCTGTTGACTAATGATCGTATAAATTGTCTGGTGGGAGTTATGAAATTGTTGCTATATGCTTTTAGGAAAGGGATATATTGATGATTTCTTCTGCTTGCCAATAGTTCACAGGCTATTGACTAATGATCGTATAAATTGTCTGGAACAAGGTTTGTGTTTTTAGCGCAATCACAGTGTAAGGGTCACAATGATCGTTTGCCCTGTCCGATATACGTGTTGCTGGTGGGAGTTATGAAATTGTTGCTATATGCTTTTAGGAAAGGGATATATTGATGATTTCTTCTGCTTGCCAATAGTTCACAGGCTATTGACTAATGATCGTATAAATTGTCTGGAACAAGGTTTGTGTTTTTAGCGCAATCACAGTGTAAGGGTCACAATGATCGTTTGCCCTGTCCGATATACGTGTTGCTGGTGGGAGTTATGAAATTGTTGCTATATGCTTTTAGGAAAGGGATATATTGATGATTTCTTCTGCTTGCCAATAGTTCACAGGCTATTGACTAATGATCGTATAAATTGTCTGGAACAAGGTTTGTGTTTTAGCGCAATCACAGTGTAAAGGTCACCGTTTGCCCTGTCCGATATACGTGTTGCTGGTGGGAGTTATGAAATTGTTGCTATATGCTTTTAGGAAAGGGATATATTGATGATTTCTTCTGACGAATCAATAGCTGCCAATAGGTCATAGGCTATTGACTAATAATCGTATAAATTGTCTGGAACAAGGTTAGTGTTTTAGCGCAATCACAGTGTAAAGGTCACAGTGATCGTTTGCCCTGTCCGATATACTTGTTGCTGGTGGGAGTTATGAAATTGTTGCTATATGCTTTTAGGAAAGGGATATATTGATGATTTCTTCTGACGAATCAATAGCTGCCAATAGGTCATAGGCTATTGACTAATGATCGTATAAATTGTCTGGTGGGAGTTATGAAATTGTTGCTATATGCTTTTAGGAAAGGGATATATTGATGATTTCTTTTCTGTGCAATAGTTGCCATCAAAACACAGGCTGTTTAGAAAATGTTTTGTACTATTTTTAATACAACCACAAATTGAAGTTGATGATCATAGGCAGCCGTTGCCGCGAAAATACAGCCTCTGCGAAGGAGATTCTCATTCCCATGTGACCCTCATCGACTGATACGCTTCTTTCCTACTGATTTGAGCCTAGGTTCCAAATCTTTAAATCTACGAAAAAAGGCGGCTGCAAAATTCAATTACCTATTTCTTTAAACTGAATGACTTGAAAGAAACTTTAGCCACTTTCCATGATTCTACCGTTGGACTTTTCAGAAATCTTGACTTTTTGTCGAAATTACAGCCTATTTTATATTTCAGCTCATTTTACGACGTGACGGCATCAAATTTCTAAATCACAAACCAGAGTGAACGAGTTTTTCTTGATACCCTGTTGTGGGCATCCACAAACTATGGTTTTCTTTAAAATCATTTGATCTTTCGTCAGCAGATCTAGAAGTCACGATGGTTTTAAGTTTTTTTCAAAAATTTTCTCGAATTCTTAAGTAAGAAGAAAAACACTTTAATCCTGAAAATATTGAAGATTTCAGAAATGTCCAACGGCAAATTTACTGTAAAATGGTTCAAGTTTCTTTGAAACCATTCAGTTCAAAGAAATAGGTCATTGAATTTTACACCCAGCTTTTTAAAGATTGGAAACCTATGTTATCATAGGCCCTTTCGAATATACATGTTGCTGCCACGCTTAAGAAATCTTTGTCATGCTGTAACAGGGAGAGATATTGAATATTTCCCCTCCTAACAATTCGATGATCTTTCGCTGTACTGAAGTGCCGACAGGCCCACAGGCGGCAGCTAAGGATGCTTTGTTACGAATGAAAATTCGTTACGAGTCAACAAAGTTGGTATGGTACCATGTACAGGAGTCATTGTAGTGTTGTCATGGTTGAGGGTTAGATGGATGTGCTATAGATTTGTTGTTAGGCTGTGTGGATGAGAGATATTGATGATTCTGTCACTGGCACATTACTGATTAGACTCGATTACATGTCGTAGTTTCGCTTTTGGCTGAATTGATATCGCTACAACTACGACTTATTCCCAAACGCTTGCCGAAACGGTAAAGTTCCGTACTGATTCTATTTGAAACCTTTCCGCTGCTCCACAAAAAAGTTCGATTGAGCAGTATTGGAGTCTCTTTCACTATTGTTTACATTCGAACATTCTACAAGATGTATCAATCTGTCGTTCGATTCGCATTCTTTTATAGAATGTAGCTGTGGGCCTAAATCATCTGCTACTTTTTCCTCAGAACCACTGGGTCTAAAATGCCTTAAAAATCAGTTTCTAGAGCTGCTGTACCATCAAATTAGGTATCAGTACTTCGGTAAAGGATCATTCTTGCCGCAAAAACAAAACCGCCTTGCTCTAAGCCACATGCTGATCGGCAGACGACGGGGCGACAGAATCCTGTCGCCGATTGAAATTTTTTGCCGTTTTTACAGCTCTGTCCATAAGGCCCTCAGTGGAGCGATAACAACAACAACAATTCAACTCAATGAGATGAGCGTAACTTGAAGATCCTTATGGTAGTGAGGCTAATTACTGATGTGAAGTTCGTCTCAAAATGGGTGCTAGAGTTTTCTCTGACGTAGTAATGTCTGCCATTATACTTTGAAGGAAGGCTATAGTCGCGATTCCAAATGACCTACCATGTGTTGCTATGCAATAAAGAGGGAATCTGCTTGCTACATCTGCCTGAACCTTATTCAAAATTAATGAATTTCCATAGTCTATTAGGAAATGAGCAATATGTCACTACCTATCAGCGTTTTTGCGTAGTAAACAGAGACGCAGTTGGGTGATTCTGGCGAAGCCAATTTCGTTTGCATGAATATTCGAACGATCTGCTCAAAAATTGAGGAGAAAGTCGTTTATTCAAACTACACTAGAATCACGTGAATATTGTATACACGACAAACATCTGTTTGTTGACGCGCTGAAAACTGAGATCTTCCAGTTAATCACGGCCTCTTTGGCAAAGTTCTGCATGCAGTGTGATCCAACTGCATCAACACACACATAAAAAATGTATCAAGATTTTGATAGCGTTTGAAAAGATTGATCAGGGCAGTAGAAAGGGATTCAAATTGATCAAGAACTGCCTTATAATTGGAGTTTGCGCTTTCTTGTCGTGAAGCTTTTTCTTGTCGCTGCACTTGTTAAAGCTTGCATTTTATGGCGCTCCAGCCTGTCCTGGAAAGACGCGAGCTATATTTGAGTTGCGGCAGTGAACTGTTTGAAGTATGTTAAGTGTGTTAAGGGTGAGTCAAAATTCGAAGCCTCCTCCGCTTAACGACCAGTGGTTGTGACTTTGAGCCCCCTTCGTTATGTTAGCATCCCCCTAAAAAGTTTTGAAACACATATGCTGACCTATGGCCCTAGCCTCAGTTCACAAGGACCCTAAAGTTACGCTTATCTCATTGACTTGAGCTGATGTTATTTTTGTCACTCCAGTGGAGGCCTTATTTCCCTAGAGCTGTAAAATCGGCCAAAACTCTCAGTCGGTGACAGTTTTTATTTCTTTGTGCCCTCATTAGAATATGGCTTAGCAGAAGGCGTTGATGCAGCAGCAGTTGTGGCAAACTGCTTTTTAAGGCGTTTTATGCTTGGTTGTTTTGAAAACAAAATAGCAAGTGATTTAGGCCATATGGAGGTATATATTACATCAATGCGAAGCTAGTACATTTTCTGGAAGCGTAGGGAATTGAGTCGTAGTTGTAGCAGTTCAGTCAAATAGAGAGAATGCAACGTGTATTGAGTCTAATGAGGGCCAGTGACTATCATTAACACAACATGTGTTGTCTTTGGCAATCAAGGTTAGTTTCTAAACTTTGACTCTGTTCTTCTTATGAACGATGGCTGTTTAAGAATGGACCTAGTCCCAATTTGGGAAAAGGGACTGGGGAGAATGCGGCCTATTCTAATAGCCTTGGCAGCAGTTGGAAACGAGGAATCCCCTCCACTCCGGTGACAAAAGTTTGCCTTGCGTATCGCTCGCATCTCCCTGCAAACTCGAGTTTTTTCGATTTATTTGCAAAAGAGTTGCACGATTCTTGCTTGGTCTGGAAAGTGTTTTCTCTAAATTACTTAGGTGTCTTGCCATCCTTCTGTCGGTTGGTGAATTCATTTTGAAGCACTTTGTTGCTTCTGTTCACTCCAGTTTGAAGTTAGACCTGTTGAACGGTTGGGCCTAAGATGAGCCGCTTCAAAGACGAGGTCAACTATATGCAATAAAGTGGCTCAAAATATAAACACCAACGGATGAAATGATGACCAGACCTCTTCTCTTCTTAAGTGCCATCTACGTGCTGTAGGTAGGCTGCTACGAATTGTCTCCACTTCTCTCTATCCTGTGCTTTTCTCACAAGCCATCCATAACACCCAATCTCCGATGTTATCTATCCACATAGATCTTGGTCTTCCTTTGGGTCGTCTTGATGGTATTCGACCTTCCAATACGACACGATGTAAGTTGTTCCTCCTCATGATGTGGCCGAAGAAAGTTAGTTTCCTTGACATGATTAACTGCATGATGACCAGACCAGGTGGCTAAATAATCCAGAGAAAACACTGACCGGTCCAAACAACTATCGTGTGACTCTTGAATGGTGCTAACGACGTACTAAACACACGCGAAGCCAACTTTGTTACATATTGAATCAGTTCGAGGCTAATCAGTCTCTGCAAATGCATGGAATGAGTCATAGTTGTAGCAGTATCAACTCGGTCAAAAAGTGAAACTAAGGTATGTATTGAGTCTATAAACAGGCCCTTTTGTAATTTTCATCTCAGACTTTCCAAAACAGGCCTAAAATCCTTTATCAAACTTGCTTACCTATCAGTCTCTTAAGTTAGACTCAATACATATCGTTGTTTCGCTCTTTAACTGAACTGAGGTACCACAGCAACGACGACTCATTCTCTTCGCTGCCAGAAACATATTAACTTCGCACTGATGTCTTATATACTTCAATATGGCCAATGGCGCCTGCTATTTTTTCTCAAAGCCATTGTGCCTAAAATTGCCACAAAAAGCAGTTTTCAAGAATTGCTGTACCATAAAACAAGTTATCACAATTTAGATAAATGTTTCTTCCTTTTTCTTTTCTTCCATTCTTTGTTATACTAGCACCTCTAAGGAAACCGTTATAGAAATATGGTCAGCTTGACCTTTTAATACTATCCCTGTCACTGTAATTGGGGATGTTTTCCTTTTACGTTTTTAGCCTTAATTTTTATATATTGTATTGTATCTATTCAACATGTATCATGATAACTTGTAAATTTTTATTATGTGGCAAAAAGATACACACGTACATACATACATACTTTTTTCAAGCCATAATTACAAAATACGGTTGTTGAAATCCATTAGATTTTTGCACTTGCAGCTTCAAGTAAACGAGGCCATCACAGCAGTGACAGCAGCAACATCGATTCAATGAGAGGAGCTATCTCTCAGTAATCAAATTAAAATCAATTTTTGAAGCAAAAGATTGTTTAACATCGCACAAAAATATGACCAATCTCCTCCTACAAATTGAGATATTTCGCCTGCTTCTGGTTACATGAGCAATTTTTTCTCGGCTAGACTGAATTGCCCGCCTTGTCGAGACAGAACGAAAATGTCCACATAGGACAGGTGGGTAGCAAGGACTGTTAAACGTTAAACGCGTACGGTTACAAACAGGAAAACAAAAACGTACAGGCTTTTTCAGAGAAGTCTTGAGTTTTTAACCAAAGATGAAGGATAAATCGAAAGATCTGCGTGGCAGATTTTGTTTATTTGAATCAGAAGTCAAGCAGAAGGCATTGCAACTCTCTCATATTTAGGCAAGGGTGTCAGGACACGGTTGTATTGATTGACTAATCATTTACCTTGTTTTGATCCTCGAGCCTTGTTTTCTTGTCTTGTTTTCTGCTCCGTTTCGTCTTCAAACGGAAGTGTGCAACTGAACGTCGGCTTAGGCCCAAACGCTCTCAACTTGTTCGAATATTACTTTCGTGTATTTTTGTGTCTTCTTAGTACGCGTTCGCATAAGAAAGGTTTCAAACCGTAAAGCCTGAAAAGAAAATCTTTCTATGGCTTTACGGTTTGAAATCTTTCTTGTGCGAAGGCGCACTAAGGCACAGAAATACAAGGGAGTAATAATCGAACAAGTTGAGAGCATTTGGATCTAAACCCACGTTCAGTTGCACACTTCAGTTTGAAGACGAAACAGAGCAGAAAAAAAGACAAGAAAGCAAGAGAGACGAGTCAAAGCTAGGTAAATAAATAATCAATCAAAACATCCTTGTCCTAACACCCTTGATTTAGGGCTTGAATGAGACAATAGACCTTTTAGCTATTCTACAAAAGAGCCTGGATCGAGCGATATTTTTATACAATTTTATGCGCGAGGCTCGACAGAGTGGCATTAGAGCTTCGATCGCAATTGTGCACATTCGAAAATTCTACAAATCGTAATGAAAAATCGTTCGATGCACATTCGTGTTTAGAATAGCCAAAAGGTCTATTACTGCTCAGCTCATGAATAAAAACGAAAGCCGCCAGACAGATCTTCAGATATATGCTTGGATAATTCTTATCCCGTCAAACCTTTGAACGCAAACAGAGAAAACGTATCGGCTCCCGGCAAGGCGAGGTGTCCCAGCTAGGCGAGATATCCCGGCCCTTGTTCAAGTAAACATGTAAACAGGCCCTTAGTCAAGAACAGCTGATGAATGTGTCGCAAAGTCTGGCCGCCTTGTTTGCGCGAACTCTATCTTTTCCTACTGGTCCTACATACCGAGAGATAGTTTTCTTTTTTTTCTTATTACAATAACAACATAGACTGATTCTGTTGTGTTAACAAATTATCTGCTAATGCTTCTGGGAATTTCCGTGCTTTCACGCAACGTAGAACCTCCTCTATCAATTTCTGTGAACACATGTTTTGATTTTCGTGCACGAGAAGCAGATTTTTACACCCACATAATTCCAGATGAAATGAATCTCATGTCGTTAGGAAGAAAAACATCGAAGTTTATTGAAATCTTGTGAAATTCTCTTAGATGGAAAATCTGAAGAAGCTTCTGGAAAAGTAAAATTTATTGAAATTATATGCTATTATTTTATTCAAATGATGTAAAATTTTTCATCTCAATTATCTTATGAAAGCTATTGATAAAATTTAAAATGTTTAAACTTGAAAGTATCTATTGGGAATTTTAGGATCATTACAGTAATGTAAAGTTCTGTTTTTCAAACGATAGCAAATAACCAATGCCTCGGCGGGAAGGGGGGGGGGTACTCCTATACTTGACTTGATGGGACGTGCCGCTCGACAAGGTGTCCTTTTGTGGTAATAAATATGCGACAGACTGTCCTTTACTGATAAAAATTATGCGACTGGATGCACATTCGTTAGAATTCTCTTGAAACGATATACAATATATGCTTTTGGCAAAATTCTTATGCGACAGGGTATACTTTTGGGGAATTTTATGCCACAGGGTACAGGGTGTGGAGAGATTTGTCACGTATCCCTGTCTCTTTCCCAGTCAAGTACCCCCCTACGGAAACTAATTTGAAAGCCTACAAGTATAATATCATATTTTTTCTTAAGTATCGGGCGTCCCAGAAAAAGCGCGACAGATTTGATCAGGGATAACGACAAGAATATAGATCGAATCAACCCAGAATAATTTTTTAGATAATCCTCGATAGACAACTTGAATATAAATACCTTGTTTGTTTATACTGGTGTATTTTGGGTGAGAATATTTATATTAAAAGTCCAGTCTTGCCTGCACTTCCAAACCAGAGCTTTCGGATTTTGGCCTATAGGCAAAGGCGCTGTTTAGGGGAATCTCCTTAGTCATAAGCATAACGAGCAAAACGTATGTTCTTGCTCATAACGTAGAAGTTATTTCAATAGAAAGTCCAAAGATGAAAATGGACAAACATGTTATTGCAAATATACACGAAGAAATATGAATCACAGTGTACCCGCAAAAAAGCCACGCACGAGTGAGCATTTTCAAGGATCTTATTCATGGATACTTTTCCCGTGGGTATATTTGATTGTGTTTTGTTATAATGCTGAGACAGACATTACTCGATGGATTTCATTCAAACAATGAATGTTGCAAAGCTAACCTATTTTTAACACTCACTCAAGCCTGTTTGACAGATGCAATTCTAAATCTTTTAGGCATTGTAGAAGAAAGAAAGATTTCTCTTTATGGTAAAATTCATGTATTTGTTGTCAAGTTAAGGTTTTCTAGGATTTTAAGGATTTCTATTCAAATATTTTCCCGAGCAAGGCTTTATATGCTCCAAGGCTTTATGCTCGTATTTTGCGGTAATTTCGGAGATTCGCCAAACAGCGCGTTTGCAGTTTAGGCCAAAACCCACAAGCTCTGGTTTGGAAGTGGATGCAAAATTCTACTTTCAACACTAATATTCCTACTGTCAATGCACCAACATCAACCAATAAGATATTTATCTTCAAGTTGAATATCGAGGATTATTAAAAATCACTCTGAATTAATTGGATCTAAATTCTTGCCACTTGTCCCGATCAAATCTGCTGCGTTTTTTCTGGGCACCAGGTCTTCGAAAAACATAACGCAGAGAAGATTCTTTGATACTGTTTCACCAAGAAAGCACTAGAATTTAGAAAATCTTAGAATCTCTTCAGAATAGAAATTGTTTTCGTTTGCACACAGATCAAATAGATCATTTTAAGTGGCTGACTTTATGAAGATACAAACGCTTGATATTAAGCTTCTGTTAGGGAAATTTCTCAACCACAAATCTCCCAATTTTAGAATTCGGAAAGAAACGCATTTGTTTGAAATTTTCAGATATCATGCATACATTATATAAATTTATAATCCACGAAGTGGACAAGTTTAGAAAACAAGTTTAGAAATTGGTTAGAAATACATCAAAGAAAGAACATGTCGATATCTTGTGCTATGCAAAGTTCTCCTCCGTAAATTCCCTTCTTTAGAAAGCGGTACGAAATGTATCAAAGTAAAAAAGCTCTGCATCGTTGTAAACTGCTGTTTACATATCTGAAAAAACAAGGCCGGTTTTCGCAACAGGATAACATTAGTCGCTTTGCTTTGATTGTCACCACAATTCAAGGCGATTAGCCACTGCAGAAGATAAATTCTCTCAACCAGTAATTCAAAACAAACAAAGCCGCCCTGAAATCATTAGGGCAAACTCTCGCCTTGTGCGAGAGATATTTAAGGGCGTGTTTGATTGGTAATTCAAAACCTACCAAATTCTGGAAACGGTAGACTTTGCAGAGACGGAGACACAGTTCCCAATCAAGCACAAAGTTCTTCAAAGCAGCACGTTTCGGATTTATCCTGGCGACGATAAATGGAAGCATTTTGTTTGATAATTTCGTCTGACATTGGTCACAACCAATTGCAAGATATTGTTCGAAGGAGAAGAAGCGAAAATGCAAATAGCATCTAATCAAAAGAATTCAATGTGATATTCATTTGAAATCAAATTAGCTTTTGGCAAATAAACGTATTTTAAATTCTGTTGACAAAGTTCCATTGACAAAGATCATGCGCACTAGGCCAACGCGCATATCGCCAACCAAAACTACTGGAGTGGAGGTCGGCCATTAGACAACTGGGGGACTACCGTAAGAGCTGGGAAAAGTTGAACGCGTTAACTTACAACTGGCTGTTACTGCAGTCTAACGGTACTGCAAACGCCTGCCTGGAACATTATAAGCAGTCATTTCCATTAAGCCTGGTTTCCATATTGCTGTAACGTGCCGTAAGACTGCCTGCGATTGCACTCTGCCATTCTCCAGGCATCGTATGTAATTATTTCTAACGGAAACGTTTCTTGCAGGCATGTGTTAGAACTACTGTTAGACCCCCATAGCAGCCGGGAGAAAGTTGAACGTGTTCAGCTGTTCCCTGCTCTTGAGGCAGGCTCCCTGTTGTTCTAGCCTCACGACATAGTCCCAGATATCGCAACAGCAACAACAATAATGACAACAACAATGACATTTTATATTTTTGCCAATCTGGGCCTTATGGACTTTGACATAAAATTTTGAGACGGAGATGAACACGTTTACGTGTACCCTCTGGAGTGAGGCTGCAGTGTTGTCTCAGAAGCGAGGCAAGCGACCCTCGACAGTTGGAAATTCTCAACGCTGCGGTGAAGTTCATGGAAGCTAATTGGCATTAAAAATGAGGAAACCCTGATTGACGATGAAAGGTTTGTTGATTCTTGGATTGAGAAAACATTTGTATGAATACTTGTGGCTTTTGTTCATGGCTAATATCACTGAAAACTTGAACTCTGAGCTGTTTTAACATTGGAGGCTCGAGCCGGCAACTTAGGCCCATCCATCATTGCTTGGAGTTCGTACAGTGTTGCCATGGTTTCCATATCAAGTTATGAAATCAATAGGGGAAACTTCATCCCAAATTTCAGTGTCAAAGTCCATGAGGCGTAGTTGGCGCGTCCATCAGTGTATCAACAGCGATCACTACGGATACGTCATCAGTCCACGGTTGTCCAACGGTACTTCAAACCCCTACCTGCGGCACCCTGAGAAAAAGTTTCCATTAGATAATAGTTGAATGCGATGCAGGGTGGATGGAAGATGGCAGATGTCAGAAAGCAACCAGAGGCACCTTGCGGTTGTATTGAAGCATGATTTAGCAGAAAAATAGCTGTGACCAATGCTGGACGAAAATATTAAACAGATGGTTCCCATGCTCAAGAATTTCTGCATTTTTATAAACTGCTCTATCATAAAACTAGCTGTCAGCAGTTAGACGAATGTTTCTTCAAGCTATGATGTAAAAATACGATTGTTCAAATCATGCTCTCTCTCTCTCTCTCTCTCTCTCTCTCTCTCTTTCTCTCTCTCTCTGATTTGGAACACAAAGGCGAGAAAAGTTTTCGCTGATTGAGACTTTTGATCCTTTTCACATCATTGGGGAAACAAGACCTTCTCTGAGGGACCATAGGTTCCAAAAATCTTTAAATCTATGAAAAAAGGCGGGTGTAAAATTCAATGACCTATTTCTTTAAACTGAATGACTTGAAAGAAACTTTAGCCATTTTTCCATGATTCAACCGTTGGACTTTTCAAAAATCTTGAATATTTGTCGAAATTATAGCCTATTTTATATTTCAGCTCATTTTATTATGTGACGTCATCAAATTTCTAAATCACAAACCAGAAGAGTCAAAGAGTTTTGCTTGATACCATATTGTAGGCATCCATAAACTATGGTTTTTTCTTGAAAATTATTTGATTTTTCGTCACGAGGTTTAGAAATTATGATACTTTTAAGTTTTTTCGAAAATTTTCTTCCTTCTTAAGAAAGAAGGGAAACACTGTAATTCTGAAAATATTGAAGATTTCAGAGAAGTCCAACGGCAAATTTGCTGTAAAATAGTTCAAGTTTCTTTGAAACCATTCAGTTCAAAGAAATAGGTCATTGAATTTTACACCCAGCTTTTTAAAGATGTGAAACCTATGCTCTTTGAGGGAAAACATCGTGGATTAAGGCTACTCACCTATGTGCCTGGAAACCTGGAAATCAAGCATGTCACAGATCTCACCGTGTAAGCGGAATATTCTTGAATAAGCAATCCAGATTTCGTTGTTTTTCATTCATAATTTATTTTTAAGAACTAGGGTTTGCGGCGGTGTTCTTTGAATCGCCGCGAAATCGCGAAATTTGTAAACAACCTGGAATGTTTGGCTGTTTCATAACGTTTCAGCTAGTGTACAACTGTGCCTTGTTAGTTAAAAATAACGCATTTGCTCCGTTATGTAATTTTATAACGCTGTACAATCCAGCTTTAAACTCAGCTTTTGAGAAAGTTGCTATGATGTGTCACTGATTCGATCTATTAAGGAAGATCTGTGCATACGCTAGGGAGCATTTTCTACCAGCTTGTGAAGCGAGAATCTCCATGACATTTAGGCCCCGTTCACACTGCTTCGTTTCTGTTATGATGCGTTTTTGTTGAATCAAAGCTACCCGTTCACATTACTCCGTTTTTCTACAAAAACGGAGGGAAAATTTCCGCTTTGTGCGTTCACGTTGCTCAGGTTTTGTGAAGCTCATTGTTGGATAATGGAGCGTTTTCACAACCTCGTTGTGCGTTCACATTGATCAAATGCGTTTTCAAAAACCTATGTTTTGTGGACATCCACTTTTGATAGTGTTTTTGAAAACCTCCGTTTTTGTGGCGTTTTTGTGCTGATCAGTGTGGATACTTTCACAAAAGCGGAGGTTTTTCTCTCCGTTTTTGTACAAAAACGGAGCAATGTAAACGGGGCCTTAAGATTGCCGTTAAAGCAAGGCAGCTGCTACAGTGTAAAGTAGGTAAATATCTATTTACACAATGCCACGCTTGTTTCGCGCGCACCTTTTGTAGTGACTAAAAGGAATATTTTTCTATGTTGCCATGACAGGGGCTATCGGAAACTTTGACAATCAGAAAGCACCATAACTTCTGCAGTTAGGGTAGACCCACGAAAAACCTTTAAAGTGAATGACCTGAGATATATAGCGCTTGTCTAAAATAGGACAAAGAAACGCCTAACCCCTGTATCATTTTCTGTGGCCTTGCTTTCTTTCGCCACAAGCTGGATTACTAAATACAATAACGTATTTATAGACCTATGCGATCTCATCTTTTAACTCAGGTTATTCACTTTAAATTCAAATTTAACTTGGAAATCTGATGTTAACAATTTTCAACTTCATGACGTCACTGTGACGTCATAAGCCATGGCAGCCGCACCCAAATTGCGCAGTCCTCTAAAAATTATTTTCTCTGTAACTGTGCCAAGTTATATTGAATTCTGATGAGTCTGAGGGAGCTTTCAGAGTGGGAATGGAAAGAACGATTGTTGTTAAGTTCTGAAGGATGTAGGTTCTTTGTAATTCAATGGAGCAAAACTTAGCCGAAAGTCATCAGTCTAGGTTCTTTGCAGCCTTAGTACTAAGCAACCACAACGTCCCTTAAAGTAAATGTTCTTTTTTCTTTGTAAATTCTTGTTCACATCAGATGTGAGGCATTTTATCCATTACATAAAATCAGTTGCGCTTGCTACATCATTCAAGTCATCGCAACGCTGACCTGACATCTGATGTGGAATAGAATCTAGTACATTATCCATTTGTTTTTGTTTTTAATTTTTTGTAGTGTAGTCGTAGTTAGTTGAACGTTTCGTGCCTTTTTATGTTGGCCATGGGGTAGTCATTGTCTTTCCCTCCCCATGGTATGGTACCTGTAGTGTGGTATAGTAATTAGAGAGGCATAGTTAAATGTAAAATAAATTGAAAATTCTTATAGTGGAATAAAAAAGGGATGTAGATAGCAGAATCTCTGAATTTAACTGAACTGAGACTTAAATAAATTTCATTCATTGAAGAGTTGCCAATTCATAACCTGGGATATTTTGCCTCAGAATAGAAGCAAAATCAATTGACTTTGTCTTACCCCTGATGCAGTCACTCTATTCCACCTTCACAGATAGTTTCTTAAAGCATGACATCCTTTATTTTGCTACCGTTTTGACCTCAAGCTTATTTACTTTGCAGCGTGTACATCTAAACTGAATACAGCGAAGGTTTCAGTTGGTTGGTAGGATCAGTACAGCAAAAAGCTGGCTAAAGTGACGTCAGCAAGCCGTCCAAAGTAAGTTTTCTAAATGATTACGTCTTCTATTGTTCATCCAGGTAAAGCAAGCAAGAACTAGTTTTGAAGAGCATCTAAGCGACGTCACTTCATCCCCAGTCTTATCAGTCAACCAATCTTGTAACTGTCAATAAATCCACATATCAGTCAATCTGTCAATCAATCAATCAATAAATCAATCCGTGAATCAATGAATCAATCAATCTGTCAATCAATCAATCCGTCCAACTATCAGTCAATCAATCAATCAATCCGTCAATCAATCAATCAATCGATCAGCTAAAACTAATCTTTCAGCCAAATAATCATTTCATATAGCAGACATATTACTGAGTTATCATTTCTTGAGAAACCTGACTTTTACTGGCGATTATCATGATTAAGATAAAGTGATAAAATCTCATCGTGACAAACTTTTGGGCGTTGATGGCGATAATCAACTTAGAAACCCTGTTTCTGGCATTCTGGAAACCTGGGCCCTCGAAGTAAAACTCAGTCTGTTCGAATGTTTGTCTTTCAAAGAGAAACATTTGGTTTTCATGAACCTCTGAGTGATAGGAGGCCTCATTTTGGCGTTTTGGATTATATATTAAAGGTGGCGTACGGAAACAATACTTCCTTTGCAGAATACACGTTTTTTTATAAGAAACTGGTTTATAAGAAACTAGTACTAAGATGGCCAAAATTTTAAGAAACTCTAGTACTATGTCTGAGAAGTACTAAGAAACTTTTCAAAGTTAAAATCGTAAATATTATAGCAAATAGATCGTTCAACCCTTATTCTTGAGCAATGTTATCGTACCATTTGTGTTTTCACACTGTTTATTCCTTTATGATGTTTTAAATGTCAAGAAACATATCTGCCGCAGTTTTAGCGACCACATTGCTAATTCTGCATTCAAAAAATAAGAAACCAATTGAGAAACTTTTAGTACTAAATTGGGCAAAATTTCATGCGAAATTGAGAAACTTTTAGTACTATGGCCTGATCCTAGTTTCTTATAAAAAAACGTGTATCAGATGACATTTTTGCTGTTTGCATTGCCGTCCTGGTTTTGTAAGCTCTAATGCCTCAATAGCGACGCCGTGCGCCAAAAAAGGATTGATGAAATTATCACTTTCGAAAGAATTTTCAAGAATAGTTTAAACAATGAGTTGATCACGCAAGAAACAATTGAATCATCATCAAAACAATAGACATATTTAGCTTTTTCAGCACCGATAACAAATTTAGACTGGTAGGCAATTCACGTACTATCAAGTTCGAATCCACCTTTTCAAGATAAGAGGTGCGAGAGCGGAAGTCTTTTGTTGATTGAGATGTTGCACTTTTGAGGCTAAAATCTTGTTCTGCATACAAAGTTTAGTATGGAAGCGAATTTCTACCTTCATATTTATCTTCGTTTGGAAATTATGGCGATTTTAAGAATACAAAGTTATAAGGGCTTTGACCGTGAAATCAGATGTTTGCAAAAATTTTGTCCAAACATCTGATTTCACGGTCAAAGCCCTTATGAGTTTTAATTCTTTATATCACCGTAATTTCTAAATGAAGACAGACATGAATGTGAAAATTGGTTCATACACTAAACTTTGCATGCAGAACAAGATTTTAGCCTCAAAAATGCAATGTCTCAAACAACAAAAGACTTCCTTTTTCGCACCTCTTATCTTGAAAAGGTAGATTGAATCCAAATTTGGTGTCCGGCTCAACAAATCGAATTTTTAAATTCCATACATCCAGATCTTGACTTCCTTTAACATTTATGTTTATCTTTAACATCAATTAATGTTTTTTCTTTATTTTCTTTATTTTTATGGGGGGGGGGCTCTCTCTCGGTTAGTTTACCTACTGAGATAGCTCCTTCTTAATCAATCTATACTATATACAGTCATTTAATTTCATTCCCTTTTGCTTAGTTGTAGTTTTGTATTAGATGTTATTAATTTGATACTGTATTATTTGTGATGTGATGTGTGTAGTATTGTATGTAGTATAGATTGATGATCAAATGAAACTGAACCTGAGCTCAAACTTATGCCAAAAGATGTTTCTTGAAAGTTCACTACATTTTACATTTAGTGATATTCTTATGCAAAGATTTCCTCAAAATTATCTAGCTGGTGTCCCAAAAAAGTACGCAGATTTGGTTGGGTCTATGTGAATTAAGCGTTGATCCATGAATAGTCTCTTTCAAAGCTTTTCTCGATGGATAACTTAACCAAATTTGGACCAGTTTAAAATTTGACGTTTTCGACCGGGTAGCGTTTTTGGCTCCCCATCCCCCCTCTTTTCCTCCAAAGCCATGAGAAATATAACAATGAAACTTATACCAATTGTTCTTTGGACAATCAATTTTACAAAACTAACAATAGAGGTTAACAAGTCACGTGGATCGTTGCTGGGTAGCCAAAAACAATGGGAATATGATCAACATTGAGCTACTGAATTGAAAAGAATAGCTTGTCCAAATTGACATGAAAGAACGGGCAAAATCAAGTAGCAAGAAAGGGTAGATCAAGATATTATCACTGAAACTTTTTTTAATTTATCTTGCAGTTTGCAACAATACACCTTTTAGCTATTCTACAAGAGGGCCTCGCCTCGGTCAAGGACTATTTTTATAAATTTTTATGGTAAGTAGGTAGGTAGGTAGGTAGGTAGGTAGGTAGGTAGGTAGGTAGGTAGGTAGGTAGGTAGGTAGGTAGGTAGGTAGGTAGGTAGGTAGGTGCTTATATTTAACGTGGCTAGCCCGCGAAAGTCTGAGAGACTTGTTTCCGGCAAGGGCCACAGATGTTTTACCATCTGTCCGCCGCAGCTACCCGCCACAGCTACCAGATTTCCCTCACATGGCTCTGGTCGACCCGGGCTAGTGTTACGGACAGCGACCAAACTGTCCAGCGTGGGATTTGAACCTACGGCCGTTCTGACCTTTGGTTTACGAGTCAGACGCCTTAACCACTCGGCCACACGCATGTTCTGGTCTTGGTGGCTTATTTGCTGTTTCATTTTAGATTCTGACCAGTTCTTTATGTTACCGACAAACTTTTTAGCGAATTTCTGCCTTAGATGTAATATTTTATTAGAATTTTTTGTTTCATAGCGAAAGTGTAATATTTCATTCCAATTTTACGTTTTATAGCGATAATATAAGTTTTGATTGCCTTCCAGCTATTTTGTGATATTTTGGCCGTCTTCGTGAACGGCATCTGTGATCTAAAGAAGACTGAATTCCCACTAATCCGTAAAATCACGGGTGGATTTTCAACATAGTCAACAACGGATCAGCAGAGCAGCTATGTAAACATTGGCTAAGAAAATATAGTTGCTTCTGCGCTTTGTTGATCGTGTCTTCAAATTTTATGCTGATAGCAGCTCGTAATTACACGTTTTCTTATGAGAAATTGTTCATGAAAACTTCACCGGTTTTGATAAGAAATTGTAGATTTCTATGAGAGACATGAATCTGCCTGTTATATTAACATCTTCTTAATTCTTAGCGAGAGCTTTATCGAGTTAGTACTGAAACTTCTTGTTTTTGTGGTCTCTTTTCCTTAGCTTACTAACTTTGGTTCTTAATCTATTTCTTATGTTTTGGCTTCATCAGTTTTTGTGTACTTAGTGACCCAAAAGATATGAACCGAGAAAATTTGGTGCACAGAAAAAAGCAAAGGTCCCGAAGTCTGCAACTCAAATTTTGCTGGTAGCTAAATAGCAAGGCTAAATCACTACTGTTTTGCATTATTTGTGTCGAGATTCCAGACTGGCAAAAACAATACAAGCAAACTCGGCAAAATTCATCAAAGACATGAAACTGGTTTCGATCAGCTGCAGTACAGACGTCACAATAAAAGATCATCCTGAGGTTATGCAATTCAGACTAGATGCATCCAAAAAATTTCCTTAGTGTACCGATGGCTCCTTCATTCGGAATTGGAAAATTTGTTTCGTTATTGAGGAATAAAGTAAAGTCCCGCATTTAAGAAACCACCTGAAAGAAACTTTTATCCTACTGAGAAATGATTAGCCCGCAAGAAACTCTTGAGGCTCACACCCGAAGTAAAGTTTCTTGTATTTTGAATGACACTAAGTAATGGTCTGATGTTCTGGAAGCATTAAATCTCACACAGTGCTCATAAGAAATTTCTATCAAAATAACTCGGATTTAAAAAACTTTTACCTTATTTTTAATTGGCGTTCTTGAGAATCATTGATAGGATACACATATGAATAAATATGGCCAATTTATCTGTAGATAACCCAATTTTGTTGTAACTTATTTTTCTAAGACTGTAGAAGGGAAATTAGAAACTTAAGAAACTTGAGCCTTAAGGCATGACAAGTATCACAATAAGAAGAAACATTTTTGGCTAAAGTGTGAAAAAGTGGTTTCATAAATATGGGACCTTACTGTATTTGCATTCCCACCGAAAATTTTAATCTAACATATCCAGACTATTCTCAAGCAGCATAGGTTTCTAAATCTTTGAATCTACGAAAAAAGTCGGGTGTAAAATTCAATGACCTATTTCTTTAAACTTAACGACTTGAAAGAAAGTTTAGCCACTTTTCTAGGATTCTACCGTTGGACTTTTCAGAAATCTTGATTATTTGTCGAAATTACAGCCTGTGTTATATTTCAGCTCATTTTATAATGTGACGTCATCAAACTTCTAAATCACAGGCCAGAAGAGCGAAATAGTTTTGCGTGATACCCTATTGTGGGCACCAATAAATTCTCCATTTAGATAAAGATAGCGAGATGTAAAAGGGATATGATCGAAGCCATTTGGCTACCAAACAACTTTTGAATCACTGAATTCTTTCGATTACTCTTTAATTCATAAGGGTTTTCTCGGTTCACTTTTTTGGGTCACCCGATAGTCATTGGCATCGCTATTTATACCTTTCTTATCTTACATATGGTATTGAGACTATATCCTTCCTTGGTAATAGGCTTTGGTCAACTTTGCCAAATATATTCAAACAAGCCAGAACACTTCGAAAACCATATTCGAAATTCGAAAACCATATTAAATGTTGGGAGGGCGAGAGCTGCAATTGTAGACTTTGCAAAATATATATACCACAGGTTGGGTACCTAACATGACATGTATCAATGTTTATTTTAAACGGCTGTAATATATTTTCTTTTGATTTTTAAGATAGTAGGCCTTGATTAGCAGTAATTTTGCTATTTTAAAATTCTTTTGCCTACTGTAAATTGTTGTTGATGATGATGATGATGATGATGATGATGATGATGATGATGATGATGATGATGATGATGATGATGATGATGATGATGATGATGATGATGATGATGATGATGATGATGATTACAAAACAACTTTCAGTAGAAAAAAAGTTCTGTTACGTTCAATAGCAACAATTCTGGTTAACGTTACTGATATGCAGTTTTGAATTTACTTTCAATGCCTCTTTCGTGCTTGTTAAAGGCAACATTAGTGATTCTCAAATGTTTGAACATCGCAAAGCTGATTTTTTGTAAACGAGTTTTTATAGAAAGGAAAATGTGTATTTCTTGACGATCCAAATATATAAGTAGCCAAAGAGGTACTCTTGAGGGCACGATAAAGCTAAAAAAGGGCGAAATAAAAGTTGCTTTATGAATGGAGCAAGGTTGCATCATACCCTTGTTTGTCAATGAGTAGTATAAAACACAACTGTATATTTTGAGCTGTTCTTCTGTGTGTTGATTAAAGAGCCTCTTATGTCAGTCTCAAATCAGATGTCATCTGATATTTGAGATAACGCAAAATTGACCATACAAAACACGTCACTTGTTCTTATTCGTGGACATTTTCGAGTTAAGTCTCATTTGTGGCCGACTTTAGCTATTATAAAAACTACACTGTGATTTTTGTACCTGAGAAGTAAGAAAGTAATCAAGAAATAATTCTTGATTGTAAGCGAAAGTTTTCATGAAGCGTTAAGAAAGTATTGATTGTAACAGCATATCTTGATCTCTTATCAAAGAGCATATGTTTTTTTACAAAATCGTTAAATTTATTACCTGAATTTTTCCTCTGATTTAGGTCGCAAATATGATTCAAGAGGAAAAGAAACAGGAAAGTAAGCCGTACAGTTGATTCGGAATTAGCCTATCACAGAGGCCAGTAAAGTTTCTGTTTTGTGAATAGACATTCTTTATTCTTCTTGCAAAATGATTTCTAGAATGACGCAAACTTTAACTCAGGAATCATTGATCGATTCTCGTGAGATTCGATCCTGAAATTTGATAACTTTTTTCTTTCAGATTTCTTTAAAAGCATAAACAAATAAATATATTGTTTAAATATCCCATATTGATCATCTTTTTGAGAACAGAGATAAACTGACATTTCATAGAATTGATCAATTCCCGTAAGAGTCAACTTTAAACATAATGTTTCAATTTCGCTCAACTTCTTTGTTAGCATTAACAAACGATATTGTTGTTTTAAACAAACAGTTTATTGTTCTAACGAACGATGCATTGTTTGAAAGAACCTGATAATTTCCGACCTGTTTGCAGGTTTTGCGATCCTTAACCCCGGAACTATAAAGTGGTTGCGATTAAACCGTGCGATTAAATCCATCTGCGCGAGTCATTTTGGGAATGTAGCATTAGCGATGCCTTTAGAAGGTGTTAGATGTGGCACCAACGGGTTGATAGATACTATAGAAATTCTCTTCGCTTGTGATGAAGAAGATTTATGATAACTTCTGTATGGTCACCAAAATTGCATCCTCATTTAGAAAGAAAATGTATGAATTTTCGGGGTTTTAATGAAACTTGTTGCCGTTGATATAAGACCTCTCCTTATTTCGGAATATATAAATCCTTTGCACGATTCAATCTATTTTTGCCATAGCCTGCGTCGCAAACTATTTTTGACACCACGACGGTGCTAATTTAGCAGCTTTCCAAGCTTCCTTGAGAAAGACGTTTTTGATGTATTGTCGCCTTCATATTCAACTCCAAGCATCTCCGGTAGAATGCCTTTTGACAACGAATATGGATTGTGAAACATAACTATGATTGTAAAGGAATTTACTGCCATGGTTTTTCAAAAATTATGAAAAAAGTCACTGAAATCAATTCAAAGTTAAATCCACGATTCTGAAACGAAATTCCTCGAAGAAAGGGAACAAATGAATACAAATTTCACTCACCAATTGTCGTGACAACATTTCCACAGAAGAAAAAAGCATTGACAAAGTTCCACTTGGTTTTCTGCTCATTTTTGAACAACCCAACTTTCACAGCTTTCTTCGTCGCATCCGTGAAGTTTTTCATATCCAGAGCACTAATGTTATATTTCTTCATGAGGTTGAGGCGCTCATTTTCATAATTCTTTTTTGCTTTAGTAAAAGTATCATCCGTGTTCTCGATAGCCAAGAAAACTCCCGCTCCTACGAAAAGATAGGCGAGAAAAATGGCTGCCCTCAAACCAATCTTCCGAGCGACTGCTTTCATCCGCCCCATCTTGGCAGCGTATTTTATTTGTCGAAGCCCGTTATATGCATTTTCATGACTTAACGCTCTTTGATTCCGAAGCGGTGAGCTGGCCAAATATCAATTATAAACGCGTCTCAAATGATCCGTATACGGCGAATTATCCATCCTTACGATATATATCTCCTCACTAGCATTATCTGCTAATATCTCTATGCTTTATCTGCTAATATCCAGTTTTGTTATGATTTGTAGCAGCGTAGCGGTATTAAAATCAATTCGCACAAGTAAAAACTTTCAAACACAAGCAAGTCGCTCAGAATACCTAACACAGTCTATAGAATTTGGCTATCGCTCGCCACCTGCTTCTACTACTTGCTCTCCTGTTTTCTCGCGATTGTCCTATCAGGTTGGCCATTGTTCTCCTTCAAATTACATTCGATGAAGGAAAACACACGACCAGCGCTTATTAAAATATGAATAAGAAATGAAGCTTGTTTACTCAAGATCCTGATGCTGTTTTGTTGCCTTGCCAACGCATTCTACGTGCCGCATCGCCTCGTTACAGGGTAATAGTCTATCTTGTACATGAAATGTTAGGTGATAGGTGAGTAAGTGTTATACAGAATTTCGTCGTCTCGTTGAGATGACAAGCGATATTTGCAAAAGCGCAAAATTTCTCATTCAGACCATTCAGTTGCCATTATTTGCCATTATTTGTTTTATTCGCGGATATTTTCTGTTGATATGTAGTGTTGGGGAGACTTCAGTTGCCTCGTTAAGATATCAAGAGAGATTTGCGAATAAGCGAAATTATTCAATAAAAACCATTCAGTTACTTTTATTCACGGATGTTTGTTTTTTCACTTGTAGACCTTTCCTCTCGATATCAAATTTGAAATGGGCTTTAATAGCTCCGTTTCAAAGAAATAATCTATCTTACATTAGATGTCCAATGAGGTTTGCGGAAACGCAAATTCATTCTTTTAAACTTATTCAGTTATCTTCATTCACGGATATTTGTTTTATTCGTGGGCATTTTCTCCTGATATCAAATTTCATCCAGGCTGCAGTAACTCCGTTGCAAGGCAATATTCTCATTGAAAATTTCTCAAGTGTTTTTATCCACAATTTTTTTATCTGGCATCTAATGTGAAACACAGTTTAAATTTTCCCATTGCAAGGTATTATCCTACCTTACATTAGACATCAAGCGAGATTTCCGACAGCGCTAGGTTTCTCATTGAAAATTGCTCACATTTTTCAATTCACGGATATTCTTGCCTACCGTCTAATGTGAAACAGACTTTCAGTAGCCCATTGCTAGGTAATATTTTGTCTTATATTAGACATTAGATGAGATTTGGGAAAACTTTAAATGACTCCTTTAAAAATATTTGATTGTATTTACCTAATACGACGATGCGCCCAATGACAAGCTAAATTTGAAACATTGTTACAATTTCCGATTTCTCGTGCAAAGCTATATTTTCAATGAGATTTCCGTTTATTTGATGCCAACAACGTACAGTGCGCACAACGCCATTGTAAATTCTGACATAACTACTGTTAAAAATATTCGTAATGAAGTGTGTGACGTCAAAGCTTGTAAAAGCATTGTTCTCAGCCTCTCATTATTCTTTGATAAAGTGTAAACACCAGTAATAGCCATTTCATTGCTATTCACACCTTTTAGTATTGTTGTCAAGAGGGAATAGTTAAGGCTTAATTAAAGAGCCATTGTAACCCAGAGTCCTTCGCGGGCACTCTGCAATCAATCTCTGTATGCTCCTGAGGTATGCGTCATTATTTCCTGCCAGGAAGGGGGTTGAATGCATCTGGGAGGGCCACCAAAATTTTGCCTCCTGAAAGATAAAGAGGGCATAAATTAGACTTGCTCCATGTCTATATTGACAATGAAAAAACTTCGGACATTTTTATAACTTTCAGGTAGACTTACTCCAGATGACGAAATAGACTTCAGATAGACTTACTACAGATGACGCAATAGACTTTAGTGCAATTCTAGACATAAATTTCTGTCAGTTTCTTAAAATCTAGTTCGTCAACAAGTAAAGCCTATAAAGCCTGGTTTCCATATGATCCTAACAGTCGGCGACCTACTGCGACACATCGGCGACGTGTCCCCGATCAGTCGGCGACACATGGAAACGATCACTGTTATGATCATGTGGAAACGAGGCTTTAAACTCATCTCAACTCTTTCGATGCGTCCCGCACTGTCCCCGTCTGATCGGCGACGTCATTCATAAAATGTTTCCATTTAACGCAACTGTCCCTGATGTGTCCCCGAGCCTGTCTCGGCGACGTGTCGCCGACTGTTACGATCATGTGGAAACCAGGCTTTTGACGATGTAGATCTTCATCAATTGAAATCGAAGCATACCTAGACACTATAAATGATTTCAAAAGAAGGCAATGCTTTTCAAAACTGAGAATGAGTGCGCATAATCTTGAAATTGAAGCAGGGAGATTTGGAAAGGACGTCACACCTAGGTGTGATAGGCACTGTAAATACTGTTTGCCAATAGGAACCAAAACCATTGGTGATGAAATCCATTTCGTAATGGTGTACCCACAGTTCCAAGAGGAAAGGAAACTTCTCGAAACAAAAATAGCTGATTTGTACCCAAATGTAAGTCAACTAAACGTCCATAACAAATTCATCTGGTTGCTAAGTCAAGAGGATAAGTACTGCCTTAACTTGTTGGCAACTTTTTTCCTGAAATGCTTCAAAATAAAATCAGAATTTCAAATATAACTAGCCTCTGTCCCACAATTCAAGTACCATACTTGGTTTTTTTTATCATCATTTAGTATATCATTTCATATAATTTAGTGACTTTAACCTTACATACATTGATTCTTGTGTTTTTAACTGTTTTATGTAATAGTAATTTTAGCTTGTTTGTAATTAGGTTAGAGGCCCTCTTGGCCTAGATGCTTTATAATTGAAACAAAAAGAAATCATGTCTGTATACCGGGGGACCCAAAAAAGCTTCATGAGCTAGATCATAGCTGCCTCCTTGAAATGAAAAGCTATTGCTAAATGCTTTCCATCACAGTCTAGTTGAAAGGCTTGGCTATCTTCTGAGATGCTGCATGGTCATTTTAAGCAATGACGAAATAGACTTCAGCATAATTCTAGACATGAATTAACAGCGAAATTGAGGGACAAGTGCAGTTAGTCTATCATTATCTGAGAATCAAATGGGGCCTAAGCAGGAGATCTTAATCAACGCTACATTTGTTGAAAACAGAAAACAAGCAGAAAACAATGACACGGGCAATGACTAAGTGTATCAAATACAAAAGGCTATTCTGACCACTCGGCCTGGACCAGTTTTAGCTATGTCGAAGAACCATTTATTTGACTGAGAAGCTGAACAGAGTGTGTAGTAAATCTCGTGTATTTTGTGTGTAATTCAAACATTATTATCCAGCTCTTGAAGAAGATAAGTGAAGTTTAAACTACATTCACACTATACTCGCACAATTTTGAAACCTTGAAAGGGCATGAAAATATTCTGGATACGCTCTCGCGAAACTATCAAGAACCAATCAAATTGCCCTGTGACCGGTATACTAGACTTATTACATGAGTCCTTGTTTTTGCTCCATTTACCCCAAGGATACCCCCACAGTACCCATAAGTAACAATTCAACTCAATGGAGCAAAACTTGACGAGAATCATCAGTCTACCGGTATACAAGTAGTTGTATTTTTATGAACGTCAGATAATGCTGCATCACATTGAATCACAGTGAACAAGAAACTTTCTTTGACTCACCCGTTGTTCTCTTTACATTCAAGCAAAACTGTCCTCACTATCGCGTTTGAATTGGCAGATTTAGCGGTTATCTCTACTGGAGATCATTATACAAACTGATAAAATAAGAATTTCATAAATCTGTCAAATTGCCTCTCTATGGCGTACCGCATTTGTGTTAACTTATCTATGCTTGCAATGTTTAATTATTCATTGGCCGTGCAAGCAAAAAGAAGTTCGATAATGCAATAATTTTGATTCCAAGAATGTCGTTTGAGTCCTAACATTAATACATGTTTGACAGAGTACACGTCTTTCCAGTTATAGGATTCTAAATATTTGGAGAAGTTGATGTAAAGTCTTACCAGTTGAGTCTATAAAAAGGCCTGGCGTTTGAAGGAATGCTGCTCCCTGAATATCAAAGCAATGATATTGAAGATGTCTTGTTTTACTCCTAATATGCCCAGTCAGGTTCAATAATTTACCCGGCTTTAGTTGGCCATTCCGTCCCTTCGAAGTCGGAGATTTTCTGCAGAAAGCCCCGTTCGAAAACCTGCATAAACGAATGAAAACGACAAACGATATTTCCCTATGTTCTTCTTCCTAGTAATAATGACATTTGTATGTATTCATGATTTTGTCCTGTCAGGAGGATAGAATGCCCCCTAAATAAGTCATTCATCCTAGGGGGAAGTCTTCTTCAATGCCCCAAGAGGATAGCCCGTGCTAAAACGTGCTGAAGTCGTAGCGTTGAGGTAAACATATCGAGGAAACTTGCTCTTAATTCTAGGAAATGGCTTGCAAAATCTTAACAGAATGACAGAATTCAGCTAGGAAACATTCTAAACTTAATTGAAATGTTTGTTATTCAATCTTCAATTCTTCAATCTTCAATCTTCAAGACATCTTCAATATTTGAAGGTGTTGTGGCGCCGTGGTGTAATCCTCTGACATTGCAGCCAGAATAGTCAGGCGGAGTGGGTTCGAGTCCCGGTAGAGCCCCACCACTTGAGCGTCATGACAAGGGGTCGCGGACTCGATTAGGTCTGCTCTATTTCTGCGATCCCAGCGCTTGGCGCTGAAAAACGCAACTTCACCTTCACCTTCACCTTCAATCAGATATTGCAAAGGATCAATGCCAAAAATACTCAGAGAGCAGTAGCCTTTCAAACGCTTACCTTTTTTGATTCACCCGGCCAGATGTGACCTTTTTCTTTGAAGTGAATAACTTCAAAGAAACTTCAGCCATCTTATTGTAATTGTACCAGCTGAGTAAAAAAAACGTCCTGCGTTTGAAAGGCTACTGCTCCCATAATATATAAGCAATGAAATTTTGCAATATCTGATTGAATAGCTAACATGTTGAATTATGTTTAGAAATTCTCCTGGCTAAAATAGGTCACTCCGTTCAGATTCTTTCGGCGAGCTTCTAAAATCAATCCCTTTGAGAAGCCTTAAAAACGTGCCAAAAATTACAAGCAAAAATCCCTAATGTGTATACCCCACAACGATGACTTTCAGAACGCTTTAGCACGTGTTTTCCTTTGGCGGGTTGAAAAGTCTTCCCCCCAGTGTTAATAACTTATCCAGGGGGATTCCATCCTCCCATGAGGGCAAAATACATGAGCACATCCAAGAGTCACTATTGCCAGGAAGGAGAACGATGGGAAATCTTGCTTGGTGTTTTCACTCGTTTTTGCATGTTTTCGAATGGGGCTTTCTGCAGAAAATCTCCTACTTCGACGGGAAGGAATGACCGATTAAAGCCGGAAAAATTACTGGACCTAATTTGACATATCGGGGATAAAACAAGACAGTTTTTAATATGACTGCTTTGATATTCAGGCATCATGATTTGTTCAAACGCCGGGCGTTTTTATTGACTCACCCGGTATTGTTAGGTTTCCCGGAAACCTTTAATATTGATCCATGGATTGGGAAAAAATTCATCTGGATACTTGTGACGTTTGTTCATGACTAATTTCACCGACATTTTGAAGCGTATCAGCATCGGAGGCCCCAGCCAGCAGCTTCGGCCGATCCGCCATTGCCTGAGAAAAGCCATGAGCTTATGGTAAACTGTTACTATGGTTTTCATATCCACACATGAAATCGAGGGGAGAGAATCATGCCGAATTTTGAACATGCATATCCATGAGTCATAGTTTGAGCATCCATCACTATCAATTGCTATAACTACGAAGTGTAATCAGTGTAATGTGTGTTTTTCCTCGATCCAACTCAATGCCAAAAAATTCCGATGAAAATAAATTATGCACATTGTCTACATATCATGGGGTGACCCAGAAAAATTTATACGGATTTGGTTGGGACCATGGATGATAATTTAGAGCATAGGTTTCAAATCTTTGAAAAGCTGGATGTAAAATTCTATGACCTATTTCTTTGAACTGAGCGGCTTCAAAGAAACTTGAAATATTTTACAGTAAATCTGCCGTTTGACATTTCTGAAATCCACAATATTTTCAGAATTACAGTGTTTTTCTTCTTTTTTTAAGAATTGAAGAAAATTTTTGAAAAAAACTTCCAACTATCGAAATTTCTAAACCTCTTTCCACAAGATCAAATAATTTTCAAGAAGACCATAGTTTATGGATACCTACAATATGGTATCAAGCAAAACTATTTCACTCTTCTGGTGTGTGATTTAGAAATTTGATGACGTCACATCCTAAAATGAGTTGAATTATATAATTGGCTGAAATCTCGACAAATATTCAAGATTTCTGAAAAGTCGAACGGTAGAACCATGGAAAAGTGGCTGAAGTTTCTTTCAATTCATTCAGTTTAAAGGAATAGGTCACTGAATTTTACACCCGCCTTTTTGTGCAGATTTAGAGATTTGAATCCTATGCTATAATTTAGCTTTAATAAATGGTTTCATCCATGGATACCCAATTTGCTGATATTGGTACTTTGAATGTTTAAATAGTGCAGTCAAAGCAGAAGAAGCGAACCATGTGAATTCGATGATTATTTGAAAATTGATTTTCATGATTGGACGAGTATTCGAATGTTCCTTTGTTATTTGCTTCCATTCTATTCGAATATTGCTTCTGTAGGATGGAATTTATGAAGGATTACAAGAAACTACAATGAATTCGAATGTTCAATGATTTTCTTCAAGGTTAGAAAACAAAATCCAATGAAAATAGCCTTAAATAGTGGGCTAACCATAATGAACCCATGGACGTACAATAAACTTTTTTATATAGCCATATGAAAAATTACAATACATGCTACATCTACGTTCTACTATACTTTCTAATTACTCTACAACGATACAACACAACAGGAACGGGACCACAACGAGCAAGAGACAATGACTACCCTGTGGCCATTAACATAAAGACATGCAAAAAACAGTTAGGAAATTAAGATTAGATACCAACACACAATGGAATCTGTTCCACATTGGATGTCAGGCCAGCATAGGCGCGTGATGGCAAACGTATGCTGTCAGGTAAGGGTTGAGTTAACGATATCATTGGTCAGAAACAATTTAGAGAAAGAATTTCGTTCCTGTAGGTTAATAAACTCGTAACTGATTAAAATATAAGATAAAACTGTTAAGCCTGGAAGAAAATCAAGTAATCACTTACTAACAACGTTATCATAGGAAATTATCACACCAAATACGCGTTTTGTTGCACACTCTTCAGTTTGGTTTATGCGAAGAGCAGATAAATAACATCATCGGGCTGTTTTATACTGAACACAATTAAACAAAAGACATTTGAGTAACACGATCCAATGAATATGTGATTCTATTTTGAATATTGAAAACAGAGGTGATACGCTTCTCTCGCTTTGACAGTAAGCTCAGTTTTCCTTATGTTATTGCAAAAATACTCTATCCCTTTTCCAAAGACTTTAGACTTTGCTGGTAAAACTTTTCACATATTAAGAGTTTACAAGAGATATTTAATTCGACGACTGAAAGATATGGCTACCTCTTTTTATCGATGTTTAGTCTTTAAGATATTTTGTTTCTTAGTTCCCTAAAAAGTGTATTTTTTCTTTTAATTTGATTAAGATCCTAGTCACTGCTAGACAAGAAAATCTTCTTGAGCTTTCAAACCTCAGAGAAAACTAATTTGGCTCCTGTTTTTGTTTTCCAGATCGTCGTTTCAAATGCTGTGTAATTGTTCTGACTGTTTGTTTTACTTGTTGGCGTCTTCAATGTAAGGCTTGTATAAAGATATTGATTTTTATTGCAGAGAATTCAAATTCTACCATGTTTCGGCAGATGTTATTTCATTTTCTTTTTTCTTGTAATATACCTTCCCTGCTTGAGAGACTACCGCTCCCTGAATATGAAAGCATTGATATTGAAAACTGTTTTGCTTATAGCCAATTGATTCAGTCAGGTTCAGTAATTTTCTAGGCTTTAATTGACCATTCCTTTCCGTGAATATGGATATGGTGAATATGGGAATTTTCTGCAGAAAGCCCTTTCCAAAAAACCTGCAAAAGCGAATGAAAACAGAGAGCAACATTTCCTTGGTTTTCCTTCGTAACAATGATGACACCTACATTTATTTGTGTATTTTGTCCTCTCAGGAGAATGGAATCCCCCTGAATAAGTTATCAGGGACCTTTAGCAGCCAGGACGGCGACGACAACGGCAACGCAAATGTGCCCTTTGTTTCCGAACTTCGGCTTTGAAAAGACTCTTTGTTTTCCGTGCGAATTTGCTTCCCTTGAGAGTCTATGAAGTTGTCCTTTTCAATTGCACAATTCGGAAATCCTATTCGTAACGTGCTGTTCTTCACATCTGGATCTTTGAAGTGAAACTCACTCATTGTAGACGTTAATTATCAAGGAAAAAGAAGGTTCCAGCGTATTTAGATGCCGAAGGAGAGTTTTTCTTGGCTTGTTTAAGAACGTGAAAGAAACGTGTTGGAAACTATACTCGGCTGTATCATACAAGACGGCGTTCTGGCTGGCGTTGCCATTCTGACTGCTTAAAGTTCCTATTCATACCAGGGAGAAGGCGTGTTCATCCTCCCACGAGGATAGCGCGTGCTAAAGCGTGCAGCAGCACTGGGCAACATTTTGTTTTCAATAGACCGCTGAGTTTGTTTTGATTTCGAGATTGACCAATCAGATCACGCTATTCTTAAAGATGGCGGCTCGCTGTAAACAAACCAAGCCTCGAAAAAGGGCTAAAACCCCTCTTTCTTTTTGTGCCACGGATTTGCCGTTTTGGAACATTTTCAAACAATGACAACGAATTTCTTAAAAATGAACTCTGATGCACACTTCCATGCAATGTGCATTTTCTTGATACTCGGCCTAAATCAAGATTAACTGGGTTTTGAAAATAACGAAAAAATCGCATGGTTTCAGACTGTGCCCTTTCTATTGCAGTTCAAAGAAATTCCAGGAAAATTGTATTGAGCATTGGAGCCTGACGCTTTCCTGTCATTGCTCAACCAATAACAAAACATCAGAAAACCTATTCTATTGCATGCGAAGGAAAAATTATCACATTTCATTTTTCATTTTCATTCTATCATATTTAAACACAAAACCCTATCCCCTATCAGCTAAGAAAAGGAAAAAATATAAAACTGTACAAATATCTATTTACATATAATTCCTACAGAAGGAATTAGTTCCTAATTCCTAATTCCTATAATTCCTATAATTCATATAATTCATATAAAGGCCTAATTCCTATAATTCCTATAATTCCTACATACTTCCTATATAATTCCTACATATAATTCCTACAGAATTCCTACGAAATTAGCATCCTTCCCGAAGCACGATCCCTAGGAAGACCAGCAAACTTAACATTATATATACATAAATAAATATAAATATATATATACATATATATATATATATATATGTATGTATATGTATATGTATATGTATATGTATATGTATATGTATATGTATATGTATATGTATATGTATATATAATCTTAAGTTTGCTGGTCTTCCTAGGGATCGTGCTTCGGGAAGGATGCTAATTTCGTAGGAATTCTTTCAGTTCCTCTTGAATGTGGTAATCATGGAACTCATTCTGATTTCTAATGGGATTTGATTCCACGCTTTTGCACCAGAATAGAAAAAACTGCCTTTGGAAAATTCTAGGTTCTGCCTTGGAGTGTCAAGATCTAACTGAGTTCTTGTTGGATAGTTAGATATTTGAGATCTGGTAACCATTCTCCCTCTCAAGTTGTCCGGGCAGAGACCATTCATTATTCTATAGATCATCACTGCCCTGTCAAATATTATTAAGTTAGAGACTGAAAGCCAGTTGCAACTCCACCCATCCTTTAATCTAGAGCTTTCTATCAGTGCTCGTGCTCTAGTTTGCAGACGTTGAAGATGATCAAGCTTTGTGTTTGACAAACTGCCCCAAAGTTCATCACTGTATCTCAAATGACTCTCGAGCAGTGCCTTATACACCTGATCCAATTTTGATTGTGGTAGTTGTGGTAGAGTGTCTGTTACAAACACATGAACACAAGATCTATGGTGCATGCAGTACATCCTCTGAAATGCACATGATCACATGTTTCGTCACAAAGCGGGCTCGATAACGATTTAAGCAGGGTGGCCAAACAGGTTTCAAACCTGTTCGACAACGGCCTGGAATTGGCTGGATTTGAGATCTTATGCCAGTATCCATGCATACGCACGGACTCCAAAAGAAGCCCCACTCATGCGGGACAATGAAGTTACTTTTGCACCAATATCTCTGCAATCGTAGAACATATGAGTGTTTCGTTTGTTTCCGTACAAAATTCAAGAGTCCATCCAAATCTGCACCCTTATTTTGAGAAAAGTAGGGGAAACTCTCTGTGATATGGCCAATAAAAAATACTGCAAGATCATCGTTTCGAAAGAAGTTTGTTTACATTTCGTGACCAAGCCCCCTTAATAAAGGGTGTCTCAAAAAAATTGTTCGACGTTTGATAAATATTGAGCAATAAAGATAGCATGAACAGACTCATGGGAGGATAACCCAGTTCCTAAGATTATGAAATGATTTTAGAGACCAGAATCTTGCAAATCGCTTGAAAATTCACTGAGTTGTGAGCTTTCAAAGATCAAAAGTATGTGATAGCTGAAACCAGAGACCCCCAGATTACTTGTAATGCAAAAAACATCCAAGGCGGAGGTAAAAGAAGCTTGTCTGATTTCATACCTCTCGTTGAAATCAGAGCGAACCAAACAGGAGCTCCAAAGTAATTCAGTCCTTACGATCGTTGTCAAGAATTTGCTCAACATTGCAGAAGTCACGAATTATTGATTGCAAAATTGAATGCATATGGTTTCAGTAGATCTGCCTTGCTATTCATCCATAGCTATTAGGAGCCCCCCCCCCCATATGTGTACGTGAAGCGTTATTTGGCTAATTTAGACGCGTGATTTCGTGATTTTGGTATTTTCTACTCGTGAGTTCGTGATCGAAGACTCTGTCGTGCAGCGTGATTTGCCAAAAATTTGGTCGTTATTTCGTGAAATGGACTTTTAAAGCACGTGATTGCGCCTTGAAATTTCACAAAGAAATGCTGTTTTCCGTCATTCTGAAGGGTGTAGTCTCAAAAATTTTCTGGGGGCAAGCCCCTGGACCCCCATTTTTACTCCATTCGCTCGCAATCTACCCCATATAATGATATTTGTCTCCTAGAAAGTCTTAGGTTGCATTTATCTTGCATGAAGAATTTCTGAGTTACCTACAAATAATACATGGTACTACTCAAATTGCCACCGGCAAAATAAAAGATGCATTCTATTTGAACGAAAATCGACTTTTTCTAAGAAGCAAATGATATGTTACCAGGCTTTAAATTCCACAATACGGCTTTTTTCGATGTCCTAGAAGGCAAATACTCAAAAAATTTTCCGGGGCAAGCCCCTGGACCCCTATTTATCTCATTACACTCACAGTTTTGGCTCCGAAACTTTAAAATCCATGTTAAAATTTCCGTGCTTTGCCTCGTGTGTCTTCGCCAGCTATGTATTTACTTAGAAATATCTTTCTGGAGCAATCTTAAAATTTCTACAGCGTGAACGTGACAATACTGTTTTATAGTCCGTGATGGCGTGAAAAACGAAAACCAACGCGTGAATCCGTTATCCAGGGGTACTATGGGGGGGGGGCCTCTATTAGCTATCTCACCATCAGGAAGCAGAGGGTAAAGGCCTATTTTTCCTTCAGCACATGGACGGAAACCCTCATGGGTGTACCGCATGGTTCAGCCTTAGGGCCCCTGTTGTTCAATGTATATCTGAATGACCTTTTCATGTTCGTGGAGGAAACCAAAGTCTGCAACTTTGCGGATGATATAACTATTTATGCGTATGGTCCAAAGATCGAAACTGTCATTGCGCATGTAGAGCATGATGCCCTTAAAATAACTGAGTGGCTCCCAAATAATCTTATGAAACTAAATGAAGACAATTGCCATTTAATAGTTTTTGGTGCGATGGGAGGTAATGAAATAACAATCAAAATAGGCGACGCTTGTGTGAGGGAAAGTTCTGAAGAAAATCTTCTCGGTATCACTTTCGATCAATCACTTTCTTTCAAAGAACATGTCAGAACCCTGTGTAGAAAAGCTGCCCAAACACTACATGCTCTTGCCCGTGTCTCCTGCTACATGGACACTAAAAAACTGCAGCATTTAGTGAGAGCGTTTGTTTTATCTCACTTTAGTTACTGCCCAATTGTGTGGATGTTTTGTGATAGAGCCATGAATCATAGAATAAATCATGTTCATGAAAGGGCATTGCGCATTGCGTATAAAGATCACAGAAATGACTTTGGTTATCTCCTGGAGCAAAGCAATTCGGTGCCCATCCATGTACGGAACCTGCAATTGCTAATGCGGAAATTTTTAAAACGAAGTCCCATCTAAATCCACCTTTCATGAAGGATATTTCCGGAAAGAAATATGAACTACAATCTAAGACATGGCAATGATGCTCAAGTCCCAAAAGTGCGAACCACGTCCTTTGGGATTGAGACGATAACCTATTTTGGTAGCAGATTGTGGCAACTATAGCTGCAAGAAATAAAACAATCAAACACCCTCCCTATATTCAAAAAACGAATTAAATGTTGGAAAGGTGGTGACTACAACTGTAGACTTTGTAAAACATATATTTCGCAAGTTAGGTTCCTAACAGGATAGTCGTTGTTATCTTGTGATTTATACATGTATAAACATTCTAATTTCTTCTTTTTTGTTAATGTTTTTAGACATTGTATATGTTGTATAAAGTAGGCCTCAATTAGCTGCTGCAGTTTAGCTCTTTGTTTTAATTTTATAGCTTACATGAAATGAATTGATGATGATGATGATGATGATGATGATGATGATGATGATGATGATGATGATGATGATGATGATGATGATGATGATGATGATGATGATGATGATGACGATGATAAGTCCAAAAACTGTGGTTCAAAACATAATCGACGAGAGACTGAATTTGTTTCCTCAAAGCATCCATATGCTCGACAGATTATCAAAAACCTTTCCAAATTCCATATGGTTTGCCTCGAAACAATTTAGAAATAACAGAAACAATGGCCAATGGGAATTTTACCAAAAATGCCATTTCGAGGCCTCTGGTTTCAATTTTCGCACAAACTTGAACTTGAATGGCTTGTAACTCCATGAATTTTTAGCGGATCTGCAAGATTCTTGTGCCAAAAATTAATTTAAAATCTCAGGAAAAGGGCCATATGACCAAGTGTCCATTCAGCATATCGTTATTTTTTAGTATTCAATAAAACGCCCACAAATTTTTTGAGACACCCTGCAGACCTTTTAGCTATTCTAAAAAGCATCAGAATCGAACGATATTTTGATAAATTTTAATTTTTGACTTTGCACAAAGGGGATAGAAGCGCTTACGACACTCAGTCGAACGTTGCATAATCATAATCATAAAACTTACTTATAGTTGATTTACTTGTAGTTAACAACAACTAATTAACATTAACTATCTACAATATACAATATACAATATACAATATAACAAAATATGTAAAAACCTTAAATTAAGTGCAAATGTAGCACGTGCAGTTGTTGCCATCCCAGCAACGTATCTCTGTTTTGCATTTCATGAGAGAACTTGTCAATTTTAGGTCATCACTAAGAGTTTTCTACAGTAGACTTCCTCTAAAGGATAGAGAATTTATTTCGTTGCGCTGAGAA
Source organism: Aurelia sp. 4 Dawson et al 2005 (assembly GCA_964019985.1). Lineage (NCBI taxonomy): Eukaryota > Metazoa > Cnidaria > Scyphozoa > Semaeostomeae > Ulmaridae > Aurelia > Aurelia sp. 4 Dawson et al 2005. The sequence goes on along the minus strand of OZ026507.1, from coordinate 13,759,748 downwards.
CTTACCGAGGGGAGCTTGCATAGTCCCTTAGTCCGTAGGTTGTAGGGAACATTTTCTTTACAAAGAAATTCCACAAGTACTCAGGAGTGAGATGGTTCATTGATTTGTAGATTTCAATCATGAGATTTTTTAAACTGTTTTTGTGTGTTGTGTTTCTATCGTCCCCATCTAAAAGTTCCTTAACTGTGGATTCATAGTATCTATACCGGGTGAGCCAGAAAAAAGCTCCCACTTTTGAAAATTCATAGCACCAAGATTACTTCACAGAATTGAATCATTCAAATTCTAGTTAAAAGCCGAAAGACTGAAGAATTTTTGTGATTTTTCTCGCTGTCCTACTAGCACTAGAAGTATTGTTAAATTCAGCTTTATAAAAATTTTATGTTTGCAAAATGACGGCAAAAGGGCCTAAAACATTGATCAAATTGTGAGAATTCTATTCAAACCGAACATTAGGCAATGGGCGTTTCATCTCCCTCAAATGTTATAAGACGTCGATTTTCAAACAAATACAGAAGATTTTCAATCCCATGGCAATTAATGTACAGAGGATATCTCTCAACCATGAGAAGTTGCGTTTCCTTCATTATTCTGGGCGAGAAGTCATTTATGAATTTATCGATGTTTTAGAACATTTTTCAGTCATTTGCAACCATGACATTTTTGTAAAATTGAATTTACCTATATTTGTAGTGCTCATGAGAAAGCGAGACAAAATCGCAAAAATACTTCAACCATGTGGCTTTTAACTAGAATTGAAATAATTCAAATCTGTGAAATATTCTTGCTGTTATGAATTTTCAAAAGTGGGAACTTTTTTCTTGCTCACCGGATATAAAGTTATCAGTGCACGCTTGTGGGTCCTATTAATTTCATTATTTGCAACTTTGCTACAAAATAGCCAGATCAGAGGGCTATAGGAAAAATTCGAATTACCACGGAGTTTGGAGGTAACTTTGACTTTTGTTCTTCTAAATATGGTTTAACATTCCAAATGCATGCACTTTTTGGTTAATACTCTCCATTCCGCTTTTATACCGAACATTGGCTTTTGGAGATATTTTTATATCACTAATTCGAAAACCTTACGAGATTTTCTGAACAAACAAGGATTCTTACGGATTGTGGTAGGTTTTTCATGAAAATAGAAGGATTTTTGCAAAAGGTGCATGACATTTCTCTTCTTGTTTGATGTTTTTGTTATTTTTGTGAAGCACCCCCTCGTATTCATGTGCTCAGAATGATCAGGGGCTCTCAGGTTGTTTAGGCTCAAAATGCGAGAGTCTGTTATTTTGCTCGGTCTTTCAAAGACAGAATTTTTAGGCCAATGAAAGACATTCGTAAAACTGGACATCAAGCTTCTATCACACAAAAGCCCGAACGAACAAAATGACGTTACATACATCTACTATCAACCATAAAGATAAATGGGGAATGGAGATGTATCTTGTGGCGTAAGGAAAGTCCTCAAGTGCTTTTGAAAACGAGCTCCTACGCGTCGGAGTCGTAACTGAAACACGGGGGCTCCTAAACGATCCACGCAAGCGACGCAGACAGGAGCGAGCCCGGCCTCAGTGAAATTTCCATAGACTGTAGTTTTGAAACCCAACTCCCACCGATCCAGGCAAACGACCCAGACAGAAGTTGAGCAACTTGGAAAAAGAAAACAGTGAATTTTTCCTAGCCTGTACTATTTAAAGCCTAACTCCTACCGATCCAGGCAAGCGACCCAGACAGGAGTTAGGTAAGAATCGGGAAATTGCGAATCTATATTTTTCAAATCTGGAGTTTAGTCTATTGAATATGCTTTGACATTTAGAGAGTCTATGGGAAAGGTGTGCTGCGAAGGACACTTACGCCACAAAATGAAAGCATCTCACGCTACATATATATAATTCATGTAGAAACGACTTATAATAAACGCTAATACAAAATCATCGCTACTGAAACCTAAAATGTCAAAATGTCCATTAAATGAAAAGGTTTCTTTCTGAGTCAGCAGATGAAGCCTGACTATTTAACAATACGCAATAATTATAGTGCATCCTGAAGAGTGAGTGTGACCGATATATCGATTCAGGCGGATTTGGGTAACTTCTACTATGTAAGCTTTCTGGGAGGGTTTGGGTGGGACTTCGAAAATTTCTTACTGCTTTCGTGTACGTTGTAAGAGAATGAGGTGGGGCTGGTTGTTTTCATGCGATCATATCGCTTACTCTCGCTTCCCCTGATTGGGTGAAGACATACAATGACTTTGTGTGTTATTGGCCGACTAAAGTCACGTTGGTAAGAAAATTGATCCCATTGGCTGTCTCGCATCATATTGTGGCGCGGTAAGGTCACCTGACTTTCTTGGCAGTACTTTCCCACGGCATTTTTCCTAGCTGTCGTTATAAATAACATATGCAATTAACGCTTCTAATGTCACTTGTATCGTTTGTAATCCGCGCTTTGAAAGACCGTTACCTAATGCCCTTGTTCTCCTAGCTACACAAAATTGCACCTCGTTTATTCGCAGGAGACCGCGTTAATTGCCCCGACCAACTGCTCTTGGGTTGTTAGCCATTCGCTAGTTGTGTGTTGATTTGGTCCTATAATCCCCATTGAGAGTGATCTCAGTTTCCTTGGTCTTTCCTCGGGGAATTCCTAATATTTGGCGAAAAGAGATGGTCTGTAGATTGCAGATCTCTGTTAAATTCCCCGCAGTGAGGGTCTGGGTAAGAGCTTCAGGTCTTTTAGGTTTCCAACTCACTCTAATGCGGGAGGTGCGGAACGAGGTTTCTAAGGCCTTACACAGTGGCTGCAGGAGACTATTAACCGCATTTGATGAAGTTTCATCAAATTTTGAATTGACCTTCTTACATAATTCTTTCACATGCGTTTTAAACTACGGTGAGTTGTCAGTGTTTACACCCAGAAGTTTCACATGTTCGCTTGATGGAATCAATAAACCTTTTAGCTATTCTAAAAAAGAGCCTGGATCGAGCGATGTTTTTATACAATTTTATACGCGAGGCTCGATAAAGTGGCGTTAGAGCTTCGATCGCAATTGTGCACATTCGAAAATTCTACAAATTGTGATGAAATATCTTTCGATCCACATTCGTTTGAGAATAGCTAACAGGTCTACGGCCCTTCATGTTAAGGCATGGTTTATTTGCTCCCTTTAGCTCGAAAAACATTATTTGGAATTTTGAAGGATTGGAACTCATGCCGTTGTTAGTAAACCATTGCATCAATCCCTGTAGGTCACCCTCTAATCTAATCATGACTGCCTCCACGTGTGTATCGCATTCGTAAATTGTCGTATCGTCAGCAAAGTTACATATCCATGATTATGATTATGATTATAATTATTATGATTATGATTATGAAAATGATTAGGCTCGAGCCATATGCTGCCCATGCAAAGCAGAGTGCTCAAATTGTTATTTTAGGGAGGGGCAGCAACTTTCGTGGGCAGAAAGTTTCGCGATTTTCGCGTTTTTTTTGGCATTTTTCGCGAAAGTTTCTGCCAAGGCATAATCTAAAATCAAAATTCGCGAAGGTTTTTGCTCGCAAAATTACAGAAGATTCTTGACTCGCGAAAGTTTTTCTATTCAATCTTTTTCGTTTCATCAAGTTTTTGCGTTGCTGTTCCGTAATCACCCCGATCTTTACCCCCTTGGGCTATAAAACCTTGTAAATTGTCACTGTGACTGGGAGTAGTACTGAAAATGAATAAAAAATTGTGTTTCTCCCCTCACTTTTCTTCGGTCGCGAAAGTTTTTTCGCGAGAAAATGCTTCTTTTTTCTCGATCGCGAAAGTTTTTCTTGGGAAATTTGCGGGAAAAAGCGTTATTCGCGAAAGTTTATGCCCTTAATTTCGCGATTTTTTTTTCTCGCGAAACTTTCTGCCCGCGAAAATTTCTGCCTCTGAAGTATCCCGGGTGAGCCAGAAAAAGTTCTCACTTTTGAAAATTCATATAAAAATGTATATATGCGTATAAAAATGTATAAAAATATAGCTCGATCCAGGCTCTTCTTTTTAAGGGTTCTATTGCTTGGTCTATTTAAATTTCAGCAATTTAAAGTTTCACCGATCTAAGATTTATCAACATTGGCCATATAATCCTTAGCAATCCTTCTTTTATTCTTCTTTCAGATTCATCATTATCACACCATAACCATTACTATTTGCAGCAGCCCTGATGAAGTGAAAAATGAACGCACCTCTTCAAAATGCCATTCCAAGCAAATAACATAGGAATTAGAATGTTAAAAGTTTACAGAGTCCGCTAAGGACCGGCCAAGGATCCGCCTACTTGTCAGCACAGAAGAACTTGCAAGCAGGTAAGCTGAACTTTTGAGAAAGTTATTTTACAGGTGTTGAAGAAACTGAGAAAAGAAGTTTGGAGAATCTAGTCGTCAAATTTTTGCTTCATAGGACAAAAGGCTGACATGTTTATCGAATATTGAAGGTGTTGTGGCGCCGTTTTGTAATCCACTGACTTTGCAGCCAGAACGGTGAGGCGGACGGGGTTCAAATCCCACTAGCATCTCTTAGGCGTCATGACAAGGGGTCGCGGACCCGACTGGCGCTTGGCTGTTTCTGCGATCCCAGCCCTTGGCGCTGAAAACCGGAGCTTCACCTTCACCTTCAGTCAGTCTCAGCAAATTCATTTTCAGAAATTCAAGCACAATTTTTGGGATATCATAAACCCCATTTGCCTGACAAGCGACAGCGTTGAAGAAACGGAGCATCGTTTATTGCTGTTCCCATTTTATGAGATACAATGACGAGATCTGCTCGCTGACGACCATTCCCTTTGTTTGCGATTGCTAATCGCTTTGAATTGTGATGTCGATCAAAATCAGTTGATGCCATTGTGTTGCAATATCTGTCCTCGCTTTTGATCTAGGATGAGTTCCAACAGCCGATACATTTTTCCTTATTCACCTGGTACATCAAATACCGCAGAACCATCATCGTCATCATCATTTTCATCATCAGCATCATCATCGTCATCATCATCATTATCACCATCATCATCATCATCATCATCATCATCATCATCATCATCATCATCATCATCATCATCATCATCATCATCATCGTCATTGTCATCGTCATCATCATTAGCTAGCGTGCACAATTTACTGTTTTGAAGAGTCAGCAGAGCCATTCCTGCATGTGCCTGCGGGGAAAGGAACAATACTTTTGAGGATGCAGGAACAATCAATTATAAAGAGGCACGATCGGGAACAATGCGGTCTACTGAAAAATGCTTTTGAGAAACGCAAAACATAAAACAGCGAATCAGACGTCATTACACAGACAACCTTTCTCTGTATTTGTGAAGCCAGCACGCAGGCTACCTCATCATCATCTTCGGAAAGCTTTGTAAAGGAAATATTGAGACCGATATATGATAAATCGCTGTTTTGGATTGTTTCATCGGATCAAATATTAGGAAATTTATGTTAGCTTCTGCAAGTAGCTACGAGGCTAAGCTTCGGTGAATGCTGGCTTCACAAGATCTGAACGCGGTTTTCTTTAAAACTTCGCCGCCCTTCAACCAAATCCTTCATTTCAATCCGACATAATTAAAGGTTGTGCACTGTATAATGCAGTCCCTATGAGAGCGATTTCCCTAGGATGAGTTCTTGCATTAGTACGACCATTTGGACTCAGTAACCCCTCAAACGAAGTTTTAACGCAACTGTAATAAGGACTTCCCTGATGAATTCAATAGAAATATCGTTGAGTTAACTCTACATTTTATAGACGAAACTGGTCGCTTTGATTGAATTCATTCAACATTCAAACTATTGCCATCCGACAAGCCACCACCAAGTTTCCTTTTGGTAAATTTTCTTTTGAGTAGTTCTATGTAGTTTTGCTTTTTTCTTTTCCTCCCTCAAGTCACAGTGTGGCTGGTGTAGACATGGCATCTTGCTCGTCAGGGTGTCGTATACATAGTACTGTAAAGTATTTTGTAAGTAGTTTAATATATATCGTGTACTGTACTGTAAATGTTTAAATGATAATATGCACAGAGAGAATTTTTGATTCTCAAAATGAGAAAGAAAACACTAGTTTCAAGAACAAATTTCTTGAACAAGCACGTTATACTTGCCCGTGTGGTAAGCAAAGAATTTTTGGCAAGAATTGTTTAAAAAATTGCTTACTTGGTTAGTAATTGTTTGCTTAAAACTTGAAAAAGAGTTTTCAAAATAAGCAGAGTCTAATACTTATTTCAAGTAAAGTGGAACCTTCGAGTAAGTTGGAGAAAACGATTTTTGATGGAAGGAAATTTGATACTCCTAAAGCAAGTAATAAGATTCTTGGAGATGGAAATAAGTAAATCAAAACTAGCCTCTGGGAGGAATTCTAATATTTTGAACAAATCGAATGCAAAAATGTTTCTTCACAAGAATTTTTGTGGACCTCAAAGAAAAGCAAGATGCAGTTAGTATTCATAAGTGATCATGAACATTTTATTGATAAAAGAGCAAAAAACATCTCATTTATCAAGTTATCCCAACTTTCATTTTACTGTTTGATTTTATGCCACGAGTTTTTGCTTCTATCTGGAAATATCGATTTTGAGCAAAAGTGTGCTCGTTTTAAGAATACGCAAATACGGGGTGACCCGAAAAAGTGCCTCGATGCAATCTGTTACAGAAAACTAAGTAAAAGGTCGATGGAAAATTCAAGTAAATTCAACTTTACAAAATTTCGTGGATCCAAAATGATTGAAAAAGGCCTAAAATATTTGTCCTTTAAATTGTTTTGCAAAAATTCGAGCCATATGCTGCTCCATACAAAGCAGAATGTTCAAATTGTTTGAGAATTTAATTGAATTAGCATGTGGACCGATTCAAGACGAGAAAGAAACACAAAAAATGAAGAAGAGGGCCTGCAACGAGGACAGACTTTAAAGCAAAGTAGCATCAATCAGTTCGTTTTGATTTACACCGGAATTCAAGCCATTTTGACAAAGACGACCTTTCGCGTTGACAAGGTGACAGTTTGCCATGTTTGTCCATAGCAGCTTTTGCAACTTCATTTGTTCTCAATCACTGGTCAATAGAAATTCTTTTGTAGTTGTATGTATACATGCAGACGTAGATTTGTTTGGATGCATGCATGCAGTAACAAAGGAATAGACCTTTTCGCAATTTGGAGAAAGGGACCGAGGAGAGCGCGGCCTAGTGTGACAGCCTTTGCAACCGTAGGAAATTAGGGAAATCTCCCCTTCTTCGGTGATAGAAATAGAAAATAGCCCTTTTCTTAGGTAAACACGTATCTGTTATATATTTATGTGAACAATGATGTTACCGATACGTTTACTTTTGAACTCTGGTTATGTTGAATGCACTTCTTGAGACTTTTTCTTGCGTTTATGCAGAAATTATGTCTAATATCATTTCATTTTTCCAAAAATTAATAAAAGCGGGGGTTGGAATAAGGGTGGGGGGGTTGGAAAATTTTCAAAAATTAATAAGCGGGGGGAGGGACGATTATTCGGTACTCGAGAGTACAAAATCTTGAGTGAAAATTTTACGAGACTTTTCATTCACAAAAAAGCGCATGCAATCACGTCATTAGCTAAGAACATAACAAAAGAATCATGAAGATGGGGAAGAAAACTTCTGATATATACAATTCACTGATACGAAAATATTAGAAATCACTATTACTGTTACCCTAGCAACAAAAATAACGGTTTTTACTGAAATAAACAGATAAAACTAATGTGCGACTAGTGGAGTATGAACAGGAAACTGAGCAATGAAAATTGAATCGTTTACAAAGATAGGCCATGATTTCAAGATATGAGGCATGGCTTGAAGAGATATACCACAGAGAAGGAGTCTACCTCGTTGTTATTCATGTTCAACTGAGGATTTGATAATGATCTGGAGTGTTGAAACACAACTTTTGCAACAGCATAACAGTGAAAGAGCGTGTCTCAGGAATTCAATTTTTGATTGACTATGGGGAAAAACAAGAGAGAATGAATCGTTAATAGTGGAAGCAAAATATTTTGCTTTGCTGTTGTTGAATGGTATTCGATAAGCCTCAGACCTCTTCGAGTCATTTGCTTGTTGACGGAGCAGACGTTGCACATCGAGGAAGGGCCCAGCCGTCATCTTTCAGCCGCAACTCTCCAAGATGTCCCACACCTGACACCATGTTATATTCAGATTGAAGTCGAGAAAGTGAATTGAAATCTAGGCATTCTTACCGGGAAGGTTTCGGCTTCAGAACAAGGCTAAACATAGATGGCAATCGGAAACATGAATCATAAGGTAAAAGCATGTCCTTAGCTGCGTCACAGACTATAACAGTGGACGGTTATGGTCCCATTTTGAATTTGCTTTTGTTGTCCCAACATTCCTAGAATTTGTATGAAATTCTCTTGCAATCCTGCACGACCAGCAGCCAACCAAAACAGAAAATGACATGTACTTTTCCACCACAGCTACCTTGCGATCTAATTTGTTGTCAGTTTTGGTTAACTGGTGATATCGAGCAATTTTGAACATACAGGTTGTCTCAAAATATGTGTGCCTCATTTCTGTAGCTACTGTGGAGGAGCTGTAGGCTCTATTATCTCAGTTTTTACACAGTTCAATGGACTAGGCTTCGACTTACAATTTGAAACCTTGTATGAATCAATCTGACACGTGGTTGCTGATTTATACCAGAGAAACGGCAAAAGAAGTGGTTGCATAAAAACAGCTTTTCGCTTGTTCTCCAGCAATGTCAAAGACAGAGTAAGTTTCAAAGAAAGGACTCCAGCATCATATTTGAATTATCACTACTTTCGTTAAAAGGTAGAAAATGCTCTCTTATCTCTTATGAATAGAAAACACTACTAACACATTAAAGAACTTAGCAAATATTTTGATACGATGCCAGAACCATTTCTTTGGAAACTGACTGGACTTTGAAATTGCTGGAGAACAATATAGGTGCCTTTTTTAAAGCAACCACTTATTGTACCTTCTCTCTACCATAAATCAGCAACCACTTGTCAGATTGACTCATACAAGGTCTCAAACATGAAGTAAAGGCCTGACCTATGCAACAGTGCAAAAACTGATATAATTGAATCTATGACTCCTCCACAGCAGTCACACAAACAGGGCACAATTTCTTAGGACAGCCTGTATATCACAGAAACTCCGTGACAGCTGAGACAACAATATCCCTCGGTCTTACTGCTAACCCTCTGGGCACCATTCACTAATCTCTACCTTTACTGCACACACCCCGGGGGCGGATCAATTCTCGTGGTTTTAGAGGCACGTGACTTTCTCTCTGATTTTAGTGATTTCTTGTGACTTTATTAATTTTTTTGTGATTTGTAGGGTGATTTTTGCGATTTTTGTGTGTGATATTTTGTGATTTCAAGGAACAAAATTTGTGACTCCCCCCCTGCACATAAGTTCTCTGGGGTAAGCAATATCTAAATTGGGGGTCTGCCAGTACTATGATACAAAACATTCTTTGGATGGCTTCCGAAGAAATATATCAGTTACGCCGATATTACTCAATTGCTTTAAACATACGGTCTCCAAACATCAGTTTTCTCGTCCGTTATATGATTCTGGTTGCAGTCGACCGGCGCATAACCAACCTGCACTGGTACAAGTACGGTCGCAGGCATGAACCGAATACCACCGCTTATGAGCACTTTCTCCGGTATTTGTGGCACCGGCTTGATCAAACCGCCTTCCGGTTTGCTCGTTTTTGGCGGTACTTTGAAGCTGCTGTTTGTGACGTGTTTACTATGATCATCATGATTATTATCCCATGTTCCAAGATCAGGTAAGTTGTTCATTGTTTTTAAAGCTGTCGTTTTGAAACTATCGTCTTTGTTATTGTTGTTGTGGTTGCTCGTTGTCACAGTTGGATGACTAGTGACATTTTTTAGTCTCACGGCCATCTGATGCAGAATTTGACCATCTGTGTTTTGATCAAGTGAGCTACTTTCGTATTGGGCCGGTTTCATTCTAGGTTCCCTAGCGATTAATGGCCTTTGCCTGTTGACCCGGTTCAATAGTTGTTGATACATAATCCGTTTTTCGCCGACTGTCCTTGCTTCCGGAATCTGGTTTTGCAATGTTTTTGCTATTGTTGTTGACACAAACATTTCCTGACTTCTGTCTGGTTCATGTACGATTTTCTGGCTGCTGATAGATTCATTTCGAATGTCTAGGCTTCGAATAGTTTCGATTCGAATATCACGGCCACGTGTTGGGTCACTTCGAATGTCTTGACTGCGAATTTGTTCCTTCCGAATATCATGGCCTCGCAGCGGTTCATCTCTTATTAGTTCCTTCCGCATATCAAGGCTTCTTGCTACTTCATGTCGAATATCCTGGCTTCCTATTGGTTGATTCGGAATTTCTAGCTTCCTGATTGGTTCATTCGCAACTTCTTGTTTTATAATGGCATCTGCTGCGGGCGATCTTCTTGAATCTACTGTGCAGCAATTCGCCAGATGTTTCATAACATGGAATTTCACGTTTTCATCTACGTCGGGCAATCCCATTATCATCCGCGTTACTTCGGATGCACACGTGACGAATCCTGCTCTGTATCTGGCAACTGGGTCTGCGCCTGGACTTTGCACTGCAAGGAAGGAAGGGATAATCAAGATTATTTGACTTCGATGAAATTTAAAGAATCTGTTTGTCTGTATAGCCTTGCATGTCGCTATTTTCATGGGCCAGATAAGGTGCATACAAATGAGGCCCTCAGAGGAGTGACAACAACAACAACAATTTAACTCAACGATTCGAGCGTAACTTGAGGGTCCTTATGGAGTGGGGCTAGATCTACAGTAGAAAGCCGCATAAAAGAATCTAAATTTTTCTTCGGCTGCTTGAATATGTTCTTAATTAAACGGCTGTTATTCTAAATTCCAGCATGCAAGGTTCCTAAACCGGTTCTTATATGCATTACATGCCTTGCACGCATTAGTACTGTTTTCAGCAAGAGAAATCTGAAGAATTTTTAGGAATTCTTTGAGAATTCTTTAGAACATTTTTAGGTTCGAATCATTGTTAAAAATCTCATAATTTTTTGTATCACTGAAGAACTCTGATCAGAATGTCACGAATTCTTGAATTCTGAGGAATTCTGAAGACATGAAACCTGTTATATAAGAACCTCCCCCAGTGTCACCCTTTGAGAGTTTCTTATTTAGGGGGTTTAAAATATTAAATTTCAGTCTCAAGGTTGTTATAAAAGAATTTCTTTTATGCGGGTCTCTACTGTCTAGTTTTCTGTTTAGGCCGAAAATGATGTTTATAGAGTCTGTAGTCATGGCTTGCCCATATGGGCCCCCACATGGGCCCCTCGTTGACAATGGCTCTTCAAACATTATGTCTCTTCCGCTGTCTATCAGCCAGAATCAGCCAGCGCTCAAAGAACACAAGTCAAGCCTAAGGGCCTAAGCCAAGGAAAGGCTGCTTCGAGTAGACTTTTGCCTTGACGTCCCTTGACGTCCCTGTTCAAAGGAAAGGCTGCTTCGAGTAGACTTTTGCCTTGACGTCCCTTGTTTCTCTGCGCTCTTTCATTTTCTGATATCAGTTGGTCAATTTAAACTCATAAGGTTATTCTTAAAACGTGGGCCCGATTTAAGCTCACGTAGATTGATTCCGCATTCACCAATCAAACTGCTAGAATGTAGTTTTTTAACCAATCAGGAGTCGCTATATAGACAGTTGTTGTTGTTATTGGATACAAAGAGCGATTGATAAGGTCTAATGTTCTCGCAGCTGCGAATGATCTATTTTGTTTCTGCAGAGGTAGATTACTACTTGAAAGGTATGCATTTTGCGATTTGAAGGTCAGGAAAACATCATTCTTTGTAGTAAAAGTTTCCTGTTCAATGTTCAGGCTCTTTGGGGGTAGACTTTGAAGTGATTGTTTGAGTGTATGAGAACTTCCGCTAGTTAAGGCTATTTTGAAAAATAGGGCCCATTTTTAAGAGTGCCATTACGAGTCCCTGTTAACCAAGTGATATCAGCAATTCAGAGAGCGTTGGGAAATGACGGGCGAAAAGGCATACGTCAAGGGAGAAACCGGAGGACATCTTTTTTCGTCCCTGTTCTGTGGAATGAGCTTTCAGGGACCTCAGAGAAGGGTAGGCTCTCATAAATATGATTCGTTGATAGATTTCTAATAGAGCAACAATCGTGTTTTGGTTCGGCCCGAGCTTCAAATTCTGAATCCTAACTACGGATCAATGATCCCAACTAAACTGCAACAACAATTTGCCCGCACCCCAAACTTACCCTAACGAATTGCCCTTGCAGTGATGAGTCCTTGAGACATAAAATTTCTCTCAAGGGTTCGTCGCTGTGAGGGTATTTTGTTAGGGTAAGCTTGGGAGGCAGATTTTTGTTGCAGTTTAGTTTTGATTCAGAATTTAAAGCTTGGGCCTGACCAAAACACAATGTTTTAACGGAATACAAACATCACTTGGCTTGGCGAGTATAGTACTTAATCAGTATTATTTCATGGTTAGTTCAGACAGCACAACAACAGTGTCCGAACTGCCCATGATTTAAATTGCTCTCCTCGCAATATGGTTTAGATTCTAAGCTTATTATTCCATCATTCCCTGTTCTGAGTTTTGAACTGACACAAACAGAGCTGAAGGTTAAATTCTGCATTTGAATCCTCATGAAGGATGATTTTATTGAAACTTAATATCCATAGACCTTCACACTACGAGCAAGTGCTTTATATAAAGATGCTAAAATCTCTCAAGGGCCAAAGGCCTAAAGAGAAATGTTGTAAGATTTTATTAGAAATGAAATCTTGCTCTCTTGCACTGTATACTGCGCATGCTCAAATGAACCGCCTAGAGTGGGACTTTTAGAGACAACTGTTTGATTAAAAAAATTAGTAAACTAATAACAAAAGACGACTATGAGTCCCCCGTCGATGGTTATTTCGAAAGTCTCAAAATTACGTTCAGACTTGCTTATTTGATTTGATATATTTCAAGTAAACTTGTTGGGATTTTGTAAATCTTTTATAATTCCGAAAACCGGAAAACAAAGCATTAAGACAAATCGTTCCATTGTCATCTCTATAATACGTCACTCCTGAATCCCGATTGCCAGATACAAAGAATCCACACGCTGGAATCACGTAACCACGTTTTAGTCAACAAAACGTTGGTCTTTAACTATTATGTCAAACTTACCGCGATAAGAGAGGATCAACTCTATTTTATTGTACTCTGACTTCAAGTTCGAACGCATTTTAGGCTTGCACGGGCAAGGCCACTCGATTATAAATAAGAATCTACATTCTATAAGATGTTCGAATCTTATTCGATTGAATTTTTACGACATGGGGAACCTCTGGAATGCCTTCCTCCAGACCACACTACTAGAATGCCGGGTGAGTCAGACTAGACTCGGGACAAATGCACTTTGGCTGACACAGCTTTCAAGGAAACAGAGGTTGAACTTAATTTTATTGTTAGAGCTAATTGCTGATTGGCTTTCTAAACAATAGTGATAGAAATCCTATCATCTGATTGGATAATGCAAACTACTAACGTGATTCGGCTAATTCGCACTTGCTGGAGAGCGTCAACATGACCCAAATGCGGCCTAAATCTGTGCCAAGAACTGGCAATCAATGTAGGCCTCTGGTTACAAGTTTCTGGGTGCTGCTGCCCCCAAATGCCCGCTAATTTAGTAGGTATACTTTAATAATCTCAGTACTGGCTCGCTTTTCATCAAAAAACGGTACAGAACTGAAACACGCAGAAATGTTGGAAGTGTGTCCGCCAAAGTGCAAACTAGCCCTAGACTCGATTACATGTCTTAGTTTCGTTTTTTGCCTCAACTGATAACGCTACAACTACGCCTCATTTCCCGCCATTGAAGGTGTTGTGGCGCAGTAGTGTAATCCTCTGACTTTGAAGCCAGAACAGTCAGGCGGAGTGGGTTTGAGACGCGATAGGGCCTCACCACTTGAGCGTCATGACAAGGGGCCGCGGACTCGATTAGCGCTTAGCTACTTCTGCGATCCCAGCGCTTGGCACTAAAAAACACAATTTCACCTACGCTTGTTATACCAAGGGTGTTAGGACACGGATGTTTTGATTGATTATTTATTTACCTTTTCTTGATCCTTGTGTCTTATTTTGTTGTCTTGTTTTCTGTTCTGTTTCGTCTTCAACTCAGCGTGGTTAGGCCCAACCGCTCTCAAATTGTTCGAATAGAGCTCCCTTGTATTTCTGTGTCTTAGTGCGCCTTCGCACAAGAATGGTTTCTTTTGGCTTAGCAGTTTTAAAACCCTTCTTGTGCGAAGGCGCACTAAGACAGAAATACAAGGGAGCTCTATTCGAACAATTTGAGAGCGGTTGGGCCTAAACACGCTGAGTTGAAGACGAAACAGAAACAGAGCAGAAAACAAGACAACAAAATAAGACACAAGGATCAAGACAAGGTAAATAAATAATCAATCAAAACATCCGTGTTCTAACACCCTTGGTTATACGCTTGTAGAAACGGATTAGCTCCGCTCTGAAACCTTTTAGCTATTCTAATAAGTGACGTTGGAGCTTCTATCACTATTGTATACATTCGAACTGTATCAAGCTATCGTTCGATTCGGATTCTCTTTTAGAAGTTAGCTATTTGGCCTAAATCGCCTGCTGCTTTTCCTCTCGACCACTGGCTCCGAAATGCCCCACAAATCAGTTCTCTAGAACATTTGTACCATGAAACTAGCAATCAGTACTTAGGTAAAGGTTCATTCTTGCCATAATAGCACAAATCGCCTTCCACTAAGCGACAGTCAGACTAGCAGACGACGGAGCAACAGAAACTCGTCGCCGACTGAAAACTGCTTGCCGTTTTTACAACTCTAGGGGAAATTAGGCCCTCAGTGAAGCGATAAATTGTGAGCGTAACTTGAGCGTCCTTAGGATTCTTAATACACAGGATCCAAAACTTCAAAATTTTAGCACGCAATTTGCTCCAATGACCTTAATTCAGCGATACCTGTTACGTTTGATTCTAGCATCTTAACATGATAAACCTAATGTAAAATTTACAGCTCTTAACCCGCTTTGAAAATAGATGTCATTGATTGTCATTCTCTTCCCCGTT
Source organism: Aurelia sp. 4 Dawson et al 2005 (assembly GCA_964019985.1). Lineage (NCBI taxonomy): Eukaryota > Metazoa > Cnidaria > Scyphozoa > Semaeostomeae > Ulmaridae > Aurelia > Aurelia sp. 4 Dawson et al 2005. Next base: position 13,744,604 of record OZ026507.1, on the reverse strand, counting down.
CAATGCACTCAAAATGTCGATATCTGCAGTGCTGTGGTGGAAAATCTCATTCTATTTCACATATCAACAGAAGCACGTAAGCACGCGTCCACAATCCCTCGAGATCTTGTACGTAGGCATCCCGCCCCTTGCCGACACGGCAAATTCGAAGAAAAGTAACGACACTAACGTTTGAAGTGGCTTTCTATAATTTTACTACGCCCTGAGCTGTAATTCCTTGCCCTCATATCCAGCTTATGAGCTAAAATCACGTTTGCTGTGTGCGCTTTTCAAATGAGCTTTCACATACATTAAATGTGAAAATAAAAAGAGCGCTTTAGTCGGCCTAATGCGATGGTTTTTTATGCAGGGCATTTAATTAGCCATCTTCTTTGCAAAATGCGATAGAAGTTTAATTCTCACCACAGCATACGTTAACCGAGGTTACGGAACCTCAGAACTTTATTAACGCAATGCTATATGTATCGCACGAATTGCTTTTTTCAGTTTCTTTATTTTTCACTATCTTTGTGCTTGCGAATGCTATTTCTGGCTTTGTGGCTCACCGATGTGGCTCGCTGCCCTTGTGAAACGCTGTTATACTTTTTCTCATATCATATGAAGCATAGACTCCAAGGTGTTTGTAAACTTCGATAACCTATGCTTTTGATCTTAATTGCTTCAAAGAAGTTTCAGCTAGTTTGCTATAATTCTGCCGTTGGAAATTTATGAAATTTTCAAATATTTCCAGAATACACCTCTACAATTAGGAGCCTCGTTTTGGAAATTATTCAAAATTCTTTCATATGAAACTTTAAAGGTCAAATTCGATTTTAGCACCTAAACTTTAGTCTAACCATGAGTTTTCATGTTGTTAGCGGTCGTTGTGTTCATTTTATGGCGATATAAAGTTTGAAAAGCTATAAAGGATTTGACCGTGAAAATGACTCAGGGTGTAAAGTTTCATCCCGAACGATTTTGCACGGTCAAATCCCGCAAATATATCGTTTAACCTTTATTATTTTGCAATATTAATTAACTATTTGTGTTTTTATCATGACAAAACACTGTTCATTCCTATATGATGCTTTAAATATCAAGAAACGTTTCTGCAACAGTGTTAGCGACCATACTGACAATTCATGCATTCATCAAAAACTAAGCTACCAATTAAGAAACTCTTAGTACTAAAATGGAATTCCTGTTAAATTAAGAGACTTTTAGTAATATGGCCTGCTCCTTGTTCCTTATATAAAACCTTCTATGTGGTGGATCGCTCTTGTGGCACTTTCTATTTATGATTCTGCGAGTCGTCCTTGTGGCACTTTGTCATAGTTTGCTTAAGTGTTAGCCTCCCCCCATCCCTTACCACCCCATTTCCCCCATACCCTCCTATTATTGTTGTTCAGTATGCTGAATATGCATTTCGTGAAATTATTTCTGCCCATATTATGTTTGAAATTTGAAATCGACAGCAACATCTATTAAGGGGAAAGGGGAGGAGGGGAGGTTGATTTTTCCCATCCGAAGTTGAATTTTCCCATCCCCTTTGTGTCCAAGTTTGCAGCGACGATTGCATGGGCACCAGAAAGATAAAATCTAAGAAACGTTGTAAAACTAAACAAGCCTAAAATTCATCCTATTTTGCATGTTTATTTGTAAGCTGCTTATTTTCCGACTCTAATGAAGACTTTAAAGACTATGCTTCATCTTGTAATGTTTTTAACTGGATTGACATGCAAGAGTACTTTCCGGAATTCTGCATATTCTGTTTCTTTGTTTGTTTTTATCAAGATTTGTTACAAGCCGCCACCCAGTCGATGAGGTCCGACATTTATTTGCTACTACCTGTTTAAATATGAATTTGCGCGTGCTCCTCATACGGGGAATCCACTGCTAAGATTTCTCTCTGAAAGTAAACTCCATTTCTTTTGTAATTGGTTCCATAAAATCCGTTTCTTACATAAATGATTGCTTAAATTCTTCTCCTTCCTGAACGAAATGTTGATATAGGAAACTTTCTCTGTTTTTCCTCTGCAATCCCCCTCTCTTTCCCCCTTACACCTCTGTATTTCCCGTTCCTCCTCACCACTCCATGGCAGAAAGCAAACAAAGAAAATCTTTAAGATCAGTCGTATCATTAGCCAGCGTGCTGACTCTACTGATTCTCGGAAGAGAAGTGAGGTTCCTCCTCCAGTAGGTACCCTCACGCAGCCTGAAAATAACGCTTTCATATTGAAAGAAAGATGAAACGCCTGTATGATATTGCCTCTCAAAGACTGCAAAATGTGGTTTTCGACAAAAAATTTAGATTCGGAGCCCCTTTGATAAAACTTAAATATATCAAACTCACCCGAGCGGATTTGCTTTTGTAGGTTTCGAACATGGTCCACTGCCATTTCCAGGATATCAGCTTTTTCAAGTTTTGAATAAAAGCTTGCCTTGAAGATAAAGAAGCACCATTCATTTCGATGAAGTTACTGAATAACTAACTATTAATAAAGTTAAGTGAATGCAGCTTGATTTTCTGAGATTTCAGTGTGCCCGCAAGGACTCTATGGGTAACAATGACTCTCTACGAATTACTGGAGAGTGTTTCCTTAATTTAAGAAGTTTTGAAAAGCTGCACTGTTATGCAAAATCAATGTTTGTTTATTGGAAAATAGGGCAGGAAGATGGAAATGAAAATAGGCCTAAATTTTCATTTGCGCCTAGTTTTATGCAATACATCATTACCTGACTGAAGTTTCAAAAACGAGGCAATACAGAATCCCGCCATTCCTACTGGCTAATCGCACCTTTCCCGCGGGTTTCCCGTAGCCTTGTACAATACGATATAAGGACGCGTTTTTGTCGCCACAGCAACTGTTTTAGGCCTAGGCCTGTGAGATTTACAGTGAAGTCAAGCTAACAAAATGTGTTTGATTAAATGCTAGTCAAGATTAGAAGCTGTCAGGTAATAAAACTCATACTAACCGGTTTTGTTGTTGTACAGGAAAATATAAAGCCCTCTGTCTTAATGCACAGACCTCGCAAGCTCGGTCTGTACTTTAAAGACCTCGGGCTTTATATTTTCCTGTACAACACAAGACCGGTTTGTATGTGCCTAGTAAAAACCGCGTATAAGAACATGTAATTTTGCAAGACAGCCTGACTAGGTTCTTATGTATTGGGTATTTAGTGGGAAATGAGGCTGTTCAGGTTCTTAAATTGATTATTATTTTATTCAGGACCTTTAGGAATTTCTTTTGCTCAAATTCAAAAATTGAAGCCTATTATTTACTGTCATGTCACAGCACTTATTCAGGTCTTATTCATAACAGCAGTTTGTGGAAGAATAAGAAATTTTATATCAGGCAACGAAAACAGAATTACTTGAAATATTGAACAGGACACTGAGTACTCCGGTTTAGGAGTTTTTTTTGCAATATGCACTATTATCGGTTTGTAAAGGTTTGATGACTGACCAACATGAGCAGGTTCGCCGAGTGCTTTTCGAGCTCCAGGGACAAAATTGTGAAATGAGGCCCCTTTGCGAGAGAAGCGAGCAGAAAATACATTCGATCGCGCCTTTTACATTGACCTAAAATGCATTTCAGAACATTTCCTCCCGTCAAAATGTCAGTCTGCCAGTCTGTCAAAAAGACCCAGATGCCCTGGGGAACATTGCCTCTCCTGCCCCCATCTCGGCAGCCCTGAATATGAATTTTTATTTAGTTTGATGATCTCTACAAATAAGAACCTATTTGAAATTTCAGGCTTAATGGGTCCTTATATAATAGGGGTCTAATTTCAAACTTTCAGCCCGTAGGTTCTTAATCACTTGGTTCTAACGCTGGCGGCATCAGCTCTAAAAATCCGAAAACAATGGGGGTGGGGGAATTCTGACGTAATTTTTCAATCCAAAGGTATACCCAACTAGTTTTACGCCATTTTTCTTTGACACTTTTTCCCGACTTTTAGGACCAGGAGAGGACAGGTCCCCCAGTCTCCCCGTGGCGACACCACTAGGTTCTTATAAACGGGTTTTTACTGTATGATTGGCCCACTTCATGGGTTCGTCAGCCAATGAAGATTTAGTGCCTGTGCTACAGCTGCGAGGTCACTGGATTTTGCTCCTCCCTATCGGCTGATCATAAACATCACGTTATAGGTCTTTTGGATCTTTCTTCCAAACTCGGACGACCCCCGTAAAATGGTAGCCAGGAAACCACAAGTCATGCTAGCTGATGGTAATTCGTTCCTGTGATATACGGACGAAATGAGATGATGCCCCACAGCGCTGTCATCTGTCGGAAACAGCTAGGTTCACGTAAATCCTTTATGCTGAACAAACTTTTTAGTTGAGTTGCATAAAGGTCTTTGTAAAAGAAAACTCTGTCGCTTTGTGTATACTATTAGTGAATGCATATTAAATTGTATCAATTATCTAATAAACTAAAGAAAGAAATAATCCACAAACATTTATTAGATAGGCTTTGGAAAAAAGCAGGAAATCGCAGAGATCATCTCTTATTCTAAACATATGTCATTGTTGCAAGCCAGATTACGCTTAAAATGCTAATCATTAAGACCATTATTAGACTTGACATAATACCTTTACATGTATGTCTTTTAGATCATGGACTACCTAGTGCACATAATTAAAAATACTATTTCTTCTTGTTGCAGAACCTGCCAAACCATGGGCAGCGATGCAAGGTTTGTAGCTTGAAAATTGAAGTTGTTATCTTGATATTGCCGTGGTTTTCTTCGTTGTTTTTGTGAAGGACACTAAACTTTACACAAATTAATGGAAATTTAATTTTGTAGAACTTCTACCCCTACACAACGGCCCGCACTCAGTTGTCAGGCTCCTTGACACGGTGCCGCTGCGCAGCCAGTTATGGAGTCTGGTAACGACCCATGGTGACCGGCCCAAGTGATCGGGTAACATGGCCGCCAAGATGGTTTCAGACTGGATAGTTCGATGTATTCGCTGAGTTTTTATGTTGTTTTGCAAGCAGATCACTTGTTTTTTTCTTCGTAGCAATCATTATCAACACCCAAGACGTGACAGGCTAACAGTTTCCCTCTGGCCCAAGCCTAACCAGTGCTAGAAATCAAATTCAGATGGCTCCTGCTCGTCTGAACAATTGGCTCCTACACTGCGTTCATCCTCATTTCAAACTGCCTCCAATATTGTAAGAGGAAGTTTGAAACGAGGATGAACGTTATGTAGGAACTAACTGATCAGATGCGCAGGAGCCATCTGAATTTGATTTCTTGCACTGGTTAGGCTTCAGTCAAAAAGAAAACAACGAAGTAAAACAGTAATATCGAGGTAATAAACTGCAATGTGTTTTATATGGTGCAGTACGAATTTCTATCCGGCTCAGTTTCACACTAGTACGCTTTCGTTAATGGACGTAAATCAGTACGGAAAATTGCACTAATTTTCACGCGGATAGGCAGGTCTCGTGTAAACGGCAAGGCTGTCCATGCGAATATTCATCCGGTACCGTGTAAACGGGGTCTAGCAACCTCCAGGCTGATTTTGTAATACATTAGCATCAGTTGCTTTGGTTCACGCCTCAATTCAAAGCGATTAGCGAATACAGACAAAAGAAACTCTCTCAACCAGTAATTCAAAACAAACATAGCAGCAAAGTTGACCTGAAAACAGTAGGGCAAACTCTCGCTGGGTGCGGGCGAATGGAGGTTTTTCAGATAAATCTAAAGTTTTGTCGGGCCGAATTTGTTTACGTGATTCAGAAGCCGAGCAGATGGTATTACAATCCTTGCACATTTTTTACTCAAATGTAAACAGTTACTCCTAACCTTCTTAATTAAAGAAACAAAATCCGCCAGACAGAACTTTAGATGTATACTTCTCCTTTCGTTATAAGCACCTAACTTCTCGTAAAAACCTTCCTTCGCCCGCACCCAGCGAGAGTTTGCCCTACTGGTTGCGAGGCCACTTTGCGGCTATGTTTGTTTTGAATTACTGGCTGAGAGAATTTCTTGTGTCTGTATTCGGAAATCGCTTTGAATTGACATGTGAACCAAAAGCAACTGATGCCGTTGTGTGATAGAATCTGCCCTTGTTGGTCTAACAACCCCCATTCAGGCTGATGTTGCAATGATGCAGAAGCAAGAAGAAAGACACAGAGATAAACAGTCAACCCTTCAACGGTATGAATTTCACTTTACTTCAATTCAAAGAACAAGTATTGTTAATTTTTTTTTCAGTTAGGAAAACAACACAGCATAATCTCCTCAGTTAAAGCTAGGCCCCACAATGTACGCGATTGGGCTTCCTGTGAATGGATATGTAAATCGATCGAAAATCCTTAACACAGGTCATTCCCTTAAGTGTTGGGCGGCTAGGCCACGTCATCCCAAGACTTGAGGTACCCCCGAGTATTTACGTCAATACAAATCCCTATCCCCAACCTGTTGGAAAACGATGTACCGTAGACCATGTCCTTGTGCTGTACAGAACTAAAAATTAGGTTTCAAATTCATAGCGATGACATTGATGCATTCGGTGGTATGAACAGTCGTTGCTTTCTTTTTGTTTAAGCGTGTAATTCGATTGATTTTTGCGTGCCCTACTTCTAATCCTTATGTAATACTTTAACTAAGTTAGTTTGCAAACCTCCACTAACAAACATAGGAAACTTACTAATTAATATCCTACGAATTATCTTTAAACCCCTTTTGTACTGTCTAACTTTTAAGTGCTCATTTTAACCCAGTGGAAACTAAGCTCCTTGGGAATCTGCCTGCGGCCGGCAGGGAAAGAAGCCGTCCGGCTGATTTTGCCATCAACTCCTTCCATTTTACACAGCTTTGTTACTCTCCTCCGTGAGGTTTCTAACGGACCAAGGAACTGCGGACCACGGAACTACAGAACTAATAAAGAAAAACGTTAAAGAGACCTCGCGGAGAAGAGTACTGCTTCGTCATGCCAGAGCGAATACACAGAGTTGAAAAAGGCACAATCCACTTGCGAGGCGTTATTTCCATGGAGCTTAATTTGCCGCTCGAGCACAAATGCCACTGTGTAGTAAGGCTTAAGGCTTTTTTTCCAGGAAGCAGCATTTTCCACTCGAGCTCTAGAGCATTTTTGCGAAGTATTCGCATCAATCATTGAGTTCGTTTCAAATTCTTTGGATTCCATCCTTTAAGACGTCTTTTGCTCTTTCCCTCTTACTCTAAGTGCTTGAAGCCGGATCTCCACTAGGCGGAAAAATGTCGAGCCGCAAAAAGTTGAACGTATTCCTACTATTCGCGGCTCAGCATTTTTCCGCGACGACAATTGGATCAGCCAATTAGATTGCCGGAAAGTTTGCCGCCTCGACATTTACCAGCGTCATTTCCTAGCCGTTCTCACTTCACTTTGGAACCGTTCTACCCGTTTACACAAGACCTTTCTGGGTACGGTTCTAAATGGAATCGACTTCGCAAGTGGACTCATTTGGGTACGGCTAGCAGTTCCATTTGGAACGGTTCCAGCGGGTCCCATAAAAACGCAATGGCTAAACGGACCCATTTGGGTACGGTTCCAAATGGAACCGATTCCGTGTAAACACTGTCTTAGATGACTTTTATCTTGCTGTGTATCCACCACTGTCTCAATTACATTCAATGCTGTACATTTTTACTTCAATATTAGTCTCGATTTATTCTCTGGAGGCTGCAATTGATTCTCTCATGGCCTTATCTCATGACCTTGAATAAATCTTTTTAAGATTCATCGATATTCCAAGTTAAATAAACTGAATCACTTCTTTGCTTAAATAGAAAGCTTGATTGGTTGGAGATTATTGTATTTTAAGAGATCGATGATGCAAGAAAGGCCCATGGATCTGCGGGGTATTAAAATAACAAATAAATGGCACTTTCTAATACTGTGGTGATGCCTTTGATTGCTTTGTGTTTGAGAAAGTTTTTCTTGAAGCTTTTATTCTTAATTCCGTAAGTCTTCTAGAGTCGAAAGTCTTCCAATAATTAGTTACAAGGTTTCTGTTGAATAAATACAGAAACACACGGAATTTTGCCGATGCAGGAGGTGTTCCAAAAAGACATCGCCACTTTTATTGGTTCTAGAACAATAGCAGTTAATGATTTGATTTTGAAATAATATATTCAAAGTTTGAAAAAAACCTGAAATTTTAATATCAAGAGTTGGATCATAGTTAAACCATGGGAAATGTGGACACAATTTGTGTGCTGATCGTGTCCACAATACCTGGCCTAAACTATGTTTAATGATTAAATGTATTTCGTTACCTTGCTTGTCTTCAATTCACTGTTTATCTTCTCGTTCTTGTCTGGGAGCACAGCAGGCTGCTATCAACGGTTCTGCATGGGCCTAATGTTTTGAACTGCATTGCGATTCGAAAGCCGTGACCTGAGAACTAGTTATGAGTCGTTCGAGGGCCGCGTTGATCTGGGAACTAGTTCTCAGGTCACGGCTTTCGAATCGCAATGCAGTTCAAAACATTAGGCCCATGTAGAACCGTTGATAGCAGCCTGCTGTGCTCTCAGACAAGAACGAGAAGATAAACAGTGAATTGAAGACAAGCAAGGTAACGAAATACATTTAATCATTAAACATAATTTAGGCCAGGTATTGTGGACATGATCAACACCCAAATTGTGTCCACATTTCCCATGGTTAAACTATGGTTGGATTACAAACCGGGTGAGTCAATAAATACGCCCGGCGTTTGAAAAAATCCTGCTCCCTGAATATTAAAGCAATGATATTAAAATTTGTCTTATTCTATCCCCGATCTGTCAAATTAGCTAGATTCAGTAATTTACCCGGCTTTAATAGGGCATTCCTTCCCGTCGAAATGGGATATTTTCTGCACAAAGCCCCTTTCGAAAACCTGCAAAAACGAGTGAAAACACCAAGCAAGATTTCCTTTTGTTTTCCTTCCAAGCACTAATTACACTTGGATGTGTTCATGTATTTTGTCCTCTTGGCAGAATGGTTTCCTCCTGAATATGATATTCGTACAAGGGGGGAGAATTTTCAACCCGACAAGAGGGAAGCACGTGTTAAAGCGTGCTGAACGCCATCGCTGTGCGGTAAACACATTATGGAAATTTGCATGTAACTTTAGCACGTTTCGAAGGTTCTCGAAGCGAATTTTTCTAGAAAATCGCTTACAGAATCTGAACGGAGTGACCGATTTTAGACAGGAAAATTTCTAAAAATAATTTAACATGTTAGCTATTCAATCGGTATTTTAAAATATCATTGCTTAGGGAGCTGTCATAAAGAATGGAACAGAGGGGGCGGAAGGGATTTCAAAATTCACTGTAAAATTATGTAGCCCAATGCAAGAAACAGAAACTGTTAACTTGACCCCTTAACATCGACAAAAATGATTTGATGACCCAAGGGCTTCTAAATGAACTCTGTGATTCAGAAACTTCTTCAAGAAAAGTTTTTGCGCTATACAGTTGATCAGTTATACTATAAAATTGTGTGATTCTGCGTTGGTTGTACCATTAAAAATAATATTCATGAGCTGTTTGAGAGACGGTACTTTCCCTGATATATGGAAACACGCAAACGTGGTGCCTGTGCATAAAAAGAATGAGAAAAATGTAAAGACAAACTATCGTCCAATCTCTCTGCTTCCAATTTTTGGCAAAATTCTCGAAAAACTCATATTTGATTCTCTTTATTCTCATCTTGTTTCATCGGAATTACTGAATCCCAACCAATCAGGTTTCCGTCCCGGTGACTCAACAATTAATCAGCTAATCTCGATAACACATACAATATTTGCGGCGTTTGATTGCAATCCTCCTCTTGATGTTCGCTCCGTGTACCTTGATATTTCTAAAGCATTTGACAGGGTATGGCATGATGGGTTAATATATAAATTAAAGCGATGCGGTGTCTCCGGGCAACTTCTAAGTCTTATCAAAGATTTTTTAAAAAATCGAAAACAGAGAACTGTACTGAATGGACAGAGCTCTAGTTGGGGAGATGTATCAGCAGGAGTGCCCCAGGGTTCCATTCTAGGTCCCTTATTTTTTCTAGTCTACATTAATGATCTAACTGCAGACTTGAAGTGCAACGTTAAGCTTTTTGCTGATGATACGTCACTTTTTACAATTGTGCAAGACTCAGACACAGCTGCAAGTGACATGAATCATGACCTGGAGTTGATCAGTAAATGGGCTCATGACTGGAGGATGTCCTTTAATCCTGATCCACAAAAGCAAGCAGTCGAATTAATATTTTCGAAGAAAAAAACTGAAACCAATCATCCCGAAATTCTTTTCAATAACACACCCGTGATGCAAGTTGTCGAACACAAGCATTTAGGAATAGTTCTAGACTCAAAGTTGACCTTTTCTTCCCATATTAAAGTAGCTATTTCTAAAGCAAGAAAGAGTATTGGTATGTTGAGGTTTCTTTCAAGATATCTACCTAGAAACACCCTTAACGAGCTATACAAGCTCTATGTTCGACCTCACTTAGACTATGGAGATGTCATATACCATGATCCACCAAAAATATGCGAGTTCAGTGGAAATGTCACCTTGTCCAATCTTATGGAAAAGCTAGAATCTGTCCAATACTCTGCTGCTTTGGCCGTCTCAGGTACATGGAGGGGAACATCTAGAGAGAAGTTGTACGCTGAGCTTGGATGGGAATCTCTTAGTCTTCGTAGGTGGAGTAGACGCCTTACTTTGTTCTATAAAATTGTAAATAACCTAACACCCAACTATACAAGGGATCCAATTCCACCTCATCAGCAGTCTCAATACTCTCTCCGAAAGCATGATGTAATCGGGCAAATAAGGACAAGAACTGAAAGATTCAAATCTACGTTTTATCCACATTGTCTGTCCGAATGGAATGCACTTGAAACTGAGACTAGGCTTGCGCCATCTGTTGCCATCTTCAAGAAGAAGATGCTATTGAAAATTCGCCCTTCTGGAAAACCCGTCTATGGGATTCATGACCCAAAAGGTCTGTCCTATCTAACTCAACTAAGAGTCGGCCTCAGCAAGCTAAATTTTCATAAATTTAAACACAATTTTAAAGATACCACGAACCCTATGTGTCCGACAAATGATGGTATTGAAGATACGGAACACTTCTTGTTGCTCTGCCCTTACTTCGATTTACAAAGACAAAACCTTCTCGCTGGAATCTATGCATTATTACGACCACTTGGATATGTAAATCTTAAAAATGATGCTCTATTGCAAATCTTATTGTATGGCGATGATGATTTTCCCAATTCATTAAATCGACATATTCTTGAGCTTACGCTACAGTTTATCCATGAAACTGGTCGATTTGAATGAAGATCTATCATTTACCCTATTCATTCATAAGCCACCCAGCAGTCATCGGTAAATTGTTGTATGTAGCTTTTTGTAATCGTATATTTAATTTTAGTTTAGTTCTGTGTTTTTATGGAATGGCGTCGGGGTAGACAGGGTATTATGCTCCTCGGGGTATCGTCTTCGTAGTGTAGTTAAGTATATTGTAAGTAGTGTTTTAGGTAATTCGTCCTTGTAACAATTTTTATATTGAGTATAAAAAAAAAAAAAAAAAAAAAAAAGTTGAACTTTCCTCCCATGTATCATGCTGTCAGTACCGTATTCATTGGACGTTACTGCGGATACCACTGGATTAGAAACTGAGACGGAGATCGATATCAGTGATCAAATTGACAAATGGAGAGCAAAAAGAGCGCTGACAGTGTTTAAAACAATTGTAAATATTGAAAGCAAATCCAGAAACAAATAGTTTCATGGCCCATGTTTATCATTTGAAGTAGTTTGTTAGCCCAATAATTTCCATCCGATAGTTTTGGTGACCCTGTCAAATCCCTTCCGCCCCCCTCTGTTCCATACTTTATGACAGCTCCCTTATATACTCAAGTTGCACTAGCCTTTCAAACGCCGGGCGTTTTTTTTGACTCACCCGCTAGAATTGATTAGCATCGTTGCAGATGTCGTATTTCTTTGAAAGGACATAAAGAGTATTGGGAAATGCCTTTCTTTTGAGTAGATAATTGTGCTCTTTTTACCCTCGAACAATATTCTTCCATAAAGTTTGATTGTCTCAATGAACAAGTTGCAGAAATGGGATATGGACTTAGATTTGAAAATTCACTCCTTAAAACTAACAGTATTGTCCTATTAGAGTCACGGGGGATTTTGCTTAGACGCATTCTGGAGGTCTGAAGTAAAACTTTTCCTTGTGTACTGTAGCAACAGACCGTTTAGACGTTTAGAAAAAGGTCTGGGGAGAGTAATATTTTCTGGTAAATGGTTGACATAACTGATAAATGGCTGCCTCACGGCTTTCATGAACGATAAATTGAACTCTGCGAATCTGTTGTGAAGGAAAAGCCGTCGTATGACCTTTCTGTCTGGATAGTTCAATTTTTCGTTCAAGGAGGCCTTGTGGCAGCCATTTATCAAAATTATATCCGTCATTTACAAGAAAGATGCTGCTCTCCCCAAACTTATCTCTAAATGTCTGAAATGGTCTATTGCAGTGCAGTTTTCCGTTCCAAGCGGTAACTTACCTTCGAATTCCTTTAAGAAGGAACTCTCAAGAACGAAAGAAACTATTATGATTGAAGCTAAGCAAAAGCAAAAATTTTTGTAAACAACGAGGCACATCGCTTGGACACAGTTTCAAGGTCACTCGTGAAGTAAGACCATTGCTGGTGTTATTTTGGAATTTCATTCTAAGGTAAATAAACAAAGGTCTATGTAAACAAAGAGGCACTTACATCTTTCTTCATTGCTCCAAGGATCAAGGATTTAAGTTCATTTAGACTGTTGTTGATTCGCTCTCTCCGTTTCTTCTCCATTTGTGGCTTATTGGACTAAAAGAAGGAGAGATGTTAAGCTGTTTTACGCTCAATAAAGACATTTGCCTGTTTATCTTTTTACCAGTTGGTTTTTCACTGAGAAAAAAGTCAATCGTTGTACTTTGGAAAGCGGTATTTGATCTAACTTGACTTGTCCCGAAGCCTGAAAGTATGACGCTTTTCACATCGAAATTGAAGTCTCTCATTAACAAACTCGACCCCTTAACTTGCCTCTTACACAGCCTGCTTGCACTTGCTAGCAGCTGCATTCCACTGTCATCGTCATTGTCGTCATCATCATCATCATCCCCACCATCATGATCCCCACCATCATCATTTAATAAAAGGTATAAAGCGGTCTTACCTGTGTCTTTACCGTTGCCTTTCCTTTCCTTCTTGCAGTCTCGGTTCGATTCAAATTATGGCATAACATCGCCTAACTTTGTTTTGAGTAAAAATGAGGCTGTTATTGCTTACAGCTTTGTGTAAAAACGGCTCGCTTTTACGGAAAATAAAAGTTAGACCATGTTGTGCCGCGATTTGAATCGATCTGAGACTGCAAGTAGGAAAGGCAGATGTATGATTTGTGTATACATTTTATCAAAGTATGATTTTCTTGTTTCCTCTCACCCATGGAATTATTTCAAGTTCCCTTGGAGCCATTATGTAAACATGAAAATTCAATAACCATTTTTACCATCTCTATAAAGATTTGACGCCTAAGAGACAGTGGTGTGGTATAAAATTTGTTTGAGCATGCCCGATTCATCGGTATGGTCACAAACTGAGTCACAAACATAATCCATCGCTTTTTTTTGTATTGACAAACAATGAACGTTGTTTTAGCAAGGCTTGTCATAGCTTGTTTGAATTGTTCAATTCAAGAAGTTTGCCAATGTCCTGTGATTCATCAAACCGCATTAGCAGAACATTCACTTTCGAATTTGTGAGTGGTTTCAAAGGGTTTGTGTTAAAGGTTAAAAGTTTGCATCTACAAAAAGCAAAAAATGTAAAAAAATTACTGCATTCAAATTGAAGTTGCACACGGGGCCGTCAACAGTTGATCGCTAGTGATGATGATAGTGATGGAAAGATGCAATCAAGGGAGTCCAACAAGGATCCATTTTAGGACCATTGCTGCTCAAAATTTTCCTAAATGATATCTTTCTATTTCTAAACAAAAGTGATCTATGTAATTATGCTGATGACAACACAGTATGGACAAAAAGGCAAAAAATTAATATTATAATACCAATTCTTGAACCTGAGATATGCAAGAAGCAAGGGCAAGCAAACCTCCTCCGCATGAATATATAAATTTTCTTCCTTTGCAGCAAATACACTGGTATATAACTACGCATGATGTGAGTGTGAATAGAGGTTGCAAATCTTTAAAATTGTTAGCATAACCAGGGGAGGGAGGGGTACTCCCATACTGGACCTGATGGGATGTGTCACTTCCCTAGTCAAATACCCCCCAGGGGGGCATGACGAACTAAATGGCTCCAAAGCAACGTACCACTTTATTATAATTCTCTCATTTGATTTTTCTGAAATCTTCAGCATTTCAGATTTGGAGGGTATTTCTTTACTTTTTCAAGGGCTTTTCTTAAAAAAATCCCTTCCGAGAAACATTTTTCATTTCAAAAAGCCTTTCAAAAGGCCTGTTCACAGGCTAGAGAAACCATAAAAACGTTCTAAAATTATGAGCAACTTTCTATCATGACTTGAGTACACTTTAGTACATGCGTTCCTACTGGGGGAATAAAAAAGTCTTACAACTAAAGCCTGTTTCGCTCAGGTCATTTGGGCCGTAAGGTTGTTTTGGACCCAAAAGACAAAGACTCGGAGTTTGATTCCTTTGTCTTTTGGGTCTTTCTGGACGACCCTAACGACTCAGAGGACCCAGTGTGAGCCAGGCTTAACAAGTACCCCCTGGTATGGACAACTTATTCAGAGGGCTTCCATTCTCCCAAGAGGACAAACTGCATGGATTCATCAGCCTCTAAGTGTCATTATTGCTAGGAAGGAGAACAGGTTTTTGAGTGGGGCTTTCTGCAGAAATCTCCCATTTCAACGGGAAGGAATATCCTGTTAAAGGCGGGTAAATTCCTGAACCTAACTAATTCGACATACCACCATCGGGAATAATAGAAGGCAGTTGTCAATACCATTGCTTTGATCATAAGCGTACGAGGCGGGGGCAGGGGGCGGTAGCCCCCCAACTTTCGAAAAATTATCGAAAATTAGCCCCCCCCCCACTCTGGCAAAATTTTGTCCTTGGTCGGGCAGAAATGTTAGTAAACAATGGGCATTGTGTCGGACAGCCCCCCCCTAGATTTTGTCTTCCCGTACGCTTATGGCTTGGATAGTCCGGGAGCAGCATTATAACAAAAAGCCAGACCTGTTTATGGACTCACCCGGTTGATCATAGAAATCTACACCAACGACCAAGTCCAACCTCCTTAACCAATGTTGTCGCTTATACCTTTCTCACCACATGGGTTTGTATCGATCAAACGTAGAGAAGACTTCTCCCATGGACAATGGTTTGTTTCTTCCTATTTTGATACTTGTTCTTTACAGTATGTAAAGTGGCACAGGGATATTGGTGTTAAGTGGTAGCTGAAACTGTGAAAGTTGCAGATATCATAAGATCCTTCCCAAATAGAACAGAGGCGGATTTTGTTCGCTTCAAGATCCCTTGAGAGGTCCCCAAGGAGACTGTCCATTTTCTCCAAACTTAGAAAGACACTTGCTCCTTCCATCTCTGCAAGACCCTTCCCGGAATACCCAGAATACCCGGAATCTGCAGCACACACAAAATACCTGCATATCCCCAGGACCTAAAATGTTTAGAGTACTTCTTGTACTAAATCAAAGTCTAATTTAGTTTATTTTAGTTTAGTTTTACTAATAGCTGCCATACATAACTTTATGTAGTGCTGTATGATGATGATGATGATGATGTACTTCTCCTTTGAAAATGAGATGAATCCGTCCTTGGAAGCTTCGGAGGAAATGAAGGAGAGTTTTCTCGTTTTTCTTTTACCTTTTTCATGATCTT
The DNA here is from genome assembly GCA_964019985.1 of Aurelia sp. 4 Dawson et al 2005. Lineage (NCBI taxonomy): Eukaryota > Metazoa > Cnidaria > Scyphozoa > Semaeostomeae > Ulmaridae > Aurelia > Aurelia sp. 4 Dawson et al 2005. The sequence goes on along the minus strand of OZ026507.1, from coordinate 13,728,701 downwards.
CTCCTGTGCTCAAGGATATTTTTCGGTTCGGTAACAACAGTTTCCAGGGTTCTTTTATCTTTACGGTACCGTCTGCAGTCCGTTGGCACGCGCGCTCAGGCCTTCTTTCAACCAGCTTTGTTCGCTGAGCGTAAGCCACTGATCAGCGTCACTCCCCATGCCTTTCAAGGACAATTTTCTCGGGCCTGAGGAAATAACGTGCGCAAAAGTAGGTCGTGTATCAGAAGCCTCTTTCAAACCCTTCAGCTGAAAATCCGCTAAATATATCATATCCTCGTATTTCTGGGCTGATGCATCATTCGAAGGTAGTAGTAGCTGACTGTAGTATCGAAGAGAATGCGATCTCAAAAAATTTGGAAAAGAATCAGTATGCTTGGCTCGGAATTTCAACTGGTTTCTGCCGCTAGGCTTTTCCACCAATGGTGGGAACCACAAAAAAATGTAACCCTGTTTTACTTTTTATCATTTTGAGTAATCACGCAAATTTTTTTGGAATTTCGTCAGCACTATCTTATTTTGAAGCAAGTCTATCTGAGCATTAAAGAAAGCTTTCCTCTTCGCCCAAGCTCAGTTTTGGAGACAGTGCTTTATTAGCTTCTGACCCCCTGACATGTATTTAGTAAGAAGAGGTGCTTGGGGAGCTCTTCTCTCCTTTTTTAGCCTGCTCCTTTTGCGCCTTCGTGTACTGTAGATAGAGTTGCCTGTCTTGTTCGATCGAAAATAATATGGCGAATTAGCGAGCGTTTTGCCATCGTGTGGCTTCCCCCTTTAAAAGGAAGCAACTATGTTTTTGTTCACTCCTTGTCTTCTGCACAAGACAGCATTTTTTCTCGCATTATTTTAGGAAATTGCATCATTGCATTCATGAAATTACCCTGATCAATACCTTGTTAACTGGTTGAGACAGAAGTTCTTTAACCGAGAGAACCGAACTGTTAAATATCTGGAACAACTCTCTCTTATTCAGAAAGTGCCAACATACCTTTTTTGGTGAGCCAATGGCACCTTTTTCTTCCTCCATTGTCTCTTTCAGGACTCGGTTTCCTTCTCTCGGGAATTCGAAACAGGTGTAGGTATTCAGGTGCGAAGACTCCACGACTTTTACCCCTTCTCTTCATAAAATGCACTGGAGAGTGTACAAAGAAATGACCGTCGAGAACGATTTCTATCTATAACATTATCCCCCGTCTTTACGTGACAAAACATGACAGCCCTCTTATGCCAGTCGTGCGAAAGCGAAAAAAAGTACCAAGACCCCGTGGGAATGGCTCCTTCTGATTGGTCGATGTAAACGTCGAGGCAATAGTTTAATATGATTGCATTGTTCTGCGCGTGCCCTTCAATTGACGGCAGACAAAAGGGCATAAGGAGATTGTATTTAGCAATCCGCAAAAATTTTCCCGCCTTTGTTTTATTGAACAAAAGAATGACTTTTTCCCACGAGCGTGATTCTGAAGCTTGATCTCCGGAGCGATCCATCTTTGCAACGCACTAAAGTCTTCTTGCCAACGTTTGCACAGGGGAAGTGTTTTGACAATGTTTGCGTAGCGTTGAGGGGGTGCCTGATACATCTGCATGCCTTTGGGAGGTAAAATATTGCAACGCGGATCCACTGGGAGTGTTGCTTTCGCAATTCAGAGCCAAGATCATAAGATCAACCCTCACGGATTTGACATGATCTATCTGTAACGGAGGTGACCTCATAACAAATGCGGTTACCAAAGGGTCACTTCAGCAAATTCCACTGTCGTCTTTGCCTCAGACAGAACATCTTTGGAACAGCCGACCGTCAGTACTAAACACTCGCAGAGGCATAATTCAGCTATCCTTCGCAGCTATGTTTCTACATTTGGTTTCCACTACAATTCACATGCAAGGTTTGAAGGAAAGTAATTCGGAGACAGATAATGTACTTGCAAGAAATTGTTCCAAGAATGTACGAAAAAGCTAATTACAGATTGCAGAAGGCATTGCACTCTAAAAATCTCGTACGCTTTTGGCAAAAAGCCTTTGTTTTCCAGAATAATCCATCTAAAATCCGAAAACATCCTTTTGTTCTGAAATCTCTCGTACATTATTTTACTCGTTCTTCGAATGAGTAAAATGCCCCTCGAAAGCTTGCATTGCGGCGCAATTGTCCTCTTGGACTGTAGGTTGGATATTCATCCTGAGCCCATGTTTCATAGGTTTGAGAAAGAATCTAGGTGCAGGAACTGAATAGCCATAGTTGAATGACTAACTCATCAGTTCAACAGATGCAATGGCTGATGAAGACCACAGGTAGCGAGGAATATTCTGCAAAAATACACAAAAATATTCTGTGCAGATAACGTACTTTGAAATCTGCTCAGTCTGCATTTTTCACCTTACCAATTAAACCAATTAATTAGGCCAAAGTGAAAAACGCGGCCTTCGAAAGTCTCCGACCAGGGAGCGTGGTCCCGGATTTACGGCCACGAAAATCTTGCGAGATCCATGAGGTCCCAATTTTCACTTGGCCCGTGAGTTCCAACGTTGATTCGGCAGTGTGTCAAACAAAGGGTCAGCAACATTGCGTAACACCAAGGGCACTCTGACGATATTTAAGTGGCCTAAGCATATGCAAGTGGCCTAAGCAGTAGGTCGTCCTAAATTTTGTTAATTCGGGTATCACAATAAACAAGATGTTTAAAGTGCTGATTACCCTGATTAGTTGAGCAAGTTGAAGTTGATGGTGTTTTCTCTGCTTCTTCTTCTCTGTTCTCCTCGATACGAAACACTTTAAAACCACTGCTGGCAGCAATGGCAAGTAAATATTGCGACATCAATTTTTGTGGGTAAATCCAGTACGCAGCACTCGCTGAAAATTGTTAACTCTTGATAACTGCGATTCGAAAAAGTTCTGATAAACATGACACGTTTTCAGGAATCATTCAAAGGACATATCAGATGACGGATAAAGGATGGGATAAAGGCTTAATGTTTATTTGTCATGCATGGCACGCATATACTGTCTTCGGTAACACTCACAGAGACAGAACGCAGCTATCCTTGCTGGCAAGATTCCTACGTAGCTCTCTGATGTTTCAAATACCGTTGAGATCTTATTTGAGATTTTCATAGACTTGCCCCAAGTTTTTCTTCGTCTATCAAAAATATTGGGAAAGGGAAAAGCGAAATCGTTTGAAACTTTCACATAGACTTATTACAGATGATGAAGTAGACTTGGGGCAAGTCTAAGATTTCCAGATTTCCAAGATTTCCTTACAAGACTTCCAAGACCTTCTGGGATTTTTGATTTTTTGAGATTTTCAAAATTTTTCAAGGTTTGCAAGTTATTTTTGGATTATAAAGCGATTTTTGAGAGTTACGCATTTTAAAGAACGTTCAGGATATTCTGCGAAGGTATATGACCTTTTGGAGTGATTTGCTCCTTCGCTGTATTTAGCAGTATTCATCTGAACTGTTATTCTTGCCCGAAATTTAGACCAAATGTGCTAGGAGACGGATTTTTGGATTAGATATTTGTTTACCTTGTTTCGATCCTTTCTTGTTCTTTGATTCGCCTTCCACTCATGTCTGCAATTGAATGTGGTTTTAGGCCTAATGGCTGTCAGTTTCATGTGTGTTGGCGCGCCTTCGCAGGAGGAAAGGTTGTGCTTTGAAACCTTTTCATCTGCGAAGGCGCACCAAAAGGCAGGAATACAAGAGAAATGGATAGTATCATCTTGATAATATTGAATTGCCAGTTTATTACATCATTCATAAGAAAGACAAAAACATGTGTGACAAATCCAGTTGCAATATTAGACAAATCCCGTTTTATTAGACAAATCCATGATAATTATTACGATAGAAATTAAGACATGATCAATGGTACGTTTCGAGCCATACTTGGTTCATCTTCAGCAAATAATTAGGCGTTAAACGGTGATTCAAACCCTAAGACAAACAAGTAACTGAGGTAAACAAGCGAGAGTTATATTTCCTACGCGAGAGGGAACCCGGGGCCTAAGTCCCAAGTGAGTAAAATGAGGCACATTAAGAGGGAATTAAGGTCAAAGGTAAATGAATATTTGATCCAAAAATGTGTGTCCTAGCACCCTTGCTTGGGCAATGAAAACAACCATCGGTGCGCGTTTGGTTGAAGCTGTTGGCCGCCACTGCTGAGCGTTCGCATAGGAGAAGGTGGATATTCTTCACAGCCACTTGTATCGTTGTGCAATAGACATCAACCCCCCTGCTTCTTGGCAGCGCTCTATTTTAGAAATCCTTCCATATACATCAAAACGACAAGCTCAGACTGGATCTGGTCTTCACTCGATGACCCAAGAGATAAAGTTCTGAAAGCATTTGTCCAGCAAAATTAAGTGAAGAACACGTCCGTACACGTCTGGGTCGCGCTCTTGATTGTCTTCTGTAAGCTTTTTGAGGTTGCTATTTGCGTTGCGTAGTAATCTGCTTCGTTTCAGAAAGAGGCTTCTGTGTGAGTAACAACTATCCCCCCAGGGCCACAAGAACTTTTTGAGGCCCAGGGGCAAAATCGCAAAAGGAGGCCTCCTGCAAGCGAAGAGGGCAGAAAATTTTTTCAATCACACCCTTTAGATTGACTTAAAGTGCATTTCAGAGTATTTCCTGCACTAACAATGTTAAGAACCTTCAATTATAAGGCCCCTTCGACCTTGATCCTGAGGTGTAAATTGATGGTGTAAATTGCCCCTCCTGCCTCCCCTCTCGGTGGCCCTCTGTATATCATTCAGTTATGGACATGTTCAAGTAGATTTTATGATATACCGTCACTGAAATCGGGCACTCTGTTCTGAGATTGTGCGGGATTTTTGCGAGAAATCCACCACTTAACGAAACCTTCAAAACCAGTGGAAAACGCTTTGCCACGTATTGGAGGTGATGCTATCGTTTCAGTAAAAATCATTGTTTGTTTCTATTGTCTTCGAACAAAAGATCTTTATTCTAGCCAACATTGGGGGCGATCTTACCCCCTCGCCCCCCAAGTGTCCGCCACTGTTCAAACAGGCCTCAAAATCGCGACCAAGTTTCTGCCTTGCGGCAATGACTTCTACATGCTTTAGCACGTGTTATCCCTTTGGAAGAATGATTGTATCATCTGTGGGAACATAGCATCACAAACACAGGAAAATTTGATCTTGAATTAGGTCTGTTTTTGACGGCTTTTTTTAAAGAAGCTTCGAGAACATCCTTCATAATTTCGGAAAAGAGAAGCTGATTTCATTGAAGTAAGTCTCGCAATGTATTTGAAGATGCACACTTTTCATTTCCTTGATATCCAAGGGCAGCCCTTCAAGTGAGGATTGTTTTTTTACTTAACCGGTAGTTTAGCTGAGAATTAAGATTTGCCTTTACCAACAGCGATAAGATTTGCGCAGTTTCGTTCCTCTGAATCCCCTCCAAATCACCACAACTAGAAAATAGACTGGTAGTCAAGGAAGAGAACTGAGGCAAACGTTAGGCCATACGAATAAGACTAAAAGTGATGTTTATGGAACTGTGAAGACAGTAAATGTGTTACACTGTGGTGGTAGTTTGTGGCTGAAATCCTAAGAACAAGCTTCTCACACAGGGCTCACGAAGCAAGAACGCGGCCTCGTGCACCAGTCTAGGGATCTGGGGCGAATGTCTCCTTTTCATATCTACTTGCTTCGAGTTAAGTAAGCCCGGGCAACTTCGAAACTAATAAAATGAATTTCTGGCTCGTCGGAACGAAATTCATATTGGGGGGGGGACTGAAACGAGGTGTGAGCGAAACGAGCGAGCTTGGGGGTCCGAGGACTTGCCCACGGGAAAATTTTTTATCACCACGCCCTTTAGATCGTTGGAAAACACCCAGTCTCTCCCCCCCCCCCGCTTTCGACAGGCCTGAATTTTAAACGTTATCTGTTTAAAGTCTAAATCGTATCGTCACAAATGATATGAAGAGTTCGAGGGCATTGCCAGTATGGTATGAAGAAATATTTCCTTGGAAACAAGCACGGATACATGCTTTCAAATTAGACCTAAAAATCGACACCTGCTTGCAAATCAGGCCTAAATAATCATTTGCCTCTGCTTTTGCTACTAGCGTGCGTGCAACGTCAATGCTCATCTCAGTTTCTCGTAGCTAGGGAACCGAAGGTTGCTTAACCCTGTTCTTAACCCTTTCACGCCCTTTCAAGGGGGTTATCATAATCAGTGATTCAGTAAGCAATTGATAAATGCAATTTGCATAACCTTTCAAATCAATCAAAATTCCAAATGCTTTACCCCCTGAAAAATTCGCAGTTCTCCGTGAATACTGTTGGGCCATATGGTCCTTCCAGGGGTGAAAGGGTTAAAGGGGCAGGGTCACGTAATGTAAACAAACTTTCTCCGAAACGACGATTTTACGGTATTTTTGATAGCCCATATACATATTGGATTTTGCAGATGGACTCTTGAATTTTGTAGGGAAACAAACGAAACACTGATTTGTTGTACGATGGCAGAGATATTGGTGGATTTTTATACGTAACTTTTGTGTGGATTCACACCATCCACCAAAATCTGTACAGAACACAATGGCCACCTGTGAACACAATGAACACAATGGTGGCCAAAATAGATTCTAGAGATGAACACAATGGCCAGCCCCTTTAATGTTCATCCCAGCTATTTTTACATTTTGTCTCGCATCCAGACAGATTATAACGTTGCCTGCTTGCCTGCTTGTTCTTCAGTCGAGACGGCTTCAACTTTCTCATTGGACAGTAAAACAATGGAAATTAACAATAGATTAAAGTTGCTAGCAATACACCACTTTAATTAAGCAGCCTCGTTTTGGAAATTTGTCAAAATCTCTTCCTATTGTTCATATGAAAATTTTGAGCGCAGATTCGGATTTAGCACCCAAACTTTAGTCCTGTGTTGATTTTATAACAATGTAAAGTTCAAAGATTTATAAGGGATTGACCATGAAAAGTCGTTCGGGGTGAAACTTTAGACCCCGAGTCATTTTTCACGGTCAAAATCCTTACAGATTTTCAAACTTTAAAATCGTCATAAAATTTACACGACGACCATTAGCAGCGTGAAATCTTGTGGTCAGACTAAAGTTTGGGTGCTAAATCTGAATTTGACCTCTAAAATTTCAAATGACGGAATCTTGAAAAATTGCCAAAACGAGGCTGTTAATTAAAGTGGTTTATAGAGCTGGCAGGACTTCCATAGGGCATCAAAATATTCACTGCAAAGAACAGAAAGAGGAAAAAAGAGAAAAATTTCACATACCAATGCAAGATCAATCAGATTATTGAATTTGGAATGGTGTATGCAGGGAGCCTTTTCGTGAACATTTAAGATCTTTGGAAGTATGCCAGAAATAAGGTAGATAATTATTCTATCTGGTTATGGATTATCGATCAATAGCGTCGATTTGTTTCAAGGGGTGGTACTTGGATTTAACCAACAGGTGGGGGTCAGATCGACGACAGGGGGCTTACATACGAGGGTCAAATCGTGCTTGCTTGCTTGCTTGTTTGCTTGCTGGCTTTCTTGCTAGGTAGGTAGGTAGGTAGGTAATCTTATTTAACGTGGCTAGCCTGCGAAAGTCTGAGAGACTTATTTCCAGCAGGGGCCACGGATGTTTTACCATCAACCCGCCGCAGCTACCAAATTTCCCTCATATGGCTCTGGTCGACCCGGGCTAGAGTTACGGACAGCGACCAAACTGTCCAGCGCGGGATTCGAACCTCAGCCGTTCTGACCTTTGGTTTACGAGTCAGTCGCCTTAACCACTCGGCCACGCGCTCTCTCTTGATTGCTTGCTTGCTTGCTAGGACGAGATTTGAACCTCCAAACTACAGTTGGTTGGTCAAGCCTGCTCCCACAAAACCATCACTGCAAGTTTTTGGCTGTTGGTATAGTCGAAGATTTAGGGTTCAATTTCTTACAAAGCTGAATATAATGGCCCACTTTTAGCAGCCTAGTTTGTCTTAAAGCTATTTTCGGCGTAAGGAAATGAACAATTTACTCTTTCAGCAACATTTGAAGTTACAAAGTCAACTTACTTTTTGAAAACCAAAGGAAGGCCTACTTCGTTATTAGTGAGTCTTTTAATTTTGGAAGGGAAAGGCACGGGCATCGGTTGAAGCGTGAAAGACACATCAGAGTTTGAAAGAAGCACACTCTGCGTAGGCCAGTTTTAATGCGATATGGGTTAATCAACTTCACCGTAGGATATCATTACTAACACAATACGCCACCCTACCCGCAGTTTCGATAAGGAACGATGACTGAGGCCTTGCTGAGACATCGAACCTTTCATGCGCCGAACTGAAAGGGTCTGTTTCATCCAGTCTGGTTCCCTGACGTCATTTTCGACTGGGAACTGGGCTCCACGGAAGCGGTCCAAAATAACGTCTGGACAAAAACCGTAACCACGTACCGTAACTATGGCCCGGGCTTCTGTTGTCATCGTGGCATGCTTTAAATCAAGCATGCGTTAAATCTTGCCCGCTAACAGAAATGAAAGACTGCACGCAGGCTACGCTTAACCGGTTTTCCAAGTAAGGATTGAGAAGTTGAGAAGTTTCGATGGTTTAGTCCAGGCGTCAACGAATCGCTTCCCTGGCGCCCAGTACCCTCGAACGAAAGCGGTCAAGTTGACGCAGGGAACCAGGCTGTGTTTCATCATAATTTCATCCAGCATTCCTTGTCGTTTCGGTGTGAATTTCAGGATGATAAGCATATTTAAGAAAAATAACAAGAAAACAAAAAAATGCGTACCAGAAGAGGCAATGGCCGACTTCTTTGTAAGATGACATGTAGTTCTATCAATTAAAACAAACAGAGCCAAAATCGGATAACCCTGGGCAGATATATTAGCAAATGAATTTGTTGTTGAAAAGAGCATTCTGCAGAAATCTACCAAAAATTACGCGAAAAGTAAACAATGTCAATTTCACCCACCTTTGCAAGCAAATATCTCCGGACTCAGAGGTCACAAAAGTCTGATTTTTGTTTTATTTGATCCTCTTTAAGACCATATGCCACGAAAAAAGTTTTGACCAAATTTGATTTTTCTGAAATTTTGTATTTTTTTCCTTTTGCTGGATCACTGTGCAATCGTTTGTGGCATGTTCCCCTGTTTCATATAACCCCCATACGACCCTCTTTGTTAGGGCATGGCGTGCTTGATTCCTTTTTCTTGAAAACCTTCCCCGGGTAAGGTGGGGGAAATGTTCGTCTGACTCTGCGAAAGTGCATCAGATTCAGGGAATATATTTTTTCCGCCAAAGAGTGCAAAAATAGCACAAGAAATGGGGTGGAAGGAAACCGTTATCGAGTATCTTATCAATGATTTATCATGATTCAATGATTCACCTTTCTTATATTTGGCCTAATGACTGATTTTCAATGCTATAATTAAAATGCTACGTTTCTGTGCGTAAATCATGCCAAAGTTGCCAGTTAATCCGGGGGTAATGTCTCGGAGTAATCGCTCCTTCGTTGGTAACATGCGAACACCAAGACTCATGGTTTATCCATGTGTCTTGTACCAGCAATCGAGGGTCTGTGCACTCAATTCCTTGTCCTGTAAAGCGTGTGAAGTCTTGAACCGCTTTTAAAGCTTTCACCCTTGCTTTCATCCTGCCATTTTGTTTTGCGTCTGAAATGTGAAAAAGGCTTTGCTGCTACTGTTGTTGCTGTCTTGTAATCAATAAATGGGAGTAAACGAACTGCAAACATGTTTATTTCTCTCCAATTCGATCACTGTCTTCCAAGTTGGAACGATGGTGGATCACCGATGGAGGACGGTACACATTTTTTAGCAAGAAACTGGTTTATAAGAAACTAGTACTAAGATGGCCAAAATTTTAGGAAACTCTAGTACTATATCTGAGAAGTACTAAGAAACTTTTCAAAGTTTAAAGCATGGATATCATAGCAAATAGATCGTTGAACCTTTATTCTTCAGCAATATTATTTAACCATTTGTGTTTTCAACATAACAGAACACTGTTTATTCCTTAATAATGTTTCAAATGTCAAGAAAAAAATCTGGCGCAGTGTTAGCGACCACATTGATAATTCTGCATTCAAAAAATAACAAACCAATTAAGAAACTTTTGGTGCTAAAATGGACAAAATTTCATGTGAAGTTAAGAAACTTTTAGTACTATGGCATGATCCAAGTTTCTTATAAAAAACTTGTGTAAAATCAATCAACAAATTACTCACGATGAAATAGTTCTTTGTAAAGAATATTTTTAATTAACACTGATCAACAAATTACTCGTGATGAAATAGATGTTTGTCAAGATCATTTTTTGGAGATAGTAATTCCCTAGTTTCTCCTGATAAAATAGTTCTTTCTGAACAATATTCTCAAATAACATCGATCAATAAATGATGAAATAGTTCTTCGTGAAGAATGTTTTCAAAACAAAATCAATCTTGATGAAATAGTTGTTTGTGAAGAATATTTCCAAATACTATCAGCCACCAAATTACTATTGATGAAATTAAATTTTGTGCACAAGGTTTTCTGAAATATTAATGCATTAATTTCTCTTGATAAAATAGTTCTCTCTTAAGATTATTTTCAATTAAAACTACTCGTGATGAAATAGATGTTTGTCAAGATCATTTTTTGGAGATAGTAATGCCCTAGTTTCTCCTGATAAAATAGTTCTTTCTGAACAATATTCTCAAATAACATCGATCAATAAATGATGAAATAGTTCTTCGTGAAGAATGTTTTCAAAACAAAATCAATCTTGATGAAATAGTTGTTTGTGAAGAATATTTCCAAGTACAGTAAAACCCCGCAAACAAGCACATGCTTTTCTAAAAGACAGACTGGCTCGGTTCTTATAAATGGGGTACTTATGGCATTTACAGGGTTTTTTTCTTATCACAAGGACAGTTATGACTATGATGAATATATAGCTACAGTATGCAGTATGTGTTAAAAATACTCCAGGGTATAATGACTGCATTTCAATATCAGAAGGTATGGTATTTTTGTTATTAACAAAGCAATTTAAATCATACAGCTGGATAAAAGAATTTGCATATTCCTGAAACTGTTGGAGGTGTTTAGTTGTCAATAAATTGTTTACACTGATTTGATGAACTTTCTTAATCAAGTGTACCATCTCATAAGAACATTGAAGTAAATGAGTCTGTATTTGGTTCTTATATTTGGGTGTCTTTTCCCACAAAATCTGTCTGCAGGTTCTTATTCTGCAATGTTCTTGTTTGCGGGGTTTTACTGTACTATCAGCCACCAAATTACTATTGATGAAATTATTTTTTGTGCATAAGACATCTGAAAATATCTTACACAAAATACACATTACAGATTCAGATTCATTACATTACACACATTACACACATTACAGATTCAGATACACAAAATATCTGAAATATCAATTTCTCTTGATAAGATAATTCTTTCTGAACAATACCGGGCTAGCCAGAAAATGTTCCCATTTTTACAAATTCGTAGCACCAAGGGTACATCACAGATTTGAATGATTCAAATTTCATTTAAAAGCCGAGATATCGAAATATCTTTGTGATTTTTCTCGCTATCTTGCCAGCACTAGGAGTATGGATAAATTCAACGTTATTAGAATTTCATGGTTGCAAAATAACTGAAAAAGGGCCTAAAACATCGATCAAATTGCAAGGACTCTATTCACACAGAACAATAGGCATGGGCCTTTCACCACTCTCAAGAGGACGAAGGTTTTCAAACAAATGCTATGGATTTTCAATCCCATGGCAATAAATGTACCAAGGTTAGCTCTCAACCATTAGAAATTGCAATTTCTTCATTGTTCTATGCAAAGAGTCCTTTATGATTTGATCAATGCTTTATGCCCTGTATCATTCATTTTGCATCCATGAAATTTTTTAGAGGCTAAATTTACCTAAATTTGCAGTGCTCGTAAGGTAGCCAGATAAATAAAAAAAATTACTTCGATCTTTTTGCTTTTAACTAGAATTTGAATCATTCAGAACTTTTTTTCTGGCTCACCCGGTATGTTCAAATGATAGTGATCAACAATTGATGAAAAAGTTCTTTGTGAAGAATATTTTCAAATAAAAATCAACGAATTACTCTTGATGAGATAGTTATTTGTAAAGAATATTTTCAAAAATCATTGATCAACAAACAACTCATGATGAAATAGTTCTTTGAGAAGATTATTTTCAAAGACATTAATCAACAAATTACTCACGATGAAATAGTTCTGTGTGAAGAATATTTCCTATGAGTATCAATCAACAAAATATTCATAATGACGTAGTTCTTTGTGAATAATATTTTGTGAATACAATAATCAACAAATTACTCACGATGAAATAGTTCTGTGTGAAGAATATTTCCTATGAATATCAATCAACAAAATATTCATAATGACGTAGTTCTTTGTGAATAATATTTTGTGAATACATTGATCAACAAATTACTCGCGATGAGATAGTGCTTAGTGAAGAATATTTTCAATTAACACTGATTAACAAATCATTCATGATGAAATAGTTCTTTGTGAATAATGTTTTCTGAAATATCAATTCACTAATTTCTCTTGATGAAATAGTTATTTCTGGACAATATTTTCAAATAACATTGATTAACAAATGTCAAAATGGTTGTTAGTGAAGAATATTTTTAATTAAGACTGATCAAAAAATTACTCGTGGTTTAGTCGTTCTTTGTGACAAATATTTTCCAAAAAAAAGACATTGATCAACAAATTATTCCTAATGAAATAGTTCTTTGTGAAAAGTGTCGTCTGAAAATATCAGTGCACTAATTTCTGTTGATCAGATTGTTCTTTCTGAACAATATTTTCAAGTGACATTGATCAGCAAGTTATCAAATAGTTCTTTATGAAGAATATTTTCAAATAACAATCAACAAAATACTCATAATGACATAGTTCTTTATGAAGAATATTTTCTGAAAACATTAATTAACAAATTACTCGCGATGATATAGTTCTTAGTGAAGAATATTTTCAATTCTAACACTACTCAACAAGTTACTCATGATTAAGTCGTTCTTTGCGATAAACATTTTCCAAAAAACACTCATCCATCAACAGATTACTCATGATGATACAGTTCTTTGTGAAAAACATCTTCTGAAAATATCAATGCACTAATTTATCTTGATATAATAGCTCTTTCTTGATAATATTTTCAAATGACATTGATAAAAAATTGATGCAAGTGTTCTTTGTGAAGAATAATTTCAAACAACACTGATCAACGAACTACTCATATTGAAATAGTTCTTTGTGTGAAATATTTTCATGGACTGATTGCTTCTGATGAAATAGTTCTTCCTGGACTATATTTTCAAATAACATTGATCAGCAAATGACGAAATGGTTCTTTGTGAAGAATATTTTCAAATAATAATCAACAAGTTACTCATGATGAAAAAGTTCTTCGTGAAGAATGTTTTCAAACAATAAGATAGTTGTTTGTGAAGAATATTTCATATTACAATCAATCAACAAATTACCAATAATGAAATTGTTTTATTTGTTTGAAGAATACTTTCAACTGACATTAATCAACAAATTACAAATGATGCAGTCGTTTTTTTGAAGAATGTTTTCTGAAAATGTTAATGGAAAAATGTCTCCTGATAAAGGTAGTCCTTTGTGAACAATATTCCCGAATAGCATTGGTCAACAAATTACTTATGATGAAATAGTTCTTTGTGACAAATATTCTGAAAAAAATTAATGGACAAATTGCTCATGATGAAATAGTTCTTTCTGAACAATGTTTTCGTATGACGTTGATCAACAAATGATGAAATAGTTCTTTGTGAACAATATTTTCGAATGGCATTGGTCAACAAATTACTTATGATGGAGTAGTTGTGTGTGACAAATATTCTGAAAAAAATTAATGGGCAAATTGCTCATGATGAAATGTTTCTTTGTGAAGTATATTTTCAAATAATAATCAAAAAGTTACTCATGATGAAATAGTTCTTTCTGAACAATATTTTCGTATGACGTTGATCAACAAATGATGAAATAGTTCTTTGGGAAGTATATTTTCAAATAATAATCAAAAAGTTACGCATGGTGAAATAGTTCTTTGTGAAGTATATTTTCAAATAACAGTGGTTACAAATTAATCGTGATGATCTATTTATTTACGAAGAATATTTTCATAAAACATTAATCAACAAATTACTTATAATGAAATAGTTCTATGGGAAGAACATTCTCAAATAGAATTTATCACCAGATTACTCTTCATTAGATCGTTCTTTGTGAAGAATGTATTATGCGCATACTAACCGGTTTTCTGTTGAAGAAGGGTCAAAATAAAGATCTGTCTTAAGGATGCCATACTTTTGGTGCAAAAGCTGAGCATTGATTATTTCAATTAAACCTTAAATATGTTATGCACATACTAACCGGTTTTGTGTTGTACAGGAAAATATAAAGCCCGAGGTCTTACAAGTACAGACCGAGCTTGCGAGATCTGTGCATTAAGACCGAGGGCTTTATATTTTCCTGTACAACGACAAGACCGGCTAGTATGAGTTTTATTACCTGACATCTTCTAATCTTGACTCGCATTTCATCAAACATATTTTGTTACAATCTTGTCGTTTGAGTTCACTGCAAATCTCACAGGCCTAGGCCTAAAGCGGTTGCTGTGGTGACAAAAACAAGTCCTTGTATCGTATTATACAAAGCTACGGGAAACCCGCGGGAAATGTGTGATTAGCCAATAGGAATGGCGGGATTCTGTATTGCTTCGTTTCTGAAACTCCAGTCAGGTAATAATCAGGAAATATTAATTGACAAATAACTCTTAGGGCCTGTTTATATGAGGAAAAACACCTCACCGGCCAGACCCGGGGCTGAGAGGTGAGATTCCACCTTCCAAAAGAATCCTTTGTATTTTCAGTTCGCGTTTACATGACGAACGCAACACCACCGGTATCCCACTTCACCAGAGGTGGAGTCTCTTCTGGGTGAGGTGAAACTTTTCCATATAAACGAAACACCACCGGTATGGTGAGGTGAAATGAAATTTTTAGTTGATTCTCATTGGTCAGTTCATTCTGATTTCACGGAAGAGAGACTTTACTCCACCTCACCTCTCAGCCCCGGGGCTGACAGGTGAGGTGAGAAATCTCATGTAAACAGTCACTGAAATTTACCTCGCTTGTCAGCCCCGGGTCTGGCAGGTGAGATGTTTTTCCCCATGTAAACAGGGCCTTAATGAAATAGTTCCTTGCAAAAAATATCTTCAGGGCCCGTTTACATGAGAAAGTCAAACCGGTTTGAAATTTCACATCGGTGTGACTTTTGGTCAGAGAGCTTACTTTGCGTTGCGTTTACATGAAGTTTCGCCCCGGTCTGAGACCGCCTTGTTGCTGCTGATTTCATTTCAAGATTCTTTTGGCACCAAGAAAACAATAGGAAGAAGTGAACTTTGAACCCGAGACCGCTACATCTCACACCGATTTGAAAATATTTTGCGTTTACATGGCGTTTTCAAACCGTGGCGACATTTCAAACCGATTTGAACTGGCGAGTTGAGTTTCGCCCCGGTTTCAGTTAAAAATCGCATTTTCCATGTAAGCACCATAAGGGCTTTGACCAGACCTCGAGTTCAAGTCGAATTGGGGTGAAATTTCATGTAACCGGGCCCTTAGAAATATTACGCGACGACACGCTATTGTTCCTGTTGCAAACAATATCCAGGAGAGATTTTGTAACACAATAGCAAAAGCTGCTTTAATTGACATCTCAATTCAAAGCAACAGCTGACAAAGAAAAATTCTCTCAACTTGTAAATCAAGACAAACACGGCCGCAAAAGTCACCCCAAAACAAGTGGGGCAAACTCTTGCCTTGTGCAAGCGACAGGTGATTTTAAAAGAAGCTATATGCTTATAACTAAAGAAAAAAGATAAATCTAAGGTTCTATCTCGCTGATTTTTCGTATTTGATAGAGGAGCTGTGTGGTAATTGTTCATTGAAGCCCTAAATTACCGGAGAATTATAATGTCTTCTACTCGGCTTCTGAATCAAATAAACAAAATGCGTCAGACAGCACTTTAGATTTAACCTTCTTCTTTCATTGTAAGGACACAAATACTCTTAAAAATTTCTTATCACTTGCACCAGGCGAGAGTTTGCCCTTAAGTGTAAGTCTCTAGGCTAATTTTGGACTTGCATTTAAAGTCTTTGATGTGGTGCGTTATCTCCATCAAATAATCTTTATGATCAACAATAAAATAAAATTTTAATGATTTGTGTAATGTGCTAGTTTTCTTGACTGACCAAGTAGTTAAGGTATAAAACTAATGTACTGATATTGGTTAGACATGACATTAAATTTTTCAGCATAACAAAAGTTCTGAGGCTCAAATCGGAGCCTTTAAATCGATCTTAAATTCCAGAATTATTTAGTGTGGTTTGGTATTAAATGTTTTATCATTCCAGATTCATTATTTTGCGCCATAGATTTCTTTGTTATTACCACAATTTTAGTCTTACGAAATTATTCTTGTTTGAAGGGTTTTTGGATTCAAAAACTGTGGCATTGTTTCAGTTAAAAACTAATCTGGTTTTCTTGAATCATAACTCTAGGAAAACACCACTCAAGAGCAATGGGTTTGTCAGAAATAGTCAATTTGCTACCGATTGCAATCTAAGGGCCCCAGGACAGTTTTTTCTGACAGGCACAGACTTTTTTAAATTTCTTTCCAACCCCGATCTGACATCCAATGTGAAACAGAATCTAGTACAGTATTCTTTGGCCTTTAATTGTGTGTGGTGTACAGTTAGTTGTATGTAAGGTATAGTTGCGTGTCTTTATGTTCAGGCTCTTGGGTAGTCGTTGTCCTTCGCTCCCCTTTGCATCGTCCCTGTAATATTGCATAGTAGCTAAATAGGTATAGTAGAATGTAAAATTTGTTGTAAATTTCTTATATGAATAGAAAACAAACAGTTTTTTCTAACTGGGTGTTCTGTGTATTACGCGCTTCTTTCATAAGCAAGTTAAGGCCCGGTCAAACGTGCCGAACATTTCACCGAACAATGTTCATCGTTGATTTCTGAGAAAGTTCGATTCGTTTGAGCACTTTGTTTGGTGGCGAAAATGTTCGACGTTATTTGACGGAGTTCAAAAACTTCATCGAACATTTCCATTATTCTCAATGTTCTATGAAGTGTTGTATGCGTTTGACTACCTTGCTAAACATTTCGTCGAACAATCTCATTCATTTTTACATCCACGCTTGTGTACTATCGAGCTTTTGCGCGCCAAGAAGTCATTCACTGATTCTGCTAAGCTCAGGTGGCGGAGAATGATTTAGTATTACTTGCACGGTTCGGTAATGCATACAAACGTCCCAAGATTTAATCATAACTACGAGTTAATTGTGTTAAATTTCTCTTCAATCCTCTATCTGCTGCACAGATTTTTGTTAGGCCATAAATTACGTTATGTTGTTGCAGTTGTATTGAATATATACTTTCATTTCATTTCATTTCATTTTCATTTATTTTCACAGGGTAGATACATTCAGTAACTATGGTATCTACTGTTTTACAATGTGCCCTGCTTTAAAACCCTAACTTACTTAATTACATGAATTAATTAAGATTAAAATCCAATATATAAGAAAGAAAAGTATAAAAAGAAAGGTGACTCTGGAGTCAAAAATGTGGCTGATGTTGATTTCGATCATCAACTTCTTTGATCTTTCAAAAAAGATTTTAATTTCGTCTTGAAAGCAGCTAGCGAAGGAGCAGTTATTATTTCAAGGCTTAATTGATTCCAAACAGCAACCCCTCGATACGAAAAGCTTCGCTGCCCATTTGAGGTTTTACAAAAAGGAATCCTGAGGTCAGTGCTGGTATTACGTAAAGTCCGATTGCAAGACTCGGACAATTTTTGAAACATCGACTTCATATAGGGAGGTGCAAGCCCATGCAAGGCTTTATATACCATGCAGGCTGTCTCGAAGTCAATCATCTCGTTAACTGTTAACCATCCTAGTTTTGATATTAATGGCAGCGATGCATGGTCAAAGGGACTGTTTGTCCTGTATGTAGAAGAAAAAATACTTATATTGTATGCAGAAGAAAAAAGTGCCAGTCGCTGTTTTATTTTTGTAGTCTCGAAATCCACCACTTGCCTCAGCTGAATTCAAATTTCTCTGCAAAAGCGAGGCTGCCCTTGTTTGTGATTTTGTCATTCAGTGGCGGGAAAATACGAGAAATTTTCCCGCCGCTGCGCTGAATCACTAAACCGCACACTAGGCAGCCTCGCTTTTGCAGAGAAACTGAATAAGGCCATTGCAAACTTGAATCAATGGGTTGAGCTGAGGAAGGGAGGCAAAGGAAATCCAAGAAAGGCAAAAGAAGCCATGATAAAGACACAGGTATGTTTGTGTTTACATCTTTAACAATTACTTCGTTTCCTGCGACCCATGGTCTCTTAGAAACTGGTGCTGTCCCCTGGAGATCAAGTGATCCAAATAAACTGCTAGCGGCTGACGTCGCTGGTTATTTCATGTCAACTGTTGTAAATTTCCTTTTTGTCTCCGAAACAGTTTATCCTTCTGTCAAGGGGATAGAATAAGAAACGAAACAATTATGTAACCAAACCCTAAACCCTTGTGACTAAAGATAGAAAGCACGTGAATAATCGTGTTGACTGATGCAGAAATATGATCCCTCAGTGATCCCTCCTGAGTGAGATTGGAAATACATATCGAATTCTTTATCTTTCATATTTCAGTTTGTGTTGCAACAGCAGTTCTCAACGATCAAACGCAAAAAAAACAGCTACGTAGCACTGCAAGGCCGTCTGCAGAATCTTCAAGATCGGGAGAATTGAATCAAGCAACAACTTTACTCCAAGTTTGGTTGACCAGACATACAGAGGGAAATTTTTCTCTGGTAAGTTTCTTTTGCAAAAGTTTTCTTTCCGAGTTTGAGCATACCGAGGGGCAAATCACTTCTCAAATTAGCCTGCGTGACTACACGTTTTTTTTTTATAAGAAACTGGTTTATAAGAAACTAGTACTAAGAAGGCCAAAATTTTAAGAAACTCTAGTACTATGTCTGAGAAGTACTAAGAAACTTTTCAAAGTTAAAAGCATGGATTTTATAGCGAATAGATCATTGAACCTTCATTCTTGAGAAATATTATCTAACCATTTGTGTTTTCGACATAACAGAACACTGTTAATTCCTTTATGATGTTTTAAATATCAAGAAACATATCTGCCGCAGTGTTAGCGACCACATTGCTAATTCTGCATTCAGGAACATAAGAAACCAATTAAGAAACTTTTAGTACTAAAATCGACAAAATTTCATGTCAAATTAAGAAACTTTTAGTTCTATGGCCTGATCCTAGTTTCTTATAAAAAAAACGTGTATTGTGATTTTAAAATCACATCTTCTTGTCTGTGATTTTTTTGTGAGTTTTGGTCGATTTTTGGACATTTCTTTCTTTTATCTGAGGACTTTTGAGCTTTCATACTAGTAAGGGGCGATCAACTTTCGATTTTCGTATGTTTTAACGGCATTTGGCCGTTATGATCGGAACCACCTCCCCCCCTTCCCCGTTAACGGCCTTCTACCAAAAATGCCTCCGATCGGCCTAAATTTTTTTGCCTCAGTAAGACATGGGGAGCAGCAAATATATGTCTAGTGGAACACGACAGACTTCAACCGAAGATACGCCATATCGGGAAGCATAGTAAAACTGTTTAATCTTATACTCTATGCATTATTTGTAAGGGTTTTATCTACGCTTTTCAAAAAATTCCCTTACGGAGATTTCCGTACGATTTTAAATTTTCTTGACGGCCTAAGGGTAAGGAAATACGAATAACGGTCAATTGCCGTTAGAAAATACGAAAATCGAAAGTCGATGGCCCCTGACTCGTTTTGCCATCTAGCGGCTAGCGCTGCAAATTGTTACCCTTGAGCAGCCTTGTCCCTTCGAAAATTGCCATTGCCAGGACAGCAAAAGTAGATACTCTTTTTTGACAGTAATGGCTGTAATTTACGCCTTCTCAAATTCCCCCCCCCCCTTTGTGAGTTTTTCTGTTCTGTTTTACGGTGCTACTTTTCTTCTTGTCTGGTGCAAGCATCCAAAATTCTTTTTTTCCCTTTATTTTCTATGCTACGAAGATAAAACCATCAACAACATCAGTTGTAGCAACATACGTTAGATTTATGCAATATATGACGAATCTAACTCCTCAGTAACTAAAATTTTGCCACATTTCGCAATCCAACCTTGAAATTAACACAGTTAGTGAACATCAATCAACAAGATGCCATAAATTCAATAATTTCTGTTGGAATTTATGTTTTAACACTGATAAATTCTTGTTTTTATGCATTATTTCTCCTCGAAATCCTCTAAAACTAGTCATTTAAATCACAAAAATTCCGACAAGAGAGCAAAGTTTTCCGATAAATGGTCCCCTGGGGGACAAACGCTGCGCCCCCAGCCCCCCATTGGCTTAGGCCCTGGCTACCAGGCTGCAGCGTCAACCACTTCGACTAGCATCTGATCAGGAGAGGCAACTGCAGATCCCCTAACTCGACATGACAAACTTACTAATCAGTCTGATACGTCATTTCGGTGAGCAGCTGCCAGGAAATTCCCTTCAAATCTTCAGTTTCATATTTTCATATATAGACAAAAAGTTCTGACAGAAATTGACTGATTTCAAGTTCACTTACAGTAAAACCTGTATTAACAGACCTCCTATATGCACACTTGCTTTGCTGTATGCTGCCTCTGCCTGAGTTGTTTTAGAAATGGTGGTACCGAACCTGCTTGCTACTCTCATAACCCGGTTGCGAAATTGTAGCAGGTTTATGGTCTGCTGACCACATTAGGATCACTTGCAAAATTCTTTGCAAGGTCACAACCTGGTTTACTATTGGTCACATTGGGTTCTCGTCGGAGAAATTTGGCAAAATATCGCACGACAACACCATGCATATTTCTGTCATTTTAGCCCCTCTGTCGGAAAATTTCTGGCGCCACGCCTGGTCTGGCGCCACTCAGTGCAAAACTGCTGGTACTGCTTTGCTTTCGAGCACACTGCAATGCTTCGATACTTAGAGATGCACCTTTGAGGAGAGGTTCATTCCCTCGTGCTACTGGAATTGCCAGCTACTATTTTGTCACAAATGTAGCCTGCTTTTTTTAATTGATAATTGGCATCTTCTTCAAAGAGCAATAGCTAAACTACTCCCTGCTAAAGGGTTTGAAAATCGTTTTAGAAATCGATTTTTCATCTCAAACCAAATGCTTCGTGGCCATTCGCCACCAGAGGGGTGCACATTTTTATCTAAGTTTTTCCAGGGCAGTATTTATTCATATTCAAAATCGGTGCCTCTAAAGTTTGGTATACCTTTCAAGACGTAATTCCATACAATGTCTACTGTTGTCTACTCCACTTTTAGAGCTGGCCTAACATGGCCCAAAGCTTTATGTAGATCCGTAAATCACCTGGAGGGTCACCTTTGATTTACTTCTTGCAAATCCTTACATGGCCCTTACATCCTTAAGAGTTTCAACTTGCACCATTTTCAACCAATCGAATGTGAAACTTGAAAGGACTTCGTCATTTTGATGTAGGAAGGTTGAAACAACGGGGTTGAAGGTCTTTTGATATTTGACACGGATCACTTCGTTACCAGCTCTTTCCTCTTTGTCTCCAGATGGCCGTTTTCCAGCTTGTCTCGCTCTTGATCTTTGAAAGAATCTTCAAAATAATAGGCATGACTCTTTCAAAGCTTGTCAATAGAACAAAGGCAAAGGCTTCTCATTATTGGCAGCAATGGTAGCTTAGTGTAGCCCTTATTCATGTAACGTTACCCATCGCCCGGACAAGACATTCTAAACTAATCAAAACCCAAGGAAGGCACATGTGTACCAAACTCCCTTTATGAGGTACCGCGCCCCTCGACGAAATGTTGAAATCGCGGATCCAGGAGATGCTGGAAAGGCCTCGGCCAGGTGGGCTATAAAAACCCCCAAGTAACGCCCTTGCTGAAACGATGCCTCGCAAAGGCAGAAAGATAACCCCTCGAGAATTTGCATCATCCCCGCAAAGTTTGAGTTTAGACACTCCCGCCTTGTTTCTGTCGTTTCCCTGTTGAAATCCACTGTTCCCCTTCAACAATTCCTCTTTCCGTTTTTTTTAATCCCCGCTGAAACTTTATAATAATTTTATAATTTCCCTGCTGTATTGTTAATGTCTGAATGTCTGGTGGGGTCGCCGTACTAGGGGTGTACTATAGGAAGCAGACAAGGGGCAAGTCCACAAGTTACACAATGCGTTACTTCCTGAAACTTATTTCGCAACGCCATTGCCAGCACGTTTCAGTGAAATCCGCGAATTTGACATTTGACGCATTTGCTCAACCTTTCCTTACTCTGTGATCCATGTAACAACATATAAGGTAGCTGTGTATACATTATTCTTTCAAAAATAATACCCATAATGCCACTGTTTAAGAAACTCTTGGCCTCGTTATTACAAAGAGATTGAGATAATCCGTCAGGATTCTCCGCTTATTGTGAAGTTGAAAATTTGACGTATTATTGACGTTCGGATCATGGTTGATAAATTCGTTCATGAAATTGCTGATACCTTACTTTGTCTTCTATTTTAGAACTTTTTGTCTCTTGTGCTAACATTTGTCAAATGTCAACTCCCGTCCGTGTGGGTTGCAAAGAGAGCTCATTGCGGAAGGCAAATTTGTTGTGGAAAGGGTTGCATATTCAGATTTAATTAGCCCTTCAGATCGAGCAGATCGAGCAAGGATTGAGTAACAGTTCAGTGGGAACGTCGTCATTGGCGCTGATTGCATAGCCCATGGAGTGATGCTAAAACGAGAATTATTTGATTATCGGGGAAAGGGTAAGTTTTGTTTTTGAAATGCCTGCCAGGATAAAGTCCACCTCAGAATTGTCCCAAAAAGCCTGGCTTACTGGAGTACAACACGTTGGAGTTAGGGATAACGTGATCAAACTCACTTTATGCACATTTTTAAAATGATTTTTCGCTTTCAAGTGCAACCAAAACTGGTTCCATCCAAATACGCCGAGAATTCTTCAAAGTTGACAAAAAAATTCTCAAACTGAAGTAAAGATAATTTGAAACAAACTCAATTTTGTTTTCCGTTGCTTTTCTTGTGTTTTTTTTAGTCTTCTTTCTACGCCATCACGTACATGAATAATTTTGCCATAAACAAAAATTACAGTACTGTCTAAGTTAAGAAAGATTGGGTCATCTAATTATGAGTATAAAGTATTTACTGGCAAAAGCTCAAAGATAAAAGGTTAATCTAAAAACACCCCATGGTTGAAAATAGTAAGGATAGCAGCAGAACGTCAGTGCGCCTTGTTTCCATATTGGTACTTCATACTTAAACCAGTAAACAAGCCAAATCAAACAGCATAAATTATAGATCAAACGTCGGCAATTGAATCTTCTTGCAATCTCGTACCATGCCATGGATGATCTTTGCGTCGCACTCATTTTGCCTCCAAAAGGCCAAGGAAATGTCCTGTTCTCAGTTACTTCGGCGATTACACTGTTGACTCAGTTGCCCTTTTAGTTGAGTCTGCGTCAACTTCCCTAATCCTCGAGTTAGAAGCCATGGAAGTGCCATTAGTTGCTTCTTGGGTAATGTGTGAACCGTCATAAACTACCATAGAAATATTACGTTGAGTCCTAGTAATCGCTACCACCCACCCATTCCCCGCTCATACCAGGAATCACAGTCAACCAGTAAGGAGAATGTAAGGGCTTTCGTCCTGGCGGGAGCATTTCATTTTTTTTCATTTTAATTCTTTATACACAAAATCCCTTCAGCTTACAACTCAATACCAAATAAGAAAATAAATACCTAATTACATCAATACAATCTATATACAGTTAAAGCTAAATTATGTACAGTAATCTATTTAATAGCAGCTGCTCTTCCAGGGAGTCGTGTTTTATGTTGTGTTCAGCTCGTAAAATAATTTTTCAATTGCTTTTTGAATCTATTAAGTGTAGGGAGCTCTCTGATATTGATGGGAATATCGTTCCAAGCTTTCAGAGCTGAATAGTGAAAGCCTTTCTTGACATATTCAAGGTTGTTTCTTGGGATTTGTAGGTCCCTGCAATTCCTTGTTCTGTGGTAGTTGGAGCAGTAAGCAGGAATATTTGCCCTCGGTACCAGAAGACCATCATTATTATCTGACGTATGTATGAGGTCACCTTTTCAGGGGTTTTAGGGCACAGGGGATTCTCAGAATTTTTCAAGGAACAAGGGAACATTGGTAAAAATAGTCTTGGAAGAGGGAACGAGATTGTAAAAAATAAATGGTAAATTTTATAATTGGTCTTGAAAGGAGCAAGGAATAAACAGAAAAGCAACAGGGGGTACGATAGAGCTTTGACAGAAATACAGAAGTGCCAGAAGGACCCCCAGAAGTACCCCCAGAGGTACCCCCTGTAAGGGCCTCACACTTGTGCTTCTGCTTGAAACCTTCATTTTTGAAACCATTCGAAACTGAAAATATCTTTGAGGGGGCGCTCTTTATGTTACTGAAACCTGGCTTATTGTTACGCGCTGGTGTGAAATGCACGGGCTGAAAATGCTATTCAAATCGCTGCATGGAGTGAAAGTAGTTAGTCACCGCCTAGAAACAAGATTGGTCATGGGAGTGGTATGATATTGATTTGCTTACGTGCTTATTTTGTTGAGAAAACTGCTTTAAATTGTTTGACGCCCCAGCTCGTTGTGTATTCTGCAGAGATGCATGTTGAGGTCGTCAGGATTCAAGAGTCTTTATTGTGAAGTACAAAGGGAAACTATTGCAGAAAGCGAAGATAATTCGGAAATAGAAAACGGTTGGTAGGTTTCTTTAAAGTGGTTTTATGCTATTAGTGTTATGGTTTTCTGATACTGGAGACCTCACAAGGCGATACAGAAGTTCGATGGACATTGGGGGCCGTGGTATACTTACAGTTTATTGGAGTTCCTGTGAGTGTTTGTTGAGGTGCTGCCTTTCTGCCCACTTTGCTTTGGAGAACGACGATCGTTAAAAAGGCAAGTTTGCATTTTTCCTTGCAGCCAGATAATACAAATTTTATTGTTAGGCCCAGTGTAATTCTCTCATAGATAACGTCTGTCGACAGGCATAGCATTCTTTGGAATAAGCGCTCTAGATTTTTTAACATAGGGAGGATTTTCAATGTTTCAGAGTTTTTCTTCAAAACTATAAGGGATCTTTGTCAAAGTCGAAAGAGGTTTTTATGAAGTGATATAAAATCCTCGTATAGTGGTTATTCAGTTGCTACGCCTTTGCAAGAGCACACGTGTTTTCACGGTTTTGAGGAGCAAGGGAGCAAGGCCTAAAAAGAGCCAGGAGCATGGGAGGATGTATGGGAATCATGGGTGCTTGGGGGCACATGATTTCTGGGGATTTTACCTTAAAAATTTATACCTTTCAGCAAAATCCCTTGCCGTCTCCTCTCTCAGGGAGGTAGGAAGCATCTCAAACTTGGAGGGGCACGACACTTCGAGGGCACATTTTCCTTAAGAAAATGGGGACTTTTTCTTAAAAACGAAAGGGGCATTTCTTTGTTTATTGCAAAATCTTGGGGGCGCATGCCCCCAGTGCCCTCCCGTTCCTACGTCTATGCCCCCTCTAATGGGTGCGAAGCTTCTTAATTTTGAGCCATCAATGCCATCCGAGCCAATAATGTGCACTATTTTAGTGGTTGAGGAACTTTAAAGAGCCTTACAAAGTGACGTCGTTTCGGAAGCTTGGAAATGAGCGCGAAAATGGGCAGTTAAATAACTGGAATTTGGCGGCTACTGCTCCTTCGCGGATGCCACGCTCGACGTGTCTCACTGGCGGAGGATGCATTTTGTTTGAGCTTTGCTAAATAAACACGATGTAAGGGCGGCTATTGTGCCATCATTACAGCTCATGATCTCTTGACTCCCCGGGAAATGTAAGTTCGTTGTAAGGGGCTCAGCCAAGACATTTAATAAGAAGTTTAGGCCAGGCGTACAAGGATAAAATGCACCTTATCGTAGATAAGACCTTAGGGGAGTGCTGAGTGAGAAGAATGGTTGGTTGTTAACAAAGCATTATAAAAAAAGGTAGTGTTCTGCTTTTAGCCAATCCCATCACCTCTTGCGCAAATAGCTCTCACTAAACCACACTTCTTCAAAATTCAAAACGCTGCAAGGATTTATCGGTGTTAATACAGCGCGGCACAGCGCGACTTAAAAACAAGCATAAGTTGAAAAATATGTTCCTTGTTTACGTAAGTGAAAAGAGCCGTAGGTACTTCTTTTATCAGTGCAGACAAGAACTGCAGGTGCTACCAACGTCATAGAAAGCTTTCTCCAGATCCCATTCTATCAAAACTGCACAATCAGCCTAAAGAAGGCGGTGCAGTCGGATAAAGAAGTTGCAAGATTTCTAAGACGATCAGTTAAAGAGAAGTTTGAAATCAAACACTTGGTGTTTCTTGCATGACGTTCGCTGGATGTCAGCGATGTGATAAAATGAAGTGTCAGCTGCCCAGATAATCAAGTTCTGTTCGAGCTTTGATGCAGATGCAGTTTCAATGCTTCTTGGAGATATTCTGAAAGAAGAAAGAGCAGTAAATATGATATGCATTTGAAATCATGAGGTGTTAGCTGTCTAAACAGCTTCATCAGCACTTGAGCTTTGATGTTGATGCAATTTGAATACTTCGTGGAAGAACTTTGGAAGAAGAAAGAACGATGTATGGGCTTGAAGTCATGAATTTGGTAATGACGTTAGTTTTTCATTGCTGTTATAAAGTGGGGTATCAGCTGGCTAAGTACCCTCATTCTTGATTGAGATTTGATTTTGATGCAGTCCAGTTTTTGAATTACCGGTTGAGAGGATTTCTTTTGTATGCAGTCGCTAATTGCTTTGAATTGAGGTGTGAAACAAAGCAACTGATGCTATTGTATTACAAAATCTGCCCTTGTTGTTGCCTGGCCTTATTCTTTCTTCATTGATATGCAATGCGATTTTAGTGCATCTTTTGAGGAATTTAAAAGAAGCATAACATTTATCAGGATGGTGTATTTTGAAGTGTTGAGTATTAGGTCGTTCTAGTATTCGACTAGACTTGCCCATTGCCCCAAGTCTCGTCTCTTAGCAGCTCACCGAACGAGACTTGGAGCAAGTCCTGTATTCCACTAGATGCCTACCTCTCATGAGCTATTGAATGATATCCCATTTGGATACTGATTCAGGTAATTCAAAGAGTAGCTACTGATCTTGTAAAATCTGACCCTGTTTTTATAAGGATTGCTTTCAGACGTTGTCAAACTTCGCTGAAAATTATCATTTCTGGCGTCTTTAAATGGCCTAATTCGAAGTTCACAAATTACCATTTTGGGGTTTTTGTAAAATTATACGACCATGTGAGCAGCGGCTTGGTCAGACGTGGGGGAGGGGGCAAGAGCCATAGTTTTCAGACTGGGAGTATTAAGGTATAGCTAGACATTTTCATTGCATTTTGAAACTAATATTTTGGCAGCATTGTATGGCAATCGCCTCTTCATGCCCTCCCCTTGCAGCGCCACTGCATTTGAGAGGAAAGTAACACCCTAAACTGCGCCAGCTCATCCAAAATAAAACGCACATGGTTTGTGGCGTTGTATTTTAATTTCGTGCCTCCTGGAGAATTTCCCGTTGTCTGTCGACCACAGCAACTATGGGGATTGTTATTTCCTGGTAATTCACACAGTCTCAGTCTCTTTTATTAATAATTCAGGTACTTCCAAGCAATGTTTTCTTAGTCCTCCTCACCATTCCACGCAGATTCTATTCAGAATTCACGGTTAATTTCCTGCTGTTTTCCATTGATACTTTCATGAAAACAACGTAAAACTTACCCTGGGTTACGTAAAACTTATCTTCAGTCGAAATCAGTCCAAGCGAACGATAAATAGGAGATTTGACCTCTAAATTTAGCCACGGTTATGGCCATTAGAAAATAGAGGGGAATGAAACGAGAGGAAGAAAAATAGATAAACTTTGCTGCGGCTTGTTTATACTAATTTCAAGTCAAGTTGTTCAATTGATCAATCTCTTCATGAAAGACTTTTGATTTCTTTAACATCTTCTATGCCATTAATGAATGGAAAAAGAAATGTAATACTGAAACTTCCCAAGAGTATGATCACGTGACTTGGAATGGGTAAAACAAACCTCAGCCGATTCGGTCAATAGACCTTTTAACTGTTCCAAGAAAGAATTCGAGTAGACGATTACGCTAAAGATGGCGGCGAGGAACTTTTTACCAAGATGCATCGCGTTCATATTACGAATCCTTAACAATTCGGTAGGAATTCGATTAAAGAATGTAATGCATCTTGGTAAAAGTTCCTCACCGCCATCTTTAGCGTAATCGTCGATTGCATTTTGAATTGAAGAATTTTCGAATGTGCACAATAGTGACAGAAGATCTAATGCCACTCGATCGAACCTCACGTACAGAAATGTATAAAAATAGCGCTCGATCCAGGCTCTTTTGCAGAATAGCTAAAGGTATATGGCAGCATACAAATGGCGGCATTCAAAGCCTTTTTGTCAGTGTAGTTTGCAAGCTCAGCTGATAAACGTCTGGGCTGAGCCCAGGGATGCCCGTGATACCAAAAGCTTTTCGGACAGACCCATCCTGTTTGGAATAAGACGATATTATCGATCTCTAGTTAAATAATTTCTCAAGACATTGATTATTGGGGAGACGAAGCACTGACCCTTTTGTTTTAACGCATTGTGTTTCAGCTTTTCTGAGAGGTAATCAACTCTGGAGCTCACACTGTCATGCTCTTGGGGGCTATTGTTTCCTCCTCTTCTTCTCAACCGTCAAGCTAATTTGCATATTACGTCATATTAATTTGCATATTAATTTGCAAATTGATTTGCATAATTAGAAATGAATCGTTAGTATGCAGGCGATCTGGAGTCCTGTTTAGGGGATTCCTTGGGGCTCACAACTTAGTCTGTTTGTATCTCCAAAAATTGAGGTAATTTAAAGTATCCTTTGAACAGACGTTTACCTACATCTGAAAGTCTTTTATGCAGTTATAAAGGATGGAAAGATTGAACAAAAGTTTGAAACCGCCATTGGTTTTTACGCTTCAGATTGAGATTTGTTGACGAAATCTGATTGGTCCGTCAAGATGAGGCTTGACGAAGCGAACATGTAAAATTGTTGCTTGTATTGGTATAGAACACAGGCTAGTAAAATTGTAGAATTCCCGTGCTCTGTGCTCATCATACTTTCTTTCTTGCTTCTGCGCCCACGCAGCCACGTTACGACCGTTACGAACGCAGCACAGCGTCGTTATAAGACACTGGATGGGAAAAACAAAACACAGAATTCCTCACGTATAGACCAATACAAAGGTTCCTATATCTTGATCTGACACTTTGATCTGAATACGACTAGATATGTTTTCTTGTGTACAAGATTTAGAAATGGAGGTAACATCAAGCAGGTACGTCGCTATGACAGCTACGGGTAGCGTTCGATAACTTTCATGTATCACTGATACTTGAATTAGCCTTTTTGCTGATGTAAGGCGCGTTAAAGTCTAACCAGTAAACATGTTTTGATGAGGTTGCCTGTTGTCTCTGTACTGAGCTTGTCACTATGGCTGTCACTAGGAGAAGACTCGTCAACAAATTTGCCAACGTAAACACAATTGTATATCGACTTCTTATGGAAATATTCTTTGCTGTGAAACTCTCAGGTACAGAAATGCCAGTCACCTGAAATGTCAGTTGCTTTGGGTGCGTTTAAACTATTCTGGCCCTCTGGCCGCAAATTAAAAAGGAGATTGCATCCGGGGGTGGGAAAGTAATGAGAAACATTTGGCCCATAATTGTCCAAAGGAACTGGAAAAATCCGCTTACTTTATCACAAAGTACAACGTCTTTGCCCAAAACTACGAGGTTTTGGAACACCGGTGAAATTTTGAAATAATTCTTCCAATTCCATCAGTTTGTCACAAAAATAAAGTATCCTAACAAATCGAAATCCTGAAGTTTACCTGTAAGCTGGTTCTACCTTAGTCCGCCAAATTTAAGCACAAAAGACCTGTATCTTTAACCTTCACATAAACGGTTCTGCCGTTGTCCACCAAATTAAAGAAGACCAGAAACTCTATCGATTTTTATTAGTTTACATATACATATTTGCATAGCAGACTAGTTTCTATTCCATCGATGTAAAAAAGGTGCAACAACAACAGCAACAACAGCAACAACAACAACTCCAATTTTCCACATCGTGGCTCAACCTTTGGCTGCCAAATTCCCGAAAAAAGAATAGGATTTTAAAGTTTTCACCAACTCGATTCTAATTTTTTCTGGCAACCAGTTTTGGGACACTTTGTAGCGATAACCGGTTTTCGGACACAGGTAGGAAGGAGCATCTTTCCCAATGTGACATGGCCGCCTTTGCTGCGCCATAGCTCCGTTATCGGTCATTTCAAAATAGGAAAATAGTTTTATCTTGGCAGGATCAATATGTGTTGAAATGTTTCCGATGATTCAACAACTTCAATTTGAAGTATGACCGTATCTTCCTCTTAATCTCTTCTAGCGACTAGGAAAGTTTGTTTCTTGGCAAGTTAACAAATTCTGATGTTATAAAATCATATCGCACCTACTTTCACAATCAATGTTGATTTAAATCAACGAGATTTCACATGTTATTTGATTATGTCAAATTCTGAGACATTTTTTATCTTCGCCTTATTTCCTTTTCCTCTACAGTGCTAAAGGCTATTACTTCACCTGCGAATTTTTGCCGTTATCTCCTTGAAATTTCAAGATTCTGAATTAAGTGTCTTTATTTATCTCTGACATAATTTCTTCACATTGCTCGGAGCTTTCCCATCTCTGGGCGAACAGTTCACTCTGCCTTCTCTTATCTTACTGAAATCCTAAGATTCCTACGATTCTCGGCCCTCTTTATCTGAAACATATCTTTTTTTCTTTTTTCTCACTTCCTCCTCTTCTAAATGTAGGAAGTCCCAGTCGAATAGTGAAATCTGTTTCCTCTTAACACGTTGGAATATCGAAATTCCCAAGATTAGTCATTCCTTCACAATTAATTCGAATATTGAAATCTGTTTTGTCTTTGCTTTTGGAAGCCTTTGCATTCCACAGATTTTGTGGTAACATTGCATCTTGAACAGATTTCAATTTTGCTTCGTAGTTCATCTCCACTAGATTCCCGAAATGCCGAAAGCACATTACAGCAATAAAGTCTGTCCTCTCCGAGTTCCCTTTTCCTTAATTTCAAGATTCCGTATACACCTAGGGAAAATGCCTTTATTGAAACTGTCACTTGCAGAAGGAGGAGTAAACCAATACCAATGTACCAATGTAACAAGTATCCAAATGTCATATCACAAAACTTAAAAATGTGTATTTGTTGGGGATACGAACAGCCTAAGTTGTGAGCCTCACGGAAACCCCAAAACATGGTTCTTGATTGCGTGCGCAGAACAAGAGGAGAAACACCAGTAACGATGTGCATTGGGTCAGCACTTCGTCTCCCCAACAAGTACCTATGCAGTGATGTACCCATTTGATGTTGCAGAAGGGCCAACTGCAACAGCCCAAATTCAACGGGAAATTTCAACTGGAAGGAAACAGTAGGGGCTGCACGCAGGCTACAACAGCCACTCAAGACTGCTTTTGTAAAACAGGCAAACCTGACGCGCCCCAAAGCAGACTTAGAAGCAAAAAGGCCCTGTTTGTGTCACAGTTGTGTCAAATGTTGGCCTTCGAGCACACCGTAGCTAATGCAGTTTTGATACTGCGGATGCGGAGGTTTTGCTTGTAAGATGTTTTTTTTGATGGGGAGATTCACATGTCTGGTTGCAGAATTTGCTTCATTTTTCAACTGAGGAAGTCACTTCTAGATAGTGCTGGGGCAGATATACGCTGATGTTAACTCCTCTGGTCAGCTTTAGTTCCAAATCTTTAAACATCGCTATAAAAAGATAGGTGTATAATTCTACCACCTCCTCTTTTCAATTTAGTGACTTGCAAGAAAATGTAGTTGCATATTCTACCGTAGGACTTTTTGGAAATCGTGAATATTCTTCAACATTACAGCGTATTTCTTAGTTCAACCCATTTGCGGTTGTGACATCATCAAATTTCTAAACTCGATGCACAAAAGTGAAAGACTTTCACCCCTTGATACCATATTGTAGACATCGATAAGCAATGCTTTTCTTGAAACTTGTTTCATGTTTTTTCAAAAAGTTTAAAAATTATGATGGTTTTAAAGTTTTTTTTCAAAACGTTGTTGAATTCTCACAAAAGAAGAAAAGTACTTTAAGGCTGCGTTCGCACGATACCAGCATATTTTGAAAACGTTGAAAAATTTGACGGTAGCAAAATTTGAGCTAGCGTTCACACGATATCGAAACAATTTAAAACGGCAGAAAATGGACGGTTTAAAACTCTTTACAGCTTCCCCAATAAATTGATTCCAGAGAAATTTACCTATAACTAAAGAAACGACCAGCCTCGTTTGCAAAGCGTCGAAAAAATGTTCCATTTTCATTTCAAGTGTTCGCTCGATGCTGTTTTTAAAATGTGTCGGTTAGAGCATGAGCGACAGGACACCCAGTGTGTGGCAGTTTGAAAGTTATATTGGAGGCGGGCCGCCTTAAAATTTACTTTTGTTTGTGTTTTGAACTTATTTTTACTTGGTATACAATCACCTTTTACTATCTCGTAGTTTTGAAATTTCTCGGTAGAGAGCCACCTAAGTGCAGAGTCAACGATTAAGTTGACTCTACACTTAAGGTGGCTCACTACCGAAAAATTTCAAGACTACGAAACAGTGAGCGGTGGTTGTATACCAAGTGAAAATAAGTTCAAAAACACAAACAAAAGTAAGTTTCAAGGCGGCTCACCTCTGATATAACTTTCAAACTGCCACACGCTGGGTGTCCTATCGCTCATGGTTAGAGTTCTATTTTTGAATATTTAAAAGCTGCCGGCAAAGAATCTGCCGTTTTCGTCCGAGCAGGAGGCCTAACCGTCACATTTTTACCGTTTTCAAAATGCATTGGCATCGTGTGAACTTAGTCTAATTCTGAAAATATTGAAGATTCCAGGAAAATCCAACGGTTGAATGACAGCAATATAGCTAAAGTTTCTTGGAAGCCATTCAGTTCAAAGAAATATGACATAGAATTTTACACCAGCTTTAATAAAAATTTGGAATTTATTATGCTCTACTGGCCTTAACTCACGATCGCGATATAATTCCACTTTTCAATATAAGAGGTGCAAAAACGAAAGTCTTTTGTTGTTTGAGATTTTGCTTTATTGAGGCTAACATCTTGTTCTGCGTACAAAGTTTAGTTTTGAGGCACAATTTTACTGTCATATCTGTCTTCGTTTGGAAGTCAGCGATTCTAAGAATTTAAAGTTATAAGGGCTTTAACCTACCCTGGGTACCAGACTCTCAGGGTAGCTTTAACCGTGAAATCAGATGTTTTGACAAATTTTTGTCCAAATTTTGATTTCACGGTCAAAGCGAGCCCCTATCACCTATGATATCTAATTCTTTACATCGCCGTAATTTCCAAATGAAGACAGACATGAATGTGAAAATTGGTTCATACACTAAATTTTGTACGTAGAACAAGACTTTAGCCTCAAAGATGCGAAATCTCAAACAACAAAGAACTTCTTTTTTCGCACCTCGCATCTTGAAAAGGTGGATTCCATTACAGTCAAGGCAAGAGTAGTGTGACCGATTAAAATAGATTATGCGAATATCAATCGTATGATAATCAAATCTTGATTTTCAAGAATCACAAATTAATAATGTCTTTATTCAACTGATTGCCCATACACTGTATAAGTTGGAGCAGTACGAGGGCCTTACACCACATGTCATATCATTATGCGAATTATTGTTATTCGAATAATAATAATCCATTCATGATTTGGAAAAATCAAATACTTCAGGATTATACTGGTCACACTACTCTTGCTTTGACTATAAACCAACCTCTACGCTTGGCTAACTCTTTATTGAGATGTTATCAAGGGAAACCCGGAACAGTATAGTAATATTTCCAACCACAAGTTTTGCACCTGATCAAGAAGATCATGGTTATTTCGATTGTTGTGAAAATAATATGGTGATGAATTATTAACATATATTATCTGAATTGTAATTAGTTGTCCTCTTATTTTGCAGCTTTCTCTGTTATTATTGAAACTGGAAACAACGGTTGAAGGTGTGGACGATGACAATCTGCGAGAAAAACTCTACTGAACTTTTTCAACCTGCTTCAAAGTTGCGTTGTGGTCGATTTGCAATGAGGAGGCAGAAAAGTTTCGAGATTATGAACGATGATTGTGTGTTTGAAGACGAAGCAGGTCCTTTGTTGACGAGTATACGAATGC
Source organism: Aurelia sp. 4 Dawson et al 2005 (assembly GCA_964019985.1). Classification (NCBI taxonomy): domain Eukaryota; kingdom Metazoa; phylum Cnidaria; class Scyphozoa; order Semaeostomeae; family Ulmaridae; genus Aurelia; species Aurelia sp. 4 Dawson et al 2005. The sequence continues at coordinate 13,694,160 of OZ026507.1, read as the reverse complement.
GAGAACATGCTAAACACACGATGTTGGATACAATTGCAATTCGTGACCCGGCTTCAAAATGTTACTCGCTTATAGCGAAGGAAAGCATGCAGTCGAGAGGTCTTCCAGCTTCAAAAAGTGATTCATTTATAAAAGAGGAGGGTAGGCAATCAAGGAGCCTCCCAGCTTCAACGCAGGACTCACTTACGGCAGAGGACAGCTTGAAATCGAGGAGCCTTGCAACTTCAAATAGTTACTCGTTTACGGACGAAGAGAGCAGGGAATCGAGGAATCTCCCAGCTTCGAACAGTTACTCGTGTACGAATACAGTGAGCAGACAGTCAAAAGACAATGCCGCTTCAATGAATCATTCGTTAGCAACTGACGGGAATAAACAGTTGGAAGAGGATCCCGATCTGAAGAATTTTTTGTTTGAGAACAAACGAGGAAGAGAGGGCCCCTTCGTGACGAACTACCAATTTGAATATGATTTAAGGAAACAGCCAGGGCGTAGCGGAGTTGTAAAGAGTTGTTCGTTTTCACATAAAGAGAGCAAGCAGTTAGAAACTATGCCATGCTGGAGATCAGATGTTGTGGAGGGACAATCATCGATAGATTCACCTTGCAGACAGTGTTACACGATTCAGTCAGATCACTTTAGCATCCTTTCATTGAACAGTCTTCCAAGTCGGCTACAAACTCACAATGACCGATGCCAAAAATCTGACACCACCAAACGACAGGCATGTTCAGAAACAGTCTACAGGGAATGTGACACTATCCGGCATGATAAAGGCTTGCGACTTTCGTCAGATAATCAGACAAGTCGGCAACGAACTCACACTGATCAGTATCAAAAGTTCGATACCACCAAACGACAGTCATTCTCAGCAACAATCTGCAGAGAATGTGACACTATCCGAGAACATAAAAGCAGACGACTTTCATTAGACAATCTTACAAGTCGAACGCCAAATCGATCAAGTCAAATCCTGAACTGGCTGAAAAATCCTGAGAATCAGTTCATGTTCCAAGACAAAGGTACTGAAGGTCATATATTCAGAAGTCACTCTGCGGTACAGAATCGACCTAATTTCGCTAAAGCAACTCGGTATTATTCGTTGCGAGAGCAAGGCCGAGATTGCAAAGAATGTGTCAGTGAGATTAGTGCCTTATTTGAGAACTGCAATGCTGCTGTCAATGAATCAAGTCATTTAACTGACAAGCCTGTTTCAGCTGATGCTGTCGACGATAAAGTGGCATCTGAAACGAGTAATGAACGTAATGCCCTAAATTTGAAAACTAGCGGAGACAGTGATTTCCATAAACGCTCTGTAGGACTGGCTAGCGAAGAAATTTTCATTGAGAACTTTGATGATTCGTCATTAGGAGAGACGGATGATCAACAAAATGGCAGCTGTTATTCGGATTTCGTACAAAAACAGAGACACGATGAGAAGGAAAGTAAACAAGACGCTAGTGAAATATCTTTCAAAATGGAGAATTTAAACCTTTCGATGGGATGGGATGCCTCATTTCAAGATCACCGATCGATCACATCGTCCAACTCGCTACCGAACTACGGCAAATCGAAACGTGAAGGAACATTACGACGGATCAATTCAGACGCTTTGTTTTACAAAGGGGTATTCAGAAATAGCGATCGGCGAAACACTTTCGGCTTTCGAAAGCGGCAAAGTCGTTTAAGTATCAAATTACGGGATTTAGTGGATGCAAGTCGCGGCATGTCTTCTCAGGACACTGGAATTGACTCCCTTGAAAGTAACTCGCAGGAACCATTCACAGAAAACATCGACGTGAACTCGAAAGAATTTATCGACAACATCGAGCGAATAGTATTACACGGTGATGTACAAGATATTCGAGAACTTGCGGACTGTGGTTACGATTTTAACGTGAAAGACAGAAAAGGAAACTGTGGACTGCATTACGCTGCGGAAAGAGGTAGCGAGAAAATCGTAACAGAGATTTTAGAGAATGGGGGCAGCGTGTGGGTACGCAACACGAAGAATCAGTTGCCAGTTGATTTAGCGTCGAATATCAATGTACTAATGTTACTCTCTGGAGCAACTATGTTCTTTCGAGGACAATACAAGCATGAAATTGAAACCAGACTTTTTTCAAAGGGTATGAGTTTTGAGCTGTAGGAAGAGTAGGCCGAAGAAAACGGACTGCATAATTTATTGAATTAATTGAGTTAAGGACCGGGTGTCTCAGAAAAACTCAGCTAGCGGCTAGCGGCAACAATTTAAATCAAATTGATTCAAAGTAAGGTTTAGAATAATCCTTCATGGTTAACTTGAAGATAAACACCTTGTTCCTTTACATTGGTGCATTGAGACCTAGGAATATTAATCTTGAAAATCCAACTTGCCTTGATCTGCAAACCAGAAGTTGTAGATTTTGGCCGAGACTGCAAACGCGCTGTTTAGGTAATCTCCTGAGTCATAAGCATAGTATATTTGTGAGCAGTAGCCCATACTTAAAGCGTGGGTGGTAGGATACTGCTGTTTTAGCCTAAAAATGCTTGATTCGCCTCATAAAGAAATATGTTCATTCAAACTTACGATGCTGTGGTTGTCTCTTTCTTCTTCATTATCTTTGGCCAAATATTTCCACCAATATGCACACCACGACTGTGGCTGAGGCGCCGCCATGTTGCATTGATTCTACACTGTGCCTCGATATGGGTTTCTGGGAAGCCCCCAAACGGGAGGTTGAAATATTTGGCCAAAGACAATGAAGAAGAAAGAGACAAACACAGCATCGTAAGTTTGAATGATTTATTTCTTTCTGAGGAAATTTAAGCATTTTTAGGCTAACACAGCAGTCTCCTACCTACCACCCATGCTTAAAGCAAGCATTTCAATAGAAGACTGAAAGATGAAAATGGACAAACATGTTATTGCATATGCCGCCATTTCGAAACTAATCAATGTACCAAAAGATTGCCACGGCAGATTTACAGCAAATTGCCCAAAATTCCGTTCAAGCGCTTTAATTCAAAGAAAAATTTCATAGAATTTTAAACCTACCGTTTAAAGATTTGAATCCTATGGTTGGAGCTTGCTCATGATTTAGGCATGTATATTTTATCGAGTTTTCTCGAGGGATCTTTTCCTCGAAAATCCCTTGCAAAGTTTGATTCCACTCAGTAGAATTTTCCGAGCAGGCTGAAAAACTATTATTTATGTAAGGAAATATCACTTTGAACTTGAATGGAACGTTACGCGTGACAAACACTATGACCAATTTCCGCCAGGAAAATAAACTTCCTTACTTCTTAAAAAAGAGGTTTGGATCGAGCGTCCAAATCTGGTAAATTTGTGAAGCAAAACAGAAGCATGATTCCCCTTCTCGGTACCACGATGCAAGCAATGGAAAGGAGTTGCTTCGAATTTCAGAACACTTTTCAGAGAGTTAATCAACGACAGGTTTGCTCCAAGCGAGTTAGGAATGATTCAGTTTATACTGAGGGAAGTTTCATGTGCCCTCTGGCCTTGTTTCTCGTTTATTGTTATCTGACTTTGCGGTGTAGCAGTTACAGCTCAAAAGTGCGAGCATCCATGGGTCTCATGTTGCGAGTTGCAACCGTTGTTTTCTGGACAGAAAGAAGAGTCAGTTAACAATGAATCAAGGTACAGGGAAGCAAAGCAAATATACCGATAGTATTTGCCTCTGTGCAAACTGAAGCATTGCTAACTCACTTTGGGTAAATTTGTGGATCTGTCGACTCTGAGAAGTGTTTTGAATCCGAAGCAACTCTTTGCCACAGCTGCATTGTTTATACCGAGAACGGGGGTTTCGCTTTTGCTTTGCTTCGCAAATTTGCCAGATAAGGACGCTCGATCCAATCCTCTTTTTTAAGGAGTAGAAAGGTCTTTTGTAGAAATATTTGAACGTTTTTGCTATTGAAGGAGATATTGAAAAATATCATTGCTTGAATTTCCAGGGAGCAGTAGCCCAGGGCCCAAAAAATGTTTTTCTTCCTGGTAACAGGCCAAACACCTTCATTTCTTTTCACAAACTTTCTTCTTCTTTCCCAATATACCAACCCATGCTGTCCCTTTACATTTCTCTCCCTCTTTCTTTCCCCTTCCTCCCTTCCTTTCTTTCCCTTCTTTACCCCTTCATTCCGTTTCTTTTCCTTTTTCCCTTCTTCCTTCCTGGGAAATTTGAGCATTTCAGCTACCTTCCTGGTAGCGCCGCTACCACGCTACTTCGTTTTTTGAGCCCTGCAGTAGCCTTTCAAATGCCAGGCCTCTTTTGACTCACTCGGTAGTCATTTGTGGACACTATAAGCAAGAAATTGAAAGTAGATCAGATCTGCTGCAAGAGGTGTGACTTTTAAGTTGTAAAGTAGATTGTTTTTAGCGAAGGGTACCAAAGTGCGTAATTTATTGAATAACTGGTTGGGTACAATTAATATTTTACTATTTGTAATAACGGATTTGAATGCGACTGATCAATTGAAACACTTCTCTTGGTCAAGAAATGGAAGGGACTCATGCTAGACAAGATCAAATGTTTAGACACAGGTGGTGGAGAATGGTCCAGTAATGTTTGCACGATTCAGTAATATATACAAATGTACTAAGAATTAATCATAGCTGATAGTTAACTGTGTTAAATTTCTCTTGAATCCTCTATTGATGACAAAAACTCCAATCGCTTAGGCCACAAATTCTGTTGTGTTGAAATTCTGTTGTGTTCTTGCAGTGTATTCAATACAACTGCAACAACACAGCAGAATTTCAACACAACAGAATTTGTGACCTAAGCGATTGGAGTTTTTGTTATAATAGAGGATTCAAGAGAAATTTGACACAGTTAACTGGCAGGTATTATTAAATCTTAGTACATTTGTATATATTACTGAATCGTGCAAACATTACTGAACCATTCTCCGCCACCTATGGCTTAGAAAGGAATTTCAAGTACCTTGCATTCAATAATTCTTCCGAGAACTTCCTTGATACAGTTAAAACCGGCAATACAGTTATTGGTTATCCAATTTTTCAATTTTAATTCTTTAAACACGGTAGCCCCATCAGTTGATCAGTTGATCCCTTGTTTTCAAAACAGCCTGTTTAGTTTTCCAATAGAAATTATAAAATTTTCTTTCATGAGAGTGTCATTTCTCAAGAAAATCAACCAGAGGCTCTTAAAGTTAGTTTCTATCTTGCGGGTTCTTACTGTTTCTCCCGGGGGGCGGAGGGGGGTACTTCGCTAGGGAAGTGACGGGGGTGTGCGGCAAATCTCTCCACACCCTGTACCCTGTCGCACAAAAAATGGCCCAAAAGTATACCCTGTCGCATAAAAATTTTGCCAAAATCCATTGTTTCAAGAGAACTCTAAAAGGCATCCTCCCACATGATACCCTGTCGCATAATTTTCCTTTCAATTGTAATACCCTGTCGCATGATTTTTATCAGAAAAGGATACCCTGTCGCTTAACTTTTACAGTAAAAGGACACCCTGTTGAGCGGCACATCCCGTCAAGTCAAGTATGGGAGTACCCCCCCCCCAGGCTGTGCCTTGAATACTTGAATATTATGAACTGCTGCCTATCCATATTGAAGCAATTGCTGGACTTGGAAATTGGAAAAGTTGAGGGAATAGAGACACTAATTTCTAAAAAAATTACAACTGTATGCTCGTCACGTAAGCATAACCTACATATTTTGTAGGTACACCCTTTCCACAGCCAAATCTTATGAAAACCCAGCTTGCTGTATCGTCATTTATTGTGTCCAGGTCACGTAATCAGTTCTCATGGATTGACAGTAAGAGACTAAAGAAGCCAGTCCAATAAAAACAGTGAATCATTGTTTGCAACTGTTCTTTATCTGATTCCTGAAAAATCCAGTCAAGTTTCCTTGTTTGCTAAAGTTTTGTGGTTTATTTGTTAACAGCATGACGTAAGATTCAGCTGTGTTTTTCTAGACTTCAGACAGCTTTCGCTTTCAGACTTAAATGGACATTCCGCGAAAATCAAGTGCTTGCAAAGGTTCATATCATTATCCCGATCGAGAAAAAGATCATGTCAGCCCTCAGAAATCGTTTCATTTGGTCGATCGCACTTCGCAAACATGAGTTCAAGAACCTGCCATTTTCTAAAACAGGCTAGAATGGTTGTTGCATAGAAGATGCATGACAGGAAAGCGGCATCGATAGGTTCCTAAGTCAACGACCTATGTGTGTTTTACTAAAATTGCACATCTTCTCTCACATTCATGATTTGGCCTCACTAATTTATGCTTGATCCAAAACCACATAAATTGTAACGTCTACTACGTTTGCAGTCATCTCTAAGGGGAGTATAAGTGCAGGTTAGACCATGGGTGAAAGGAAAAAAGATATTTATTCGTTAATAAAATGTATACGCAAGTCATACCTTTGTCTTTATCGCTGTTTCTTTCTGCTTTTCCTAAATAAGGCCATTGCAAAATTGAATCAACTAGTTGAGCTGAGGTATGGCTGTAAAGGAAAGCAAGGAAAGGCAGAAAGAAAACATTTCATTAAAGAATAAACATTTGTCTCCATTCACCCATGGGAAGACGAAAACCATTTTTTGGGAAAATTATTAATGTTGCTGACAAGTGATCTCAAAATTACGAATTTGGGAATGTACCATTTTCAAGGCACACTTTCAGCTGAAACTGCCACGAGTCTCTCTTTTCGCCCTCCTTCTTTGCTTTGCTCACATTCTTTTCCTTTGCTTCATGAGAACGAAAAGAGAGATTTATAGAAAGTCCCAACCAGATTCCGAAGGCCGATTTCCTTTTGGGGCATGGGGACGATTTACAACACATTTGTCAACGCAAGAGAGTCTGGGTACAAGACAATTTTCGCGCCAAATGAGCAGCCTCGTATTAAGAATCCATTCTGAGGCTGGCATAGGTCGCCATTTTGAAAAAAGGCGCAAACAGGCCCAAAGCAGAGACCTAGTTCCCTGTCAAGAATGATGGAGTTACACTCAAAAGAAGCACTTTGTGAGGTCTTCGTTGTAAACAAGGAAGATGCGAAAGCCTTGAAGTAAGTCACGACAAGTTTTTTGCACTTTTTGTAAACACACGTTCGAGAGAAATGAAGGGGATGATATGAGATGAAAAATAAACGACCTGGCTGGGTTTTTCGGGAAGTCGGCCTGGCCCCAACCTGACAACTCCGACATTTCAATCTTACCTTTGCCTGGATGCAAATGAAAATAGTGCAGATATTGATTTGCATGCACCGTTTTCTTTGAAAGGGAAGGTTGAACCGAGTACTGTCGCTCTGATATTCCATTTTTAATCCAGGGGGCATGGAAGGCAAATTCCAGGGGTAAGATCACACATAATTTCCAGGGTATCTTGACTCAAACCACCCTTGAAATCTAGGGACGTTGTAGAGAGACCCCTGGAAACCCAGGGTCATTGTGAAGAACACCCTGGAATCCAGGGTCATCCAAAAACATACCCTGGATTCCAGAGTGCTCATAGCAATAATCTAACTTTCCAGGGCTAAAATTCATGCGATCCCCCTGGATTTCTGGGGTGCAAAACGTCAACAAAAAGTGCCTTCCATATGCCTGTATGGATTTAAAATGGAATAGCCCTGGGTCTAATCACCAATAGCATTTTGATATTCTTATTGAATGAAATAGAGAATGCCACATTTATATGGCGGACAGACCAACTCTAAACAATAGAAATTCCAATAGAAGAAAAGAAATTGGCATACGTATGTGGCAGACGGCGTACCCAAAATTCCACTGGGGACCATGACTCTCAGAAATGTTTTCTTCATGGATATGGGCTTCATTTCCTTGCCAACTGTTATTTCTAAGCCAAGAATATTTCTACTCATGTTTGCTCCCAAAAAAACTTTGGCTAACATCAGCAGCAGTCAAAAGAACAGCATGCCTCAATTTACGCTCTGAATGGGTCCAGATATTGTAAGGACCTCAGTAAGGAAAATTTACAAGCAGAGCAGCCAGGAATCTTGCTACGTTTACTATACTGAGTGACCTTTAAGAAAATGTGTATGGCATCCAGCTTTTTACATTCTTGACAACAAAAGACTTTAACAATCAGATTGTGCCTTTCCTACACCAATGAGGCTCAAATTTACCATTATAGTCATTCTTATGACTATGAATTTATGTAAAGCTCAGCCATTGTGGTAATCCTCAAAGTTGATCAGGAACCAAAGTTGATGAAACCCTAAAAGTATATCAGAATAACTAAAGTAGCACACTTCCTTTCTAAGCTGACACAAAATCGGCTCATATAATCTTGAATTATATGGAGTCATTTGAAAAGAATAGACCCATTCAGGGTGAATTTTTCCTGATCTATTTGCCTCCTGAAAAATGCCCATATATCGGCAATGAAAATTTGCAAGATGTTGCAATAAATGTTAGAATTTTATCTCAAAAGGTTGGTATGAACTGTGAAACAGTTTGAATAGATATCAAATGTCCAAAAGTGGAAAAAAATACAAGCTGACCCATTAAAGCCAATGTCAATGCAAGTGGAAGATTTGACTGAGCTTACAAGTCCAGGAAGGATAGCCTGCCTGAAAGCTTCATGTTTCTTAGAAATATCCCTGTTAACAAAACACAGGAAAAAATATCATGAAGAAATGAGTCAGTAAGACATTTTCATTGGATTTTTTAAAGATATCAAATCCAGGGGCCTTGTATTTCACATTGAAAGAGGAGCGTGTGGTTCTGACAAATGACATTATTAGAACCATTCAGGGGAGAGTACTCTAAGAATACAGCTCTTTTTATGGTCTTCAAATGATTCAATGTTTTGGCTCCAAACTTTGGAGTTCCCCTACTCAGTAGTACTTAATGATACTAGACAACACTCCAATGAATGTCATGGAGAGCAAAACTATGGCAACTCCACTGCCTTGATATAGAAAACTTAAAAGCCAATCTTAAGTTCAATGTCATAAACTGTTTGAACAAAGCATTCGAATTGATCATTCATGGCAGGTTTACTGGACAGATTATATTTCAGTGCCAGGTAGCTTCTGAAGCAACAGCTGCCAAATATTCACATGCACAAAGAGATGTGTTTGCTGGCCTGTCAACTGAGCCCAAGGAAACTGGATCTGGTTAACAGACTAAATGTTTGAATTTGCAATTTTTCTGTGCTCAGCCTCAACAATCCTCTGGCTCTGTGCATGCCATGATGTAATCAGCTTTTGATATATTTTCAAAAGGTGCAAGATTCTGCTACCCATCTGGTGTGAGAAATAAATGATGTCATAAAATTTCCATTCCTCAAAATCATTAAAAAAATTAGAATGTTTTTTCTGCCTGTAGGAATCTCTTAGAAAAGCACAAGATTTTTGACAAGAAGTTCAGGATCCATCAAATTTCCAATGATCAGGTAGCAATTCCCATTTTCAAAGAAAAGTTTGAAGAAAAAAGAAATGTTATTGACAATAGCTCAAAGATAGTTTGCCAGAGCCATGTTTTATTGCCATACTCAAAAGCCCATCTGGTAAAACTATCATCACAGCAAAAAAATATAGTGGATGCTATAGTAGATGTTTATTACATAGAAACAATGAAATCTTTGAGTGATAAAGATTTAGAAGATATTCCAAACACTTGGCAAGTTCATGGCGATTTGCTGTTATTACCAAGAGACAGCTTCAAGCATAAAGTCTGGAAGTGTGTGATTCCTGCAATCTGGAATGTGTATTGCAAACATTTGAATGTAAAGCGTATTGCAAGGCATAGCAGAATTACTGATGATGATTTCAGGAGCTCCAAGGTTGAATTGCTTCACGGAGTGGATGGCAAAGTGACCAGAAAAGAAAATGGTATCTTCTATTCTTATGATATTACAAAGTGCATGTTTTCTGATGGCAACATAACAGAGAAAATGAGGATTGCCAAATTTGATTGTACAGATGAGATTGTGGTTGACATGTTTGCAGGCATTGGATATTTTGCAATTCCATATTTAGTTCATGCAAATGCTAGGTTGGTTTATGCTTGTGAATGGAATGGGGAAGCTGTAAAGGCATTGAAGAACAATCTAGAGACTAATGGCGTTGCAGGAAAATGTTTTGTTTTGGAGGGAGACAATAGACAGGTTAGTTGTTGTCATTTCCCCAGATGGGACCTAAAATTGTTAACTCTGCAGTCATTTGAAAGTAGACAGTTACTTGTTCATGGTTTCAAAATTAGGTATTCTGCCAGTGGGAATAAATTTCTTGTATCTGCAAATATTTAGTATTTGAAAATTTTGTAGTGTAAAGACAACAAGATTAGCCAGAATGAATCAAACTCTTATTGATAGTGGAGAGGATGAAAGTCTTTTGTAAGTTCTCTTCCATTTTTCCTGATGAAAAATGATGGGAGATAAGAATATACAAAGAGCTTTTGCCTTCACAATTCCCATCCAAGTTCCAAAGCGAGCAAAGCTCTTGAACTTGTCTGAACACCCTCACTCAGAGCAGTACACAATTACATTTCATCTCTATCAAGAATTATAAAGAGTTGAATCTTTGTCAAAGTACTATGTTTATCCTCTAATACTTCAGTAAGTGGTCTTTGTAATAACTCATAACCATTAGATTGAAGAAAATTTTTTCCAAAATACACAGTAACAGGAAGATTACAGATACGCCTTCCATTAAGACTCTTCATCATCTCTCCCAATCATGATTCGTCTCCATGTTTTGTACCGAGAGCAACTGCAGTACTTTTCTGCAGTTCTTTTCTTACGTTTTTCGTTATACTTGTGGCTCTAAAGGGGCCTTTATTGAAATATGGTCACCTTCACCCTTTAATGCTATCTCTGCCATTATAATTAGGGGTGTTTTCCTTTACGTTTTTAACCTATACTACGTTTTTAACAGTATATTTTGTATGTGTCGTTTACATCGTGATAACTTGTAAATATGTTCATTTTCGTAAACGATACACGCATACATATTTGTCAAGTTGACAGAATGACTGAAGAAAGGAAAGAGTAAGCGTTAACTCGCTGCTTGATGGTCCAAGATTTGCTTTGCATTAGGTTGTTGCAGTAGAAATGTTCTCAACGTTATTTTCGAAGCTCAAGCCAAATAAGACAACATCCAATGTACAATTGCTCGTAAAATGGCTGATAATTTTGGTTGCTTGTGTACTCTGCGTATAGACTGATTGCATATTCGTAGTCACCTCTATAAACTGATGGACGCTAAAAACAAGAAATGTTGTTGTTGTATTGTGGTTGTTGTGGTTGTTGCTATTTTTGCGATATCTGGGACTATGTCGTGAGGCTACCCTGTGTATATAAACGTTAGATATTTTGTGTTTCTTTCGTCTCCAGGTTGCTCCGACAGGCATCGCCGATCGTATCAACCTTGGATTGATACCTTCCAGTGAGGAAAGTTGGCCTAGTGCTTGCAAAGCTCTTAACCCGAGTACAGGAGGATGGCTTCATATCCATGCTAATGTCACATCCTCAGATCTTTACACAAAAAGAAAAGAAGATAAGGAGCAGCAAGGACAAGCAACGACTGCTGATGCAGATCTAAGACAGGACCAACAAACAGGGCCTCCAAATGAGTTAAGCGATGCACAAAGCTCGGCCAGTAAGAATGCAAAGGATGAGAGCCTGTGTGAAATCTTTGGTGACGGAAGTAGCACTAGAGTCCTAAAACCGAAGAATATGACAAAGCAAGAAAAGCTGGAATGCTGGTCGACATGGGCAGAAGAAGCAGCCGTAAAGATGCGAGTGTTGTTAAATGAAGCACATAATGTCGAAGGTTTGAATTATTGGAGCTGTCGTGTTGGCCATGTGGAACATGTAAAGTCATATGCGCCGTATATTGATCATATAGTTGTTGATATGGAATGCAGGCCGATCTTGATGCAGTGATCCATGGTATGTTTTCTTCCAAAGTCTTTTCCTTACTGTGATGTCCTATAAGCGACAACACTCCTATACAATCGTAATCATCAGAAACTGTCAAAAACCATACCCGCATATACTCGCTTCATGCAATTCGAAAAGAGGTACCGCAAAAAATGTGACTACCCTGGCCCTTAGAATACCTAGGATACCCCTTTGCCTCCCTGGGAGCTGCTCATTTCAAGGATCTTTTTTTTGGTAAATAGACAAGTGTAAGTTAGCTTATCTTTTGAAACAAAAACAATATCGGAGGTTGCGTTCTGATAGCTCAGTCCAACCAATTGAATTCATTTGATGCGTTGAAATGTAACCGAGTGTAGGAAGTGCTGGTTTAACGGTAGACTGATTCCTTGGATCTCAGTTTTTCGCATTGAATTAGATGATATTCATGGCTTCAAACTGAGACTCATGACAAGGCAGCCTCAAAACAGGGACTAATTCAGGCTAAATCCGCGTCGTTTACATCGTGACCAATCAGATCGCCACTTTCATAATTTGGTCAGCCCACGTGGATGTTGTTAACGTTTGATTTGCTTCATAGTTCGAAGCTCGAATTTTCGAAGTGCAGCGACGTTCGAAGTGACGTTCAAGGCAACGGTTGAAGGACAGAAGACGTTTGATGTTTCTTTAGATTTTATGTAAGATTTTCGTACCTGGTTAGAATGCGTTTGGTTGTGAGTTCTTGTATGAATGTAGCTATGAACAAAATCTGTCTTTCGAATACATGATCCAACAGGACTGTCGTATCTTACCCATTATTCATTTATTATTTATTATCAATTTCTTTATCGTTGGATTACAGTAAAAATATAGCTAAAAGTAATAAGCTAATTAATTCCAACGTTAAAAATACAAAATACAAATATTACATAAGAAAAATAGTGGATAAAATATTTACAAGTCATCAAAATTTGTACAGGATAAAATCAATGTCTAAAAATATGTATTATAAAATGCCCAAGTTCGGAATAAATACGCGGCATAATTTGCATGGACAATTTTCTCCGTTCGATCTTTGTATCTTTGTTTTAAACTGGCAAAGGGATTGTGAATTTCGTATCGTTGGTGGTAACATTTGCCATAGCTGTGGACCTTTGAATCGGACGCTTTCTGTCCCGTTATTGACAGATCTCACTCTTGGTTGAAAAAATTCGTTATTGTTACGCAAATTGTAATAAGTTGTATTATCACAGAAGATTTCAGTAAACTGAATTTTCACATATTGAAACACAACTTCAGGGACACTATAAACCCAGTTTGCTGTAGTACCAACGATGCATTGAGGATTATGAGCACTTATTGTTGCTCTGCCCTTCTCTGCAAGTGCCACGTAGAGATCTTTTTGCCGGAGTCTCCGCTTTATTATGACCACTGGGACATGTCGACCTTTCAGACGAGTTTCTAATGCAGATTTCATTGTACAGTGATAAAGATTTTCCCGATAGTCTCAATGAAGATATGGAGAATCAGGCTGGGTCAGAATGCACAAATATTACGTCAGATAGATCAATTTATATTCATTGTCACGTCAGACGTCAGATTACTGCATTCAAAATCACGAGATCAAACGCGTTTCCATCATTTTACAACTCTTATCGTTTGAGGATGATGCACATCCAAAGCAAGAAATAAGATTGCTGTTTCTCCTCCGACTTGATGCTCTGAAAAGTCTTTTTGAGGTCGACATCTTTTACTGTTTCCATGAACATGAACTGGAAAAAGATTGATATTTCGTCGTTATTTCGGTATGTATTTATCTGTTATACGTATAATGTGGCTCGCCTCGGATATAAATTCAAACTGCTACACACTGGGTGTCCGATCACTCGTGGTTGAACAAGAGGTCCTGTTCCTGGATGCAGTATTGAAATTGGATTGCACAATATTGGATTGCAATTTGGATTGTACAGTATTGAAACCAAACAATCACGCCCTTTGTAGACTTGGTTTCCACAATAAACAATTTCTTCGTGCTTGAACCTGCCCACTTTCTTATTTCTTTAATCAAATTGGAGAATCTGTTTTCATGCTTACAGTTTAATTTTTTCTTTGGCGAAATATCGCTTATTCATATTTCATTTCTGTTATAGGAAATTAAAACTTAAAGCTACTACAATAGAATGCATACGTTTCAAAATGTTAGCTACCATCACCATATTCTACAGAGTGAGTAAAGAAATGCCCAGCGTTTGAAAGGCCACTACTCCCTGAGTATATAAGCAATGATATTTTACAATACCTGATTGAATAGCTAACATGTTCAATTATTTTTAGACATTTGTTTGACTAAAATCGGTCACTCCGTTCAGATTCTGTAAGCGATTTTCTAAAATGATTCCCCTTGAAAAACCTTAAAAAACATGCTAAAATTACAAGCAAAAATCCCTAATGTGCTAACCTCACAGCGATGACTTTCAGCACGCTTTAGAACTTGCTTTCCTTTAGATGGGTTGAAAAGTCTTCCCCCTAGCGTGAACAACTCATTCAGGGGGATTCCATTCTCCCTTGAGGGCAAAATACATGAACACATCCAAGAGTCATTATTGCTAGGAAGGAGAACAAAGGGGAATTTTGCTTGGTGTTTTCTCTCATTTCTTTGCAGGTTTTGAAAGGGGCTTTCTGCAAAAATCTCCCATTTCAACGGAAAAGAATGGCCGATTAAAGCCGGATAAATTACTGAAGCAAATTTGACATATCGGGATAAAACAAGACTGTTTTCAATTTTATTGCTATGATATTCAGGGAGCAGGATTTTTTCAAACGCCGGGTGTTTTTATTGACTCACCCGGTAGAAGTGCTCTGGCTTTAAATTCGATCTTTTCACACAATAATTCCTCTCCAATGATTACTATTTTGTATGAGTGGCTAATTGAAAGAGAAATGGGGCAGCATCTGCTGTTTGTCGTAGCGTCATCGTGGGACGAGTTCTACCGGGTGAGCCAGAAAAATTTCCCGCTTTCGAAAATAGATAGCACCAAGAATAGTTGATGGATTGGAATGAATTGAATTCTTTAAAGTAAATGTTCCTTTTCTTTGTAATTCTGTTTCACATTAGATGCCAGGCAGTCTTACCATCTTTCAACTTCACGGAACGACTTGTTCTCGTGACTACATGTTATTTATCTGAAGCCCTGACCAGACATCTAATGTCAAACAGAAACTAGCACATTATCCATTAGGTCTTAAATCGTAGTGTAGCTGTTTGTCAGTTTAATGTTGCGTGTTTTCTTATTGGTCATGGGGTAGTCATTATCTTTTCGCACCCCATGGTATCGTCCCTGTAGTGTAGTATAGTAATTAGAAATTTTGTATGGTAGAAAGTAATATTGTTATTTGTAATATTTAATATCAATATAAAAAAAATTGAATTCTACCGGTTGTCCTGAAAGTTCTTTTTTTATCATTTTTATCTTTATTCTATATTAAGGCTGCGGAGTTGCCATAGATTTTTGCTCTCCGTGGCATTCGTCCTTGTAGTGTAGTAAAGTAGTTTGTAAGTATCGTCAGATAAGTACCTTGTATCGTAAAATTTGATTGAACAAAAAACTTCTTTCTGGTAGAATGGAGGAGATATGAGCGAATCAAGCACCCTGTTCCGCGCTTTTTAAAGACGTCTTGTCGATTGTACAGGGTGTCTTAAAAAAATTGTTCAATCTTTTATCAAATATTGAAAACAACCATAAAATGATCTGGCTTATGGAAGGGTCGCTTTCTAAGATTTTTAAATAGTTTTAGATATCAGAATCTTGCAAATCGGTTAAAAGTTCATTGAGTTGTTAGCTCTCAAGGATAAAAATTAGCGACAGCTGTATCCAAAGATCCCCAGATTATTTGTAATGCTGAAAAGCACGAAGATGGGTAGCCTGCGTGCAGCCTCTACTGTCTCTGCGGAGGAAGACGGAGAGGAGGAGGAAAGAACGAAAATCTCTCTACTGGAGGAGATTTTCGTGCTTTCTTCCTCGTCTCCATCTTCCTCCTCCGCGATAGTAGAGGCTGCACACAGGCTAGAAGATGGAGAAGTAAAAGAAGGCTAACCAATGTCATACCTCTTGTTTATATCAGAGCAAACCAAATAAAACTTCTAAAATAATTCAATGCTTACGATAATAGTTAACATTTGCTTAATAAGATTGCACGTATCCAAAATCAGTAGTTTCAAAAGATCTACTACAGACTGCATCTGTTTCCTAAAAGCAGACATGCGCTTGAAAGTTATAGGTCATCGAAAACTTGCTCAAATCCGGTGTAGTTTTCCCCTGAAACAATTTAGAAACAAAATAAACTGTGGACCATGGGACTTTTACCAAAATTACCATTTAAAGGCTTCTGGTTTCAGTTCCTCATAAACTACCGGGTGAGTCAAAAACAAGTTTCGGCGTTTGAAGGGCTGTGGAATAAAAAGTATGTGACCGATATTCAAAACTGAAATGTTCATCTATCAGTCAAAGGTCAACTTAGATGACAAAATTTTTTTGGTAGTATCCCTCATCTTTCAGACCCAGAAATTAGGAAAAGCTGGTGAAGGGCATGTTTGGGAATAACAATTCCACATTCCATTCTGGTCCATGATTTACCTTGTATTGAAATTCGAATTCAGCATCTCAGACTGGCAATGTAAACTTAACTGTCACATAAATCATGGACCAGAATGGAATGTGGAATTCTCGATTCCCATACAAACCCCTTACAAGCATTTTGACTATTTTTGGTTCTTGAAGATGTTTGATTTCACCATACAAAATTTTTTCATCTAAGTTAGCCTTTGAGGGATAGATTAACACCATAGTTTTGAATATCGGTCACATACTTTTTATTCCACAGCCCTCCAAATGCCGAAACTTTTGTTTGACTCACCCGGTATATACCTCCACGAATTTTTAGCGGATTGGCAAGATTCTGGTATCAAAGATGAATTTAAATCTCAGGAAATGGATTAATTAACCAAGTGCCCATCCAACGTATCATTACTTTTTGGTATTTAATCAAACGTCGAACAATATTTTTGAGACACCTTGTATTTTTAGAGCCTGTATTTTCACAACCTGTCTGTAAAGAGCAGCTGATTTCACTCCACCGTCCTTCCACAACATATTAATTCCACTTAAAATGCGGCATTAGTTACACAAAGTTCAGTGAGGGCGCGTCTTTCAATTTTAATCTCTCGGATTAAAACTTCTTGTAACTGCTCAAAAGTGGTTTATGTAAACTAGATTTTTAGCTTGAAACATTTACAAGATCTGCGAAAAGCCTTCTGGTGGCAAAAAAACTCGAAAATTACTTTGAAAAGTGAAATCATATTGAACTCGCATTGCTGTTAATGTTGAAAACATAGAAAACTACCGGGTCAGTCAGGAAAATGGTTTTATACATGTTTGAAAGTCTTACAGTTAAAGCAGCGGAAGCGTGCTGTATGTGTTTTCAGTATCCAAAATAGAATCGTATCTTCATTGGGTTTTGTGTTCCCCGCATGAAGAATTCATTAATCATATTTGTTCATAATGGTTTTCATTGGAAAGAACTCCCATGTAATCCATCATACGCCCCCCCCCAACGAAGGCAATATTCGAATAGAACGGAAGCAAATAGCAAAGCAATATTCGAATAGTCATTCAATCATGAAAATTTTTTCAAATAATCTTCGAATTCACATGGTACGCTTCTTCCGCTTTGACTGTAAGCTCTGAAATCATCTAACGTAAATCTTTTTTAAGCGCCCCCTCCAATAAGCGCCGACTGTCAAATTTCGCCCGCCACTTCGACCTTAAGAAACAAGTGCTTATTTGAAATTTCTGGCCAAAATGAGTTTTTGAGACGGAATTTTTAGTCCATAGGAACGGGGAAGGCAGTTAGTCAAAAAAGTAGTAAGAATGAAAAACAAAGTTTATTCTAGTTTCATTCTCAACAGTCTTTATTTTCATTTTCATGGCATGGAAACCTGTTTAGCACGCTCTCAAATATATTTATCAGGAGAGCATTAACAGTGTCTGTCAAAATTTCTCTTTTACCTTGGGTCTTTGCTTGAATTGCTTGGGCATCCAGAGAAATTAGATAAGCGGCCTGTTCAGCCAAGCACCCTGCTTGAATAAGCGCCCACCTTTGAGGCTCTAAAATCAAATAAGCGCCCGGGTGCTTATTCGAAAATTTACGGTATCAAATTCAAATAAACTGACTAATCTTGTGTAGCAAACATACAAATTGAACTTAGAAAATTTCGTTTGTCAAAATTGATCTTATTGTTATCAAATTACAAACGATTTTTAAAAATGCGTCGTCTTAAAATCCTTCAAAACAAGCCCAAAAACCTTTGGATTGCATCTCAGTTCTACTATGAAGCAAAAGAGACTAATTTACATTTTATTGACAAAAGCGGTCCCAAATCTGAATTCAGTAAACGTTTCATTACCGTTGGTTTAAACAGCTTTCTTTACTCTAAAGCCTATCTTCATTTACAGTCAGCTAAATTTGAATAAGAAATAGGTAATACGAAGTTTTCATTAGCTCTTGAATTTTTTTCATTCATTTGATTAGAAGATGGATATCCTCTTTAGGCAGCTGCAAGGAAGAGCTCGCTTTTCTACGTCACCATCTGCTAGACCACCCGTCGAGGCAAGACATATTTCGGCATCTCTTGAAATGTGTTATCGTGAAGTTTTGGCGAGTTTTACTCGCTCCTTTTTTTAATTATTTAAACGCAATATCCCTTCAGAAAATAACATCTTGATACAATACTGCTGAGTGACGCAAAACCATTTCTTCCTCGCCTCCTCTCCGCATCGAGGTTCACTTTGCATTTAAATTACTGAGGTAAAATACGGTTGTTAAGGCTTATACACCGTCGTAGGACCATTGGCATTTGTTTCTTTAAATTGCCGTCGGATCAAGTGATCAGAAGCGATCTCCTATCAGAAAGTAAAAAAATTGTGCATGCACAGTGATCTCGATGATACCAGAAGGCTCGAAGAACTCCGATCGAAGTTCACCGAGGCTCCTCCAATTTTTATTTCCCCTCTTACAAAAATCATTGCAGCAAATTTACTTACGCTTTTCTTATCCAATCGATTTTTCTGATAGCTACGAATTGAAGTATCATTTTTACTTTTCTGTTTATGATTTTCAAAATTTTACCACCCAGTGTCCCAAGAAAGTACAACCTTTTGAACAGTTCCTGCTAAGCAGTCTTGATTCCAAAAATTTTTATTTTTAGTTCATAGTATAGACTAGATCTTAACATAGGTTTCGCGATCTTCATGTCCAAATCGGGTCTGAACACACAAATTCACTTAGACAGGCAAAAATTTCTGTGGCAGCCGAGGAAAGATTGTTATTGAATTATGCTATCAAAGTGAAATTAATCCAAAATTTTCCGACGTTTAATTTTCGGACATTCAATTTTCGGGCAAAAATTTTCGGACGAAATTATTATCGATTTCGGACAATTTCGGACAAACTTTTGGACATTTTCAAACAGGTGAATAAAATTTGTACATAACATATAGCAAAATTTCTTCACTGTATGTCTCAAACAGAAACCAGCATAGTAATCAAGTGTAAAATACAAGCATTATAAGGATAATCGTGAATTAAAGTTGGGGCAAAAAGACTTGTCCCTCATGTAGCAACAATAACATCAACAATAATGAGAGTAACAAAACAACAATAATTGAGGTCAAATATACGTCTTTTATCAGGAACTTAGAATTTGAGTCAGTGCTGAGAGTTTCCTAAATGATCAGAATTTCAGCACTCCGGGATTTCAAATCAGTTTCATAAGATCCGTCACAATCTTCAAGCTCACTAAAAATTACTATGTTTTTCTCTCATTCGATTTATGTTAATTACTATGTTTTTCTCTATCATTTTTAACAGGGCACACGTTGATAACAACGATGATTCGTTGAAGTGTTTTATCCTGTATAAATATTCGTATATTGTTATTATTATTATGAGACATTGCCTGTCCTTCATTGAGATTTCCAACGTTCCTCCCCATTAGAGCAATAGTAATCTTATAACAGAATTTCATTTCTTATCCAAAGAAATTTTTTGTCATTGTTATTTGGCAGTCAATTAAATTTTCGACCACTAAGAAATTCAGACACCTAGCTTTTTGAACAATTAAATTTTCGGACCACTAAAAAATTTGGACACTTAAATTTTCGGACAATTATTTTTTCGGACTACTCATTTGTCCGAAAATTAAAACGTCCGAGAATTTTGGAAATTAATGTACTTCACTCACACTGACACTGTTAAACCAGCTTTATCTAACCAATCGAATGATTGGATTTGTTTGATTGACCAATCAGAAAGCCGTATTCAAAAACTTGGTTTAATTTAACCTGGTTTAAAACAATCACAACTGCAACGAACTTTGGGTGAGACAGTTCCTTTATTGGCATGAGACACATCTTCCCCGGTTCCTTGAGTCCTGGAAAGTTGCATTGTGAACTTGTGAACTGTTGTGTTAAAGTTTAACTGCATCTTTACTTTACATTTTCCCTAATCAATGTAATAGTTCCATTGATCTAGCAACTTTTAAGAAATATTGATGGTTGATCTGAATCAAGCCTACCTTCAAATTGCAAACAGGGTGTGCCCAAATGATTGTAACCCGTTTGTATGGCTACTGTGGAGGAGCTGTAGATTCACGTATCTCGATTTTTGCTTAGTTGCATAGGTCAAGCTTCAACTTAGAGTTTGAGACCTTGTTTGAGTCAATCTGACAAGTGGTCGTTAATTTATGGCATAAAAAAGGAAAAATTAGTGCATGGGTTGCAGGAAACGAAGTAGTAGTAAAAAATTTGGACGCAAACATACCTGTGTCTTTATCGTGGCTTCTTCTGCCTTTCTTGGCTTTCCTTTGCTTCCCTGGCTCAGCTCACTCGCTTTTGCAGAGAAGCTGAATTAGGCCACTACTAACTTGAAGCAATGAATTGAGCTGAGCCAGGGAAGCAAAGGAAAGCCAAGAAAGGCAGAAGACTCAACGATAAAGACACAGGTATGTTTGCGTTCACATCTTTGATTATTACTTCGTTTCCTGCGACCCATGATTAGTGGTTTCTTCAAAAACAGCGCTTCTATTGTTCTCCAACAATGTCGATAAAAAGTAAGTTTTCAAAGTAAGGGTTCTAGCATCGTATCATATTTTCACCACACCTCCCAAAGGATAGAAAGTGCTCTTTTATGAGTGAACAGCAGTGCTAACCCTGATGAAAATTTAGCAAACTTTTTTTGATACGCTAGAACCCTTTCTTTTGAAAGTTACTTGATTTGGACACTGCTTGAGAACAATAGAAGTGCTGTTTTCTAAGCAGCCACTCATTTTGCCTTTTCGCTGCCATAAACCAGCAATCACTTATCAGGATTGACTCAAACAAGGTTTCAACCTCTAAGTTGAAGCCTGACCTATGCAACTGTGGAAAAACCGATATGGTTGAATCTACAGCTCCTCCACAGGAGCCACAGAAACGGGACACAATTTTTTTGGAACACCCTGAAGAGAAAGCCCTCGCAACGTTGGAAAAATTTGCAAACATCTGTCACAGTCGGGCAGAAATCGGTCTTAATTCGGGTAAAAAGTTCGTAACAACGGAACTTTTATTGGGCAGCCCCCACAAATTCCATCATAAAATAGCATAAAAGTTTGAATAATTCTCGTAGAGGAGCCTTGGTTTTAACATTTTTGTTTTCGGTTAAGTGTTAGATGAGATCTTAACAATTTTTGACCATGTATGTCCAAATGAGGGTCTGTATTCGCATAGTAATTCAGCTAAACAGGCAAAATTTTTCAGGCAACATAGGACATGATTATTGTACCATGCTGATGCTGCAGCCCCTAGCCCCCTGTCTCCTAGGCATATGCACCCGGTAGGCCAGTTGTAAATTTCATAAATTAGAAACATTAGCTTTGTACCGTGTGAGTCAATAAAAACGCCCGGCGCTTGAAAAAATTCTGCTCCCTGAATATTGAAGTAATGATATTGAAAACTGTCTTTTTTTTCCCGACATGTCAAATTAGGTTCAATAATTTACCCGGCTTAAATCTGCCATTCCTTCCCGTCGAAATAGGAGACTTTCTGCGGAAAGCTCCTTGCAAAAATCTGCAAAAACGAGTGAAAACACCAAGCAAGGTTTCCCTTTGTGCTCCTTCCTAGCAATAATGACTCTTGGATGTGCTCATGTATTTTGTCCTCATGGGAGAATGGAATCCCCTTGAATAAGTTATTCACACTGGGGGGAAGACTTTTCAACCCATCAAAAGGAAAGCACGTGCTAAAGCGTACTGAAAGTAATCGCTATGAGGTAAACACATTAGGGATGTTTGGGTGTAATTTTAGCACGTTTTTCAGGTTTCTTAAAGGGATTAATTTTAGAAAATCGCTCACAGAATCTGAACGGAGAAACCGATTTTAGCCAGAAAAATTTCAAAAAATAATTGCACATGTTAGCTATGCAATCAGGTATTGCAAAATTTTATTGCTTATATACTCAGGGGGCAGTAGCCCTTCAAACGCCGGGCTTTTTTGTTCACTCAACCGGTAGAACATCCAGAAAATGGCCTAAGATGCACAATCGAATGCATTAGTTTGTCAGTTTTACCATTTTCAATGCTCCTTTCTTTCAGAGAGCACATTTTTCTCGTCTGTTGCAATGAAAGTGTCATTTTTATTTTCTAGAATGTATTATACATAGAAGCCACTAGAGGATTTGGAGAAAATAAATTCTGATCAGTAATCAATTGCCAAAGAACAGCAACAACAACTGGATCACAAAGAGCAACAGCGACAACAAAGTATGGCTAACAAGACCGACGGAGCAGTGAGCGTGGCCAGTGATGAAAATTTCCCAACGATTCCAAGTCCGCCCATGGAATGGCTGCTGGATTTACAGACCAGATCGGAAATCAATTCAAGTGTGGAAAACTTAAAACGCACATTGCTAACTAATATAGAGAAGACTATGAAACGTTCATCGAGAAATTTGCCTTCGAAAAGTCGGACTTCTTCAGGAGAGGAAAAGAAAATCGAGGCAAATGGTAATGCGGCTGGTCGTGAAGAGGAGAAACTAACAGCAGAGGAAAATAATTTTGTGAGGCAGTCGGATTCTCTCAGAGATATTGCAAATATTTATCTGAAGGACAGACAGAATTTAAAGAAGTCGGTGATGTCTATTGTAAGTGTTTCGAATTCGCGTAGTGACTTAAAGGACAGTGAAAATAGACGGCTGACAGGCCAACAACAAATGCGAATCTGGACTGATGTAGCGACTGATTTAGATGGGTATTACCTGGAAATGCTCAACAGGTACCTCAGGATTGGGAGAGTAGAACCTGAAGACATGACTACTGGAAATTTACTTACGTATCGTGTTTCCGAAAGCGTTGTTGATGATTTGGATAAAAACAAACGAAAGCAGATATTTCAGTCACAACAAGATGTTCACGATGATGTAACATTTGGTCACCTGCACGCTCCTGCTAGTTTGGATGACATCGCTATGAACGATTTCATCGAAGGGCTGCTCGCAAGGACTAATATGCAACGACAGAATGCGATATGCCATTTTGATTACGAGATTGGAAATGATAACGAGGATGGGAGTGATAATGATGAAATTGAGGCAGCTTTTGGTGCTAATTCCAAGAAAAAGAAACCGAATGTGAAGAGAAGGATTCTATCCAGGAATGCTTCCATCGAGAATGGCGTTCGGAGTTTGCATGATGTGATCAAAACATACAAAGGTCACATTGACAAGCAGAATGATGAGCTGGGAGACAGAAAAGAAATCATCGAAACGTTAATTGGTGATAATAAGGAACTGAAGAAAGAGTTAGAAATGTCTGAAAAACGCCAGAAAGATATGGAGAAACAGAAAGAAAACGATTTGTTAAAAGTTAGGAGTGATTATCTTATAAAACTGAAGGAAAAGAATTCTGAAATCGCAGAATTGCAGCGTAAAGTCAGTGAAGTCTCTCAAAGTAGAAAGGGACAAATGGGTAAATGGAGACTTGAAGACTCGTTCATAAAAGTTTGTGAGGGGCTAGATCATTTTGCAGATGAATTAGAAGCTTATAAGGCTTCAATAAGGGGTGAAGAGAATGGAGAAATTGTTGTTGAAGAGTCTGAAGAACAACTCCCAATGCAGGGTAATAAATTCAAGCAATGGATGATCGGTCGACTGCTTGAGTTGTGTGAGAAGATGGGATGCAGCAAGATCAACAGGGAAAATGATTCGACAAACCAGTACATTGACAGTTTATTCTTGAGTTTGTTCAAAGCAGCAAATACAAACAAAGAGACTCTAAAGAGTTTAGCAGAAGAGACGAGTAAAGTCAGAGCAAATTTTAAGTCATTGAGAAACGACCTGGCAAAAACAGAGCGTAAATTATGGTCCGTGACAAAATCAAAATATGACTTAGAAGCACAATTAGCTGAGAAAGGTGATGAGATCACGGTGCAAACAGAGCTTTTGAGTCAGAAGGAGGATGAGCTGACAGAGTTAAGATCACAGAATAAAACTCTAGATGCGAAATATTCAGCAACACTGTCAGAACTTAATGCTGCACAGGAAAGATTAATATCTCTGGAGGAGGAGCTCAGACAAGAAGTTGTTATTGAGCAACAAAGGGGCTTTGAGAATGAGTTGATTTTGGATTACCTTGTTGAAAGTATGCATGAAAAAGAAGCAGGGCTGGTCGATGAAGTTATCTTGTCGCAGGACTCGTCAGCAGCCCAGCAGAGCAGCCCCAAGAGAAAATCTCAATTTCTTTGAGTCTCACAAGTTATTTTCTAGACACAGAAATAACAAGAAGTATCTAAGAACTAGTTTTTTGGTACGAACCAAACTTTGGTGCAATTGACTGGTTTAAGGGTCATGTTTTATACAAATGTAGTGTATTGGTTAAATGAATTACAGGAAGAAAACTTATTCTCGTTGAGCGTCCGTCGAGCCGTAAATCCTGTTGGAGTCAACAAGAACAAGGACAGATTTTGCAATGCCATACACCACTTTAATTAAGCAGCCTCGTTTTGGAAATTTGTCTAAATTTCTTCCTATTGTTAATATTAAAATTTCGAGCCCAGATTTGGATTTGGCACCCAAATTTTAGTCTGGTTACATGTTTTTAAATTGCTGAAAATTGTGATGTTGATTTTATAACAATGAAAAGTTCAAGATTTATAAGGGATTTGACCGTCAAAAATCGTTCCGGGTGAAATTTTACACCCCGAGTCATTTTCACGGTCAAATCCCTTATAGATGTTCAAACTTTACATCGCCATAAGTTTAGCACTACAACCGCTAGCAACATGAAAACTCATGGTTAGGCTAAAGTTTGGGTGCTAAATCCGAATTTGGAGTCTAAAATTTCATTTTGAATGATTTCCAAAACGAGGCTGTTCATTACACTGGTGTATAGTAACAGTGGCTTTAATTTACACTTCCACTCAAAGTGATTAGTGACTGCAGACAAAGGTACTTCCCTCAACCAGTAAATCAAAACAAACATGGCCACAAAGGTCACCCCGAAACCAGCAGGGCAAAATTCTCGCCTTGGGCAAGCGAAAGGCGGCTTTCAAGAGAAGTTATATTCTTATAACGAAAGAGAAAGAGTGAATTTAGAGTTCTGTCTCACAGATTTTGTTTATTTGGTTCGTGCCTTCTGCTTGGCTTCTGAATCAAATTAAATGGGGATATCCGCAAGATGGAACGTTAGATTTACCCGTCTTCTTTCGTTATAGCCCATAACTTTCCTGAAAACCGTCTTTCGCTTGCACAAGACGAGAGTTTTCCCAACTGGTTCCGGGGCAACTTTTGCTGCCTTGTTTGTTTTGATTTACTGGTTGAGAGAATTTCTTGGTCAGCTGTCGCTAATCACTTTGAATTGAGGTGCCAATCAAAAGCAACTAATGCTATTGAATTATAAAATCTGTTTGTCTTAATTTACAACAAGGGTAAATTTTGCGAAACAAAAGACTCAGGTTTTCTACGGGGCAGAGCGATTTCTCTCCCCGAGGAAAAGATTTGACACCTCTGAGTACACTCATTCAAGTCAAAAGAAACAGAGAAAGCAACATGTGGCTCCCGAACACAAAGTGAATTTTCTCAAGCAACTAGTAATGAAACGAACGAAGTCGCGAAATGGCTGTTCCTCGTACATGAATACACCGGTGTATGAATACCATAAAATTTCAAAGAAACTCCAGTATAAATACATCGAAATACTATGCTTTCTAATGCGCAAAATTAGGGTTTCGATACGGTATGATTCCATGTACCAAATGCAGCGATATTAGGTTTTATCATCCGTCATGTTTCCAGTAACTTCCATACCTTTGCAAATCATTCTCCGAAATAGGACCCTTAGAGCCATAAAATGTCTGTAAGTGATTGTCAAGATTCCGCAACCTCCCCCTCAAAGATTGGCACATCTACGTACCACCAACGTACAATAAGATACATGTTCCGAGAAGTGCAACCAAGCCCCTGCTCTTCCCCCAAAAAATGGCATTCGTCCCTCAGTCAAAAGTCTGACAAAGCGGTTGTTCTTAGAAATGGGAATACATGCGCGTGCGTAGAATCAATGCAACATGGCGCTGGCGCCCACATGTCGCTGGCGCCCACTAGGCCACAGTTGTTGCGTGCATGTTAGTGGAAATATTTGGCAGAAGGCAATGAAGAAGAAAGAGACAACCACAGCATCGTAAGTTTGAATGAATATATTTCTTTATGAGGCGATCTAACACAGTAGTCTCCTAGCGCCCATGACCTCCGTTCAGTTCATGTAATTTTAAAATTCCACTACATACAATTATATTCTGATCTCTACCTTGGCTTCTTCGAACAAAGCAAAGCCTTATTTTATTGTTTGGAAACTTAACATGTTGGTTTTGGGTTTTTGGCACATGTTGTCCATTGTTGTCCATTTGGTTGGAGTCTCTGTTCAACTCCGCTCCCTGTTTTGGCAATCTTCCCAAAAGCAGCAAAGCAAAGCATTGGCCCGGGGGGGGCGTAACATAACATGTTGAGGGTACGGGTATGTGCCGCCCATATGGGTGGGTTTTTGGGTCCAAAATTCCCTAAACAAGGGTCCCTTTTTCGGCAGATTTTCCATAAACATGGGTGGGTTTTCCAGATATTGGCGAAAAATAGCCAAAAACGGACCGTTTTCCGCCAAAATTCATCATAAAAGTGGGTATGAAAGCAAGTTTCGGTAATTAGAAGAGGGTACCTTTCTGAAAACCGGGCGGCAGACCCCCATCCATCCGCAAGTCATGTACCCCCCCCCCCGGAGCATTGGTGTCAATAGCCATAGCAGAATGATTGAATGGAGCCCTGGGGTGACTCATGAAACTTATTTCTAAGAAATGATTTCCGTCGGCATGGCACACTTTGACAATCACTCCTATCAGGTACCTCTCCATGACTGAAAATCAATGAGTTAGTTTCGCCATGGGCGATGATGCACCGATTGTTTGGGAAAGGCAGGCAAAATTGCAGAATTTCTTACCCATTAGCTGCCTAGATATCCATATTTTATATTTTCATATTTCATTTTATTAGGGAGGGAGACCCTTCAACCAACTGGTTGATTTACAAGGGGCCCTCCATATAAAAAACCTACAAAAATTAAACAAGTTAAAAACCGCTAAAAACTACTTACAATGAATACATCTAATAAAAAAAAAAAAAATCCTATCTATAAAAAATGAAAGAAAAGTACCTAAAAAACAAAACCGCCAGTCCATCATAAGCTATCTTTAAAAATATATATAGAGGATGCCTGTTTGGTCTCAGCTGGGAGGCTATTCCAAAGTTTAGCTCCGCGAAAAGAAAAACACTTCTGCCCATTTGCAGATGTTTTCTTTGGCAGCCTCAAGTCCGTTGCCGTATTTCGAAGGCTACGAGAGTTACTAGTAGAGTTTCTAGTGAAA
This sequence comes from Aurelia sp. 4 Dawson et al 2005, assembly GCA_964019985.1. NCBI lineage: Eukaryota > Metazoa > Cnidaria > Scyphozoa > Semaeostomeae > Ulmaridae > Aurelia > Aurelia sp. 4 Dawson et al 2005. The sequence continues at coordinate 13,666,313 of OZ026507.1, read as the reverse complement.
AGATTGTGCATGTACTGTGGAGCAAGCCCATTGAGAGACTTGTAGACCACTGATCTGGACTCTTCATTGACAAGCTCACGAATGGTCTTCCAACCAAGGCTCCTAATCAGTGGTCCACTCGGGGAATCAAAGCTGCTATTCGTTACAATTCTAGCAGCTCTATTTTGAAGCTTTTGGAGCTGATTGATATCAGTGGTGCCACAACAACCCCATACAGAACAGCAGTATCGAAAATGGGGCTCCACAATACCTGAGTACAAAGTTTTCAAAGAAGCCATTGGGAGAATATTCCTTGCGTGTTTTAGAAATCCAATGGCTCTGGATACTTTGCTAGATACAGCTTTAATATGCTCTTTCCAATCTAGACTGTTGTCAACTTGAATACCAAGGTATTTGGTCTTCTTGACAACGTCCAGTTCTCTGCCACGAATTTCTAGATTCAGTTTTTCTGCTGCATTGTTGAGCGTTCGGTGCTTTGGTTTGGTCGCGATTAACATAGATTGTGTTTTAGCAACATTTAGCGAAAGTTTGTTGCCCTTCAACCATGAGTCTAAGTGCTCAAGATCGACATTAATAGCCTCGTTCAGCTGAGAAATATCTTTTGACTTTAAGCAAAGGCTAGTGTCATCAGCATACATGGACACAGTTGAACTCTGGACAGCACTTGGGAGATCATTGATGTAGATCAAGAAGAGAAGTGGTCCAAGACATGACCCTTGGGGTACCCCTACCTCCACTTCCCCGGTTTCAGAATCGACTCCACCTACTCTGCAGTACTGTTTTCTGTGGGAAAGATAAGATTGAAACCAAGAAAGCTCCCTTTGTCGAACACCATAGTGCTCTAACTTTTTGCAGAGAAGGTCATGATCTACAGTGTCAAACGCTTTTTTAAGGTCAATGAATACTGTACCCACCATCTGTCCAGTGTCCAGCCCACTATACCAATCGTCAGTGTTTTTCAGTAAACAGGTCAGTGTAGAATGGAGTTTTAAGAATCCAGATTGACCAGGATGAATAAGGTTATACCTAACCAGATATTGGTGAAGTTGGTTAAACACTAGTTTTTCAAAGAGCCTTGAAATGACGGGAAGAACTGAAATTGGGCGGTAATTAGACTTTTCAGCCCTATCCCCATCCTTGAAAATTGGTGTAATCCGGGCATTTTTCCAAGAATCAGGAAACTGACTAGTTTCAAGAGAGGTGTTAAACATGAAAACTAAGGAGTTTTCAATGTAAGGAGTAGCTAACTTTAAGAAGTAACTAGATATGTTGTCACTTCCAAGGCTCTTAGATGTTTTTATCTTGCCCATTGCATCTCTAATGTCCTGAACTACGATTGGCCTGAAATTAAAGCGCCTATTATCAGGGTTAAGATTATATTCACCAGTGAGCATGGGGTTGGGGGCATCTTCAATCTTGCTTGCTAGATCCTTACCTACTGAGCAGAAATAAGAGTTCATGGTATTGGAAATTTCCTGCATATCTACAATTTCTCTTCCAGAGTCTTTCAAAAGATCTATGTTTGTTGACTTAGATCTTTTGTTTATTACCTGTTTTATTATTTTCCATGATTCCTTCATGTTGCCTTTAGCTTGAACAAGTCTTTCCGAAAAATACTGCCTCTTCAACTCAGAATTTTGTTTGTTAATTTTGTTTCTTATGTGCCTATAGGAGCTCATAAGAAGCTGAGATTTGCTTTTAAGAGCAGCTTTTTTCAGTTTATCCCTGCCTCGTATTAGCTTCTTTAGGTCGTCATTCACCCATGGGCAGTACCTCTCAGAAACACGCAAAGTCTTGGTGGGAGCATGCTTGTCAATGATCAAAGAGAAAAGGGTTGACCACTGGGTGACAAGTACATTGACATCATCTGTTTCGTTAAGTCCCTGCTCCCAGCAAATGTCAGCAACATCAGCAAGGAATGCATCTTTGTCAAAGTTTTTCATAGATCTTGTTGTGATCACCTTATGGTCCTTCTTTAATGCACCCTGAAACTTGCGGACACAAAAGATCATATAGTGATCACTCATAGAAACCTTATGCACTCCTGCTTCAATGATATTTCTGGCAGATGTTGTAGCAACATGATCTATCATGGAGGATGTAGTTAGTGTGACCCTAGTTGGCTCCTCAATAAGCTGTTTGAGACTAAAGAGCTCATAGAGACTGCTGATGTGTTTAGCATTATTATCAGCAGGTTGGTCTGGGGCTCTTTTTGTGAGATCACAGTTTGTGTCTCCAAGAAGGATAATTTCTTTGCCTTCCCTATCTAGATAGGAAAGAACTTTTTCCATCTTATTGAAAGAATCAACAGGGTCACTTGGTGGCCTATACCAGGAAACAACAAGATAGGACTTGCATTTGGGTGGCTGAATCTCCACACAAATTAGTTCAAGATTGTCGGTGGGGAGATCATCTCTAAGTTTGAACTTTACTGAGTCCCTGATGTAAAGAGAGACACCACCACCATTGCAAGTCCTATCAAGGCGCTCCTGCTGGTAACCCACTATGGCAGTGAGCTCCTTGGGGTATTGAGGATCAAGCTTAGTCTCATTCAGAGCAAGAATATGAATACCTGAGCTCTGCAAAAACAGTTGGAGCTCATCAAAATGTCCTCTAAGCCCATTAATGTTAAGAGATGCAATGGTTAGGCCCTTCTTAAAACTTAGTGGATGATGACAATAGCCTCTGCCATTTTCCAGTGAGGCATCCCCTCCATTTATGATACTGGAATCAAATATCATGTAATTTATCAAGAATGTTACCTGCAAATTTAGAGATGCCTCTATTGTTCAGGTGAAGTCCACGACGACCGAGATCTTTGGCTGTAATGTTATTGTTATCAATGATGTTTAGATCCAAGCTCTTCAACTTTCTGTTTAGTGACTCTACCATCTGACCTGCAGCTTCTTTGTCGGTTCTCATAATTGGTATGGATATCACAACTTCACATTCTGGCAGTTCTGACTCTATGTCTTTCTTTAAGTCCAGGAGAGCATCTAGGATCTTGTCAGCTGTGGTTTCTTTCTCGGTTACATCATTTGTTCCAATGTGCAGTATTATCTTTGTTGGTTTTTTACGAAGAAGGGGCTTCATGTAGTAATTTTGAAGATCAGAGATTGTTGATCCAGAAAAACTACGAACTTTCACCAAACCATTGTTACTCAGACTTCTTTCATCTACCCCATTTAGCATACTGTCACCCATGACAAGAATGGTGCCCTTTTTCCACGGATACACCCCAGGCACATCACCAGTAGTGCTTTTGTTGGGACTTTGCTTTGAAGTGCTCTTATCAGGAGTGGTGTCAATCTTTTCCTTTGGCAGAGTAGAAGAAACTTTCTTCTTTTTGTTTTTTGATACTGCTTTGTTTGCATTCTTTTCTCCAACTGACTTGTTGATGTCTTTACTACCATTATTCATATTGCTTTGTTTGTTCTTCTTGCCATCAGTGGCTTTAGATGTTATTGTCTCTTTGCTTTTGTTAAGGTTACATTCAATGTTGTATTGTTCATATTTTTTCCTTCTCTCATCTAAACAAATTTGCCACTGAGCATTTAGGTTTTGCTGTTTCTTTTCCTCTCTTTGGTCATTAAAGTTATGGTTGCTGGCAGAATTGCAGGTTTTAATTGATTTATGGCTGCTTTCCAACTGATGTATTATAGATTTTAATGCCCTATTTTCCTCATTCAGTTTATCAATGACTTTTCGATCATGGCATACCTGATCATTCAGACCTTCAATTAAATCACATACTCTATTCAAACTTTTGCATAGGTCATCACCAGGGGCAAGAAATGCTGTGGATTCTTCTTGAACAAAGGGTCCAGAATAACCTTCCTTCACATTTGATCCATCCAAATGGGCAAGTTGTTCAATCATGCTATTCTCAACAGTGTTGTAATGGGCGTTGCAATTAATCGCTGTGTTAGTTGCTATCTCATCTTCAGTATCGCTTATTTCAATTAAAATATCGAGAGCATCAGGGCTACCATCATCCGAGCTATCCTCATCACTTGCAGGGAGACTTCCGCCATTCTCCATTGTCGGGCCTAGTTGAACCAGGGAATGCTCCTCGACAAACATGGGCTGTTCACTGAGCTTTTCTTCAGTTTTAGCAAAAAGCTTTCGTTGCAGTTCTACATTGACAAAGAACGACTCTTTCCCTTTGTCCCTTTTGATGTACAGAACATTCGATTTGAGTAGACATTCCAAAGTATTCAAAACCACGTTTCTGCTTAGGCCATGTTTTGACTGCAATGCTTGTGGAATAGATTCTCTGTTTGGTCGTCTCCTGCGGACTGTTCTTATCTCTTTAATTGCGTTGCATATAAAACCAACAAGCTGAAGAAAATATTTATCATCATCATATGACACATTTGTCTGCCTTCTTTCCGTAAACTTTATGCGAGCCATCCCTTCAGTCAACCTAGATGGCATGAAGGAGAAACGGCTTGCATACCCGTTTGCATAGCTGTTGGTCGCGTTGAGAAGAAACGATCAGCATATGTACAACCTTTTGTCCTTAATTTTTTGCTCTTCGTTTCGATTTATGTCCGCTTCTGTTTTGCTCAGGCCCAGCGCTATGCACTTCAATTCACATGTTGGCCTAAGCAAAACAAAGTCGGACATAAATCGAAACGAAGAGCAAAAAATTAAGGAACCAGGCTAAACACACGCCGTACTTGATGACAGAAGGACAGGCAAAATTGAACACAGACATGCAATTTGCAGATAACTCCTTTGTTTTGACTATTCATTCTTAGTATTTACTGAGCAAAAATTGAAAATCGTTGTTACCCTGCAGGTCCTTTTGTAAGAGCTGTAATCAATATAGTATCATGCTTATCAAAAGTTGATGTCAAATCAATACTAATTACGACAGCAACAAACTACGAAGCTGAAAAATTTGCCAAATATTTAAGCAGAACATACAAGGCTTCTCAAACAAAGGCTGGTTTGGAAGGAAGGGTTAGGCCACCCCTGGGGAAGAAGTGGCCTCGAAAAGATACAAGCGAGTTTACGAAACCACGACGGAAATGGCCACTGCAACGCTGTGTTGTTCTTGTTTCAGAACTTTAGATTCAAAAGATTCCCTGTTTTTCGTTCGAACTTGCTGAGAGACTCTTAGTTGTCCTTTTCAATTTCACAACTTCGAACCCCAATTTCTGGCGTTCTGTACTGCAGATGTAGGCCTCGGCAGTAAAACTCGGCCGTTTTAAATGTTCGCCTACACGGAAAAAGATGGTCAGGTATCTCTGAGCTATAAGAGGCCTTATTTTGACCGTTTGGATGAAATATTGAAGGTAGCGAACGAAAAAAAGTTGCTTTGCAAGATATCAGATGAACTTTTGGCTGGCGTTGCCGTTTTGGTTTCGTGAACTCTCCATTGATCATCGATAGCATAGGTTTCAAATCAATTCAAGGGTTGGAGTAAAATTCTGTTACCTATCTTTTAATTGTTTGAAAGAAAATTTAACTACTTTGCTGTAATTCTTTCGTTACACATGTCTAAAATCTCCTATATTTTCAGTAGTAGAGTCCTTTTCGTCTTCAAGAAAATTTTTGAAAAAACTTAGACGGAACCAAGAGTTCTGAATCTTCTGAGGAATCACAGAATAATTTTCAAGAAAGACTTATGTAGTTCAGGATTTTCTACAATATGGTATCAAGCAAAATTCTTTCTCTCTTCTAGTTCATGTTTTACAAATAACCCTCAAATGAGTTTAAAAATTGAAACCTAATGCTGTCTCAGTGGCGAGATGGGAGGAACTTCCCCAAGCTAAATTTTCGTGCCTCTCCTCACTCTTTTCATAAGAGACTTTTGATGAGAACCTTTGTAGAAAGCTTTCTACAGTAAATGCAGGACCCAATTATTGTAGAATAATTTCTTGAGCAGTTTCTTAATTTTTCATGAAAATGGAATTTCATATTTTATCAAACGTGACTGAGGACCACTTTTAGAATCAAGATTTTATGAATTGACCTCTGATCACTCCTATCCAAGTTTCTTAATTTTCAGAAAAAGGTAACCAGTTTCTCAGAACTGCTTTCTCATAAAAACATGAGTGTAGCCTTGAAGTATGTATCTCTACTTGCTTTAAGATCTCTGGGAAGGTTGTACCATTTCACCATTGCCAGGGTCGTACAAGCATCTCAAACTTAGGAGCACAACACTTCAAGGGCTTTGTCCATTAAGAGAACGGGGCACTTTCTGAAGATAAAAAGGGCACTTCTTTGTTTTTTGCAAATTTTTAGGGGGAACATGCCCCCAGTGCCCACCTAGTTGCTACGGATGGCCATTGCCGGGGCATTGCCCTGAGATTTGGTGCTAAATACTATACAATCTAAGTTTCAAGAAATTTGCTACATGTCAAAATCACTAAAGGATCTATACAACTATCATCGCAACACATTTTTTATAAGAAACTAGGATCAGGCCATAGTACTGAAAGTTTCTTAACTTAACATCAAACTTTGTCCATTTTAGTAACGAAAATTTTCTGATTGGTTTCTTATTTTTGAATGCAAGAATTGTCAATGTGGTTGCCAACACTGCTGCAGAACGGTTTCTTTGAAAACACAAATGGTTTGTTAATATTGCTAAAGAATGAAGGTTCAATGGCACATTTGCTATAATATCCATGGTTTTTACTTTTAAAAGTTTCTTAATGCTTCTCAGACATATTACTACAGTTTCTTAAAATTTTGGCCTTCTTAGTACTAGTTTCTTATAAACCAGTTTCTTAAAAAAATGTGTAATGAGACAAGAGGACTAAATTCACTTTATATGTATATAGTTTCCTTACATGGTGCAAAGGGGCGCATGAAAATGTGGCAGTCCAAATCAACCAATAGCATCCCAGTCTATTTTACAATCACATGCAAATCTAAATCAAGAACATCCCACCTAATTAAGTACAGCATAAATCACAAGGTAATGGTTAATTTACAAAACACACAGGAGACATCTTCACTTACAGTTGATTAGGATGAGCAATTTGCCTCAGGATATTTCACTCATTAGTCCAGAAAGTCACAGAAAAATTAGGGGTCATGTATAGTTCTAAAATGCAAATATTACTGTACAAAGCTTTGACCAAGTTTCTAAGATGTCATGCAAACTTCCCATAATTACTTCATTCCTGCAAATAGCTTCTCCAACTGGATGGCCTATATTCTAACATACCAAATATGCCCAAATGATTTTGCTATGTAATAACTTTTGGTACCCAAGAAAGATCTCCCCATCCCATTTGCACACTAAGTTTGCACCATTCAGTGCAAAATCAATCTAATCCAAGCCAAGCTTATCATCCTATGGCTTCCATTGGTAGAAAGATTTTAGAATTTTGTGAAAATCGAGAAAACTAGTTTCTTGTGGTTTTCCCATTATATGACTCTTATCTTCCACTCACAAAGGTTACAGTATATGGTCATATGAGTTATGAGTGGTTGTATCACAATAAATACAATATGTTCTGGCACTCAAAATTTCTACAACTCAAAGATTTTTCAAATTTACTTTCAAAGTAAATTTCAAAGTAATATTCCCAAATTGGGAATATTCTCTGCCATTGTTATTACAGTCTGGAAAACCTATGAAATTTATTGAAAAATAGATTTTATCAAAAACAGACTTGCCCAGAAGCCACTTCATTAACATGGTGAAAGGATAAAACAAGTGGCAAGGAATACAATGGTTGGTCCTTTCCTTTCCCTATTTGTTATTAATTTTTAATGAATCACAACAGATTGAATACAGCAGGCAAGGGGCAAGTCTACATTTCAAAAGCAATTGTTCACCATTTCCTCCCTAAAAACACTATGCAACACAGACTTGGCGCTGTATAATCCTACATTGCAAAAGCTCTGTGAAACATGCAGCATTAAGTTCCAAATCAATTGCTACAGGGCATGGTACCTTGCAAAACCATCTCGAATGTGCTGAGGTATCTCTCAAAGATTTTTTAAGTTGGCCTGCAATAAACATGGAGAGAAGCATGAAAACCTTGCAGCCTTTATTTCAGGGTTTTCCAGGCTCTTTCTAACATAGGAACATAACATCTTGGGTTGACTGACTTACAGCAAGATAAAATATTTTATCTTGCTTACAGTAAGGTTAATTTTCCCAAAAAGACAGGATTTTGTACATTTTCAAATTTTGGGGGCTGCCACCCTTCCAGCCCCATGGCCCACATACTTAAGAGTGCACCCCCAGTCTCCAGGGAACATCTCAAGGGTGTTTATGTGCCATACTCAGCAAATTATAGTATTCTTACCTTGCCTTACAAAAACAAAACAAAATTTCTCAAAATATAACATGTGTGCAGTTTGAAACACACTGCCACTATGGCACCATGCATACAAAATCTCTAAAAGCATATTTGTGTTTAATGATAAAATTATAAATTATTGAATATAGCAGCTTTTGAAGCCCAGTCAGATCCCTTTTTCTCTTTTATTTCCTTTCTCTTGGGTTTTGGCAGAGCAGCTGCCATTTTCGCTTTTAGGTCAATTTTTGGTTCTACTGTCTTTGCAGCTGGCTCTTCTGGTACTTTTACTGGCTCTGGTTCAGGCTCTTTTGCGGGGGCAGGTTCTGGGGCAGCAGGAGGGGATGGTGATGGGGGCGCTGGGGCTGGCTCTGATGGGGGTGTTGGTGCTGGCTCTGAAGGGGGTGTAGGAGGGGGCTCAGTTGGGGGTGTCATCTTTGGTTTTGGTTCAGCTTTCTTTGCTGCTTCTTCAACAACAGGCTCTACACCTCCATTTTCTACGACTTCTTCAGTGCTTTTTGCCTCTTCGCTCGTGCTCTTTGCCTCTTCGACCACAGCCTCCGTCGTTTGGACATTCGCTTCCTCTTTCTGAGCTGCTTCTATCGCAGTTACTTCCTCCTGTGCCCCAGCATGCCCTTCCTGCTTGCTCTCACTCTCAGCGGCAGCCATTTTCAGATAGTCCTCAATCGACATTCCAGTTTCCTCAGGTTCTTTCTCTTTGTCATTTGTTGATTTTCCACCATCACTGTTTATTTCTTCTTCAGGTCTGACTTCGACCTTGGGTGAACTCTCCTCCACTTTTATAACCGTTTCCAATTTTGCTAAGTCAGACGTGATTGCGATGCTATGTTGTTTCATGTAATCATCCGTAACTTTATCAACAACAAGCAAACCAGTAGTCCCACCACTTTCTTTGATTTTGGTTACTACTTGTCCATGAGTTGCAGCCTCTACATTAACGCCATTAACCTCGACAACACGATCTCCAACGCACAGACCTGCTTTGTGGGCTGGCCCTCCATCATCAACAGCGCTAATGAATTGGCCTACAACACCACGCTCGCCGTGTAAATTAAATCCATAACCTTTTTCACCTTTAGTGATTTCCACTAGCCTTGGAGCTTTCACTGTACGTCCTTTGTCGTCCATTGTAGCAAATAATCGAGAAAATATCTAAATAAATCGCAATGGTATCCAGCTAAAATGTTCGGAGTGGCCGATGACTCATCCAAGCACTTCAAAACACAAAAGCGTTCACCGTTTGACCAGGACGAAAGCGCAAACCTTGTCCGAACACACAAATCACATCGCTTACATCGACTTTTGATTTTGGCTTTGTTGAGGGCATGGGTTGCCTGCTTGCAGACTCTTGATAAATATTGAAAAGACAGAGGCAGAGTTCTTTTCTACTTTTTTCCATCTTTTCATTTTTTTATTACGAGTCTGCACGCAGGCTAGGTATGGGGTCCCGCGGGGGGGGGGAGAGTACTACATATTGCGAGTAATGGGAACGTGCCATCGGGGAGGCTTACCCTAGGGTATCGATTTTTATGATTTTGGCATAAGGAACGGTATGGAAACATTTTCGGAAAATTGGTATAAGGTTGGGTACACCATGGTTAATAGAATCGCTATTCTATTAACCATGGGTATACATTTTGGAAAAATTGGTACAAGGGACGGGTATGTTTCTGAAGCTTCGATGAGACGTCCCCGTCCAAAATCTGGTCAAGTACCCCCCCCCAAATATGGGGTAGTTGTGTTCCAGAACACAGGCTAGTATGAGGTACAAGTACTTGACTTGGGAAGTGATAGGGATGTGGAAAACCTCTCCACGCCCTGTGCCCTACCCTGGGTACCAGAGCCTAGTGGGGAACGAAAAAAGGCTATAGGCTCAGGCACCCAGGGTACCTGTGCCTGTCATATAGTCGCATACAAAACGCTGCCTAAAGTATATATCACTGTCAATTGTTACAAGAGAACTCTACATCCAGCATAATTTTTTAAATCAAAATTCGCATAATCCATACACCCTGTTGAGTGGCACATTCCTCCAAGTCAAGTGTGGGAGTGCCTCTCCCGGGAAATTTCTACCCGCACTGTTCTTTTCTATTTCGGTGATGATTGTTTGATTTACGACAAATCAGCTGCTAGTTTCATTTCATGTAACAACCCAGGAATTCTAAAGAGCTTTATAGGAGTCAGGTGCAAAATTCGCGAAGATTTAGCACACTAAATTCACTACGCAGAAAATACTCGAGATACATATTGGAATGAATCAGAGCTGCCATATTTTGAACAGAAATGCCCCATGCTCCCAGTTCCTTTTTGCCCTTGTCCCCTGCTCACTGAAGCTCCTCTGCTTGAGTTTGAGCCTAAGGCTGCGTTCACATTAAAGGTTTGTTTTAGCAGTGCATGCTTTTGCGTGTTTGGTTTTGCCCGTTCTGATTGACACGTCCCTTGGATGGCATACCAGCAGGTTGTTTTTTCTATGAAAAGCTCAGAATTTATCTGGCTTGCACGCATGTACAAGTATTCTGCTTGTTAACCAACAAGCTTTTTTGCATGAGCAAGCTTCTTTCCGCTTGCAAAATCTGCACGAGCGTTACCCTTACAAACGATTATGCAATGTGAACGCAGTGGAGAACACAGAACACGGAACAGAACAGTCGATTTGGATGATGTTATCTGGCTGCCTGGCTCCTATATATCTTTTGCACACGACCTGTCAATCACATTGCTAAAATGTCAATAACATCTCATGTTCAAATGCCCTGTGATTACCCATAAACGCCTTTTTTTTTAAATTGGATTCTCGCTCCTCCACAAGCAGTCTTTCATGTCTGCTGCAAACATACTCAAAATTTTGCTAGGGGTTAGTAAGTTTCTGGAGGGGAGTTTTTCTGAAAACTGGCTTTATGTGCTCATCAGAATGGAAAGCAGAGTCAGTGGCCACGCCACAGGAAGGGGGACTGAGGGGACTTGTCCCCCCTAAATCCCTAAAGTCGGCAAAAATTGCCAAAGAAAACTGGCTTAAAATTAGTTGGGTATACCTTTAGATTGAAAAATTGCATCAAAATCCCCCCAATTTCTTTTGGATTTTTCAGAGCTGGTGCCACCACTGAGCAGAGTCACCTTAAAATAGACCATACAACTATTTAGAAACAAATGAGATATGGAGGGTTAAAAACATGTCAAGAAACTGCTCATATGTAACTCCTCCATATTTAAATCACCAAATAATAAAGAAAATCAGATCCTGAAAAAGCACTTGGGAAACCTACTCATTTATCTAGCATACTTCCACTTACTGTATTTTCGTATTGTAAATAATCCTACTGTATGTTTAGTAAGATCTAGAAAAATGTGTAGTTTCATAAATAAGCTGTGAAATATTCACCAAGGCAAAAGAATTCCCTCAACAATAAATAACACATGAATTGCAGGACCTTTGAAGAAATTTTCAGACCTCAATATCTGATACATTATGTAAGTATTAGAAATGAATCAGCATAGTTTGTTGCGGAAAATATGTTTGCATTTTAAGACCTATCATTGATGAGATGAACCCTCATTGCATTTTCTTCAGCTTTAAAATTCATTGCAACCCTGGCCTGATATCTAATGTGAGACAAAATCTACCATTAGGTTTCATATCATTTGCAGTCAAGGACCAAGATACGGGAGAGCCATGGCCCCCTCAAAAATTTTCAATAGTTGCTGCAGTAAATCTTTATTATTCAGTATTTCAGAATATCAGATTGGTACTCCATGTTCTTTTCATGTTCCTAATATCTCGTTCAACTTCTACCGATCATTGGTCTAAGATGCCCTGTAGGGGTATTTACAAGCTAACAAACTAGTCTGCCTTACACTAGAAACATAGTGCTATTGATTCTACAGAAGCCTTTAAATAAGTTAGGCCTTCTTGCCTTTTTGGGGGGATATGTACATCCCAATGCAGATTTTCCTGCAAAGGCAATCTGTTTTGGGGAACAAAAATTAGCATTGCGTAAGCCAGTCTGAAGAGCTTTGTCTCAAATTTTTTCAGGAGAGTACACCTGGAAGGATTCAGCACATTTTGCTCATTACCCAGTTTGCCCATTGCCCCCTCAAGTAAAAAATTGTATCTCAGTTCTTGAGTTTGTAGTTAGTTGTGTGTGGATTAATGTTGCTTGTCATGATATATTGGCCATGGGGCAGTCATTGTCTTCTACTCCCCAATAGTTTTGTCCCTGTGATGTTGAAAAGTAACTGGGAAAGTATAGCAGAGTGTAATACATATTGTAACATTTTTATCTGAATCAAAAAAGAACCTTGTTTCCACAAATTTTTTGCTTAAATTGCGGAAAGGTCTCTCAGGTGCCCAGTTTATTTAACTTCAAAAGTCAGGCTCTGAGTTGATATTCTAGAAACAAAAACTAGAAATTCAATTCCATAATCATAGGAGCCAAGGGACCCCCAAATTTGGAAAAATGTTCTAAAATCAGCCCCACTGTGGCAAAAATTTTGCCTTAAGTTGGGCAAAAATGTTAGTAAATGATGGGCCTTGTGTTGGGCAGCTCCCCTAGCTTTTTCTTCCTGTATGCTTATGTTCAATTCTAGCTCTTGCATTTAAACAAAAACTGTCTAACAACATAAACCCAGTACTATTTTACTTGCTTTCCCTTAAAATCCTTTGCCTGATAAATCTAAGTTTATCTAGCCATCTTTCATTTCTAAGTGCAGGATCAATACCAAAACTTGGTCCAAATATTTCATCCTCAAAACCATGATTGTTGACATCACTCCCATTTGTAGCTGTTGCAGATAAACTTATTTGACTTGATGATCTACCAAATATTGCAGTGTCATGATTAGTAGGGTTGGTGCTTGCATTTTCAAAATCCCCTTTATCGTTTGATTGCGAGCTATCCTTCTTCCAACTATTTGTTGACACAAATGTTCGTTGCTCAAATCCCTTAGCTTCAATTTCTGCTATTTGCTTAGAATTTGGTAGATAGTTCATAGAATTACTACTGGTAACATCAATAGAAGCATTTGCACTTGCCGCTAAAGACAGTTTTGAGACTTTTTCTTTGAGAGAAAGAGTTTTCTCTCCTTGACTACTTTTGCTGTCTTTATCTTTCTTGTTAATGTTATCTCTTTCCCCATCTCTTTTCGAGCTACTTTTGTCATCCTTCCCTCTCTTGTTATCACTTTTTTCTCTATGTTTTCTTTCAGACGGCGAACGACTCCTTGAATGCTCGCGTCTTCTTTCCCTCGACCTGTCTCGCCTTTCTGATCGGGAGCTTGAACGACTATGACTACTGCTGTGACCCGAGGAACGGGGTCTGCTACTGCTTCCACTACTTTTGTATCTCCTTCTGTCAGAATCAGCGCTTCTTGAACGCGATCTCCGTCTCTTCTTCTTACTGCCACGTTTACGTCTGTCATAATCAGAATCTTCACTTGATGAGCGTCTTCTTCTTCCACGACTGCGACTTCGACTTCGGCTTCTACTTCGCGCCATGTTGTTCCTTCACTGTTTTGAAAGCATCTTGTAACTGCCTCATTTTGACGGTGCGAAACGAGGCTAAATAAAAATAGTTGCTAATTTTGATAAAGAGGGCGGACGAGAAAGAGATGTGGAGAGCTTGTGGTGTACTGTAAAACAGGAAGAAGTAAAGGAAGAATCCGACAAGAATTTGCAAAGAAAGAATCTTCGTGGTATGAATCAGTTTAGCCATCATTTTATCAACTAAACATTTATTAACTTCAATCTCTCTGAAGTGAGTTTGAGTTGAATGGATGATAGCCTATCATATCATAATAATAGACAGGGTAGGCCTAAGAAGTATGCCCTCTTTTTACATGCTATGTAATATGATTATTGTACAAGTTAAATGGAAGAAAAACAGCACAAATGCCAATGCTGTGTAAGCCAAATTATAGAACAGCGTCTAGAAAAACAGTCTTGGCTAGAAAGAGCAAGCAACAGGTTTTTCTACATGATTGCATATGCCTTACATATGGCTGGGGTCATCGACAAACAATTTTCGTCACAGTTAACGGAATTGGGCCGTAAGGGGGAGAGGGGGTCCAACTCACATCCGTTAAAATTTTTATTTTTGTGACGAAAATTGAAGTAGTAAGTAATATTTCGTTATCAATCCTTGAAGAATAACTTGTGGTAGTAACTTTTTCGGTGGTGCACTGCTTAATTTTGATGTTACATTCTGTATGAAGAAGTTGCAGTAGGCTTAGGCCCCAACCCAAGACAAATAAGGCCTGTAACAAGAGTTTTTGGGACACCCATGACAAGAGAGAAAATCTAGGGATAAATTTAGTGGTCCGTTAAGAAGGGGGGGGGGTCGAGCCCTTAACGGCCCAATTCCGTTAACTGTGAAGAAAATTATTTGTCTATGACCCCTGGCTGGAAAACTTGGATTCACTCGCAACTATGAAATTGTATCAAACTCGCTGCTCACAACTGAAATGAAAGGTTCTATCATAAGATAACAAAAGATCTATTGTTGATTTTGCATCTCTTTAATGTCTGCTCACAGCTCGCACCTTCAATTTTTTTCACTCACCACTACGTGTAGGCCAAATCAGGCATGTTTTCCAACGTGGATGCCAGGCCTCTTTTATTTTTGATAATCTTCCATGTTTACATTTTTCATTTTTGTTTTACATTTTACGTTTTACATCTTCCAAAAACCTCTTTTATGATAAACGTAAGTTTGAAAGGCCTCCGTGTGCTGAAAAATCTGTCTGAATTTTTGTGTCTATTTTCTTCTAGTACCTTTTTGTAGTAAAAGCAATAGTACAAAGTTTTCACATTGAAAATGCATGCAAAGATCTTCTATACATGCAGCATGAAATACATTCTGGAGATGTTCCAGGGTGCATTCTATGTAAGACCTACGCCGAAGGTATGCCAATCCCTAAGCTTTCATACGCCAGGTATTTTCAGGGGGAGAGAGGTGCTAAAAATCTGAGTACTGATGGTTTTAGGGCCAAATTTTTAGTTTCCTATAAAAGAAATGCATGTATTATCAAAAGAAACTGCTAAAAGATCGAGGACAACTTGACGTTCACGTCAAGGTAAGCAGACTTTGAAATGCCATCACGCCAACCGATTTTACTGAACAACTGACGCCACTACGCTAACAAAAAAGTAAGGTCTACGCTTAAGATCTTCCGGCCTAAGTGCAAGAAATGCACCCTGGGAGATGTGTTTGATACAATTATTGCATAACCTTAGAAGCTTGGTATTCTTCCCAGAGTCTGTTCATATTATCGTTATTTTTCAATGCTTAGTCAAATGTCAAAAAACTTTTTTGAGACACCCTGTACTGTACATGTGTAAACATAATGAAATTTTTCAGGAGAACGACTCCAGCTTCATCATCATCATCATTCAGTGACTGCTTCAGTTCAGAAGATTCGTCGTTACTCCTCTCCAGTAGTCACGATCTTCAGCTCCTCTTATGCACTGCTCAAAGTTTAACTTTGTCCATTCCATGATGTTTTTCATCCACGATTTACGGGGACGTCCCCTTGGTCTTTTCGCACATACTCTTCCTTCCAACAATGATTTTTGCATCTTGTCTTTTCTTATTAAATGTCCAAAATATTGTGTCTTTCTCATTTTTATGTTCTTTTCTAGTGACAGACCTTTTTCATGTATACGTTTTAACACCTCCTCATTTGTAGTGTGACTTGTGTATGAGATCTTAAGCATTTTTCGATTCCATGACTCCAGCTTACGCCAACAAAATTTTCCAACCAATCAACCAAAGCCAATTAACACAAAGGTCTAAGTTCAAATTAAATCTTCCATTTCACAAGAATAGGGCTGGCCAAAAATGCCTATTCCATTAGGGGCCAGAAATATGGAATAGCCTATCTTCTGATTAAAAATCTACAGATAGTATCAACTCATTCAAGCATAAGATCAAGGACAACTTTTTCCAAAATATGCAGAGAGAGGAAAAAGACATGTGTGTAATACTAAAACTGTGCATCCTCTCTCGCATTCATGATTTGGCCCTGTTAAATTATGCTGTATCCAAAGGCATGTAAAATTTAATGTTTGTTATTATTAAGGTGACCATTAGGGAAATAATGTTGATTCGATCTTTTAATGCCATCCCTGCCACTTTAATCAGGGGTATTTTTAACTTGTATTTATCAAAATTGCTGTAGGTAAATTGTATTGTTGTGAATATCCTAGTTATTTATTTATTATCTACTGTACATTTCTTGTTTTGACCATGATCGTAATTTTTTTATGTGGCAAATTTTTACCTACTACTTACTTGCTAAATAAACCAACACAGGCTAAAAGACCATCTGCAATGTAAAAAATTTACTACAAACAAGAAATAGAATTAAAGATACAAAGTGTTAGTCCTTTTAGCCATAAACTTCGCACGAAGAATGGCCTAAACACTAGAGAAAGCCAAGTCAAAATGTGGAGCATTGCCTTTCCTTGGGGCATTACCCTTGTTTTTGTTTTCAGCTCAATTCTTCCCTCATTCTTTGCGTTCTTGAATTCCCCCAAAACCATGTGCATGAATCTTTTATAGCGGTGACTAAAGGAGTATGAGGCTACTCCCAGATTTGGTAAAAATCTATGGCAAACACATCTGACGTGACTGACATGTTTGGTTAAAGGTCAGGTCAAGGTAAATAAAGAACATAAAATCATGTTTTTAGAAATCCTTTGAAGATTTAATAAAAAAAGTTCAGTAATTCTACGCAAAAACTATGTTGAGGAGGGTATTTCAAGCAGTTCTAGCAAGAGGAATATCTTGAGATTTTGGCAAAGCTTACCCAGATTTTTCACCCTACCTATTTTCCGCAAAACTTACCCATTTTACCCCCATGAGACCCTTTTAGTCTTTAATCACTCCATATTTCTATGCTAGCAAATCATTATGGCTGAACAAAATGCAAACAAATTTGACAAGTTCAGGCAGAAATTTATGGATTCATTTCCTGAAATGATGAAACAGGCACTTGAAGAGGAAGAGCAGGTCCCAGAGCTAGCTGAACCATGCCAGTGGATTAGAAAAGTAAGTGAATTATGTACGCTCTTACCCTAGGCCATCGTCAACACTATGTGAATTTTCTCATAAGCATTTACAGTACAGTTCATGTAGAGACATTAAACAATCTTCGTTTGTTGGAATTCTCTCAAAGTTGTAAGGTTTCACACAATTTTTCTCAAATTCAGTTGTTGTTTAACATTTTCAGGATGACTCCTCTCTCCAATATTGACACACATCCTCTTTCTCAAAAATTTAAACTTGTTTATAACACCCTGGCCATACCATAATGATCTGCCTATATGTGTTTTACTGCATTGCAATGTCAATGAGACCAAATAACCAAGGATTATCGAGTCTATTGCTTTATGCAGGATGGGTTAGTGTGACAAAATGGTAAAGCCGTTCAATTCCTGGCTGGACTTTTGAATCCTTGAGAAATCAACCAGATGTGATGCAACTTCTCATGAATAGTTCTGACTTGTAAAATCTATACTAAATCGTTTTCTCCACAAAAAGATCAAGGAAAAGAATGACTTGGTGTAGATGAGAGGTCATATGGGATGTGATTGATTTCGCGATGCAGAGCATAGACATGCTCCAAGTCTGTTTCATCACCTGTAATATGTCTATCTAAAAGCAGACTGCTGAATTTACAAATAGGACATTATGTCACTCTTTCCTTCCCTAATATTTTCTACGAGAAAATGTTTGTTTGACCAATAATCTCAGGGAAAGTCTAGATGCAGTATGAGCTCTCGGAAATTGTCAGGAAGTATTTTTTGGAATACTATGCACATACTAACCGGTTTTGTGTTGTACAGGAAAATATAAAGCCCGAGGTCTTAGAAATACAGACCGAGCTTGCGAGGTTTCTGCATTAAGACCGAGGGCTTCATATTCTCCCGTACAACGACAAAACCGGTTAGTATGAGTTTTATTACCTGACATCTTCTAATCTTGACTCGCATTTCATCAAACACGTTTTGTTACAATCATGTCGTTTGAGTTCACTGCAAATCTCACAGGCCTAGGCCTAAAGCAGTTGCTGTGGTGACAAAAACGCGTCCTTGTATCGTATTATACAAAGCTACGGGAAACCCACGGGAAATGTGTGATTAGCCAATAGGAATGGCGGGATTCTGTATTGCCTCGTTTTTGAAACTCCAGCCAGGTAATAATTGTTATTTTTGAATGGATGTTTACAGACTCCCTGTTTCTTTTCAGAGCTTTGATTACAATACAAAAGGAGGTTAGTAGCAGTGAATTCAAATCTTTGTAAAGTTAGATCAATGTAGAAATGAAATTGTAATTGGGAACAGAATATATATTAAAGGTAATATGTCCATGTAAGTACAGCAGCTTTGCAGAGGGCATGGGAATTTCTTGTGAAATTTCATGTGATCACTGAATAAACAAAGTACAGTAGCATGATAGCCAGTTCTTATTCAACTTATGATACCGTGTGACCAAAAAAAAAACTTCACGAGCTAGATCTTAGCTGGCTCCTTGAAATCAAAAGCTATTGTCAAATGCTTTGCATCAAAGTTTAGTTGAAAGGCATAGCTATCTTTTGAGATGCTGCATGGTCATTTTAAGAAATGATTACCATCCGAAAAACCAGATTCAAAGAAAATTTCCAATCCAGGATTCCTCATTCTTAGTGAAATAATCGCCATCACTTTCCAGTCAACATTTTGTGAAAACTCAACATAGCGATGGATTAGAAGTCGTCTGGAGAAATTTTTTGTTCGCAAAATGATTGACTTCTGTTCCTCATTCAAAGTTTATGCTCCAAAGCAAAGTTGGAATTCAGCATTTTTCACATTTTCCAAAAAATGGACTGGAAAGCGAGGGGATGGTCTGAGAAATGAATGAATTTCATTATCTTTAAAACTGTTTTGTCAGACAGTAGGGATATCTTGAACTGACCAAGCAACGTATCAAAAGATAGAGGAGCCTTTCAGCTACGTGCTGATACCTTGTTTTGTCTCCATAACATTTTCCTTCAAGGAAGTATGTGCGATCTAGCTCGTGAAGTTTTTTTTGGGTCACCCGGTAGTGTGATAATGATTTACTTGTGGTTGCTTTTCCAGAGCTAAACAGCAGCAGGCAGCATAAGTTTCAAATCTTTATAAAGCTGGGTGTAAAATTCAATGACCTATTTCTTTGTACTGAACGGCTTCAAAGAAACTTAAAGCATTTTACAGTAAATCTGCCATTGGACTTTGCTGAAATCTTGAATATTTTCAGAATTATAGTGTTTTTCTTCTTTTTTAAGAATTCAAGAAAATTTTTGCTAAGAATTGTAATTACTAAACCCCTTGACGAGAGATCAAATAACTTTCAAGAAAACCAGAGATTAACAATGCCCACAATATGGTATCAAGCAAAACTCTTTCGCTCTTCTGGTTTGTGATTTAGAAATTTTGATGATGTCACATAATAAAAATGAGCGGAAATATTAAATAGGGTTTTATTTCGACAAATATTCAAGGTTTCTGAAAAGTCCAACGCTAGAATCTTAGAGAAGTGGCTAAAGTTTCCTTCAAGTCATTCAGATCAAAGAAATAGGTTACTGAATTTTACACGCGCCTTTTTTCGTAGATTTAAAGATTTGGATCCTATGCTGCAGCAGGTAGCCTCGCTTTGAAATTTTACTTTGAGTTTGCATGTGATCGGTTAAATTCTACCAATCACAGTCTGCTGCTTGAGGTTTCTTCATCAGCGTCTTGTCAGCATAATTTAACAGAGTGTATATGCAGCTGTACTTACGTGGACACATTACCTTTAACAGAATGATTTTGGATATTCACGTAAATGTGAGATGCAAAATTCTTCTTTTAAGCGTCACATACTCAGTAGCTGAAGCTTCTTTTGCTTGTTTTGAAAAGAAAAATTAGGGTTGTCTCCCAAAATTTTAGCAACGGATGCATCTCTTTGGTGACCCTTACATTGAAATGTCTGTAGTAAAAAGCCAGCTGGACACAGCTTTGAGGAAGGCCTAGTAACTGGTTTAGCACAGCATCTTTAGCCTGTGTTCCAGACCACTTGAAACGAAAAAGATAAGTGGTCTGTGTAACTGAGCGCAAATCCGTGTTCAGACGATGAATTGAATTGCGAAATAATTAAAGGCAAAAGCTCTTACACATCTGATCTCAGCACAACGGATGTCTTTTTGATCATCTGATCGTTATTACCCACTACAGTCGTAAAAAGTCAATAGGATTACCAGGCATTCAAATCTCCTATTCTTTGTATTGCAATAGACCTTTTAGCTATTCAGCAAAAGAGTCTGGATCGAGCGTTATTTTTATACATTTTTATACACGAGATTCGATCGAGTGGCGTTAGTGGTTCTATCACTATTGTGCACATTCGAAAATTCTACAAACTGTAGCTAAGTATCGTTCGATTGAGATTCTTGTTCAGAATAGCTAAAAGGTCCATTCAAATTTCCTGTCGCAATTCGCATGAGATGGGCTTTTCTTTCCCATAACAAAACAACTAGTCATTATGCGAATTATTCGTTACTTATCGTAATTTTTCTTCAGATTCTGAAGACAATTTCTGAACACGAATTCGCGCTCAGTTACACAGACCACTCATCTTTCGTTTCAAGTGATCTGGAACACAGGCTAAGACCCCGTTTACACGATGCCGGTAGAATTTGAAAACGGCATGAAAATGTGTCGTTTTGGCCTCCCGTTTACACGATGCCGGTAGAATTTTATTCTTATTCCATAGACAATAACAACTGACGTCAATAATCAATCAAGATAGATAAAAGAACTACGACAATAAGGACAATAGGGAGGATTAAGAATATTAGCCTCATGACGAAAGCGACATAAAATTCTGCCGGCAAAGTGCGTTTACACGATACCGGCAGAATTTGAAAACGGCAGAATTACAAACTTTGCCGTTTTGCTAACCGAAACAAAATTCTGCCGGCAGAATTTGGAAATTCTGCCGGCATCGTGTAAACGGGAGGCCAAATTGGCACTTTTTTATGCCGTTTTCAAATTCTGCCGGCATCGTGTAAACGGGGCCTAAGCATCTTCTGTTCAGCAAACCAAACATTTGTGCCCCATTTGTGTGATTGCTGTGGAGGAGCTGTAGATTCAATCATCTCGATTTTTACATAGTTGCAAGAGTTTTACTTCATTTTGACATTGCTGGAGAACAATACACGCTTTTTTTATAAGAAACTAGGATCAGGCCATAGCACTAAAAGTTTCTTAATTCCGCATGAAATTTTTTCCAATTTAATACTAAAAGTTTCTTAATTGGTTTCTTATTTTTTGAATGCAGAATTAGCAATGTGGTCGCTAACACTGCGGCAGATATGTTTCTTGACATTTAAAACATCATAAAGGAATAAGCAGTGTTCTGTTATGTTGAAAACACAAATGGTTCGATAACATTGCTCAAGAATAAGGGTTCAACGATCTATTTGCTATAATATTTATGCTTTTAACGTTGAAAAGTTTCTTAGTACTTCTCAGACATAGTACTAGAGTTTCTTAAAAGTTTAGCCATCTAAGTACTAGTTTCTTATAAACCAGTTTCTTATAAAAAAACGTGTAGAAGTGTTGCCTTAGAAGCGACCACTAATTTTGCCTTTTCTCTACCATAAATCACCAACTATGAGTCAGATTCTCTCAAAAAAGGGTCTCACTCTCTGAGTTGATGCTTGACCTATGCAACTGGTTGAAAACTGAGATAATTGGATCTGCAGCTCCTCCACAGTAGCCACACAAACGGGGAATAATTTTTTCGGGACACCCTGTATGTCCCAGTTTTTTGTATCATCCTGAAATATTATAATATACACAAACAACAAGAACAGTTCAACTAGAATACTCAAAGGAAAGATTTATCGTTCTTAGCGAGAAAGGACACAAGGTCATCGAGTTTCCACTACGAATGACATATTACAAAAATTTAGTACAACGATAAATCTAGTATATATAACAAAAAACATACAGTACAAAAATTTGGGTGTATTAGGTGGGTCAAAGAAATATATCTCTCACTCAGATGGTAAGGCGGATTTTATACATACATATACATACATACATGGTTTTTATGAGCATATCCACAACTAAAGTGTGGCTCTTCAACTCTAGCTAAAAAGGTTTTGTTCCCTATGTTTACAATCAAATTGAAGAAAAAGTAAAATAAAATTGAAAATGAAAGAATTGTAAAAACGCCAAAATGAATAGTTATTAAATATTTAGAATAAGAATTAATTGGCAAGTCGTTCGTTAGCTTGCTTAAAACTTTTTTCGTAAAAGGATTTTCACTCAGTCAAGACTTCCGACAGGACATGAAATCTTTAGTTGACGTGAGAAAACGTCGCTCTAAATTGAATATTCAAGTCAACTATAGAGGAAAATTTGAGAGTGAATAGACCTTTTAGCTATTCTGAAAAAGAATCTCTATCGAACGACACTTTGCTACATTTTGTAGAATTTTCGAATGTGTACAATTGTGATAGAAGCTCTAACGCCACTCGATCGAATCTCGTGTATAAAAATGTATAAAAATAACGCTCGATCCAGGCTCTTTTGCTGAATAGCTAAAAGGTCTATTGCTATCAATGTTCATCGCTTAACGCGACCAACTGTGTATACTTTTTCTGGGACACCTAGTATTTCTTATCAAGGAAGTAGATCTACCCGATGATTGCTTTCACTTTTCCTGTTCGTCCACTTAATTCTAATTCGTATTTTGTTGTTACCTTGAACAGGAAAATGCAATCGTGGATTGATGGTTCCTGTTTGTTTAGAATATCTAAAGGGAAGAGATTTAACCAAGGAAGAATCAATGCAAGCCATTAGGTTTGGATGGTGTGTAGAAATTGTAGGTATAGCCTTGAGATTTCCTAGCCTGTTTTGATAGTACAGTTTACAAAATGTGGCGATTCAAAATGTTACAACATTTGTCGGCCTGTGGAATACAAAGTATGTGACCGAAATTGAAAATTAATGTGTTGATCCTTTCGTTGAAGGCTAATTTAGATGTGAAAATTTTGCTCGTAAGATCCAGGATTTATTTGATTTGATTTAAGTCTAAATTCTTTAGGCACGGTGGCCATGTCAATCAATGTATTTATTTACGGTGGGCGGTGCAAAAAATGTTAGATCAGAATGGAGCGTGGAACTCTGGTAGCCATTCGAACCCCTTACCAGCGTTTTCCTTATGTTTTGGTCTGAAAGATCAGTGGTTTTGCTGAACAAAACTTTCACACCTTAGCCTGAGTTCACACGATGCCGGCACATTTTGAAAACGGTGAAAAATGTGACGGTAGCAAAATTTGATCTAGCATTCACACGATGCCGAACAATTTGAAAACGGTACGAAATTTGACGATAGAAAACTCGCTGCAAGAATTTGATGCCAAAGAAATGTACCTATATCCTAAGAATCGACCAGTCTTTTCCAAAAGCGTCGAAAAATGTTCTGTTTTCATCATTTCGAGTGTTCAAACGATGCCGTTTCATAAATGTGTCAGGTAGATTTTTTTCAAAATCTACCTTTTTCGAAATCTGCCGGCAAAAAAATGTGCCGTTTTCTTGTGAACGGGAAGCCTATCCGTCACAGTTTTCACCGTTTTCAAAATGTGCCGGCATCGTGTGAAACGCAGTCTTCGTTAACCTTTGGTTGATAACATTTCATTTTTCAAGATCGGCTATCTACTTCTCATCTTCAAATCGGTGATCGAATCTCCAGTTTAGCCATTTTGTGGAATGACCTGCTTGCCCAAAGTAAGCCTGAGATGCAAAGCGAAACGAAATTATCAGTAAAGTTCACGTGTATTTTTCATAGCTGTATATTCAATTTTGATTGAGTTACATGTTCTCTATGTTAATGACTGTGGAGTTGTCACGGTCTCTTGCACTCCTTGGTATCGTTATCGTAGTTTAGTAAAGTAGCTCGTACGTAGTGTCTTAAGTAGTTCGTTTTGTAAACTTTCATATTGAATACAAAGAGAAAAAAATCTACTTCTAATTCCGCAGCCAACAGACGTTTAACATTTGTTGTTATCTAATCACCGTCACAAATTTAAAGAGAAAGGTCATGAGAAATTGTCCAGCCTGTCTTTGTTTAAAGAACAGAACTTATGTTTGCAAATCTTGGTAAAGAGATTTGTTCAGAGGTGTCTTTGAAGCTTTTGTGAGGACAGCTACGATGATTCTCAATGAAAGCGAAGTTTCGGTCCCTGAATTGAGAATTTTGTAAGCGAGGCTGATTATGACCTTAATCCTTTCGTAGCTGCAAGCTTTCTTATTGGTTGCTGATGACATAGTGGATCGATCTGAATTACGTCGTGGAAAACCATGCTGGTATAAAATGGTAAGCGCTTTATAATGTATCCAACTAACTGTTTTTATATCCTCTTCTGCTTTGCCATCACACCTGCATATTCGGGGAAGCTCCATAGGATATTGCAGAATATTTGAAAGGGCCTTTCGGGGGCCCGGGCGTAACATAACATGTTGAAGGTACGGGTATGTGCTGCCCATATGGGTGGGCTTTTGGGTCCAAAATTCTCTAGACAAGTGTCCCTTTTTCGGCAGGTTTTCCTTAAACATTTGTGAGTTTTCCAGAAATTGGCAAAATTATATAAAACGGGTAGTTTTTCCACCAAAATTCATCATAAAAGTGGGTATGACGGCAACCGTTGGTAATTAGAAAAGGGTAGCTTTCTGAAACCGGGTGCCAGACCCCTGTCCATCCGCAAGTCATGTACCCCCCTGGGCTCGGGTGTAGCAGGACTACACAGCGCATTACATATTCCTTTGTTTGCACATAATTTGTATAATTAGCATATGTAGATTTGTAGATTACGTATTTCCGTTTCCACTGTAATATATCTTGTTTATTTTCGGAGTATTAATTAGTCAGTTTTGCACCTCAATTCGAGTCGCACGTTTATTGACTTCGCTCTTGTGATCTACTCAAAGTAACAGGGAACAATACTGTCTCCCTACTTCAATCCCTGTTATAGCTGGTGGAGGACCCGTTTTAGAAGATCGTAGATCTCTCGCCATTCACAGAAGCTCTGTCGCCATTCGCAGAATCGTCGCTAGAGCCAAGCACATATTTGGAGACACAGTAAAGAAATCACATCGACATGGGGATCCTGTTTTATCACTGTTCCTACTGCAAAGGAAGAGGACATTTTAATTCGAACTGTCTCAAACGTCTAACGAAAGACTGTTCCAACAACATTTGCCGTGATTAGAACAGATTCGAACACACAGCTTGTTGTACCGCCGATACCCTGGATCAGAGTATTTTTTAGAATTTTGAAAAAAATTTTGTATCTTTTAGAATTTTGAAAAAAAATTTGAATTGAAAGAAAAATAAGTTAAAAATTTTTTTTCAAAATTCTACAAGATACAAAATTTTTTTCAAAATTCTAAAAAATACTCTGATCCAGGGTATACCGCCGATGGATCATGCATTTATCATCGCAAGCACGTTTGCATTTTCTGCAATTCAACGGAATGCAAAGCTTACAACCACATTCATCCAAAACACATTAAGATCGCTCAGCAGAAATTATCGCAAAGAAATGTTGTCATCTTGGAAAACTTGAAAAATCTATCAAACTTGGTGAATGGCCTAAAGGAAAAGCTCGATACCATAGCAAAGGCTATCGTGCAGGAAAAGTTCACTCCTTCGAGTGCCCCTGGCAAGATTTCAGAGCTGCCAAAACAGCATGTAGAATCAGAAGACAGCACGACATCACATGCGTCAGAAGGAAAGAATGTGTAGAATATCCTGAAAAATAATGGCTCATTAGCTATTCCGGTAATTTCCGCAAAACGTCAAATCATGGTGGGAATATCGCCAAGCTTCCCTTTGTCAGCAGTTTCCTTAAAGCATGCAAATGAAATTACAATATCGCCAACTGCGTTAGTTGTGGCATTGAACTCTGGCAACATGTACTTTACCGCAGTCGACTCATCATCCTTGAAACCCTGTGATACAATGAATGTCCCAATCACATTCGAAAACAGAAGGACATTTTGCTTTCAGATGGTTGTTATTCCAAATCTCAGCAATGAGTTAATTTTTGGACAAAACCATCTCCGCAAAACGGATGCCGAAATTCATCACGCGAAGCTCAAAATATCTTTAAGAGATCCCGCCATGAGCTTTGAAACGAACTGTCGCCTCGTTCAGTCGAACTACATTCATACCTTGACGTCACTTGTGGACATCACGTAATATCGGACTTGTCGTAACAAAAAAGAAACTCACTCATTTCTTTTTTATTTAGGAGGGGTAGACTGTAGCAGGACTACACAGCGCATTACGTATTCCTTTGTTTGCACATAATTTGTATAATTAGCATATGTAGATTTGTAGATTACGTATTTCCGTTTCCACTGTAATATATCTTGTTTATTTCAAAGTATTAGTTAGTCAGTTTTGCACCTCAATTCGAGTCGCACGTTTATTGACTTCGCTCTTATGATCTACTCAAAGTAACAGGGAACAATACTGTCTGCCAACTTCAATCCCTGTTATACGGGGGATGGTGAGAATGTGCTTGGTGAATTGGCTCGGTTTGAGCTCCTTGGGCGGCTAAAGGACCGTTTGGTGACAGGGTATCGGCTGATGATTTGCATCATTACATTAGGAATGTATAAGTAGTTGGTTCTAGAACACATTGATAAATTTGCCATAAACAAATTTGTAGTTTCAACATGTAATGGATTACTGAAACTGAAAGACTGCATACAATACTCTACAGCAATAATGAAAATTTGCTGTGGGCTTTTCACATTCCGCTTTCCAAACTAACCCAAACAAACTGCCCCTGCAGCGACAAGCGCAGGAAAGTACTAGTCGTTGCGGTGGGGGGGGGTGGGCAGTTCGGTTGGATTAGTCTGGATTAGTCTGGCAGGCGGAACGTTGTTGCTGCATTGCCATTAAGAATTTGATCTTTGGGCATAACCACATTTTTTGCGACGACATTACAAAGAAACAATTAAACAAAGAAGCAAACTGGCAGATAAATCATCTCATTTCATTGCGATATCATGGCCAGTTTGGGAATCACAACAACAGTGCCTGAACTGCCGATGGTGATAGGCTAGAATTTGACAGCAAGTAACTTGTTCCACTGTTATTTGCTAAGATTTCCTTTACGGTATATTTTTCCAGTACTGGAATATCTTAATTTTTGGCGATATGAAAGCTGCGTTTCTTTGATGCGGCTTCTTGGTTTGGAATAATACGTGTATAAACAGAGCAGAGACTGCGTAAAATGACGTCATCGACCTATTTGAGATATGGAAGTCTTTGCGACAAATAAGCTTTTTGAAATGATAAATCAAGATTTCAAGGCCGTAGGAAGAAAATATCAAGTATTGGGGCTCAAAGTTATGAGTTTTGGCGCATGCGTGCACAGTTTCTACTCTGTCACGTGTATGTGAATTTTGTTAATTATCCTTGTTTGATTGACAGATTTTATTTTTCATTTCCAGCCAGGAGTTGGTTTGGTTGCAGTAAACGATGCATTTATACTAGAATCAATGGTTTATCGACTTGTGAATTTGAATTTTAAAGATGAAAAATATTACATCAAGATTGTTGATTTATTTCATCAGGTAGGTCCTTCGCGCCTCGTTAATCAGTAACATTATGAGTGTTTCTAAAGACGTTTTTCAACGAGCAGGTGTTCTTTGCTGAACATTTAAGATTCGTTTTCATTGATCAATGTTTACCCATCTGGTGACCTTGACAAACACAAATACCTTGTTTAACAAGCAAAATTTTCCAGCTAACAAAAGATATTCCTATATCAGGTTTATCAAGGCCTTCAGAAACGGATCTTTGGGATCTAGTTTACCTCACATTCGTCTAGCAGTCGTTGAGGCCCTGTTCATGATGTAGGAACCGGGAGGTACCGGGGGCTCGTGCACGTGAAGATTTTACAATTGACAAAGAAGTGCCCTTGTTATTTTAGAATATGGCCCATTTTTCTTAAGGAAAAAGTGCCCTCGAAGCGTCGTGCCCTCCCCCCAAGTTTGAGATGCTTCCTACGTCCCTGGCTCAGTTTCAGCCGACTTTTTCCTTCATTGTGTTTGTATCCTTTTTTCATCAAAGCAAGATGCAGAATGTTAAGAAACGATTTTCAGTGAAATCTTGGTCAATGAAAAGAACGCCAAGCTAAGATCATTTCTTCAAAAGCTCTGATTTAAAGCCTCCGCTTTCGACAATATTTTTAAGTCATCATTTTTCATAGCTTTCTGTGTATTACTCTCAAAATTTTCCTCGAAGATTTCTACCCATTTTAACAGTGACACAAAAACAGTAAAAGCAAAGTGGAGCAGTGAAAACGGGGTCTAAATGACTCTGTGCTAACCAGCAGCCTCTGCACAATGAAGCTATGCCACAGTGCAGTATTTTCAATCCCATATTGCAATTCTAGAACGTCAATGGTTTACAAAAATTTTTGAGTCTTCACATTATTAGATAATCTTATTGTGCCTAGTAATCCTGATTTTTGTCAATGCAGAGTTTTCTCCCAGCTATCGCTTCTACAAAGACAAACCTGTGGAGTCCAAAATCATTCTTCCCTTTTTGTCCAATTTTCAATGAAACCTGCATAAACGATTCAACGAATACGTGCAATAATCGCTGCTTAGCGAAGAATCTTCGAAGATAGTCTGAAGTTCTGAAGGGTTCTCGCTTTTCCGTAGACTTAAGAGCAAACGATGGAGAAATAATGCCTCATAAGCTAGGGGTCTGGGCAATCTAATTATAGCCTCTTATATTCCATTGTGTTTGATGATCTTAATGGATGATCAGAACAATTGGACAGATAGAGATACGTGGCTTTCTTTTGTTGCATTTTTAAACGAGATCGCTGCATGTCCATCATTTGTCTATAAAGTTTGCGAACAAGTACCACCCTACTAATTTATCTTATTTCTTTTGCATCAGGTTAATCATAAAACTGTTTATGGACAGCAACTTGATTTGTTGACGTCACAATGTGGCAAGAAAGTCAATTTCGACGTTTTTACAATAGACAGGTGAGCATACGTCAGACTTGCAAATGTATGAATTCCTTTTGCAGTACGAAAATGAACAGCCTAAAACACCTGGACGAGACAATGGGCTCGTCTTCTTTGCTTTGGTGATGGAGATCTCACCAAGATTTTCTGATCTAGGAATCACTGGCTGGGGGGAGGCACTTTTTTATGGTCCATGAAATTTAATAGATAAATTACTTTGGTTATAAAGCAAGGTACTTTACAAATTCAACTGTTCAGTATTCTCTCGAGATTGAGAAAGAAGATGTGCGGTCTTCCTTGCAAATTTGCTATTTCATATCTTGATTTCGTCCTGAAACGGCCAAAGATTGAAATGCATAGAAATGTTTTCAATCCATTCCCTTGCGCAATTATTGTTTCATTCCTCTGGGGATCATTAAAACATTCATCGCTATAGTTGCAAACAACTCATTGCTCTTAAAAACATTTGAAAGGAAAGTGATCGATTTCTGGAAGGAATGCTTGACCATTTTCCTCTATGTTTGCAAACGTTTCCAAATCCTTTCGCATGCGTTGTTGTCGAGTACGTGGGCTGCAATATTGGGAAATTTTATTGCGGAAAGTCTGGCCAAGAGGCTGTGTCTTGAAATTTTTTTCATATATGATCAATTAAAAATTTACAATATAAGATACTTATTACACCACTTACAAAATAGTCTACGATACTACAAATGCAATACCACGAGGAGCAAGATAGCATGTCTACCCTGTGGCTTTTGGAAGGAAAGGAAAAGAAGAAAAAAACTACATAGAGCTGTTCTCAAAAAGAAAGTTCAGTAGAAAGGGGACTTGAAAGAGAACTTTGCGGCTGCTTGACGGATGGCAAAAATTTGAACGAATTCAATCAAATCGACCAGTTTCATGGATAAAATTTAGAGTTAACTCAAGGATTTTTTTAATGATTTCATCAGGAAAGTCCTTATTACCATACATTAACAGTTGCGTTAAAACCTCGTTTGAGGGGTTTACTGAGTCCAAACGGTCGTACTAATGCAAGAACTTTTACTACTCATCAATCTGTTTGACTTTGTTTTTGTTTTTTGCAGGTTTAAGGCGATCATCAGATACAAAACAGCATATTATTCATTTTATCTTCCAGTTGCACTTGCAATGACGATGGTTAGTTATGTTTTCATGTTTTATTTGACCTCATGTCTTTGGTATACCGTGTGTCACATAATGCTGTATTGCCATGTGCTGAATAGACGATTGCGCTAAAGATGGCGGCAAGGAATTTTTTACCAAGATGCACTGCGCTCTTTAATCGATTTCCTATAGAATCGTTAAAGATTTATAATTCGAAAGCAATGCAAATCGGTAAAAATTTCCTCGCCGCCATCTTTAGGGCAATCCTCTATTGTGCAGTCATTGGTTACTCTCCAATTTTTGATGAATAACCTATCATTTTGAACAAAAGGCAAGATACAGAAATTCAGTCCATAAAAATCGAATCTAGAGTTCTGGAAAATTTTACCTGCAAGCCATTTTGGAAAAGATTTTGGAAAGCTCACAACATTTCGATCAAATTTTGTCCCGTTTTTGACTTTGCTAAATTAAAGGCTGCAAAATTAAGAAAAACTCTTAACACACGGATTCATTGAAGAGCAGTATCTAGGGTTAGCTAAATTAGATTCATATTGTCGTAACCAATTCCTGTATGTAGGCCTATTACTTTTGTTATATTTTTTGTTTACTGAATGAATCTTTCCTGTATAAATATGTTAAAATGAGAATGAAAAATGAAAAATGTTATTATCGGAGGAACTTAAACAAGGAACCTTTGTACATTTGCATGCAAGATGCACACCTTTGTCGTTGGCTTTTGCTCCATAGAGGCATGTTCGATGTCTTTGGTATACCGCGTGTCACGTGATGCTGCATTGCCGTTTGCCAATAAAGTGCCTCAAATAAACTCACAGATGGAAGGAAGGATGGCCAGACGGCTGAATATTCTGAGAAAATACTTACCATACCAAGCAAACATCATGCAACTCATGAAAGGTGCAAATAGATTGAAGATAACTCGAGTTTGCAGGGAAATGCGACCGAGACGAAAGCCACACGTTTGTGACCGAAGTGGAGGGGATTCCCCGATTCCTATTGTTGCCAAGGCTGTCAGAATGTGCCGCACTCTCCTCAGTGCTTTTCCCCAAATTGCAAAAACGTCTATTATTTCCTAATTTAACGATGAATTTAAGATTAGCAATCCTGTAGACGGAATTCTATCATTTGTAGAAGCTCTGTTGCTGCCATTTGCCAGAGCAAACCGCTCTCCCCAGTCCCCAATTTTAATTTCGAAGCGGTCTGCATAGCATTTTATTTGCATTGTTTAAGATTTTATCGTAACTGAACCATGCATTGATTCTCTTTCTTCTTTACCAGGCAGGCATAGAGGATGAAAAGATTTTCAAAGACGTGCAAATAATCTTGCTCGAAATGGGAGAATATTTCCAAGTTCAGGTACAAATCTAATACTGTACATGTTTTATTGGTTGAACTATTAAATCAAGGTGACTGCAGGCAGGGGGGAAGATAGCGGACCATAGCACCAATGATGAGTGCATCACTATGTTTTTAGAACGAGCTTTGTTTATTTTGGTGATAGAAGCAGTTCAAGGGATGTTTGAATTTAAAGGACAAGTCCGAGGTTGGTATAACTGTTGATAATTCAAAAATTACACTGTTGTGAATGGTGTGTAGTACTTTTTTCAATTTTTTTTTTCTCTTTTAATCCGCGAAAATGCGTATTTTCATTTTCTATGACATCACTTCACGCTGACTTGAACGAGGCTGCCAAATTTGTTGATATATTGATGTATTTTACCATTCACATTGCTGGCCTCGTTATCGTGCCTTCGCTCACAAGTACAAAATACAAAATTACGACGATATTTGGCCTAAATTACGAAGATTCGTTAACCAATTTATGAAAGTTGGAGGCATCAAAACTTGGAAAGAACTCAGGATTGGTGATCAGCAGTTGGTAAGGTTGCTTTTTAACAATAATCTTATCAACCCCAGACTTGTCTTTTAATACTGGGAAGCTTTCTATGAGACACCCTGTATTTAAGCAAGGCACTGTCAACTGCGAAGAAATTCTCATAATTAAGACCGAATTGCCTACTTATTTGACCTGACGATTGTTATGTTTTTTCATGTCTTGTAGGACGATTATTTAGATTGTTATGGTGATCCTGCTGTCACTGGCAAAGTTGGTACAGACATTCAAGAGGGAAAATGTAGTTGGCTGATAGTGCAAGTCTTACAAAGAACATCCCTTGAGCAGAGAAAATCATTGAAATTAGAGGTAATAGCTTCTGCGTGGCTTTTGTGTAGTTGCTTAAAAAAAAGTTGCTTGTGAGTTGCAATAATACCTGCAGATGAGATACAGCCTGAGATAATATATATACTGAGAATATTTCATTAGCAGCCAACCATTTGAGTCTGTTATCTTAACCAGGTTCTTAATATATGGTTTCATTCATTCATTTATTCATTCATTCATTCATTCATTCATTCATTCATTCATTAATTCAGTACTTCATTCATTCATTCCTTCATTTTTGCTTCATTGATTCATTCATTCATTCCTTCATTGATTGATTCATTCATTCATTCATTGATTCATTCATTCATTCCTTCATTGATTGATTGATTCATTCATTCATTGATTCATTCATTCCTTCATTGATTGATTGATTCATTCATTCATTCATGCATCCATTCATTCATTCTTTGATTTAGAAGTAAGTTTGACTTAAGTTTGAATAATCAACAACAGCAGAAAGATGGAAATTCCTTTTGATTTTGTCATAATATTTCGTTATCTTTTCAGGAAAATTATGGAATTGACAAACCAGAATGTGTGGAATACATAAAAAAGATTTTCGATGACTTCAAAATACCAGAACTGTTTACATCTTATGAGAATGAAAGTTATGAAAAAATGATGGGACTTATCGAAAGCAACTGTAGCTCTGTGCCAAAAGAGATGTTCTATGCGTTGGTTAACAAAATTTATAAACGACAGAAATGATTGGTAAGCTATATTAAATTGATTTTTTAACGTATCTAAATAGATTTTTGGAATAATTCGGACGTTCAAATTTGAGATGAAGAACAGTTACTTTATGTGCTAATAGAGCTGTTAGAAAAGATCCTGGGTCGAATGATGTTTCATGCATTTGAAGAAATCTTCCGCAATTTGAATGTGCACAGTTGTGATAAAGACTAGTGCCACTCCATCGTAGACTCGATTGCATGTCGTAGTTTTGCTTTTTGCGTGAACTGATAATACTGCAATTACGAATCATTTCCCGACACTTGTATACGCTTGTAGAAGCGGATTAGCTCCGCACTGAACTGAAACCTTTTAGCTGTTCTACAAAATGTTCAATTAAGTGGCTTTGGAGGCTCTTTCATTATTGTGTACATTCTAACTGCATCAAGCTATCGTTCGATTCGGATTCTTTTTTAGAATTTAGCTATCGGACCTAAATCACCTGCTATTTTTTTTCGCGACGACCGGGTCTGAAATGCCTTGAAAATCAGTTTTTTAGAGCTGCTGTACCATAAATGTAGGTATCAGTACTTCGGTAAAGAATCATTCTTGCCGTAATCCAAAAAGCCTGCCTTCCTCTAAGCTATATACATTCTGACTAGCAGACGACCGGGTGACAGAAACTCGTCGCCGATTGACATTTTTTGCCGTTTTGAAAGCTCTAGGGAAAAAATGCCCTCAGTGGAGCGGCAACAATAGCAGCAATTCTACTGAACTATATGAGCGTAACTTGATGGTACTTATGGAGTGAGGCGAACTCAATGGAGCCGTTGCAATAACATGTGTAAGAACATTGCTCGATCCAGACCCTTTTGTAGAGCAGCTGAAGGCCTCATCTTCAATATTTTTTGTTTGAAGAGCGTTGAGAGACTGCATAGCCGCCTAATCTTTAAAATCTGCGTAGAAAGTTTGGTGTAATATTCTATGACCTATTTTTTCTTAT
The DNA here is from genome assembly GCA_964019985.1 of Aurelia sp. 4 Dawson et al 2005. Classification (NCBI taxonomy): domain Eukaryota; kingdom Metazoa; phylum Cnidaria; class Scyphozoa; order Semaeostomeae; family Ulmaridae; genus Aurelia; species Aurelia sp. 4 Dawson et al 2005. The sequence continues at coordinate 13,631,916 of OZ026507.1, read as the reverse complement.
CATTTTAGAGATTACGATAATTTTAAGGCTTTTTGAAATGTTTTTCGAATTTTCGAAAAGAAGGAAAAGCACTCAAATTCTAAAAATACTGAAGATTTCAGAAAAGTCCAAAAGCAGAATTTTAGCAAAAAAGCAAAAGTTCCTTTGAAGATTTAGTTCAAAGAAATAGGCTAGTGAATTTTAAGCCTTGTTTCCATTAAATCGCACGCAAAGTGTCGCAGATTGTCGCAGAATTTTGGTTTGCTGCATTCTGTAACTCTCTGCGACAGGGCGTCTCCATTGGTCGAATAGTGTTGCAGAATTTTGGTGCCATGATTCAATGACAATAACGTCACGTGCGCACAGCTTGAATGATATCAAATGATTCTATTGTTCTGGGATCGCAATTGATCGCAGAATATTAGGACAAGTGCTTCCATTGATCGCAAAGTGAAAATTTTCTACCTCTGCGACACCGATCGTAGAGTGTCGCAGAGTGTCGCAGTATTTTAGTACAGCAGTTTCCATTCGTCGCAAAGTGTCGCAGAACCAAAATTCTGCGACACTCTGCGGCACTTGCAACATTTTGCGACACTTTGCGATTTAATGGGAACCAGGCTTTAAACCCACCTTTTTAAAGATTTGAAAACGTTGTTTTCACCTTTTTGCGATTTCGGTCAAGGTCTACAGTAACTAAAGAAAATTTAACTTAGGATGTCATTGAACTTTGGATAAGGACACATATGTTAGTCTTTTGCGAAAAGAGAAGCTCCCTAACTAACTTCCAATCTATTAGTACGTTACAAAGTCACAATTATGACTTATTCTTAAAGCAAAGTTTTCATTTCTCAAACCGACCTCGTGACATCTAAAATATAGGAATGCCTTCTGCGAAATGCCGGGGCAAATCCCTATATTTCATGTGTGGTCTACCTACAATATGCAAATGGGTGGACAAATTTTACCCCGCGTTCCTAACCCCGACTGGCATAACAACTGGCTGTTAAAAGCAAGAAGATGCTCCTAGAATGATAGCATTTTCACCAATATTATTGCTGTATTTTGTTGATTCTATTTCACCGCAAAGTTGCACAACTCAGGATTTGGTTTTGACCCCTGCGTCCTTCATTGATGTTGAGTTTATAGGAAACAACAAGGTTCTTGTAGGAAAAGTAATTCAACGTGATCGATATCGAAGCTATATTCGTTGCATTCAGGATACTCAGTGAATCGAGGTATTGTTATAACAAGTGCTAAATATTGTATCCTTTTGCCGGTCCTCATAAATCATGCCCAAAATATTTGTCCGCAGACCAGAACTCGAATATTTCTTGAATCCTTCATTTGATCAAATAACTATAGTAGCAAAGGCCATCATTGCCAAATTCTCTACGTTGAAGAGCCTTTTCTTGCATTTTCTGCTCTGCAAAAGATGCACTTGTAACGTGTAAAGATAAATGGAATTTCATAGCCTACATGTGCTCTTTTAATTTTATGTTGATTTGATCATAGTTTCATTCATCACCCAGTTCTCATGCAGAATTCTCAAGCAGGTTTTTGTACTGACAAGAAGAAATCCGGGACAGAATTTAGAAGTCTAAAGTAGATGATACGACGTCATTTCGATGGTCAGAACATTTTCAACATCAGGCAAACCTGTGATGTGATGTTCTCTCTCTTTTCTTTTCTCTAAAGCCCGCCGCACACGGCGAGGAAAATGCTCAGCGAAGTGGCATGAATGTCATTTTGCTCAGCAAAATTCTCGCCGTGTGCGCATGATTTTCGCTGAGGAAATACTCATTTGTGTAGCTGAGGAAAATATCTATCATATTTAATAATTTCTGCCATTCGTGCCAAAATTCTCACCGTCTGCGGTGTCACTGAGAATTTTGCTCACTGCCCTGGATGCACACGTGTTCATGTTGCCATGGTATCGACCACAGGTCACAGCAAGATGGCGGCTGACAGTGTGAACACGTGTGCACCGAAGGCAGTGAGCAAAATTCTCAGTGACACCGCAGACGGTGAGAATCTTGGCGCGAATGGCAGAAATTATTAAGCATGATAGATACTTTCCTCAGCGAAAATCATGCGCACACAGCGAGAATTTTGCTGAGCAAAATGGCATTCATGCCACTTTGCTGAGCATTTTCCTCGCCGTGTGCGGCGGGCTTAAGCAGCACGGCCTCGTTTCTGCAAAGGCTCGACCAAAATTTTTTTTCAAAGCTAGTGGCAGTGGCCAGACGAACTGTCCGTTTTTATTGCAGACTTATGGCGATGAGTCTCTTGTTTCCTTGTGCTCTTTGACTTGACGATGGCGCTTCAGTCAAGAGAGACTCATAACATTACTCTTAAAAACATGGCACTATTTAGGCCCAAACTTTGCAATTCCTAAAGTACCAATCAGATTTCGAGATTTGGTAAATGCTGTCGAATTTTCAATTCGAATGATGCAATTGACTAGATTTTGAACGAAGTTTCTGTAGCAGGTAGTTGAAGATTCTCTGGTTTGCTTTGGTCTTGATAACATGAAAAATGTAGCGTTGAGAGACTCATTTTGCACTTACCAGGCAAAGCGAACTTCCTTCTTCAGATTTATACCAAGTTTCGTTGATTAAATGTCTGCATAACGTGGTTTTCATTACATTTTCTTTCCGAGGAGTGATCGTTGAATAGAGCTACGACAGTCGCTCGATCATGATTCGATTGATCGAATGCAGGAGATAGGGCCGGGTTTTCATTGTTTCATTATGAGTCCTACAAGGGACTCGTCGTCGTAAGTCTATTTTGATTGCGCCTTAATAGCATTCTCAGGCCCCATTTGTCAGCAGAGTGATTACATAATCGTAGTAGTTCCTGTTGCTACGATCCTCGACAAAATCCCTTGTCACAAGTTAAGTTTTCTGTATTTTTCGACAAAATTCACAGTGCCTGCTACTGCAGGCTCAATATCTTGAAATCCCCCGCCCCCTCCCCCGCCAAGGTAATTGACTCGGGACACCTACTGCATGATACTTTCCAACTAAGAGCAGTCAGCAACATTGACTAGGTGGGTGTAACGGACGGTATTTGCTCTTCAGATGTACTTTTCCCGCTTTGTGACGCAGATTTTGGCGAGGATTGAAGGTGGAAGGAAGTGACAGCGTTATTTTTGTAGCGATAAATATAGTGGAGCTAATTGCATTTATGATGCGATTGATTTCATATTTGACGTCTCAAACGCGTTTGTAAATATCAATGAAAGGATGGAGTTGTAATGCCCAGTTTGCGTGAAATTGCAAGGCTGTCAAGATGGACATAGAAATGCAATCCCAGGTAAGATGCGACTCCACGTCTTCATGTGCGAGGCACGCCTGTGCCTTGCTATAAAGGAGAACCATTTCTTGAAGTTGTACAGTAAATCCCCGCATATAAGAACCTACTTTTTCGAGAGCCAGGCTGAAGTTGGTTCTTATTTCTAAGATACTAATACTAATTTCAAGGTAAAGAGGTTCTTATTTGAAGGGTGCCTCATTTAGTCCCTTCGAGAGTCTCACGAAGATTTTCAACCCTATCATTTGTCTTGGAGCGTTCTTATGGACCTAATAAGTAATTGGGGAGGCGAATAAAACTTTCAAATCCAGCTAGAACCACAATGACTTAATAACAGCAATCAAAGATCAACTTTGCAACCCCTGCAATAAGAACCTATGTTTCGTCAAACTGAAACCAGTTCTTAATTGCAGGGTACATAATTTAGGAAAAACAGCCTCTGGGTTCTTATTTTGGTAGGTTCTTATATGCGGGCATTTACTAAACCGGGTAAGCGAGAAAGAAATTCCCACTGTTGAAAATTCATAACATCAAGAGTACGGGATGAATTAGAATGAAGCAATATGTGCTTGATAGCGAAGAGATGGAAGTATTTTTGTCATTTTTCTCGCCCTCTTGCGGCCACTGGAAATATGGATAAATTCAACTACATTCCATGGTTGCAAAATGACTGAAAAGGCCTAAAACACTTGTTCAGATCGTAGAGGACTCCTCGCACATATAACAGTTACGAAAATGCAAGTTCTCATTGGTGAGAGATATCTTCTGCACATTTCTTGCCATGGGATTGAAAATCTTAAATATTTGTTTGAAAATCTGTCTTATTAAGTCTTGAGAGAAAGCGCCCCCCCCCCCCCGTGCTTACTGCTCTGTGTGAGGAGGGTCTCTAAATTTGAGCAAGTGTTTAAGGCCCTTTTCAAACATTTTGCAACCATGAGATTTTATCAAAGTTTAACATACTGCACCTATGTTTCCAGTGCTCGAAAGATGGCGAGAAAACTCACAAAATTCTTAGATCTTTCGGCTTTTAACTAGAATGTGAACCATTCCAATCTGTGGATTTTCGACATCAATAACTTTTCTGGCACACCCGGTATAAAATTGTTTCACTTTTCTCCTTTATCAAAAATATGATATTTTATCAAAGAAGAGGGGTTTGTCGATTCAGAACATTTTTATTAGGACTTATTCTTCCAAAATGCAATAATATTCACGAAAACGTAAGATTGATAACAAATGTCAGCTGCTCTTTTTCGCGAAATCATTTGCTATTTTCAAAGGTGATCGAAATTCCTCAGGCAAAAATCGGCTCTTTTGAGACGCTTCTTTCTGCTCCACGAAACAAGGTCATAGGTTTTCCTTTTTCGCTTTTTCAGAGTTCCTCTTGTGCCGATCAAAGTAAGCATTCTGTCTTTAAAATAGCTCTTTTTGAGGTACCTTGTTCTTCAACAAAAAGTAAGCCTATATCGTTTCCTTTTCCGCATGATAGGCCATTTCGAAAATACCGATTTGCGGCTAAGAACTTAATGCTTTTAGGAAATTATCCATTTTAGGCAAAAAAGTAAGGCTTTACGCTAGACTTTTTCGCAAAAATAGACCCTTCTTAAAAATACCGATGTTTGGGCGGAAAAAGAAAGCTATTCTCTTGGCTTCTTTTCAAAAAGATGCCCCCTATGAAAATGTCAGTGTTTGGACAAGAATGTACCATATACATTGAGAGAAAATGATGCGTCTCCCTTTGCAATTTTTGCAAAAAGGATCAGTTTGCAAATGCAGATTTTTATGTCAAAAATAGGACTATACTATTTGCTTTTTTACTAAAATAGGATACTTTTGCAAATACCGATTTATAGGTGAGAAAGTAAGCCTTTTCCCTTTGCTTTTTGCAAAATAGGATCATTTTGAAAATACCGATTTATGGGTGAAAAAGTAATCCTTGTCCCTTTGTTTTTTTTTTGCAAAAATAGGATCATTTGCAAATGCTGATTTGTGGGTCAAAAATAAGGCTATATCCTTTGCTTTTTGCAAAAATAGGATCATTTTGAAATACCGATTTATGGGTGAAAAAGTAAGGCTATACCCTTTCCTTTTTTCCAGAACTAAGATCATTTTGAAATACCGATTTATAGGTGAAAAAGTAAGCCTTTTCCCATTGATTTTTGATGCAAAATAGGATCATTTTCCAAATAATGATTTTTCGGTCAAAAAGTAAGACTAAACCCTTTGCTTTTTGCAAAAATTGAATAATTTTGCAAATAACGATATTTGGGTGAAAAGTAGGTGAAAAGTATACCCTTTGCTTTTCTGCAAAATAGGGTCATTTTGAGAATACCGATTTTGGGGTCAAAAAGTAAGACTATATCCTTTGCTTTTTTGCAAAAATAGGATCATTTTGAAAATACAGATTTATGGGTGAAAAAGTAAGCCTTGTCCCTTTGCTTTTTTTTGCAAAAATAGGATCATTTGGAAATGCCGATTTGTGGGTCAAAAGTGAGGTTATATCCTTTGCTTATTGCAAAAATAGGATCATTTTGAAATACCAATTAATGGGTGAAAAAGTAAGCCTTTTCCCTTTGATTTTTTGTTGCAAAATAGGATCATTTGGAAATGCCGATTTGTGGGTCAAAAGTAAGGCTATACCCATCGCTTTTTTCCAAAAAATAAGATCATTTTGAAATACCGATTTATAGGTGAAAAAGTAAGCCTTTTCCCTTTGATTTTTTGTTGCAAAATAGGATCATTTTGCAAATAATGATTTTTCGGTCAAAAAGTAAGACTAAACCCTTTGCTTTTTGCAAAAATTGAATAATTTTGCAAATACCGATATTTGGGTGAAAAGTAAGGCTATACCCTTGGCTTTTCTGCAAAATAAGGTCATTTTGAGAATAACGATTTTGGGGTCAAAAAGTAAGGCTATACCCTTCGCTTTTTTCCAAAAATAAGGTCATTTTGAAATACCGATTTATGGGTGAAAAAGTAAGCCTCGTCCCTTTGTTTTTTTGCAAAAATAGGATCATTTGCAAATGCCGATTTGTGGGTCAAAAGTCCTTACTTTTTCCTTTGCTTTTTGCAAAAATAGGATCATTTTGAAATACCGATTAATGGGTGAAAAAGTAAGGCTGTACCCTTTACTTTTTTCCAAAACTAAGATCATTTTGAAATACCGATTTATAGGTGAAAAAGTAAGCCTTTTCCCTTTGATTTTTGATGCAAAATAGGATCATTTTGCAAATAATGATTTTTCGGTCAAAAAGTAAGACTAAACCCTTTGCTTTTTGCAAAAATTGAATAATTTTGCAAATACCGATATTTGGGTGAAAAGTAAGGCGATACCCTTTGCTTTTCTGCAAAATAGGGTCATTTTGAGAATACCGATTTTGGGGTCAAAAAGTAAGACTATATCCTTTGCTTTTTTGCAAAATAGGATCATTTTGAAAATACCGATTTATGGGTGAAAAAGTTAGGCTATACCCTTTGACTTTTTTTGCAAAGAATGATCAGTTTGCAAATACCGATTTGTGGGTCAAAAGTATATACTATACTGTTTGATTTTTTTTGCTAAAATAGGATACTTATGCAAATACCGATTTATAGGTAAAAAAGTAAGCCATTTCCCTGTGATTCTTTTGGAAAAATAAGATCATTTTGCAATACTGATTTTTAGGTCAAAGAGTAAGACTATACCCTTTGCTTTTTTGCAAAAATAGGATCATTTGGAACATACCGATTTGGGGGTCAAAAAGTAAGACGATACCCTTTGCTTTTTTGCAAAAATAGCATAATTTTCCAAATTCTGATATTTGGGTAAAAAGTAGGACAATGCCCTTTGCTTTTTTGCAAAAATAGGATGATTTTGAAAATACCGATTTATGGGTGAAAAAGTAATCCTTTTCCCTTTAATTATTTTACAAAAATAGGATCATTTTGCAAATAATTATTTTTCGGTCAGAAAGTAAGACTAAACCATTTGCTTTTTTGCAAAAATAGCATAATTTTACAAATTCTGATTTTTTGGTCAAAACGAAACGCTTCCCCTTTATCTTTTTTTGCAAAATTAGGATAATTTTCCAAATACCGATTTTTCGGTCAAAAAGTAAGACAATACCCTTTCCTTTTTTGCAAAAATAGCATGATTTTCCAAATTCCGATATTTGGGTAACAAGTAAGACAATACCCTTTAATTTTTTGCGAAAATAAGATAATTTTGAAAATACCGATTTTTCGGTAAAAGGATAAGACTATACCCTTTACTTTTTGCAAAAATAGGATAATTTTGCAAATACCAATATTTGAGTGAAAAGGTAAGACTATACCCTTTGCTTTTCTGCAAAAATAGGATCATTTCGAAATACCGATTTTTCTGTCAAATAGTAAGACTATATCCTTTGCTTTTTGCAAAAAATAGGATAATTTTGCAAATACCGATTTTTTGATCAAAACGAAATGCTTCCCCTTTACCTTTTTTGCAAAAATAGAATAAATCTTGCAAATACCGATATTTGGGTGAAAAGTAAGGCTATACCCTTTGCTTTTCTGCAAAAATAGGATCATTTCGAAATACCGATTTATGGCTGAGAAAGTAAGGCTATACCCTTTGCTATTTTCCAAAAATAAGGTCATTTTGAAATACCGATCTATGGGTGAAAAAGTAAGCCTTTTCCCTTTGATTTTGATGCAAAAATAGGATCATTTTGCAAATACTGATTTTTCGGTCAAAAAGTAAAACTAAACCCTTTGCTTTCTTGCAAAAATATGATAATTTTCCAAATACCGATTTTTCTGTCAAATAGTAAGACTATACCCTTTGCTTTTTGCAAAAAATAGGATAATTTTGCAAATACTGATTTTTTGGTCAAAACGAAATGCTTCCCCCTTATCTTTTTTGCAAAAATAGAATAAATTTTGCAAATACCGATATTTGGTTGAAAAGTAAGAAAAGTAAGTACCCTTTGCTTTTTGCAAAAATAGGATCATTTTGAAAATACTGATTTATGGGTGAAACAGTAAGGCTATACCCTTTGATTTTTTTTGCAAAGAAGGATCAGTTTGCAAATACCGATTTGTGGGTCAAAAGTAGGACTATACTGTTTGCTTTTTTGCTAAAATAGGATACTTTTGCAAATACCGATTTATAGGTCAAAAAGTAAGCCATTTCCCTGTGATTCTTTTGCAAAAATAGGATCATTTTGCAATACTGATCTTTAGGTCAAAAAGTAAGACTATATATACCCTTTACTTTTTTGCAAAAATAGGATAATTTTGAAAATACGAATTTTCGTTAAAAAAGTAAGACTATACCCTTTGCTTTTTGCAAAAATAGGATCATTTTGCAAAAAGCGATTGATGGGTGAAAAATTAAGGCTTTTCCCTTTGCTATTTGCAAAGATAGGATCATTTTGCAAATACCAAGTCTTCCATTAAAAAGAAGGGCTATACCCTTTGCCTTCTTCCAAAATTAGGATAATTTTGCAAATACCGATATTTGACTAAAACGTAAGGTTATACCCTTGTTTGCAAAGATCGAATCATTTTGCAAATACTGATTTCTCGGTCAAAAAGTACGACTATACCCTTTGACTTTTTGCAAAAATAGAATCATTTTGAAAATACCGATTTATGGGTGAAAAGGTAAGCCTTTTTCCTTTGCTTTTTGCAAAAATAGCACAATTTTGCAAATATCGATTTTTCGGTCAAAAAGTAAGACTATACCCTTTGCTTTTTCGCAAAAATAGGATAATTTTGCAAAAAACCGACTTTTGGGTCAAAAATAAGGCTATACCCTTTGCTTTTTTGCAAAATAGGATCATTTTGAAAATACCGATTCATGGGTGAAAAAGTAAGCCTTTTCCCTTTGCTGTTTACAAAAAAGGATCATTTTGCAAATACCGATTTATGGGTGAAAAAGTACACCTTGTACAGTATTGGAGGGGCAACCAAATTCTTCTGGGAACTGATAGAGAGGTCACGAAAATTTCACGAAATATTTGTAAATTTTGCAACCCCAACCCCCATCCCTTCCCAGAGAGAGATAATGACCCGTTCCAAAATCTGCGTACTTGATTGCAAAGGAAACCAGCGATACCTTTTCAATGTGGTGAGAAATCAGATATTTACAGCTATTGCTCTACCTGACAGACTAAAATATTCAACGTTTTCAGATTCCATGCTGCTCCAAGGACGCTTCGGATATGACGACAGCAGCAACCGAAAGCAAAGCCGTAGTTATTTGCGACAGGAGAATGAAAAGACATGTCATTGCCTTGATAATAGCTTCGTTTTTATCAAATTTGCTCTGCTGGCCGATCGGGATTATTGCAGTATGGAAATCTTTCCAGGTAGGCAAAGTCTGGTAAGGTATTCTTACTCAAGTTAGGTCTTAACTCAAGTTAAGACTACGTCCACACGATGCCGGCAAATTTTGATAAAACGGTGAAAATGTAAGACGGATAGGCCTCCTTTTTATACGAGAATGACACATTTTTGCCGGCAGTTTGAAAACAGTAGATTTTGAAACCAGATTTCTAACCAGCATTTTTTGAAAACGGCATCATGTGAACGATCGAAAAGATCAAAACGCAACATCTTTCGACGCTTTCAAAACACGAGGCTTATCAATAGTTAAGGTGTAGGTACAACTCCTCGGTGTCAAATTCTTTGGAGGACTGCAACGAGTTTGTTACTGTCAGATATCGCTTTGAAATCGTACCGGTATCGTGTGGATGCTAGCTCTAAACGAACTGCACTGTACGGCTGTACTCTCAAGATGATTTGTGTTTTGCCTCCTTGCAAACAAGCTAGAGATACACTGTATTCGTTTTAGACACGAAGCCTTGCAAAGAAAGGAGAAGTAAAGAAGGCCATGGAAACAGCACAAGTTGCGAAGAGTCTTCTTTACCATGCAACTGGTTGGGGATTGTTCTTATATGGCGTCTTTACTTCTGTCATATTGATTCAAAATTCACGTAGTGTATATAATCCTGAGCAATATGAGAATTGAAATGTGAAGAGTAGCATCGTTGTATCATTTCATTGTCCTCTTGCAAATGAACAAAGTTTATCTCAAATTTTACAAGAAATCTCTCGCTTTCGCTTCATCAGAACAACCTTTTTTCAATAATTGGGTGCCTACCTATAGCCTAAATTATTACAGGGTAACATAGCAACAACAACCTAACAGAGCAGAAATTGCATAGACATCATTGTGCAATCTGAGATAACGAACTGTTTTGATACATAAGCTTTTTCAAATGATAAACCAAGAGTTTAAGGTCTAATGAAGAAAATATCAAATTTTGCCGCATTTCGGGATCTGTTGCAGGGAGATAGGGGGCTAAAAGTTGCCAGTTTTCGCAAATGCATGTGCAGTTTATGCTCTGTGAAACAACCCAACAAAGGGACCTTTCTGATTCAAAATATAAAAATTGAGCCACTTGAAACGTATTTTCTATTAGGTAATTTGTATAAGGTTCGTCCCTTCGTTGGGCTGTTGTTGCCATGTTACCTCACAGCAATTTAGGCCCGGTTTACACGGGATCGGATCCAAATGGGATCGGATCCATTTGGATCCGATCCACTTTTTGAGCGGCATTTACACGGGTTCGGATCCAGAACTGTTCGCGTTTACACGGGATCGGATCCATTTGGATTTTCTGGATTCTCAGCAGCGCTCTAGTAAACCTTTTCTCCTATTTCAATCAGATCCATTGAAATTTTTCACTCTAATAGACTCTGTCTCATCTCTGATTCCCCTCTTTGAAATATCAACAAAGGATTCTCAGTTTAATCGTGTCACTTCCTATCCGTACCAGTTTGGATCCGATCCCACCCGTTTACACGAGACCCTTTTGGGATCGGATCCAAACGGGATCACCTTCGAAAGTGATCCCGTTTGGGTACGGATAGCAGATCCAAATGGGTTCGGATCCGTCGAGTCCCGTGTAAACGCAAGGCCTATCCGTTACACTTTGGGTACGGATCCATTTGGATCCGATCCCGTGTAAACGGGGCCTTAGGTACCAAGGACTTAGGAATTTGATGACGTCACAGAATCAAATATAACAAATACTGCCATTTTGAAACTAATCAATACATAAAAAATGTCCACATTAGATTTACAGAAAGGTGCCCAGAGTTCCTTCCAAGCTATTCAGTTCAGCATACAGAGTGTCTCAAAAAAATTGTTCGACGTTTGATAAAATATTGAAAAATAAGGACAACATTAGCAGGCTCATGGAAAGACAACCCTCTTCCTAAGATTATGAAATAATTTTAGAGACTAAAATCGTGCAAATCGGTTGAAAATTCACTTAGTTACAAGCTCTCGAAGATCAAAAATATGCGATAGCTGAAACCAGAGGTCCCCCCAGATTACTGGTATTGAAAAAAGCTCAAAGACGGAGGTAAGAGAAGCTTATCCGATGTCATACCTCTCCTTGATATCAGAGCAAACCAAATAGGACTTCTAAAGTAAACTATTTCTTGCTATAATTATCTAAATTCCTTAACATTGCGTAAATTTTAGCGGATTCGCAAGATTCTTGTGTCAAAAATTGATGTAAAATCTCAGAAAAAGGGTGACTTGACCAAGGGTGCATTAAGCGTATCGTAATTTTTTAGTATTTAATCAAACGTCGAACAATTTTTTTGAGACACCCTGTAGAATTCTCCATTGACCTTTTTGAAGATTTGAGTTCCATGCTATAAAATTCCTTAAACTCTATGCTATCAAAATTGCAAAAGTTCATTATTTATTATGAGATACAAAGACTAAACAGGATCTAAATTGTTATACAAAAAAATGACTAAACCTATAGTTAAATAAGACGGATAAATAAGTGATAAAAATAAGTCTAGGTATATTTACAATTGTCACCAACGTCCTTCATCCGGTCGTTTGTACGGCGGTGGTCCGGAAGGAACTGAATCCGTATCTGATGCTGGAACGTAAACAAACTAAGATTACTCTTTTCAAAATGTTTATAATGCATTTATAGATCTCGCGTAGCTTCCTGAATGCTAATAGGCTCTTTTAGCAGCAAGACGCGGACGTCAAAACGGCAAAATGCAGCTACTTTGCTTATGTTTTCAGAGGATCCTAATAATAGCCCTTTCTCTCCCAGAAAACTGCTCACAGACTGACAAATTCCCCAAGAACAGTTTGCATTCTCACATCTCCATCATTTGTGAAAACGCTGATATCTGCACTTTGCTTCCTTTCTCGACGTCCTATTTTTGCAGTACGGCCTTCAAAAGTATACTTTTCAGGTTGTCAGTTTCAAAATAGAACGTACAATCCACCTTTTCAAGATAAGAGGTGCGAAAACGGAAGTCTTTAGTTGTTTGAGATCTTGCATTTTTCAGGCAAAAATCTTGTTCTGCATGCAAAATTTAGTGAATGAATCAATTTTCGCATACATGTCTGTCTTCATTTGGGAATTACGGTGATATAAAGAATTACACCTCATAAGGGCTTTGACCGTGAAATCAGATGTTTGGACAAAATTTGTCCAAACATCTCATTTCACGGTCAAAGCCCTTATAACTTTGAATTCTTAACATCGCCATAATTTCCAAACGAAAATAGATACGAAAGTAAAAATTCGCTTCAATGCTAAACTTTGTACGTAGAGCAAGATTTTTGCCTCATAAATGCAACATCTCAAACAATGAAAGACTTCCGTTTTCGCACCTCTTATCTTGAAAAGGTGGATTAGTCTCTCGAGATTCGCGAAAGTTTTGAAGTTGATTTCACTTTGTAATTAACTTCCTTGAACAAAAGAATTATGCTTGCGTCTCCTTGACTCGCGTCTTCTTGCTAAAACAGCCTAATGTCATAAATACGAATAACATACAACGTGCCCGCATGTAACTAAAGAGTTTACCTATCTTTGAGATGTTGCTTGGCCAGTCTAAGAAGCCCTTTACATGAGACCCGACATGAAACTCATGCCGGCACGAGTTTTCATACCGGGTGCTGGTCTGAGCCACTGTTGTGTTTACATGATGTCGGGGCGATATGAAACTTTCATTTCGGGGCGACATGAAAATTTCATGTCGCCTTTTCATGCCGGCATGAAAGTCATGCCGGCATGAAAATGGGATGAAAATCTCATGTAAACAGAATTTTGTCATGTCGAGGCGATATGAAAGCCAAATCGCCTTCGTCGATTGTTGTCTGTTTTTGTTTTCTGTATGACGTATTTGGAAAGTTTCATATCGGGTGACATGGTGACATGAGTTCATGCGGGCATGAGATTCATGTCGGTTCTAATGTAAACAGAGTGCATTTTCATGCCGGCACGACTTTTATGTCGGGTCTTCATGTAAAGGGCCTCTAAGATTTACCTACGCAGCAAAAACCATGTTCACAAAAACGGTAATTCGTTTATATCTGCGACTAACGCGTCCATTCCAGTCCACGTTTAAAAGAAATAAAAGAGAGTTTACGAAACCAAGACGGCAACGCCATCCAAAGCATCATCTGATATTCTACAAAGGAAGCATTATTTCCGTACGCTACCTTTAATGCATCACCCAAAAGGCCAAAACGAGACCTCCTAGGACTCAGAGATGCATGAAAACCACAGCTTTTTCCTTGAAGAAAAACCTTCACTGAGTTTTAATTCGGAGGCCTAGATCCACAGTACAGACGTCAGACATAGGACTTTCAAATTGAGCAATTGAAAAGGACAACTTCAGAGATTCCCAGGGGAAGCAAATTCTAGCAGAAAAACAAGGAATCTTTTGAATCTAAAGTAATGAAACTAAAGCAACATTGCGTTGCAGTTGCCGTTGTGCTTTAGTAACTCACTACAGGGTGTCCCAAGGAAATTGTGCCCTGTTTTTGTTGCTGCTTTGGAGGCGCTGCAGATTCAATCATCTCAGTTTTGACACAGTTGCATAGGTCAGTCTTCAACCTAGAGCTTGATACTTTGTTTGAGTAAATCTGACAAGTGGTTGCTGATTTATGGCAGACGAAAGAAGATAACATAAGTGGTTGCTTCAAACACAGCACTTCTATTGTTCTGTTTCAAAATAATTGAGCCCCGTTTGTGTGGCTATTGTGGAGAAGCTGTAGATTCAATCATCCCGCTCGATTTTTAGGGCCTGAGTATATGAGGCGAGCTGGCTCGGTAGACTGGCTGGCTCGGCAAACGAGCCACCTCACTTCCGTGGTCTATTCCACATAAAATTTCAGTTGCTAATACATGAAAGTGGCAAGCGGGCTGGCTCGCTTTGATTAACCGGGCTGGCTCGCTAGACGGGCTGGCTCGTCTCCATGCAATCGCATCAAAGCGAGCCAGCTCGGTAAGCGGGTTGAAAATGCACAATAGAGCATGCGCAGTTTCCCTTCATCCACGTGTCGCAGCTCTATTCACATATAATACCAATCAAAATTCCATCTCGGCAAACGAGCCAGCCCGTCTACCGGGCCAGCCTACTGCCATATAATCGGGCCCTTACACAGTTGCATAGGTGAGATTTAAACTTAGAGTTTGAGACTTTGCTTGAGTCAATCAATTCAATTCAACTTTTTTCATAGAATACAGGACTAAAAGCTATAACCATGTACAAATGATTGAAAATGGAAAAGAGGTAAGATAATATGTCCATAAAATACCTTGATCAGAAGGCATAGAAGGTGGCATTCGATAAGGTGGTGGCACAGCAGAGCGTTGATTGGTGCCTGGAGTACTGAAAAGAAAATCGCAATATTAAGTGGATGAACGGGAGCTTTTAGTTTGTTTGTCAACTTATGTCTCATTCACATTGCAAGTTAAACCAGCGTAAATTAAACCAGGTTTTCGAACTGGGCCTTCTGATTGGTCAATCCAACGAATCCAGTCATTTGACTGGTTGAAATTTATATCGGTCTATGTAAATGCCCTATCGGAAAAGGGGGTTGATTTTGCTTTGGCAGCATGCTTCATTTAAAAATGGCCATGCTTGAGAAGTACCAATTTAATGGTAAATAATTCCATTAATGTATCCAAACTGCATATCATTAGATAGAAGAAAGATTCTTCTTTCAGATGGTGTTCTAAAATTCTAGATTATTGTTAGGTTGCGTTTTTTTCTGAAACACTCTGTAGATCCTGGCTTACATTAGATTTTAGATCAGGGTTGCGATTAATTTTATGATGTCGCGAGCGCAAATCGTGTGATGTTTATCATTGCTCACGCGAATAGAAATATTTTGACCTGAATATCTTCAACATGTATTTCTGTTTATTCAAATCAACTTAATTGTGGTACTTGAAAAAGACAATAGCGCCAACTACAGTTTTCCTCAACAACAGAATAAAACCAACCATAGCTAACAAAAACAAGAGGCTGGCTGCAGCGGATTTCATGAGAACATTTTGAAATGAAACTAAGCTCTTCTCGGTGATATAATTAAAATTTTGGCTATTTTGATTCTTTATTTTGTAAACAAATTGAATAGTATTCGTGGCATGTAAGGAAATTTGATTTAACTTGAATCAATCTTACGGAAATGGAAAGACAGGGAAATAAACATTTCGCCACTTGAAGTCTGCATCTTTTCAAGAAAAAAAATTTTCTAAAAATAATTCTAAAGAAATACCATTTCAACGCATTTAAAAATATCCTTATAAGCTTTTAGTCGGACACTGCAATGAATGAAACAATGAATTTTCCCTAGGAAACAAACCTTCCAGCATGTACTATCACTGTTGAATAGGATGGTTTTCGCTCTTACGGAATATATGAGAGAATATAAAATATCAGCTTAAAGAATCACGTCGGAAGTAAAAATAAATAAAAGCTACATTAAACGACATATAACGACAAATACATATAAAACAATACATATAGTACAAAAATTAATCATTAAATACAGACGGTAAATGAAGGTAGAAGCGAGGTAGCCTTCAAAAAAATACAGTAACTGCACTTTTAGGTTTGAACATTTAGAAACGAACATGGTAATACTGCAAATTAGGTTATTTGGTTGTTACCTTCCGTAAGACATTACATTACATGATTACAAACAAGGAAACTTCTACAATCAACACATAAAGAAGGGGATTTGGTTGTTCTTTGTAGAAAAATGAGCAATCTTTATTCAAAAAATTCTGTTACGAAAATATGGTTCATAGTTGCATGCAAAATCAATCTTTTGGCTTTTAAAGGCAAACTTTCATTTTCATAAAGAAGAAGTTGCGAAATATTTTTGTCTTGAGCCTCGAAGTATCCGTAGTCTTCGAGTATATCATTGATACCAGCGAGGAGGGTTGCGTAAAGATTTCAAAATAGACAAGGCGATTTCAATTTGTTAAATCTTAATACTTATCTAAGCATGTCCACTATCAAATATTATACCTCCTAAAATTACTTTCTTCATAGCCAGGAGGCTTTGGCCAATCAAAAGCAAGATTTGTCTCTACTCACCCGGTTGAAACGAAAATACAATTTAATGAACAAGCAACGAAGACCAACCTTGGAAGAGAAGCCGGGGGATTCCTTCTTGATCCTTGTTTTGGTGTATGCGCATAACTGTCATCTTCCAGTCTATCATAAGGGTAAGTCCCATCTCCGGGTGCCTCTTCACCAGGCACATCTTTGTTATTCATTGTCCGCATACGGTATGTTGCACGACGTAGGGCTCGATGGTGCTCTAATTGCTCACTGAAAGAAATTGAAGATTTAAAGTATCACAAAATGAGTAACGTAGCAATCGCTCCATCAAAGGCATTGCTTAATACCCAGAGTTATAGTAATAACGATAAGTCATGACCTCTCTTCACGTAACTAGAAACATATAAATGGAGAATTTCGAAAACATATTGTACACCCGATCGATACTTTTTCAAAAACGTCGATTGAGTTCCATATTTTTTCAAACTTTTTTCACATTGAAGTAAACGGGAGGAGTTAAACAGCTTTCAGCAGGGAGGGGGACGGGGATGAGGCGAGTCAAAATTAATTTGGTCTGTTGTATTTTGTTCTATTCTTAGGTCAGTATCTAAAAAATTACAAACGGATTCAAATTGCGAAGAAATTTACCAGTTTTCAAATGCAAAGAAGTTTGCAACTGGTAAGCAACTTAATGGGTAATCCATTTCAATTCCTCTACAATCTCCTCTTCCTCGAAAAGCAGACCATCTGGCTTTCGATAACTCATACCGCATTCATATTGACACAGTAAAACCAGCTTTACCTAAACCAGGCTAAATTTCAACCAATCAAAAGCATTGGATTTGCTGGATTGACCAATTAGAAAGCTCCATTCCAAAACCTGGCTTAGTTTAAGCTGGTTTAATTTGCAGTGTGAATAGGGTATCAATTAAAGGACAAGTCAGGGGTTATTATAATTGTCGATTACTCAAGAGATTACACTGTTGTGAATGGTGTGTAGTACTTTTTTCAATTTTTTCTCTATTAACCTGCGAAACTTCATATTTCAATCTGCTTAGAAGTGCGTAATGACGTCATTTTATATGACGTCACTACACGTTGACCTGAACGAGGCTGCCAAATATGTCGATTTTATATCAATCACACTTCTAACCTCCTTATCGCCCCTTTACAAATTCGTACAAAACACAAAATGGTGACCATATGTGGCTTAAAGATCATCCAATTTATGAAAGTTGGAGGCATCAAAACTTGGAAAGAACTCAGGACAGGTATTCAGCAGTTGGTAAGGTTGCTTTTTAACAAAAATGTTATCAACCCTGGACTTGTCCTTTAAAACAAACCCACGATTGGTGCTCAGCAGTTGGTAAGGTTGCTTTTTAACAATAATTTTATCAACCCCGAACTTGTTCCTTAATACTTTTACGCTTGTGAACAATTCTGGCTAACAGCATTTCGAAAGCGGGGAATGGAAATTTCAACTCCAAAAAATTCCAAAGAAAAAAATTACCTTGGTGTTTTTGCATCTCTCTTTGACCTGGGAAAAAACAGAAGATTTTGAAATAAATAGAAAAGGATTCAAAATTAGTTGCTTAGCAGAAGCACCAAATAGATAAAGAAGCTGTCCAGCCACATCGTCTATCAATTGTCTAGCTCAAAGTTTAATGCCGTATTTAATTGTATGTTGTTCGTTTATGTTTTTCGTTTCCCTCGTTGTTTCTTTGCGTAAAGTTTCTTGTTTTGTCCTCGTTTTGTTTCATGTAGCCAAGGGGTAGCAGTGTAATCTCGCTCCTCTAGGAATTGTCCCTGTAGTGTCGTAGAGTCATAATTAGAAAGTAAAGTAGAACGTAACTAATATTGTAAATTTTCTATCTGAATGTAAAAAAAAAAAAAAAATTGTCTAGCTTCGACTCTTGATATTTGTAGCCTGTTAACCAGACCCTATTTCCTTTGAAATCGGGTCTGGTTAACAGGCTAGATATTTGTTATACATCATCAGATCTCGCCAAACACATCTATTCACAAACTCGAATGGTAGTCTTTATGACGAAGGAAAACACAACGATCTAAGTTCCTTCCCATTTGCACAACATACGGTACCTTAGAAGATGAACGTCACCCCAGTCAAATGATTTTTTCTTCTTTATAATCTTATAAAAATACAACGGCGAAAACAACTACAACTACGAAACTACATAATTACACAACCACTACAAAAGATTACAAAAAACGATGCCACAAGGAGAACGGAAATACGTAACAACCCTGTGGCCATTTAACATATAAATCTAAACAAAATTAATATAAATCTAAAGCTACATTTACAAAGAAGAGATCTGTCCATGTATTGGGGGGGGGGGGGGTTGCAACAGGAATTTAAAAGCGCTTGGTTGCATGAATGAATTTCAGGGTAGCCTCTATGAGTCATTTATGAGTTGTCAAATGATTGGCTGGTGTAAAAGCTGATTTCCGATCAGTGGCATTCAGAGAGTGCAGAAGTTTAAACAACAGAACGTTGCTCAGCCAAAACTTTCTATTCAGTTCAAATCGAAGGTTTACCTCCTTAACAACAGAAGTTTCATCCGCTCGAAAAAGTCCTCTGACTGGAAATCAGCCTTAAATGGGCTGGGTCAAGTAACGTAAACAAAATTCTTTCGAGATAACGATTTTGCAGTATCTTTCATAGGCCATATCACAGAGATTTTCCACTAGTTTTCTCCAAATGAAGGTGTTACTCTGAAGATGGACTCTTGAACTTCACAGAGAAAGAAACGCAACACTCATATGTTGTATGATTGCAGAGATATTGGTGGATTTTTCGCAGTAACTTTATTGTAGATGCACCCCCTCCACCAAAATCTGTGCAGTACAAAATGACCACTAGTGGGCAGCGATATAGATTATAGAGATAACAGGTTTGTTTGTGGTTACATGACCCTGCCCCTTTGAGAACAAACAAGAAAATCAATCTAATCAGTAAAAGGGCAAACATCCACTATAATGGCAAATGGAGTTTGCTTGTGTCACACTTGTGGCACTGAGTTAGATTGTTTTGGTTTTCCCCTAGAACAATCTAATTCAGTGCCAATCCATGTACGAAACCTACAGTTGCTCATGACTGAAATTCGTAAAACAAAATGCAGTATGAATCCACCATTCACGAAGGACATTTTCACGCAATGAAATATTAGCTACAGCCTGAGGCATGGCGATGACGCTCAACTGCCAAAAGTACGTACAACGTCCTTTGGAGTTGAGTCCATTACTTACCTTGAAAATATTTACTGTACCAGCATTTATTGCAAGAAATAAAACAATCAAGCAGCCTCCCTATCTTCAAACAACAAATCAGATGTTGGAATGGTGAAAAATGCAACTTTGGGCTCTGCTAAGTATATATCCCAAAAGTTGGCTTCCTAACAGGTTAGACTTTTAACTCTGATTAGTCTTGTAATATACTAATTATTTACTGCAGTTATTTATACTGTAAGTAGTAGGTCTTAACTAGCTGTAATCTAGCAACTTCATTTCTTAGCCTACTTTATATAGATATTCAATGATAAAGATAATAATAATAACACTGTGCCTTATTTTGTGGTTGACTCTGGGACAACAGCATGCAAAAAAACATAACTTACGTTCCTTCCCGTTTGCAGCACATAAGGCACGTCAGAATTGAAATGAAGATCACTCCAATTAGAATTGGTATGAGAACAAACATCCAGTCCTTTGTTAAACTAGGTCTGCTTGTGTCGTAAGGAACAGTGCTGTAATTCATCTCTGTAAAACTATCTTTAGGATCCCTTTTTGGAGTTGCTTGTTGGCCAGTGGAAGTTAGAGATAATTCGATCTACAAGAAATAACAATCAAAGAGAATTCACGTCAGTAAACTATGACAAATGGCCCAGGTTTTTTTTCCTCAGTAAGACATTTCTGAAGTATGTTGCAGCGCCAGAAAGCTTAAAAATAGATTTTGTATCCCTAAAGTGAATCATGCTCAACGGGGACTCATAATGACAGAGTGAAAAAGCTGATCCCATTTTCTGCATTATCAATCGATTATGATGGAATCACGGTCCCTAATATCGAATGACGGCCTCGAATCTCAAATCTCTTTCGAATGTCATCAGTTCTTCAGTCGAACCGAAAGCTCCATCATATTGCCATCACCATAGTAATTCACAAATCTAGCAATCTGATTGGTATGCTAGGAAGCTCAGAGAATGGACCTGAATAGGGTCAGATCTTTCAGAGTAATGGTATGAGTCTCTGTTGACCGAAGGGCCATCATCAAGTCAAAGAGCACATGGAAAGGGGGACTTCGGGTCATAAGTCTAGATCACAAAAAAAGATTCCTACCAACAGTTCACTATGCTTAAATACATTCGGAGCGTTGACACAAGAGATCAAAAAGAAAGGTTCATAAATTGTTTTAATCAGTTATTTATACAGTCGTGTTTTTCGTTTTCAGGCTCTAAACAATTCTTTTAAGATTTCTTTTGAATTGATTGATCAAGGGGAGCTCTCTAACTTCAATTGGGATGTTATTCGAAACGCTAAGACCGGTGTAGTGAAATCCCCTTTTTTGTTCTCCCTAAATTGACTTTTTTAATTTCTAGGTTCCTATGATTTCTGGTAACATAATAGTAGGTAGTAGTTTATAATAGGCTTTATAATCGAATTTTGGCAATTTCTTAAACGTCAGTATCTTTTTGGACATCCAGTACTATTTAAGACTCAATCTTACCGTTGTTAAGTGACACCACGATACAGTGAATTCTCCAGAAGCGAAAGTCTTGTAAACTGAGCTACTTGCGGCCTTTGGCTGCTGTCCTGCGCAGTATCTCGCATCTTTTAAAGCAGCCGGAGGAGCATTCTCTGATCCAATTGTTATGAAAACCCTGAAAGAGAAATGTCAACATTTTTTAATTGCAAAGAGGATGAAATACAGGGTTAAAGCCAGTGGGGGGGGGGAGGGGAGGTTGCAGTCACAGACGGCCATTTGTCGAAAATTCTCTGGGAGTACAAAGGATCAAAACTGCAGAAATTTTTGAAAAATTCAAAGTAGACTGATGAAAATTGTCGTAGTTGCGGTCCTTGATAGGCTGATAATCGCTACAACTTGCAGCGGAGTGCCATCATCAAATTCAATCACCAAAGCGAAAACTAGGACTGAAGTAGTTGGTCTAAGTTCAATGGATTTCTTTAATTCTTAAAAAAGAGGTTTGGATCGAGTGTCCAAATCTGGTAAATTTGTGAAGGAAAACAAAAGCATGGCCCCCGTTCGTGGCATAACGACGCTTGCTGCGGCAAGAAGTTGCTTCATTTTTTTTCCATTTTTTTTCATTTATTCTTATTTAGACACAATACCATATCAGCATAACAAAGTAAATATAAATATTAATAATATCAAGAAAAAAATAAAGCTGCTCTTCCAAGGGGTTGTGTTTGTGTCCCTCTACCTCAAGAACTCCCTCAATCTTACTTTGAAGGAGCTTAATGAGGCAGAGTCTCGTATTTCCTTTGGGATCTCATTCCAGGCACTTGCTCCCTGGTATCCAAAAGACTTTTTGCAGTACTCAAGACGAAGCCGAGGAATTTCGAAATCATCAATTTTTCTTGAGTTATATCTCGAAATATTCGACCTAGGAGTGAATTTATTTTTGAGGTTCTCTGGGCAGAGTCCATTGTTTATCTTGTATGTAGTATGTAGTATGTAGTAATTGTTTATCTTCGCATTCAATCAACGATAACATTACTCAAAGCAAGTTAGGAATGATTTATCTCATACACAGGAAATTCCACCTGCTTCCTGGGCTATTTTCTCGTTGTTGTCGTTAATTTTTAGCGGCTCAAGAGTGCGAGCATACAGGGGTTTCATTTTTAAGAGCAGAATCGAAGTCTGCTGCTTTCAACCGTAGTTATTCAATTGAAAGAAAATTCAGCTAACGATGAATGAAAATAACGAGAAACAAAGCAAAAATACCGATGACAGAACGAAACAAAACAAAAAGAAGCGCAGTAAAAACCAAGCGAAACAAAACGAAACGAAATTAACTGAAACAAAAGCAGGAAAGTAATGCCATACACTCACCCTTCCTTGACTCCAGTTGGTGTATATCTGCCTCCAGGCCTGTTGACAGTTTTATCAATCTTTGTCACCAAGTACGCATTAGGCCAAATACCTTGAACACTTTGAGAAAACGAACTGTATTTCTTTGCCAATAGGAAATCAGCGAGATCGAAATTTGTAATTTTGAAATCCACTTGATACTTCACTTGACCTTTAAAGGGAATCAACAAAGTAAAAAGCCGGTTTGGGCCACGTTGAAAATATCCCCTATTGTATTTTAGAACTTTGGCATGTGTCATTTCATCATGTAGCTTAAAGCCTGGTTTCCATTTGATCGCAAGGATCGCTGGCCACGCAAGGATCGCACAAATTTGTGGCCAGCAACTGTCAGCGATCCTTGCATCATGTAGTTTCCATTTATCACGACGATCGCACAAATCCTAGAGGTTTGGCGCCAAAACCAATTCTCACAATGGCGGTAAAAGATAACAAAGAAATATCTTTTGAAAGAGAGGCCTCGATCGTTGAAATTCATGCTCAGTCGGCTTTTTTTTGACGCAAGGATCGCTGCAATCGGACAGATAGAAAATTTTCTATCTCAAACGCAAGGATCGCTGGCAACACAACGATCGCTGGCAAATTGAACAAGACAGTTTCCATGGGATTTCGACGCAACGATCGCTGGTCACAAATTTGTGCGATCCTTGCGTCGCCAGCGATCCTTGCGATCAAATGGAAACCAGGCTTAAGACACAGTTGGAGCGTAGGTGTTTTTTAGACTTTTTCCACCAGCCACTTTATACAGCTACCGTAAAGCTACCGTAAAAGCTCTATTAAGCCCTCTCACAATTAAGCCCCCCTTCTAATAAGCCCCTCCTCTCTGAGTCAAAATTCACCTTCTCTTTTAAGCTCATATAAAATTCTAGAATTTACCAAATATTTTCCATTTATTTAGCTACGCAACCTTGCATGTTGATTTGAGCATGGTTTGGGATAAAAGCTGCGTGGAACTTATGCACTTGGGCCGAAAAATAGCATGTTGACGTATAGGGTGTTTCAAAAAAATTGTTCGATGTTTGATGATATATTGAAAGATAAGACAACATGAACAGGCTCAAGGAAAGATAGCACTGTTCCTAAGATTATGAAATAATTTAGAGACTAAAATCGTACAAATCGGTTGACAAATTCCCTGAGTTACGAGCTAACGAAGATCAAAAATATCCGATAGCTGAAACCAGAGATCCCCCAGATTACTGGTATTGCAAAAAGCTCGAAGACGGAGGTAAGAGAAGCTTATCCAATGTCATGCCTCTCATTGATATCAGAGCAAACCAAATAGGTCTCCTAAAGTAAATTATTTCTTGCGATCATTACCAAAATTTACTTAACATTACGTAAGTCCAAAAACAGTGGTTCAAAACATGATCGGCGAGAGACGGAATCTGTTTCCTCAAAGCATCCATATGCTCGACAGTTAGGTTATCGAAACCCTATTTGAATCCCAGTTGGTTCGCCTTGAAACAATTGAGAAATAACGGAAACGACGGCCTATGGGGCTTTTACCAAAAATGCCATTTTGAGGCCTCTGGTTTCAGCTTTCGCACAAACTTGAACTTCAAATGCTTGTAACTCCATGAATTTTTAGCGGATTTGCAAGTTTCTTGTGTCAAAAATTAAGTCAAAATATCAGGAAAAGGGTGACTCGACCAAGGATGCATTCAGCGTATCGTTATTTTTCAGTATTTAATCAAACATCGAACAATTTTTTTGAGACACCCTGTATATAGATGATTCATGTATAAAAAACCAGGTTGAATAATGGGGACGACTGCACTTTAGCGGACCAGCTTTATGTCATATCTGCCAGGCATCAACCCTAACCTAACCCTACTAAGCCCTGCCTTACTCGAACTTACTCTAACCCTAACATACCCTAACTAACCATAGCTTACCTTAAAACCTCTTTTCCAAAGCCCAACCATGACCCTAACAATTAAGGTCAATTTCCAGTCAGTGGAATTTAGATAATAGAAAGTTGCTCAGCCGTAACTATCTATTCAATTTTAGAGCGACATTTTCTCCAGCAAACAATAGAATTTCCGTCCGCTCGGAAAATTCCACTGAAATCAGCCTTTACACCATGACACATGGCATGCTGGTTTTGAAAGCAGGTCCACTAAAGTGCAGACTAGCCGATTAAAGAATACGTCTCATTCACAACAGCCATAAAAACGTGGGTGAATTTGGGACACCTTTTATTAGCCTGCGTACAGACTCTCTATAAGAAATTGAAAAGATGGAAGAAAGTAGAATCTGCGCAACTGAGCCATTATTCTTGTTCAAGGGTTCCTCGGAATCAAGGAAATAAATTTGACTGGTCTAGCAAAATTCTGTTGCCTCCTTCAATTTAAAAAATTATCTTTTAAATAAACGTTTTATTTCTATTGTTCAAATGAGGAAACGTTTGACAAAGCATTGACATTATGAGTACAATGGATTGATTTCATAGAGGAGATTTCACTAGTTTAATCTTGCCTAACACGGAAAAAAGGGAATTCAATAACTGTCTGTCATGGCATAAAGGCTTCAAAATAGAATGCCGACATCAGCGAAGAAGAAGAGTGGCTCGGTTGCGCAGACTCTACTTTTCTATATCTTTTCAATTTGCTGCCAATCAAGAGTCTGCACGCAGGCTACCTTTTACTTACTTGCTTGTTTTGCTTCAATTGTGATTCTCATGATCTTCTTGATAGTACTGTAATCATCTTTATTCCATCCAATAATCTAATACCCAAAACAGACAAAATTAATCTATATACCATGGGCAATAAGGCAGCTTGTTTGTAGCTAAGAAATTCATGCCCCATTCACACTGCAAGTTAAACCAGCTTAAAGTAAACCAGGTTTTCGAACAAGGCCTTTTGATTGGTCAAGCCAACAAATCCAGTCACCATAGGCAATACAGTAAGGCCCCGCATTTAAGAAACCAACTAAAAGAAACTTATAGGCTACTGAAAAATAATCAGCCTCCTGCCTATAAGAAACTCTTGAAGCTCGCACCAAAATAAAGTTTCTTGTATTTTGAGTAACATCAATTGCTTGTCTGATAGAGTGAGAGCATTACACTTTATACATGATGCATTAAGAAATTACTATGGAGATATTTTGGATTTAACAGATTTTTGTCTAAATTTTAATTCATATCCTTCACCACCATTGTTGACATACATGTATGGCTGAATATGGATGACATCCCCATAGACGGTCCCATTTTGGTTTAACTTATTTGCCTAGGACTTCAAAGAAATTAAATTAGAAACTTAAGAAACTTGAGCCTAAAACATGAGAAGTATCAGAGATATAAGAAACATTTTAGGCTATTGTGTGAAAAAGTAGTTTCTTAAATGCGAGGCCTTACTGTATTGCACCTAGTTTGTTGCTAAGAAATTTAAGTTTATTTTTTTTCATTCATATAAAATAATTTGCAACAATGCTTACGCTCTACTATACTTATCCAAAACTACTAGACAACACCACAGGGAAAATACCGAAGGGAGCGAAAAAAAAACAACAACTACCCTAAGGCTAAAAACATAAAGACACACAATATTAAGCTAAAACTACAGCATACACTACTAGATTCTGTCTCACCTTAGATGTCGGATCAGGGTTGGGATGAAAGATTTGAAAAGTCACGAGCGGAAATTCGCCCTTGATATTTGATGAATCTAATATGACATCTAATATGAAACAGAATTAATGAGGGAAGAAACAAGAACATTTACGTAAAGGTTCTTGGTGGTTGGTTGCTTTAAGTTTATTACCTCGATATTACTGTTTTACTTTGTTGCTTTCTCTTTGGCTTAACCAGTCTAAAACCAGTGCTAGGAATCAAATTCAAATGGCTCCTGCGCGTCTGAACAGTTAGTTCCTACACAGCATTCATCCTCGTCAACGCTGTGTAGGAGCCAACAGTTCAGACGCGCAGGAGCCACTTGAATTTGGTTTCTAGCACTGGTTAGGCTTGGGCATAAGGGAAAACAACGAAGAAAACTATGGTAACATCGAGGTAGCAACTTTAATTTCCAAGCTACAAACACAGTGCGCTATTGCCCATGTATATACTTTTTGATTCAGTAAGACTTTTGATCTCTACCGGATGACCCCAAAAAACTTCACGAGTTAGCTCGCACACAGTCTCGGAAAAGCAAATGTTATGAACGCAAACAAGGTATCAGTGCATTGCTGAAAGGCTCATCTTTGTTTTGGAATGCTGCTTGGTCAGTATAAGGTGCACATTGTCCAAAAAAGGTTCAAAAATAAAGAAATTCATTCATCTCTTGGACAGTTCCCCAGTCTTTCTGTCAATGGTTTAGGAGATGTTAAAATAGCTGCATTCCAGATTTCCATTGGAGCACAAAATTTGATTGATAAACTGAGGCTACTAAATTTGCCAACAAATAATTCCAAAAACGGCTTCAAATTCATTGCCCAGGATCTATCATTACGTTGAGTTTTCACAAAGTGTTGGCTGGAAAATGATGGTGATCATTTCACCGAAAATGACGAATCGCAGATTCAACATTTTCTTTGAATCTGGTTTTTCGGATGGCAATCATTACTTAAAATGACCATGCAGTATCTCACAAGATAGCCGCGCCTTTCGACTGAAGCGTAATGCAAGGATGTGGTAATAGCTTTTGATACCATAGAGCTGGTCATGATATAGCTCATGAAGTTTCTTTTGGATCAGCTGGTACTGTCTGATATTTGCAAGCTAAGATATGATATACAGTATGACATTGAATGGTGCAGGAAAAGTTAATAAATGATGCCTCATTGACAATTCATGCATTCAAAAAATAAGAAACAATTAAGAAACTTTTAGCACTAAAATGGACAAAATTTCATGTAAATTAACAAACTTCTATTACTATGGCCTGATCTAAGTTTCCTATAAAAAAGCATGTATACACCCACCCTATTAAAGATGTGTGCCATATACTAGTCAAAGGACTCTTTTGGCAATAATGTCATCACACATTCAAGTCACTATCTGGACAAGACAATCTTACTTGAAAAGAGCAACAAACAGACTTTTCAATGATAAAAACGTACCTCAAGGAAAATCTGTCCAGCATCTTTATCACTTGGTGTTCCGTAGAGAAAAGCAGGTTTTGTTGGGTCCCTCTGCTCCAAACGGAGCCATTTGGGTAAATCTGGCATATTCTCAACTGAAGCTCTGAACTGAACATTGGCTGAAAAGGATTAATTCCAGATATAGTCTTTACTATAAAGTTTCAATAAATAAAACTTTAGAGGTATATATATATATATAGATAACTGTAAATAAGGGTGTTAATAATTTTGCTAAGAAAACTGGGGATATCTGATTATGTAAACATGATTTGCTAAAAAGCCAGACTATCTCTTGCAACTTATTGGGGAAATAAAGCCCCTCAGCCCCCTGGCTCCATGGTCCCTGACTTCATCCCAAATTTAACTATTTAGTCCATACAGACCCTAGCCATAGTATGCCCATCAAACCTAAAAATCTTTGTTGAACATCCTCTGTACTGTACCATAGTTTGTAAACTGTGGATACTGTACACTTACTTGCTTTGAAAAGACTTTTCTCTATTTCGTATTGGAAATGGATGTGGCTTTGAGCAGCTCTGGTGATGTCACTTCTGCAATGGATATCATGGACCAGTAGACCTACCAATACTGAAATACATATAAGCAAATTGAATTAACAATTTAGATTTAAATGCAAAGGCTTTACTTATTTTTCTGGGTTCAACATTTGCAGTCTTGCCATTTGCAGTCTTGCCAGTCAGGACTTTAACCAATTAGGGGTTGTTTAAAAATCCACTGTGATCAGTAAGTAGCATTAAGGAAGAACCTCAACCCCCCCCCCCCCTCCGGCAGACTTTGATATCTTTCTGCCATATCATACTGTCAGCTGTCCCTGTTATTTGTCTACCTTGACTACTCATTGCTGGTGAAAGGCAGGGCATTCTTAAGTGAT
Organism: Aurelia sp. 4 Dawson et al 2005; assembly: GCA_964019985.1. NCBI lineage: Eukaryota > Metazoa > Cnidaria > Scyphozoa > Semaeostomeae > Ulmaridae > Aurelia > Aurelia sp. 4 Dawson et al 2005. The sequence goes on along the minus strand of OZ026507.1, from coordinate 13,603,138 downwards.
TATAAAAAGCTTGCTAATATCACTGCGTGAGGCCTTTAAATCGGGCTTAAACATGATTATCTAAGAATACAGCTGAGCTTGAAGACAGTTCTGAAGTCCCTATGTTCACCAAATGCTACTTGACCTATTTTTTGATGAAACCCTCTCCCCTGGTCAACTGTGGCTAACCAATCACAAGTGCATATTTGGATGACCTATTATGTTTTGGGTAGCAGGTCATAAGACCTATTTTTAGGGGGTGGCTGGAAAGTTTCATCTACTCACAGGCAGGATTCATGCATACACTAGGGTCTACTGGGGTAACATGGGTAAGTTTGGGGTAAGATGTGTAGGGTGAAAAGCTAGAATAAATTTTGCAAAAATCTTTGCTGAGAGCTCTCCCCCAGCTGGAACCAATCCAATTACCCACCTGCTAAAATAGTCAAAGTTGACTTATCACATCAGTTCCTGGTCTACTATTTCTGGAGGGTCTCAAACCAATGGACAATCCGTGGAGGGTCAGTGGTGTATGTGAGCTTTTCCATGACTGCCATGGCAAATGTCCATGAAAATCTCCACGGAAATCCATTTAAATACCAGCAATCAAATTTCAATGCAACACTAAGTCAAGGATGTTTTCAGGACATCGGTGTGAAAGTGGAGTGGAATGGAAACACATTCCGAACTTTGATTTAATACTGGCATGAAAATAATCACAAATACAAACATAACAACCATGGAAAACCATGGAAAAGCCACGGCAGACCACGGTAAAATGTCCATGACACAAAATAAGTCCTTAAAAACCATGGGTAGTCATGGAATGGCCTATGGACCTACTACAGAAATTTCCATGGGTTTGAGACCCCCCTCTATTTCAAGCAATCATCACTACCTTCACTACCAAGATGTCATTTAAAGAATTCTTTATGATATCTTGTCACTACAACCTATTTTACCACACAGGGGCGGATCCAGCCCGAGGTTGAAGGGGGGCAATTTGGAGAGGGGGCACCAAAAAGAAAACGAAAAGTGAGCCCGCCGAAGGGGCACGAAAATTTTTTGGGCTTTGTTCAATAAAGTTATCTGGTTTTTCTTCTGAATAGCGCCTTAGTTTACGTGTTTCCCTGCATTCAAAACGAAACTCTGAAAAAAGAGTGCATTTGGGTCAGGATAAGGGGCGCATATCTTGCCAAAAAGGGGGCGCCAAAGCTCAGTTTTCATCGTGAAGGGGGGGGGGGAATTGCCCCCATTTGCCCCCCTAAATCCGCAACTGTTACCACAGGCAACTCATTGTACACCGAAAGGCTCTACAGACCCCATTCTGCAGTGTGGCACTTTTCAGCATAGGTAGTTCTCATGCAGAAGATTTTGTGTGATTATTCATCATCATCATCATCATCATCATAGCATATACACTACCTATTTACAGGCATGGCTGCTAAAAAACATCAAACAAAACTAAGCTAAGCAAAAAAGAACATAACACAATAAGACTTAACACACCTACAATATCAATAATGAACTAAAAAAGGAAGAAAGAAAAAGAACTAGAATGAATAAAATGGAACTGCAGTGAAATGTAAAATGATAAACGACTAAGAAAGGGTACGATAAGGTGTCTTGGTATATCCAGGCTGATCTAGATCACAGTTTCAAGTGAATCCCTCAGTTTGTTCGCATCCATGATAAACTGAGCTTATAGTGTTTTCACTCCTCATAATAGTGGAAAATTGTATCTTTGGGTCCAAGAGCATGACATTTGCAGCTGACAGTAGGACAGCTCTTAAATTATCATACGCTGGGCATATCATCAAAAAGTGAAATTCGTCTTCGACTAGGTTTAAGTGGCACATTTTGCAGAGACGTTGTTCCACTTGTAGGCCTCTGTGCCTTCCCACCTCAATCAAAAGTGCATGGTCACTACATCTAAACTTACTCAGCACTTTTCGATGTTCGAAAGTTAGGTCTGTAGTCAAAAAGGTTTCCAGTTTAAAATTAGATTTAAATTTCTTATAAGTACGTAGTTTACTGTTGCGATCAGAGTTCAAACTGGCTAAAGAAACTTCAGAACGCCAAAATTTCTTAAAAAGTGCTGCTGATTCGTTCTTTAACTTTCTACATACTTCCTTTTCGGAGAAACTGGAAGGGTTATTCCAAATTGATGATAAGCCAAGTAGATTCAGTGTTGTTTTAACAGTGTTTAACCAGTTTGATAAATTATCTGGTAGAGATGTAATGTCTATGAATGCCTTTTTAACCAAGGTATTATCATCTAATTGCGTAATTCTGTGCCAAAACTTTATAACTCGTAGAATGCTGCTTAATGTTGAAGGGATGGCACCTAAATCACCATATACAGCTAAGGTTGAGGTGTTTCGCTTTAAGCCAAGAATTAGTTTCGAAAATTTTAATTTAGGCTTTTCAGTGGTTGAATTTAAAAAGTATTTGCAGAGGAGATTAGATAGGAGGATATTGATAGATAGGAGGATAGCGATGAACCCACACATGAAACCAGATGAAACCCAAGCAATATCCCTTTCAGGCAATTTTTCTTAGTGTTTCCTTTTTGCGATTAGTGCTTTTCTGGGTTATAGAAATTCCTGGGATTGAGAAGATCCCACTCTGTCATCCGTAGCTCGAGTGCACCTGGTGGAACAAGTTTCCCTCCTGTCTGGATCTGTCGGTCTGTTGTCATGATAAATGATGCCCTGCAAAGCATGTCTCCTAAGTAAACAAAATTTTTATTGCATACAACATTAATCCTTCAAAGAAGATCCAACCCCTACCAAATACCAACTGCCACAGCATTGATAACTTCGGCATTTTGTGGAATATTTGAGTGCGGCTTTCTTTTGCCTCTGTCTTGACGCGCCCAAGGTGAAGACTCAGCAACAGCAACAGCAACAGCAATCAACCAAAAATCCAAAACCATCCAAAAAGGTGGCAAATCTTAAACGAGGCTATGTCCTTCACACACACGCAATACGCAATAGATTTCACGCAGCTGTCACTAGAAACAAAACGCAAAGAAAGTCTCTCGCGGAGGGGGGTACTTGACCAGATTTTGGAAGGGGACGTGCCATCGAAGCTTCAAAAACATATCCGTTCCTTGCACCAATTTTTCCAAAACGTATACCCGACTTTATACCAATTTTCCAAATATATTTACCCAACCTTAAACCAATTTTCCGAAAATGCATCGATACCGTTCCTTGTACCAAAATCATAAAAATCAGTACCGTTCCTCATACCAAAATTGCGAAAATCGATACCGTTCCTTATACCAAAATCATGAAAATCGATACCCTTTCCGAAGGCACGTCCCCGTCCCCAAAATAGGTATAGTACCCCCCCCCCCCCGGGGAAAGTCTATGCAATTTAGTTGTAAAAAATGCGGTAAACGGAAACTTACATTGATTAATCCTCAAACTCTGTATTGAAATAAATCTCTGAAAACATTTCCAGGGCTGTCACGTGTGGGACTGTGACACCCCCTCCCATGGAAAAGTGGTTGTCGGCAAGTCAAGCTAAAGGCATAGCATTATCGGCAAAGTTCTACCCAAAGGCGAAAAGCCCCAATTCACCGTGTTGCCGTTGACTGATGATACCACGATGATAGAGTATTCGAGCAACAAAATATTTTGGGAGTAAGCTAGCTGGTTTAGCAGAAAACGATAGGAAAAGTTGGTTGCACACTGGCTAAAGAAGCGGCTGATTTGCTATATTGACTTACTTGTGCTACGACCAATGTTTTATTGATTTCACCTTGAAAAAGTTATGATGGATTTTTGCCATCGCTGATGTAAAAGGGCATTGCCCATGTTTTCCGATAGTCTCAAGGGCGTTGACACGAAAAATTTTCCTTGGGGCTGCTCCCCCAGACCCCCGTTTGGTAATAAACAGGTCAGAAAGCTAGGGTCGATCTAGCATTGAAATGTATGATCATGTTGTTGCTTTCTCGTCAACTTTAATCCAGAAACTGATAGACCAGGCGAGGAATACCGTAAAGGTAGCAACTCTCCTAACTTTGTGCGACAATGACTTTTCGATACCCATACCCTCTGATAACGAGAGGATCTTTGCGAAAAGACGTACAGTAAGGCCCCGCATTTAAGAAACTACTTTTTCACACATAGCCTAAAATGTTTCTTATATCTCTGATACTTCTCATGTTTTAGGCTCAAGTTTCTTAAGTTTCTAATTTAATTTCTTTGAACTCCTAGGCAAATAAGTGAAACCCAAATGGGACCATCTATGGGGATATCATCCATATTCAGCCATACATGTATGTCAACAATGGTGGTGAAGGATATGAATTAAAATTTAGACAAAAATCTGTTAAATCCAAAATATCTCCATAGTAATTTCTTAATGCATCATGTATAAAGTGTAATGCTCTCACTCTATCAGACAAGCAATTGATGTTACTCAAAATACAAGAAACTTTATTTTGGTGCGAGCTTCAAGAGTCTCTTATAGGCAGGGGGCTGATTATTTTTCAGTAGCCTATCAGTTTCTTTTAGTTGGTTTCTTAAATGCGGGGCCTTACTGTATATCTGCTGCGTTTACCAAAGATGAGCATTTCCCAGAACGGGAGTTTGAGCAATCATTAAAATACACAACTGAGAGTTCATCACAGAATCTGGGATGCTCAAAAGAATCTACCTCACGCACTTTTTAAACTGAAGGAAAAGATTTTTCACAACTAAATAATCAATTTGACTATTCAAAAGAACGTTAAAAACGTTTAAAACATTTATTCCATCGAAGTTAGACTTCAGCTGAAAGTTGCACTTGCAACCAAACGAATATTCACTACATGTGAGAATTCATCACAGAATTTGAGATGCTCAAAAACACCTACTCCCCCGGTGGGTGCAATGTTGATGAAGATTGCTCATCCACCACGCTCATCCATGATTTCCCTGAGAAAGGGGTATATTTGAAACAACATCCTAGGACCTAGAATCTCAAAATAAGGGGCATTTTACCCTAGAAAATATCTTAAAAACAGTTAAATGCTGTTGGAGGTGAGACCCTGAAAAATAGTGAATTTCAACTGCCTTGAAAAAAATGTGATACCTTACGTTTTATGGGTGCTACTGTTTTCCAATAAAACATATCAGAAATATGAATGGCATAGCAATACAAGAGCAAAGGTCACGGACTTCTCTCAAACCATTATTTCTACTGTACAGATTTCTTCTTTAGGGTTCAGTGATACTCATTTTAAAGTGGGTTACCTTCAAATATTTTCCGTGATAAGGGGTCTTTCGCCAACTAGAAAGTCAGAGAAAAGGGTATTCTATGAAATAGTATGGACGGGGGTGGTGTACCTCTTCCCATTGCATTGCACCCACCGGGCACCTACTTCAAACACTTCCAACGCTGAAGAAAAGTTTTCAATGACAACTATTTGACAAATGCAAAAACTCAAGTAATGTTTAAAATCCTTTCAAACATCTAATCCATCGAAATTAGATTTAAGAAGAGGCAAAAAATTACAATAAAACCTCTGTAACAGCATGTTAGAATTCATTACAGAATCAGGGATGACGAAAACATCTACTTCACACACTTGTTAAATTGTAGAAAAAGATTATAGACAACTATAAGATAAATATGAAATTTCCAGAGAACCTATACTTCGTCTAGAACATCTATTCAATCGAAGTGACACTTCAGCAAGGAATTACATTAGTCACAAAACGACTATTTACTCCATGTGAGAATTCATCACAGAATCTGGGATGCTCAAAAGCATCTACTTCACGCATTTATTAAACTATATAAAAAATCAAGGGAATCTATATGATAAGTGTGACTATTCAATAGAGAAAAAGACTTCATCTAAAACATCTATTCTATCAAACTGACCCTTCAACAGAGACTTGCCACCAGAGCAATACGACTATTTACTACATGTGAGAATTCATCACAGAATCTGTTAATCAAAAACATCTACCTCAAAAACTTGTTAACCTGTAGAAAAAGATTATAGACAAATATAACATCAATATGAAATTTCCAGAGAACCTATACTTCGTCTAGAACATCTATTCAATTGAAGTGAGACTTCAACAAAGACTTGCTATCACAACAAAACGACTATTTACTACATGTGAGTATTCATCACAGAAACTATTGATCAAAAACATCTACTTCAAAAACTTGTTAACCTGTAGAAGAAGATTATAGATAAATATATGGTTAATGTGACTTTTCAACAGAACCTATAATTCGAATGGAACATCTATTCAATTGAAGTGAGACTTCAACAAAGACTTGCTATTGCAACAAAACGACTATTTACTACATGTGAGAATTCATGACAGAATCTGGGATGATCAAAAACATCTACTTCACACGCATGTTAAACTGAAGAAAAATATTTTTTGAATACTAAATGAAATAATGTGACATTTCAAGAGAGCATTTAAAATCCTTTCAAAAATCTATTTCATCGATGATATATTTCAACAGAGACTTGGGGCCACAGCAAAACGACTATAAACTATATGTGAGAATCCATCACAGATTCTGGGATGATCAAAAACATCTACTTCACACACATGTTAACCTGATAAAAAGATTTTAGACAGCTATACGATAAATGTGACCTTTCAATGGAACGTTTGAAATCCTTTCAAACATCTATCTCATCAAAGCCAAATTTCAATAGAGACTTGCGGTTACAAAAAAACGACTGTTTATTACTTGCGAGAATTCATCACAGAATCTGGGATGATCAAAAACGTCTACTTTACACACTTGTTAAACTGTAGAAAAAATTATGGACAACTATATGATCAATGTGACATTTCAACATAACCGATATTTTGACTTGAACATCTATTTAATCGAGGTGAAACTTCAACAAAGATTGGTGGTCACTCAAATACGACTAATTACTACGTGTGAAGATTCATCACAGAATCTGGGGTGATCAAAAACATCCACTTCACACACGCATATTGACCTGAAGAGAAAGATTATTGACAACTAAATGATAAATATGACATTTCAAGAGAACGTTTAATATCCTTTCAAAGATCTATTTCATCGAAGGTAATTTTCAACAAAGAGTTGTGGTTGCAAAAAAATGACTATTTACTACATGTGAGAATTCATCACAGAATCTGGGATGATCAAAAACATCTACTTCACACACACATGTTAACCTGAAGAAAAAGAGTTTAGACAAATACATGATAAATGTGACCTTCAAAGGGAATGTTTTAAATCCTTTCAAACATCTATTTCATCAAAGCTAAATTTCATCAGAGACTTGCGGTATCAACAACACGATTATTTACTACATGTGAGAATTCATCACAGAATCTGGGATGATCAAAAACATCTACTTCACATGCATCTTAAAGGCACACAGTCGTGGTTGTGATTGGCTAGTTGTGATGTTGAAATCAAAAACAAAGCTCTGACCTCGGTGTAATTACCAAGCCTTTATGCTCTTGGATCATACTTTGTTTCGAGAATAAAAGGGAATCAGATCATTATCATCTTCGTGAATTTCACTGTACAGCGAAATTTCTGAACCTTGCCAAATTCTTTTCTTCTTGATTGTCTTGTTTGTCCAATCAGCACTACGAAAGTGTGCCTTGAAACTGAAGAAAAAGATTATTGACAACTAGATGATACATGTGACCTTTCAAAGAACGTTTAAAATCCTTTCAAACATCTATTTCATCGAAGTTAAATTTCAACAGAGACTTGTGGTCGCTACAAAACGACTATTTACTGCATGTGAAAATTCATCACAGAATCTGGGATGATCAAAAACATCTACTTCACACATTTGTTAAACTGTAGAAAGAGATTATAGACAACTATATGATAAATATGACCTTTTAACATAACCTATATTTCGCCAAGAACATCTATTCAATCGTATTGAGACTTCAACAGAGACTTCCAGTCACAACAAAATGACTATTTACTCAAGTGAGAATTCATCACAGAATCTGGGATGCGGAAAATCATCTACTTCACACACTCGGTACACTGTAGAAAAAGACTATAGAAAAATTCTATGATAAATGTGACCTTTCAACAGAACCTATATTTCAATTAGAACATCTATTTAATCGAAATGAGACTTCATCAAACATTTGTGGTCGCTGAAAAACGACTATTCACTACATGTGAGAATTCATCACAGAATCTAGATTGATCAAAAACATATTCTTTATACACTTGTAAAACTGTTGGAATAAGATTACACACCACTATATAATAAAGGTGACTTTTCAACAGAGCCTTTAATTCGACCAGAACATCTACTTAATCAAAGTGAGACTTCAACAGAGACTTGTGGTCGCTAAAAAACGACTATTTACTACATGTGAGAATTCATCACAGAATCTGGGATGATCAAAAACATCTACTTCACAAACACTCGTTAAACAGTAGAAAGAGATTATAGACAACTATATGACAAATATGACTTTTACAGAGGACGTATTATTCATGTAGAACATCTATTCAATTGAAGTGAGACTTGAACACAAATTTGCGGTCGCCACAAACCGACTATTTACTACATGTGAAACTTCATCACAGAATCTGGGATGATCAAACACATCTACTTCACACAAACATGTTAACCTGACGAAAAAGATAATGGACAACAAAATGATAAATGTAACATTTCAAGAGAACGTTTAAAATCGATTCAAACATCTATTTCATCGAAGTTAATCTTCAACAAAAACTTGCAGTTGCAACATATCGACTACTTACTACATGTGAGAATACATCACAGATTCTGGGATGTTCAAAAACATCTACTTAACACACATGCTAACCTGATAAAAGGATTTTAGACAACTAAATGATACATGTAACCTTTCAAAGAACGTTTGAAATACTTTCAAACATCTATTTCATCGAAGTTAGATTTCAACAGAGACTTGTGGTCGCTAAAAAACGACTATTTACTACATGTGAGAATTCATCACAGAATCTGGGATGATTGAAACAGTCTACTTTACGCATATGTTAACCTGAAAAAAAAATTTTAGACAAATAAATGATAAATGTGACCTTTCAAGGGAATGTTTGAAATCCTTTCAAACATCTATTTTATCCAAGCTAAATTTCAACAGACCCTTGCAGTAGCAACAAAACGAATATTTACTAGATGTGAGAATTCATCACAGAATCTGGGATGATCAAAAACATCTACCTAACAAACATGTTAACCTAATAAAAAGATTTTAGACAACTAAATGATACATTTGACCTTTCAAAGAACGTTTAAAATCCTTTCAAACATCTATTTCATCAAAGCTAAATTTCGACAGAGACATGTGGTCGCTAAAAAACGACTATTTACTACATGTGAGAATTCATCACAGAATCTGGGATGATCAAAAACATCTACTTCACATGCATCTTAAACTGAAGAAAAGGTTTATTAACAACTAAATGATACATGTGAGCTTTCAAAGAACGTTTAAAATCCTTTCAAACATCGATTTCATCGAAGTTGAATTTCAACAGAGACTTGTGGTTGCTAAAAAAGACTATGTACTACATGTGAGAATTCATCACAGAATCTGGGATGATCAAAAATATCTACTTCAGAAACACTTCCTAAACAGTAGAAAGAGATTATAAAGAACTATATGACAAATGTGACTTTTAAAGAGAACGTATTATTCATGTAGAACATCTATTCAATCGAAGTGAGACTTCAACAGAGACTTGCAGTCGCAAAAAAACGACTATTTACTACAAGAGAGAATTCATCACAGAATCTGAGGTGATCAAAAACATCATCTTGATACACTTGTTAAACTGTAGAAAAAGAATATAGACAACTATATGATAAATGTGACTTTTCAAAAAGAAATTACAAATCGATTGTTACATCTATTCAATTGAAGTGAGACTTGAACACATATTTGCGGTCGCCACAAAACGACTACTTACTACATGTCAGAAGTCATCACAGAATCTGGGATGATCAAAAACATCTAATTCACACACACATGTTTACCTGAAGAAAAAGATCATTGACAACAAAATGATAAATGTAACATTTCAAGAGAACGTTTAAAATCGATTCATACATCTATTTCATCGAAGTTAATCTTCAACAAAAACTTGCGGTTGCAACAAAACGACTATTTACTACATGTGAGAATTCATCACAAATTCTGGGATGATCAAAAACATCTACCTAACAAACATGTTAACCTAATAAAAAGATTTTAGACAACTAAATGATACATTTGACCTTTCAAAGAGCGTTTAAAATCCTTTCAAACATCTATTTCATCAAAGCTAAATTTCGACAGAGACTTGTGGTCGCTAAAAAACGACTATCTACTGCATGTGAAAATTCGTCACAGAATCTGGGATGATCAAAAACATCTACTTCACATGCATCTTAAACTGAAGAAAAGGTTTATTAACAACTAAATGATACATGTGACCTTTCAAAGAACGTTCAAAATCCTTTCAAACATCTATTTCATCAAAGTTAAATTTCAACAGAGACTTGTGGTCGCCTAAAAAACTATAATTTACTACATGTGAGAATTCATCACAGAATCTGGGATGATCAAAAACATCTACTTCACATGCATCTTAAACTGAAGAAAAGGTTTATTAACAACTAAATGATACATGTGACCTTTCAAAGAACGTTTAAAATCCATTCAAACATCTATTTCATCGAAGTTAAATTTCAACAGAGACTTTTGGTCGCTAAAAAACGACTATTTACTACAAGAGAGAATTCATCACAGAATCTGACATGATCAAAAGTATCTACTTGACACACTTGTTTAACTGCAGAAAAAGAATATAGACAACTATATGATAAATGTGACTTTTCAACAGAAATTATAATTCGACTGTTACATCTATTCAATTGAAGTGAGACTTGAACACATATTTGCGGTCGCCACAAAACGACTATTTACTACATGTGAGAATTCATCACAAATTATGGGATGATCAAAAACATTTACTTAATACACAAGTTAAACTGATAAAAAGATTTTAGACAAGTAAATGATACATGTGACCTTTCAAAGAACGTTTAAAATTCTTTCAAACAACTATTTCATCGAAGTTATATTTCAACAGAGACTTGTGGTCGCTAAAAAACGACTATTTACTACATGTGAGAATTCATCACAGAATCTGGAATGATCAAAAACATATTCTTTATAAACTTGTAAAACTGTTGGAATAAGATTACACACAACAATATGATAAAGGTGACTTTTCAATGGAGCCTATAAATCGACCAGAACATCTATTTAATCGAAGTGAGACTTCAACAGAGATTTGCGGTCGCTACAAGATGACTATTCACTACATGTGAGAATTCATCACAGAATCTGGGATGATCAAAAACATCTACTTCACATGCATGTTAAACTGAAGAGAAAGTTGATTGAAACTAAAAGATATAATTGGCATTTCAAGAGAACGTTTAAAATCCTTTCAAAATGTATTTGATCGAGGTTAGTTTTCAACAGAGACTTGTGGTCGCTAAAAACGACTATTTACTACATGTGAGAATTCATCACAAAATCTGGGATGATCAAAAACATCTACTTCACAAACACTCGTTGAACAGTAGAAAGAGATTGAAGACAACTATATGACAAATATGACTTTTAAAGAGGATGTATTATTCATGAAGAATATCTATACAATTGAAGTGAGACTTCAACAGAGACTAACAGTCGCAAAAAACGACTATTTACTAAAAGAGAGAATTCATCACAGAACCTAAGGTGATCAAAAACCTCTACTTGATGCACTTGTTAAACAGTAGAAAAAGAGTTTAGACACCTATATGATAAATGTGACTTTTCAACAGAAATTATAATTCGACTGTTACATCTATTATGATATTCTAATCTTGGAAATGGATATTTGCGGTCCCCACAAAACGACTATTAACTACATGTGAGAATTCATCACAGAATCTGGGATGATCAAAAACATCTACTTCACACACACACATGTTAACCTGAAGAAAAAGCTTATTGACAACAAGATGATACATGTAACATTTCAAGAGAACGTTTTAAATCCTTTCAAACTTCTATTTCATTGAAGTTAATCTTCAACAAAAACTTGCGATTGCAACAAAACGATTATTTACTACATGTGAGAATTCATCACAGAATCTGGGATGATCAAAAACATCTACTTCACACGAATGTTAAACTGAAGAAAAGTTTTATTGAAAACTAAAAGATATAATTGACATTTCAAGAGAACGTTTAAAATCCTTTCAAACATGTATTTGATCGAGGTTAAATTTCAAGAGAGACTTGCGGTTGCAACAAAACCACTATTTACTACTTGTGAGAATTCATCACAGAATCTGGTATGATCAAAAACATCTACTTCACACACTTGTTAAATTGTAGAGAAAGATTATAGACAACTATATTATAAATGCTACTTTTCAACAGAACCAATAGTTCAACTAGAACATCTATTCAATCGAAGTGAGACTTCAACAGAGACTTCTGGTCGAAACAAAACGAATATTTGCTACATGTGAGATTTTATCAAAGAATCTTGGATGCGGAAAATCATCTACTTCACACACTTGTTACACTGTAGAAAAAGGCTATGGAAAACTATATGATAAATGTGACTTTTCGGCAGAACCTATAATTCGACTGTAAGATCTATTCAATCGAAGTTTGACTTCAACAGAGATTTGCGGTCGCCGCAAAACGACTATTTACTACATGTGAGAATTCATCACAGAATCTGGGATGATCAAAAACATCTACACCACACACTTGTTAAAGTGAAGAAAAAGATTATTTTCAACTATATGATAGATGTGACTTTTCTACAGAGCCTATCAATCGACTGAAACATCTATTCAATCGAAGTGGGACTTCAACAGAGATTTGCGGTCTCATTAAAACGACTATTTACTTACATGTGAGAATTCATTACAGAATTTGGGATGCTCTGAAACATCTACTTCACATATGTTAAACGGTAGGAAGAGATTATTGACAACTAGATGATCAATGTGACATTTCAAGAGAATGTTTAATATCCTTTCAGAAATGTATTCCATCGAATTTAGATTTTTAAAGTGGCTTAAAGTCTCAATAAAAGGGCTATTAACTATATGTCAGAATTCATCACAGAATCTTAAATACTTGAAAACATTTACTTCACACACTTGCGAAACAAATGAAAAAGATTTTTGACAAAGAAATAGTAAATGTGACAATTCAAGGAAAAGTTTAAAATCCTTTCAAACATCTATTTCATCGAAGTTAAATTGCTAAAGAGACTTGAAGTCGCAATAAACCGTCTATTCACAACATATGAGAATTCATCACAGAAACCTGGGATGCTCAAAAAACATCTACTTCACACACATGTTAATCCGAAGTAGAAAATTATTGACAACTAAATGATAACTGTGACACTTCAAGAGAACGTTTGAAATCCTTTCAAAGATCTATTTCATCGAATTTAAATTTTTAAAGAGGCTTAAAGTCCCAACAAAACAGCTATTTACTACATGTGAGAATTCATCACAGAATCTGGGATGATCAAAAACATCTACTTCACACACACGAAAAAGATAATTGACAAATAAATGATAAATTTGACATTTCAAGACAACGTTTAAAATCCTTTCAAACATTTATTCCATCGAATTAGATTGTTAAAGAGGCTTTCAGTTGGAATAAAAACGTTTATTCAAAACATGCGAGAATTCATCACAGAAACTGGGATGCTCAAAAACATCTAGATGGCACATATGTCAAACAGTAGGAACAGAATATTGACAACTAAATGATAAATGTGACATTTTAAGGGAACGTTTAAAATCCTTTCAAACATCCATTTCATCGAAGTTAAATTTCAACATAGACTTGCTGTTGCAGCAAAAAGACTATATACAACATGTGAGAATTCATCACAAAGTCTGGGATGCTCAAAAAGATGTACTTCACACACATGTTAAACTGTAGAAAAAAAATTTATTGACAACTAAATGAAAAATGTGACATTTCAAGAGAACGTTCAAAATCCTTTCAAACATCTATTTCATCGAAGTTAAATTTCAACAGAGACTTGCTCTTGCAACAAAAAGTCTATTTGTAAAGTGTGAGAATTCATCACAGAATCTGAGATGCTCAAAAAGATGTACTTCACACACATGTTAAACTGTAGAAAAAAAATTTATTGACAACTAAATGAAAAATGTGACATTTCAAGAGAACGTTCAAAATCCTTTCAAACATCTTTTTCATCGAAGTTAAATTTCAACAGAGAGTTGCTCTTGCAACAAAAGACTATTTGTAAAGTGTGAGAATTCATCACAGAATCTGAGATGCTCAAAAGATGTACTCCACACACATGTTAAACTGTAGCATAAAATGCAGACAACTATATGATAAATGTGACTTTTGAACAGAACCTATACCTTGACTAGAACATCTATTCAATTGAAGTGGGACTTCAACAGAGATTTGCGGTCTCATCAAAACGACTATTTACTTACATGCGAGAATTCATTACAGAATTTGGGATGCTCTGAAACATCTACTTCACATATGTTAAACGGTAGGAAGAGATTATTGACAACTAGATGATAAATGTGACATTTCAAGAGAACTTTTAAAATCCTCTCAAATACCTATTCTATCGAAGTTAAATTTTTGAATAGGCTTGCAGTCCCAACAAAACGGCCAGTCACTACATGTTAGAATTCATCACAGAATCTGAGATGCTCAAAAGATGTACTCCACACACATGTTAAACTGTAGCATAAAATGCAGACAACTATATGATAAATGTGACTTTTGAACAGAACCTATACCTTGACTAGAACATCTATTCAATCGAAGTGGGACTTCAACAGAGATTTGCGGTCTCATCAAAACGACTATTTACTTACATGCGAGAATTCATTACAGAATTTGGGATGCTCTGAAACATCTACTTCACATATGTTAAACGGTAGGAAGAGATTATTGACAACTAGATGATAAATGTGACATTTCAAGAGAACTTTTAAAATCCTCTCAAATACCTATTCTATCGAAGTTAAATTTTTGAATAGGCTTGCAGTCCCAACAAAACGGCCAGTCACTACATGTTAGAATTCATCACAGAATATGGGATGCTCAAAATCATCTACTTCACATATGTTAAACGGTAGGAAGAGATTATTGACAACTAGATGATAAATGTGACATTTCAAGAGAACTTTTAAAATCCTCTCAAATACCTATTCTATCGAAGTTAGATTTTTAAATAGGCTTGCAGTCCCAACAAAACGACCAGTCACTACATGTTAGAATTCATCACAGAATATGGGATGCTCAAAATCATCTACTTCACACACTTGTTAAACTGAAGGAAAAGCTCATTGAAAACTGCCAAAGCAAGAGAGAGAGAAAGAGAGTTTGCGAATAATTGTTCTCATTCTTTTATGGAAAAGAATGATGATTGATACACGAATGTTGAAATTATATTATTTTGAGACCTATTTATGTTTCGACCCCCATCTTTTGAAGGTATGAAATAAAATTTTACATCTTTTTCAATCGCCTTGCCATGAACAGTCCCTTTAATTGTGATAATCATGATAAGATCTTGCCATTTCAAATTGGGGGGAGGCAGTAGTTAGAGTAATAAACTGCAGTACGTGTAATTCAATGAAAGCCCTACCCCCGGTTTGGAAAATGCCTATATTTTTGTAAACGGAGCAGATATTCACCGTTTACCAAAAATTTTCTCCTTACCAGAGGGAATTGGTTTCTAAAAATCATAGTGGCACAAAGTTCGGAGAGTTGTAACCCTTCCTGTATTCTCAGCCTAGCCTATGATACATCTTGGAGAAAGGTAGCCCAATACATGATATATTAACCAACACTATTTTTTCAACAATCAGACGTTTCGAAAGGTAACTTTCATTTCATAGAAGATTTATCAAATCACAGTAAGGTTGACTTTGAAATGACCGCATCCAGTGACCAGGCCCCTTCACAACCCCCTTCCACGATTTCTTTCGCGACGACCCTGAACATTTCCCAAAAAATGAAACAACAGTTGCAGATCTAGACTAGCTTCTTCTGTCCCAGTTTTCGCTTTGTTGTTAAGGAGCGAAACTTTTTTGCGAAACTACGACGATTTTCATCAGTCTATTGCCGATCACAAGCCATTGATAACAGCTGCGAGCTGCTGCGAGGCCGCAATTTTTTCAAAACCAATACGAGGCTGCTGAATTGAGCAAAATGGCTGCAAGAAAAGCCTTGTTTTTGGCAAGAAATACAGTAACTTGTTGTCATAGAGTTTGCAGACCACGAACTAGCATCGAAGGACAACGGAGCATCAGCTGCAGTGCATTGAGAAAAGGATTAGAAGAATTTTTCCCACCTGGTGTTTATGAATCTGGTGGACCAGGCCCAAAAGAAGTGAAAACTGGTAAGAAGATTTTGGGCCTAAAGCAAGAATCGAATCGATTTTTTTTGGTCCTGTAGTTTTGGCTCAAGAATACTTCATGAAGGATTTGAAATAAAAGACAACCAGAGTGAATCTGTGTGGTGCTTCTGCGCTAATGAAGGTGTTGTGGCGCCGTGGTGTAATCCTCTGACATTGCAGCCAGAATAGTCAGGCGGAGTGGGTTCGAGTCCCGGTAGAGCCCCACCACTTGAGTGTCATGACAAGGGGTCGCGGACTCAATTAGGTCTGCTCTATTTCTGCGATCCCAGCGCTTGGCGCTGAAAAACGCAACTTCACCTTCACCTTCGCTAAATATTTAGGAGCACAACAATTTTTAGTCAATTTTTGCGCCAAAAAAAAATGATTAAATTTAGGGTCATACCTCCAGTCTGTGTGGACAGCTCCAGTCTGCGGACAAGCAAACAATAAAAGGACGGTAGATCCTCGCACATTTCTGGTCATTTAAACTTTGTTTTATACTCATTCGGAAATTTCCGTTGAAGAATTTCATTGGGCAAAACTGATCATTGATTATTCGCTGCCATCCGAACCAGTTTGCATTCTTAGTGTCATTATTCAGATGGAATGACTAGTCGAATAGATCAATTATTCGGATAGTATGACTTGTCAGTTGGTTGGAATGCAAATGATCTGTCAAAGAAACCGAATAGGTTGACATAGCAAATATTGGGAATAGTGTGACTGAGTGATCAATAATATATAGATCAAATTTTCTTGTTTACAGTGGATAGATAGCAAGACAAAGGGCATTGGCAGGCACATCATTATGTGAAATAATAAGCATCATTAGCCTGCTGTATTTGCTGCTTTACTTGATTGTATTGCGTTGAGGTTTTTGTAGATGATGTCTACTGTTTGAAGAAGCAAGCTTCATTCAGTTGTGGTACCATAGCAAGCCCTAGCAATGCAGCTAGACTAGGGGAGATTCCTTTCCTGACAATTTGCTGTAAATTGATTTATTTTTGCCATCATTCAAAGATTTTCAACTATCCAGGAGTCAGGACTACACCCTAGTCATGCCCCTATTCGCCAAATAACTGAATAGTCGGTAAAATTAGTGCCAAATATTTGAATAATCTTTCATTTGGACAACCCTACTGGAAAACAGTTAAAATTCCTGTAACTTGAAGATATTGTGCATGCTACTGTATATACAAACTTTCCAGTCTGGAAAGCATGATGTTCCATTATCAGTCAATAACTTTGCATACCATGATTGCTTTCCTTTTTGCAGGCAGACGATGGCATGTATCAGATCTAAGGCAGAAAAGTAATGAAGATTTGCACAAACTTTGGTATGTCTTGCTAAAGGAGATGAATATGCTACAAACAGTAAAGGCTGAAGCAAAGAACTTACAAGTTCCTATGCCTAACCCAGAGAGGATAATGAAAGTGAGAAAATCAATGGCACAAATCAAGGTAGTTATTGGAGAGCGAGAGAGAGCGTTGAAGAAACTTGAGGCACTCGGTTATGTTTCTGAGAGGGTACAAAGTTTGCCTAGTGCAGAGGGACAGGCAATGCCAATTGATAATGACAAAACATTAAATCAGAAATCTGAGAAAATTAATGAAAGTTCAGAAAGCACAAAAATATCACTGGCCTGATTGTTAATTGAAAAAAAGGAGATATGATAATACTTGTGTGATCTTAAATGAATAAAGCTTATCTTTGAAAGTATGTAATCAAGATTTAGTTATGCAGCAAATCACCATTTTTTTCTTTTTCTTATGTAAAATTTTCTTGACAGTATTTCTTACAACTTCATGTAAGAACTCCCAAGAATTTGTAAGACGTTGGCCAATGATAAGTCCTCAATACTGTACAATAATTCGTAAGCTCCTTTCTATTAGCTATATAAATATTATGAAGAATTTTGAAAATATAGATTGTCCGTATGATGCTTGGCTTGCGCTTCATCAGATATATATCAATATATTAAATATGCTAAATGTATTAAATATAATAAATATATTTCTGATGAAGCGAAAGCAAAATGTCATACAGGCAATCTATATTTTTGAAATTCCTCAATACTGTATGTAGTGGCCAAATCAAATCAGTTCATACTTTTGATGGACTGTAGAATCAAAATTATGTGGCTGATGTTCAAACCTACTGTAATTTGTTACTCTATCAATCAAAGGTGAAATTAGATGTGAAAATATTGTTAAGTTAAAGTAGGGGGGGGTCTTAGGGGGTCACCTAAAACCGTCAAATCACCACCAAAATATTTCAGAAAAACCGTACAGCCACCTCAAAGTTCAGCTAAAACTGTCACAACATTTGTCAACGCTTTGCGTACTGGACAATTATTCGTAGCTTTCATCTCCAATTTTGTGATAAGTTGACTTCTCGAATTATATTTTGTGAGACATTTCAAAAGGGTTGAGAAGGAGGGAAACTGTAAAACCGTCATTATTATCGCTAGAAACCGTTGAAGCATTCCAAAAACAGGTAGAAACCGCAAACCGTCAGCCCCGTCAGCCCCTACGACCTTCAGTTAAAGCATTCACCTTTTAGACCAAGAAATTAGAAAATTGCTGTTAGGGCTTGTATGGGAACAGAAATTCCACGTTATGATTCCGTTCCATAATTTACTAGTCATTTGAAATGTATATTCATTACGATCGTCTGCTTCAGAAACAAATTTGAATTAGATGTCAATGGAAAGTAAGTCGTGGACCAGAATGGAACCTGGAATTCTCATTTCCAAACAAATGCCTTCCCAGGTTTTTGGGCCTGTGGCGTAATGGTGTATTCTGACTTTGCAGGTAAGGCCGTCGGGTGGACAGGTTATCCCAGGTAGACTCCCACCACTTGAGCGTCATGAAACTGTCAATAGCATAGACGTAGGAACCGGGGGGCACTGGGAGCACGTGCCCCCAAGATTTTGCAATAAACAAAGAAGTGCCCTTTTTACTTTTAAAAAGTGCCCCCTTTTTCTTAACAAAAAAGTGCCCTCGAAGTGTGGTGCCCCTCCAAGTTTGAGATGCTTCCTACGTCCCTGGTCAATAGCCTCGATGCTTTCAATACTTGGTCAATTTCGAATTCTTACACCAGAGTTTTACAATGCAAGACCTGCTTAACATCTAGAGATGATACATCATTTTCTGATAACTTTGAGATAGTCAAAAATTGTAGAATTATTTTTTCTATACTATTGTGTTCTATCTTGGCAAATAACAATTACATTTCATTATTTATTTACGAAGTATACAAATTCATCTTAATAGCTTACCTGTTATATGGACCCTCTTAGGGAACGGTTTTAGTTAAGATAGGAATCAAACGTTTTGGCCTCTGGGGGGTAACTTCAATAGGCGGATGACAGAGCTGTGCCATTTGACGTCTGAAATCACACCCTAAAATTTATACATTTTCGTGGACACGATATCCCAAAATTTACAAGCCATTGACAATGTATACCCCTAAATCGTGACAACTATCCAGAATTTTAACCAAGTAAGTGAAATTTGATCAAAATCAATACCTTAAAGACTTATTTTTCTAAAATGACACCCCAAAATTTATGACTACTTGAGATTCTACCAAAAATGATACCCCAATGTTTATTTTCTGCTCGAAAAAAGGCACTCAAAACATGGCACATCCTGTACCAGCATATATGGTAGTTTGGTAGTTACCCCCGGGCGCTTTGGCCGATTTTTGCTCGTGGCCTACGACCAGAAACTTCCAAAACGTCATTTCCACGGACTAATGAACAGAATTGGCTAAAGTTTGTTTACATCCTTTTCAAGTTATGTGATTGATAAAAAACTTCCCAAGAGCATAGTCACATGACTTGAAGTGGTTAATACTAGTTGAAGTTTCTTATTAAGACCCATTAGCTCGTTTGCTAAAATCTATTTGTTGTATAAGAAGCTACGATCTTAGGACCAAAAGTTATGACTCGTAGCAAGGCCATAAGAGCCGTATTGCCTGATCCGAAAGAATCAGTTTCTAAAATGCTTCGTTTTTTTCTGAATTGAAAATGAAGATTTTTTTCATATCTATTTAAAATTGACGATATGTATATATGTATGCAAAATTTAGCCATCAAAGTAAATATAATTATCAATAAAAGAAAAGAAATCTAGTTACAACATCTACAATTTAAAATAATTACAGGCAAAAATTACATATCTTATCAATAATCTAATTTAAAAACACCCCATGGTAAAAGATGGCAGGGATAGCATTAAAAGGTCAATGCAACCTTGTTTCCATAATGGTCCCTCCAGGAGTGCTATTTAAAAGGAAAAGGAAAGAAAAACGTATTCGAGAAAAGAGAATGAAAAGTTTTCATGGCAAATAAAATTTTGACTAGACCGGAAATAAAATCTTCGATTTCAATGACGAATAAGTATTGCTATTGGTTGTTTTTTAGATTTCTAATGATATATATAGGGACTATCATTAAGACTCTGGAAATTTTTAAAAAATTGGTCTTTGATCTTGTGTTTGAAACTGTCGATGTTCGTTGCAGATTTTAGATATACCAACGAGCAAATTACAATACAAGACGATAGTACAAGGAGCATGCAAATGCATTACAACCCTTTTTTTACCCTGGAATGTTTCATCACATTACGTAGTTACACTATTCACTAATTACATAGTTACTCTTAACGTAAATACTAGTATAAAATGAAGATTGTTATAGTACTTCCCGAGGGGCAAATCAGTTCTCAAAATAGCGAACGTGATGTTCGTGATTTTGAAATCACATGATTTTTTTCTGTGATTTTTTTGCGATTTTAGTGCTTGTAAGTGATTTTTTCGTGTGATTTTTCAGTACGTTTTCAGTGATTTCTGATTTTTGGTGCTTTCTGTGTGTGATTTTTTGTGATTTTGTGATTTTTGTATGTGATTTTTGTGATTTCAAGGGAGGTGCACAAAAGAAATCAGTGATTTGCCTCTCGGAACCTCCTGCTTTAAGAAACTCGTAAGAAACTCTGAGAAAAATTATGTATACTCATGATTGTCTGTAGCACTTCATTACTCAATTTACAAGACTTGAATAATGTATAAACAGAGGCGTGGCTTCACGAAACTGGCTATGAAATTTTCATTAATGCACACGAGACCTTAGTTTGTTATCAATCAAATATTCCTAGTTCATAGAACCAAAGAGTGTATCCCCCCTGGAAGAAAAGTGTGGAATATTATCAGTTAATAACTGTTTTTGGGTGTATGCAAAGAAAGCCTGGATTGCAGAAGATAATATTCTCGGGATCCTTCATCTTTGAATGTTGTTCGCTTCTGTTCACGAAGAAGACGCTGGTCGTTAGAGCAAGTGCTTCTTGATTTTTGCAGATTTCAGGTAAGTTGATTTTTAATTTTTGAAGTTTGTCAAGCTGCACTGCAGTAGAAACCCGCATAAAAGAACTCGTTCAGGGCCGAAGTCAGTGGGGGGCCAGTGGCACCCCCTGGAGACCATTTGTCGGAAAATGTTGCTCTCTTGTCAGAATTTTTGTGATTTAAATGACTAGTTTGAGAGGATTTTGAGAAGAAATAACGCAGAAAAACATAAATTTGTTAGTGTCAAAACATAAGTTCCGACAGAAATTTGTGAATTTATGGCAAATTTTTTATTGATATTCATTAATTATGTGGATTTCAAGGTTGGATTGCGAAATATTGCTAAATTTTAGTCACCGAGGAGTCAGATTGGTCATATAATGCATAAATTTAACGTCTGTTCCGACAACTGTTGTTGTTGCTGCTGTTGTTGATAGTTTATCGTCGGAAAATTTTCGTTTTTCGCCCCCCCCCCCAAGGCAGTAGGCAGTCACGGCTGGTATCGGCCCTGCTACATGTGTTTTTACAAGAAAATGGTTTACAAGACACTAGTACTAAGATACTAAGAAACTAAGTACTAAGAAACTAAAAGCATGGATATTATAGCAAATAGATCGATGAACTTTTATGCTTGACCAATAGTATCTAACTATTTGTTTAGTCAAGATAACAGAACACTGTTTATTTCCTTATGATTCTTTAAATTTCAAGAGACATATCTGCCCGCAGTATTAGGGACAGGGCCGATAACAGCCATGACTGCCAACCTGCCTAGGGGAGCGAAAAACCAAAATTTTCGGACGAAAAAACTATCAACAACAACAGTTGTAGGAACATACAGTAAATTTATGCATTATATGACCGATCTTGCTTCTCAGTAACTAAAATTTGGCCAAATTTCGCAATCCAACCTTGGAATCAACGCAATAAGTGAATATTAATAAAAAAGGTGCCATAAATTCAATAATTTCTGTTGTAATTTATGTTTTAACATTAATAGATTCATGTTTTTATGCATTATTTCTCCTATCAATTTTCAATTTCTTGAAGCACATGAAAAAAGTTCATCTATTTCTTTATGGTAAATCACTATGTTGTTACTAACAGCATGTGTCCAGTTACATATCTCGATGTTCTAATCAGCACACCTGCAGGTCTCGTTAAATCATAGCAACGCCTGTCATCCAACAGGTCGTGTTTGAAAAACTTGCTCATTACGTTTTCAATCTAAATTGGTGTGTACAAGTGTTTGCAAAATATTGTTCCGAGAGGAAATTTGTTCTTTTCCTCTATGATGCGTTAATAATTATTTGCATGTGTTAGTTGGACGTAATTATAAAAAACTTCCATTTTCCTGCAGCTCTTAAAAGGTCTTGTGCCATACTTTACTTGAATTGATGGCTGGCATAGAGCATGGGTTTCAATAGGGGGTACCCTTGACTTAAGAAACTATAGTACTGGGAAAGTATTATTTAAGAAACAATTTATTTTGATAAAGAATATGTCCTTGGCATGTGTTTACTTTATTTCAACTTGTATACTGTATCATATTAGTGGAAGGTACTTGAGTAATGTTTAAACATTGGAACGGCTTCAAAAGCGTTGTTTTGGAAACAAACATGAAGACTCTGAGTACACGTTTTTTATACATTTTTTTCATTTCATTTCATATATTCATCAACCAAGAGGTTCTAGTAATCTAAAATACATATACATGAAATATTGAGATATAAATGGCTGTGTACTCTAGATTACAAACATAAAATGAGACAATAACAACAACTGTAACATAACATATTAATAACGACTAAAAAGTCGAAATTGCAAAACATGATTAAGGTATAAAGCCAAGTAAAGTTGTGTAATATCACATTTATTTCTTTCATCTTTTTTGTTCTGATTGGTAAATATATTTTGCGAATTGTTTTAAGTTATTTTCATGATTGCTGTTCTCCAAAAAATCTTGAAATATCTTAATTTTTTGTAAGAAACTAGGATCAGGCCATAGTGCTGAAGGTTTCTTGACTTATCATGGAACTTCGTCCATTTTAGCACTAAAGTTCTTAATTGGTTTCTTATCTTTTGAATGCAGAATTATCAAAGTGGTCGCTACACTGCTGCAGATACGTTTCTTGACATTTAAAACATCATATAGAAGTAAATAGTGTTCTGTTACGTTGAAAACACAAATGGTTAGCTAAGTTTGCTAAAGAATAAAGGTTCAACAATATATTTACCGTAATATCCATGATTTTAACTTTGAAAAGTTTCTTAATACTTCTCAGACATAGTACTAGAGTTTCTTAAACTTTTGGCCATCTTAGTACTAGTTTCTTATAAACCAGTTTCTTACGTGTATTTTAGCTGTCCACAATCACATATGAGGATGGATGGGAAAGGCCAAGCCTTTCAAAACATGAATATAAAGATGGAAAGTTGTGAAACTTTTAAAAATGTGAAGTGAAATCAAGCCTTCGACGTAGGGACCAGTCATGCTTGGGTGGGGCGGAGGGAAAATCGAAATGTTCTCAAAGAATTTGGTGGCCCAACGTGAGAGAAACAAAAAATTTTGTGGCCCACCCGGACGCCAGCCATGTACAGAATTTTCATGGCCCATTCTTATGTCATTGGTTGTATCAAGACGTACCGCTAGAACATGAAATGACAATCAAGAAACTTACTTGCCAACGGATTTGGATAAAGTTAAAAATTGTCTAAAATCAAACACATCTGTCAGAATCATATCACAAAGAAGATATTTTCTTTTTAAAATTTGCCACCTAACAAATCAATCTACTTGCCTCATGGCCCACCCAAAACTGCAAAAATTATGAGGTAGCCCATCCTATTTGTTGAAATATATTTCTTGGCCCAGCCATATTCCTTCCAGCACACCCTAGGCCTAGCAGATAGTTAATGACCGGTCCCTTATCTCCGTTAAATTTCTATCGGATGCGCCAAAATAATGTATCAACTTCTGACTGTCCAATCGTACGCTGGACCGAATTCATTAGCGATAGGACACCAAGTTTGAAATTCTTTGTCAGTAACGAGCCACCTTAGCTTGTCTTTTGTGTGTTTTGAACTTATATTTGACAGGCATACGACCATCTTTCACTGTTTCGTAATTTTGAAATCTTCAAGTGCAGATCCAATCGATGGTGGCTCACTACTGAAAATTTCCAAATTACGAAACAGTGCAAGGTGGCTGTTTACTATATACCAAGTTGAAATTAGGTTCAAAGCACAAAAAAATAAGTTTAGGTGGTTCGCTTTGGGCTTGCTCGGCTACTGATATTAATTTCAAACTGCTACTCACTGGGTGTCCCATTTCTCATGCCCATTTGAAGATTTAAGCAAAGAGCCTAATTAGATTCTAGGGTTTTTGTTGAGTTTCTTTAAAATATTCCTTTTCGAAAGCGATAAAAAAGCCGTCGATTAATTTTCTGAAGACTCGACTATGAATGTCGATTTGGGTATAGGGAAATTGTAACCTCAATTCCAGGGCTATCATTGTCTTCAGCCTGGGCTCGAGGTTGTGGAAATCGATCAGTGGTATCTGCTGGACGAGCGTTAGTTCAACATTAGCCTGGGTACTAGAGCCTAGATAATAAGATCCCCTCCCTTTCCATTATTAGCGAGGTTCTGGCACCCCTGGCCTATTACAAAATTCTGTAGGTGTTGTAATAAAGTACCGTGTCAAGCCATGGACCTACGTTCTTATGAAAACGAAACAAATAGATACGCTTTTTAAAGTGTAAATTCAGCCATAATTCTCTTGCAAAGGTTATTTCAACCCATGGGAGGGGGGGGGGGTGAAATACCCACCCATATAAGCGGCTAGTCCAGTATCACTGAACAGTCAAGTACTCCCCCAAGGATTTTAACTCATGTCTCTCATCAAAGGAGTGTTAAAGCATGTCTAGTCACTTTTATCTAAAAGTGTTTGCATATTTAAAGGCACCGATTCATCGGCAATTCATTCATTCTCCCTGATTCAATATCATTTGGGTAAATATTTGTAGACTTTGAAAGAAATTTTGAAATATTCTTGAGACCGCGAAATGTTCCCATGACAGTAAAAGAAAACCAGAAAAGTGCTTATCCTTCTTGGTACCCTGGGTACCCGAGCCTCAAAATTCAAATTTTTGGCTCTGGTACCCAGGGTACGTTCTTGGATACTACCTGCATCATTACATACTTCAAAAATTTATGGAACTCTTGTAATATGTTTGAGAAGTGCGTGATAAGAAACTTTGAAAAGTTGATCAACTTTTTAAAGTTTCTTATCACGCACTTCTCAAACATATGAATTCAAAATGTCGTGGCAAAATTGTCCTTCCTCCTCGAGTGATGTTCACTGTCATTTCATGTGTTGAGATAAATGAAACTCTCACTTGGTAAAAATTCGGCAATGCGAAAATCTTAGCAAAAAAATATGGGATTGTCGTGTCCATTCCTGGAGGTCCCTGGAGATTAATTTGACATTATGGAAACTTTGGGTAATCGGAGAGGAGAAATAAAAAAAATTATAATTTTATATAAGTGTTTGAACTGGTTGGAAGTTTTGGAGCCCTCGGCGGTAAGGTGTCAAACCAGAAAACCAGTCAGGCAAAGGTTCCTGCGGAGCAGCATTACTTGTTTCGATCTTTGGCGCCTTTCATGACCTCAAAGGCAAAGGTCTTAACCACGCCTTGAAAAGTATGACAAATAACTCAAACAAAAGAAAAACAAAAGTTATGGCTTTCTTTTACAAAGGATACTACATGACTATGTTAAATGTCATGCTTTGAAAGTTAACGCGCACGACTTGCAGAAACAAGCAGAGCAGAAAGGAAAACCGATACTAAAGGATGGTTTTACCCGCGTACAAAAGAATTTTAGCCACGAAATTAAGCCTCATAACCACTATAAAATGTCACTATTAGTTGTCAATTTAGCCATTTTCTTTGTTAACCAGACGTAACGCAAATCAACGCCTTAAGCTTGGAGCCAGCCGAATGGAAGAGATGGCCTAAAACTGAACCATGTGAAGAAAGAATGTTATAACTCGGCGGAATGCATTACCGGTTTATGAAAAGATTTATCATTTCTGCTTTGCTGGTGATACTTGGAGGTTTTCTGTTGATATCAAAATGGACTCAAAATGGCTTCAAAGTACATGATATCAAACTGATACAGCGAGACGGTTGGCAAACATCGCATCACAACAAAGTGAAACGACTTTTCCCAGCAGACGATACTACAATCAAACACGGTGAGAAATAATCTCTAGAGATTACCCAAATTTTTTTCCATTCACGAGGGATTCAAATTCAGCAAAGGATCCCTCGAGGAACATGAAACTTTTGGCATTTTTCTGTCTTTTAAACTAACTGCAATCGGCACTATTGAACATTATTCGATGTGCATTAACCATTAACACAAGACGAAGTCTTCTAGAGCGGTTTGGCAATGTTGTATTGAAATGTTGTTTTGGAATTCCTTCCTTTGAAATTTCTACTGAGTACTTTTCGACGTGCATGCACAGAATAAAAGGTTTGGGGGTTTGAATGTTCTTTTCAAAGCTCTTTGGCAGTTTCTTTACTAAATTTTCGACATGCATAGAGCACAAAGCGATGTTGTTTTGAAATTCCACACAGGTAGTTTTTACGTGCAACAAATACAAACAATTTTTTAAATAACTTTTCAGGAGTTGAAGCGGATCAGAGAACTTCATGTCAGATCATAAAGGGCAGTGCGAGTTTAATCCGTTCCTTCACTTCATTCAAAATGTAGAGTTTGATTGATTCTCTGATGAAAGGAAAGTTTATTTTCCGCAAGTAGCAAGACGGCCACAAATAAACTTTTCTTTTTTAGCATGTGGCACCTACATGTCGTATGTTATTTCATGAAAAATTGCTGACCTTTCAACTCTGATTTATTTGGATGTTGAAGGAAGTAAGAAAGTTTGATCAAGGTAACAAGATCTTTCTTCATCAACTTCTCATGCAAAATCAAAGGGCATGAATTTGCAGATCTTACATGAAATTCTTCACAAATAGAGAAGACATCAAGGTGCAGTGAACTTTGAAATTGGTCATATTTCTATTAAGTAAAGTTAGATTTGAAACAGGATGCCTTGAAAAGATTAAAAAATCAAGCAAAAATTGCCAGAATCTTACATCTGCATGAATATAGTTGTACTGGACCTTTTAGCTATTCAACAACAGAATCTGGATTGAGCCAAATATTTTATACATTTTTATGCCAGAGGTTTGATTTAGTTAGCATAGAGCTCAAATCTTTTAAAAAGGTGGGTGTAAAATTCTATTACATTTTTCTTTGAATTAAAGTTCTTGAAAGGAACTTCAGGTAATTCGCAATAAATTTGCAGTGGCAATTTATTGATACCTTGGCTATTTTTAAAATGGTGGCATTTATTAATTTTGAGGCTGTGACGTCATCAAATTTCTAAATCCTTAACCAGAAGAGCAAGAGATTTCTGCTTGCAATCATGTTGTGGACCTTCATAAACTATGGTTATCTTGAAGATTGTATCAATTTCTCTCGATTTATTTAAGATTTATGATGATTTTAATTTCTTCAAAATTTTCAATGAACTTTTGCAAAATAAGTCAAAATGCCGCCATTTTGAAGATAATCAATATATCAAAAAATTGCCACGGTAGATTTACAGCAAATTACACAAAGTTTCTTTCAAGCACATGAATTCAAAGAAAAATTTGATACAATTTTACACCCACCTTTTTACAGATTTGAAAGATTTGAGCCGTATGCTGATTTAGTTGCATCATTGTGCAGAATGTATCAAAGTATCATTCAATCCAGATTCTTTTGTGGAATAGTGGAAGGGTTTATTGTGCAATCTGAAAATCTCAATGCCCCCTCAAATTATCAGACCGCATTTACACAAGAAACATTACTGCACAGTGAAGTCTCAGGGTTGCCTGACAAAATTCCATCATTTAAAGAATTTGCATTAAGTCAGGTTCCTTTGCTAGAATATGGCAGTTCTTTACATTTTAAAGGGCTGCTGCACACAGGCTACCTCCAACCCCCTGGTTCATAACATTTATGACTATTTGCCTGCCAGGAGCATCAAACAGTGATCCAATGAAAGCTGGTAACACTAATGGCCACCCACAGGCACATATTAAAGGGCAAAAATAGCCATAATTATGGTTAAACCCAATTTTGGATTTTGTTGGGCACCAAATTAAAACCAAAAACCATAATTCTCAGCAAGCCATTAAGAACAGTCAGGTCATGTAGCTACATAAAATTAGGTTACTGGGAAAAAAACACAAAACGGATCTTTCTATGGTACATGTCTTGCTTACAACATACGGTTTTCCTCCTAAGAATCCTTGAGAATTCTCTTGGAAATTTTTTTCAGGTAATGTCTGCAAGGCTTGTACGCTATAAGCTTTGGATAAAGGAGGGTATGATAGAATTTAAAGGCGCAAAAGTAAAAAATGATACAAATTCAAAAACAACCAACTTTTTTGAAACTGCCATGGAACTATCATGAAAATAGTTATTGAGATCATTGGCAAAATTTGTTCACATAAAATTTGGGAGATGTAGATGTTTCGGAAAGAAAGGTGTGTTCAAATTGCCTTTCTGTGACGAATTTTTCAAGCTGAAGACAAAGTTTGGAAAGCAGTTAACATTATACATTGTCAATTGCTAATGAATTGCAAAAGGCAACTTTCAAGGTTAAATCTTCATATTTGTACAAACAAAAGCCTGCTTTCATTAATTTGTGATTCAATGCGCTGGCCAGATGTTTTTCAAATTTGAGAGAAAAAGAGAGTTTTTTTCTCACCTTTAAAAGCCGTTTTGCCAGATCTCAAATTGATCAACAAAGGATTTTTTTTGCTTGTAAAGATCCATTGTACATTAACAGCCATGAAATTCTTCTAAGTGCAAGTTATGTTTTCCAACACTTTGTCCACCGTTTCTTAGCTATGACAGCCATGTGCATAATAGACCTTTTAGCTATTCTAAAAAAGAATCTGGATCGAACGATATTTCATTACATTTTGAAGAATTTTCGAATGTGCACAATACTGATAGAAGCTCTAACGCCGCTCAATCGAACCTTGTGTAAAAAAATGTATAAAAATATCACTCAATCCAAGCTCTTTTGTAAAATAGCTAAAAGGTCTATTGACAAATGGTTTTCTGCCAGAACATGTTCTCTGTTGCAATACACATTTATTTTTAACAAGAAACTAAGAGTTTGAGCTAGTACTAAAAAATTTGGTAAAGTGATTAGATTTTGAATATTCTGAGGTCCTTAGAGGAGTTTCTTAAACATTCCATAATAATGCTCATAGTCACTACAAAGTTGTATAAAGCCTATCTAATATCTAGACCTTTCTCCAGTACCTCCTGAGTAATGATACTGAAGGAACAAAATGAAGGTGAAAATAGAACTATATCCCAAGGATTTCCTATATCAAAATAAATCATATTTTAAAAGTTATTTTCTCTGCATACTGGAGTCTCTTAATTTTGGCTATCCAGGAGCTGATTTTTTTCAAGTAGTGTCGCATAAAGAATGCATGCGTATGACAATTTATCAAGCTACAATGCCTGCCAAAAGTCCTTGGAACACTTAGACCATTTCTTCATAATCCGCATTTCTAACCATAGCCATCTGGTTCAAATACCCCCTCTCCCCCGAAACAATGTTGATTTCGAAGGTTATTGTCCCAGCATCCAAGCAGAGTCACGGATCGTCCTGTCATCCCGATTTTTTGACCACAAAACAACATTGTTCCAAGGGGGAGAGGGGGAAATCGCAAAACAAGGCAAAATTAGGAGAGGTGTTCCAAGACTTTTGGCAAGCATTGTACAGAGAGGAAAGTTGCTCCCATTTTCAGCAGTAACACATACTGTTTCACGGAAACATGAAAATAGATCTTAGTAGCCAAGCCACAAAGTCTAAGTTGGAGATCAAATTACATTTAATCTCTTTATCATTTTGTTTAATGGAATTCATATGCCTAGAGGGCTAGGAATTTGAATAGATACTCAAGTTTATCCAAAAACCTTTAAGTGGTATTGTCTGGTTGGAAACAGTCATATTGTTACGCAACATTTTGTGTGCCTCACAGCCAAACAGAATATGGAGAACTTGTTTCCTGTATCATATCAATCGGAGAGTACTTGGTGATGTCTAAACATTGGAAAGCCTTGAATAGATAACTCTGAGTTCTCAAAATCTGATAGTTATCAAGAATTATAAATATTTCCCAAGTTCTTACAAAAAATACTTGTATTAGCATTGCTAGAACTAATTTGCTGGTTGATCAGTTGCAAAATCCATTATATTTGCAGATTTCATTTTTCATTTCATGCATTCATTCATTCATTCATTCATTCATTCATTCATTCATTCATTCATTTTTATTTATTTAGGCACAGTAGCCCCATCAGTCCATGCGAACTACTTTTCAGGGGGCCGTGGCATAAACGTTTTCAGATTACAACGACTTGATTCTTCTCTTAAAGGCGGCAAAAATTGGTGCCTGTTTAACATCAAGTTCAAGGTTATTCCAGATGTTTCAGACTTCAAATTTTTTCCTGACTCACCTTGAAGACAAATGCCGAACCTTGATTTGAATCGCCTGTTATTTAATCTGCCCATATTCACCATTTGATGTTTAAATAATTTAATAAAATACTTTCAACAACTTAAGTAAACCCAAAATATTAACGTTTGGCAAACCCATCAGTTTTATTAAAACATTTCATTTGTTGTTGACAAACTTAGATTCAGCTCTTTCTCGCACAAGTTAACATATTTGAATTAAAAGAAAAGTATAGACAGAAACAGCAAGAAATGTGAAGTACATGTTTGTTCAGCTACCATAATATTCATTCTACGATGTAAAAACAGCTGTAACTACACTGCTGTCAATTCTTGAAAACTATGAAGGCTTTTGCAAGACGCAGACCTTGACTTTATCAAGTGTTTAATCGAACTCTTGTACTAAAAGAGGCTTAAATCAAGTGAGTAAATTTCACGATTACATTTAAATAAGTCCTAGGAGCTTGAACAAAGAGATACACGTTTTTTATATCAGAAACTTGGATCAGGCCATACTACTAAAAGTTTCTTAATTTCACATGAAATTTTGTCCATTTTAGTACTACAAGTTTCTTAATTTGTTTCTTATTTTTTGAATGCAGAATTATCAATGTGGTCGCTATTATTGCGACAGATATGTTTCTTGACATTTAAAACATCATAACGGAATAAACAGTGTTCTGTTATGTTGAAAACACAAATGGTTAGATAAGATTGCTCAAGAACGAAGGTTCAGCGATCTGTTTGCTATGATACCGATGCTTTTAACTTTTAAAAGTTTCTTAGTACTTCTCAGACATAGTACTAGAGTTTCTTAAAATTTTGACTATCTTAGTACTAGTTTCGTATAAACCAGTTTCTTATATAAAAAAGGTGTATGGAAGCCTTGCCCTTTGTCAAAGAAAACTGGGTCCCCTTCACTTGGGAACGCAATCTTTCCGCTCCATGCTATTCTGTTCCGAAAAATGTGGCGCTCTGGGGTTGCGTTCTCACGGGAGCGCTTCAAATACACGTTTTTTTTTGTAAGAAACTAAGACATTGGGCCAGGACTGAAAGTTTCTTAAAACACTACAGTAAAGAGTGAGGTACATTTTTTCTTATTTTTTCCCATGCCTGTGAATGGCCACTTCAGATTTACAGCAAATTATCCAAAGTTTCTTTCAAGTTGATCAATTCATAGAAGGCCTGATACAATTTTACAGCCACCTTTTTAAACATTTGAAAGATCTGAGCCCTTGCTTTTAAATTTCCTATCAGTCATGACGGCTTGTAATGCGGTGAAACCTGTGACCTTGCCATTGTAATAAAATTACAAATGTTCTGATACTATTAACATGAGAGCATTAATTTTGCTATCATGAAAGATCTTTGTCAGATTTTGTTTATAGGATTGGAATGATTTAATCATGAATACATGAATTCATGAAAAGATTATGCAGGGCCGATACTGCCGATACTACCCTTATGACGATGAGTCTCTTGTTTCCCTGTGCTCTTTGACTTGATGATGGCGCTTCAGTCAACAGAGACTCAAAATATTACTCTGAAAAACCTGGCCCAATTTAGGCCCAAACTTCGCGATTCCTGCAGTACCAATCAGATTGCGAGATTTGTGAATTACTATTGTTAAGGTGTAAATGTGATAGAATTTTCGATTCGATTGAAGAATTGAAAATACTCCAACAGGATTGATATTCGAAGCCGTGATTTCATCATAATTCCATTGGTGATGGAAGAAAATAGGGCCAGGTTTTTCATTGTTTCATTATGGGTCCCTCTTGATTCAACTTTTGACTTATTTTTGCATATCATCGAAACACATTCAAATCTACATGGCAAAATATCGATTTTCGATTTGAGCTTCAAACGTAAAACGTAACTACCATATTTTAGCACTATCCTTCGCAGAGGCATTATTAAAACGGGCCAAATCAGTCTCCCATTTAATAATGCCTCTGCGAAGAAGAGTGATATTTTTGTAAGCAACTAAAGATTTGATCCAGTAACCATTGAAAGCCCTTTAAATCCTCATAAGCTTTTTGAGAGTTTTTAACAGTGTCCCCAAAATCTTTGATGCTAACCTACAATCCTGGCCATAAGGTGTTGAGAAAAAATTGACTTTCTCCTGTTTTTTAGACCTCACTACCAAAATACCATAAAACTGTTCACTTCCCCCCTCCCCCATCTCAATGTTGTTTTTTGTCTTCAGGAGATATGGCAGTTGTCAGATTTTAGGATATCTTAACAAACAACATTGAATTGGGGGGAGCGGGGGGTTGGTAAATGAAAAAATTCGAGATTTTCCCAGCATTCTCAACACTTATGGCCAGGATTGTAGATTTATACCGACGAGGGTATTTCACAGCGAAGTTTTGTGAGCTTCCGCCCACGGAATGGGGGTTCTCAGCTAAATTTCGGGTAGGGGTGTGCCGCCCACAGCTTCAAAATGGGACCGTTGGCTAGATTAATTTTTGTGAAAATGATACGCTAGGCTAGACTAATTTCTCAATCAAAGTGCCCTAAATTGGAGTTTTATAGACAAAACTTGCCAAATTTTCTCATTCTCAGGATAAAGATTAGATTTTTTCTGCAGAAATTACCATATTTTTACAGTGTTTTGACCAAAATTGCCACAAAGCATACCCTTGCCTAGACTAAACTCGACGAAAATTGCCAAAAAATATACCCTTGGCTTGACCAGAAGTCCGAAAAAGTATACCCTTGTGGGTGGCACATCCCCAGGTACCTTTACTATGGAAGAACCCCCCCCCCCCCGTGCCTCTGCCATCGTCTAGATATTTCTTATGTATGTTCTGAGCAGTACTTTAGGCCATATAAAATAAATTAATCGATTCTCATCACTAAGTTTCGATAAGTTGCGCGAGGCGGAGGTTCTTGTTTTATATTTTATATATAAAAATTTTTGGTTGATCTTGCAAAATCTACGAGCGAGGTATAATTTTCTCGTAAATTTTGTTGTCTGGGCTTGTAACATGCTTGTAACTGCATTCTGCTGCTCCTTTATTGATTGTTTATCGCGTTTACAAACAACCTAAAGAGACGCGCAGGATATCTGCAAATCATCTGCAGATATTAACTGCAAATCATCAACGGGACATTGACAAGTATGAAAGCACGGAAGCCCCTGAAAGCTGGTCAAATCATCTGTTAAGGGACAAAATATCAAAGTAAGCTTGTTTCTTACGGCGTTTGATTGAGTTTCAGGCAATAATAGGCCATATAAAATATAAAACGTATCAGAAATCTTGCAAACGACAGGCGGGCGACACTTTGTAAAGAAGATATAAAAAAATGTAGATGCGGGATGCATTTCGCATGCGGGCGGTGATGAGAATCTATCAATTCATTTTATGTGGCCTTACTAGTTACAAATGAAATTTCGTGTTTTATAAGAAACTTGGACCAGTCGATAGAACTAAAAGTTTCTTTGTTTTAATACCAATAGTTTCTTAATTTTTGTTCTTATTTCGTTCTTATTGTTACCATTGCATAAACCGTGATTAGTCTCCAGACATATTTCTCGATATGTAAAATCATATGGAGAATAAGAACGTTGAGATGAAAAAGTAGTTCAGGCCCGAAGATTTAGTTGGTCAAAATTTGCACTGCTTTCGTTCCTAAATCACGAGCTCGCCTATGAAGCTTTTTATCCTTGGAATCCTTCAAAATAAGCTTAGAAACGGCTTAGCCATTTTGTGAAGCCCAACGGCGACACTCCAAATTCCTCCTTTATCATAAATATCTTTAAAAGATGATATTTTCTGTATCATTTTCCAGTCTCTCATAGATTGGTTATACTTGCCCGAAGCGTGGCTAGAAGAGGGTAAATGTGTAAACAGCTGTACCTTTAAGTGTTGTTCCGCAAGGCTTATAAATAAGTACTTTCATTATCATATTGCACTCAGTTTCATTAATTCCTGCAAATTATTTTAATTATTTATATTGTTTGCCACAGATGATGATGAGCACCTTGTTAAATATTCATCGCAAGGATGGATCACAAATGTTTTGAGCAAGAATCTAACAAATGAACAAGTTGTTGATGCAATTCTCCAGGTATGCCTGACTTGAACAAGGGCAGATTTTGCAATAAAATAGCATCAGTTGCTTTGAAACATACTTCAATTCAAAGAGATAAGCAAATGCAGAGAAAAGAAATTCTCTCAACCAGTAATTCAAAACAAACATAGCCGCAAAGTTGCCATGAAAGCAATACGGCAAACCCTCACTTGGTGCGGGCGAAGGGAGGTTTTTAAGAGAAGTTACGTGCTTATAACTCTGTATCTTCTGTATCTCAGTGCACATTCGCAAAAGAAAGTTTTCAAGCCGCAAATCCGTCGGTTGGAAACCCTTCTTGTGCAAAGGCGCACTAAGACACAGAAATAGAAGGGAGCTCTATCTGAACAACTTGATAACAGCTGGACCTAGCCACGCTTAGTTGTACACATCAGTTGCAGACGAAACCAAGCAGAAAACAAGACAACAAGACAAGACACAAGGATCAGAACAAGGTAAACAAATAATCAATCAAAACATTGTGTCCTAACACCCTTGCTTTTACAAAAGAAGGAGTGCACGCTGGCTAGTTTTCATGTCATTTGCAATAATTTCCATAAACATGGGCACAGCACAACCCCTTCAAAGCGCACCAATTACTGTATTATGTGGCGCTTTTTATGTAACCACTTATCAAGTCAGTGAATTATCTGTTGTTTTTCTAAAGCCTGCAAACATATTTTCTAGGAAATTGATAAACATATCCCGCAGAATGGAATTAGCACTGAGGCTGTATCTTCGCCACCTCAAGGTATCATTTTTATAATTTTTTTGTTTAATTTTTTGTGTTTCAACCCAGGTGTTTCATAGTATGTGTCATGTGAACTTTTTAGAAAGTGGGATTTCAACCTTTGAGAGTCTGCAGTTGCGTGCGTGCAGATGCTGGAAGACTTTCCTTCATTGTCTCTTTGTCTCTGCTTTCATGTACTTTGCGTAGAGCAGAAGTTTTCTTTTTTATGTTGTTAGTGAGCTGATTTCATAATGCTTGAAATATTCAAGTTCTGCTTGTAAAGTCTTTCAAATGATGCCTAGCTTGTAGTATTTTGCAATATGATGGAAATCCTATGACCAACTGGGGGGGGGGTACATAGTTGACTTTACGGGTATGTGCCACCCATATGGATGAGATTTTGGGCCCAAGTTTCCTAAACAAGGGGCCTTTTTCCGCAGATTTTCCTCGAACAAGGTGGGTTTGGCTGAAAATTCGCCAAAATTGTTTAAAATGGATGGTTTTCCGTCGAAATTCATCATAAAAGTGGGTCCGAATGCAAGTTTGTTAATTAGAGAAGGCGGCCTCCTGAAAACCGGGTGGCAGACCCCCGTCAACCCATAAGTCATGTGCCCCCCTTTGATTGTACTTTAGAACCCTGTTCCGTGAAATTTGCACTTTCTGATGCTTGAAAGAACTTTATATCAAAACTTTTCTCATTGAATTCTCATGTGTTAAGATTATTCTGTTTCCTTTTATTCCAGCTCAGAGCGATTTTATCCAGACACCAGCCACTCGAGCAGAAAGTATCCAGCAAGCATCTTTTAATGCCCCCACATTAACACCTATGCCAAAGAAGAAAAGGAAAAAACGAAAGCCTGCAAATGTTACCGTTAGTAATTTTGTAATTTAGTAATTTAGTAATTTTCTGCGATCCCAGCGCTTGGCGCTGAAAATGCAACTTCACCTTCACCTTCACCCTTTAATTGAAACAATAACTTCGCCCATCAATATATGACAAAGTGTTCACCATTACGAAACATCACTGCTAATGATCACGATACGATGCGATTATAATTGTGACAATGACAGCTATAGGTAAAGTCTTTTTCATTCACGCCTTTCATTCATTTTAGCCAAGACTTATGACGAAGAAATAAGCAAGATTTTTTTTTCAAACCAAGAAAGACTTGATGATGACCATGACGATGAATCTCTTGTTTCCATGTGCTCTTTGTCTTAATGATCTCGCTTTGGTCAACAGAGACTCATGATATTACTCTGAAAAACCTGACCCTATTTTGGCCAAAACTCCGCGACTCCTGGAATACCGATCAGATTGCGAGGTTTGTGAATAAACCTTTTAGCTATTATACAAAAGAGCCTGGATTGAGCGTTATTTTTATACATTTTTGCACATTTTTATGCGAGACGTTACAGGTGTTGCCATACCCTTTCCGAAGCAACGTGCACTAAAACTCTGTTTGTGCTTGACTTTTGATGAGACTGTAGGAGTATTCATGATTCTTTCTAGTTTGCTGGTTTTATGAATGTTCACATTTGGGAAGCATGGTGTGGTAATACGATAGAAGAACTGCGGCAGAACAAGCATTTTCCACTTTACCCAGATGTACGTACAACTACAGCTGACTTATATGTTAGACACAGGGAGCAGAGTTATGGTCAGCGGATTTTTGGATATATCCATCCCCCTAAATCAGGTAACTTTCCTTACCACATGAATACTGGGTGAGCCAGAAAAAAGTTCTCACTTTTGAAGATTGGAAGCATCAAGCATCAAGAGTACATCACAGATCCGAATAAGTTCAATTTCATTTAAAGGCCGAAATATTAAAGTATTTTTGTGATTTTTCTTCGCTCTCTACCAGCACTAGAAGTATCGATGAATTTAAATGTATAAAACTTTCATGGTTGCAAAATGAATGAAAAAGGGCCTAAAACATTGATCAAATTGTAATGACTTTCCTTACATAAACAATACGCAATTGGCGTTTCACCTCTCTGAAGAGTTATATGACGTTAATTGTCAATCAGATACTAAAGAGTTTCAATCCCATGCTAATAAATGCACATTGAATATCTCTCCTCCATGAACAACTGCATTTTCTTCATTGATCTGCGCTAGGATTTAAATTCTAGTTAGAAGCCGAAAGATTGAAGCATTTTTGTGATTTTTCTCGCTGTCTT
Source organism: Aurelia sp. 4 Dawson et al 2005 (assembly GCA_964019985.1). Taxonomy (NCBI): domain Eukaryota; kingdom Metazoa; phylum Cnidaria; class Scyphozoa; order Semaeostomeae; family Ulmaridae; genus Aurelia; species Aurelia sp. 4 Dawson et al 2005. The sequence goes on along the minus strand of OZ026507.1, from coordinate 13,564,747 downwards.
TCCAGCACTAGAAGTGTATGTATATTTAGATTTATAAGCATTTCATGATTGCAACATGACCGAAGAAGGACCTAAAACGTTGATCAAATCGTAAGGACTCTTCTCACTGGGAACAATAAGCAATGGGCATTTCACCTCTCTCAAGAGTTAAACGACAAAGGTTTCAAACCAATATTAAAGATTTTCAATCCTATGGCAATAATTATGCAGAGAATAGCGTTCACCCACCGGAAATAACAATAACATTCACTTTATTGTTTTATGCAAGGAGCCCTTTAATGAACTGATTTGATCAATATCTTAGAACCTTTTTCTGTCACTTGCTACGATGAACTTTTTGTAAAATTGAATTTACCTATATTTCTCATGTTCGTAAGACAGTGACAAAAGTGATGCCTCGAAAATACTTCGATCTCTTGGTTTTAACTAGAATTTAAATCATTCATATATGTGAAGTACCCTTGATACCATGAATTTTCAAAAGTGGGAACTTTTTTCTGGCTCACCTAGTAGAATCAAGCTTTTATGTTTTCGGGATTATATTGAAAGCCTAAATTCTCGGACAGTAACAATTTCGAAAATTTCGTACGTCTGAAAATTTAAATCTCCAAAAATGCTTTGAAGTCCGAATTACTTCGTGCAAGATATTTTTGCATCAGAAAATCACAGCAAAAACATTTTCACTGGTTGGAGTCGTAATGTCTTGCTTGCAAAACACTTTGCATTCACCTTTTCAAGATTGCTGCCCCGTTTTAGAATTTTTCAAAAATTTCTTTAGATTGCTTCGTACGAAATTTCTTGCGTCAAATTCAGATTCAGCACACAATTTCATTCGAACTGTATGTTTTATATCGTTTGTGTTAGCGATTTTAATTTTTGGCAACAACAGATTTTAAGATTTATAAGGAATTTGACCGTGAAGGGTGACTATGGGTATAAAGGTTGCACCCCGAAAAGACTTGTTCAAGTCTGTTCTGAGGTCTATCAACGCTTTGACTTTCATTTACATTTTCTGCAGGGGCTCAAACCAAGAAGAGGACGCAACGTCCTTTTTTTGTTTTACGCTCCCGCAGAAGTAATTATGATTCATAGCGCTGCTGGCTTGGCTGGACTTTGAGTAAGTCTACACCCCGAATTAATTTAACAGCCAACTTCCTTGCAACTTCCCAATTTAATTATTGTCATAAAATCAAAATCGTGAATTCAAATCGCTGTTTGACTAAACTTGGGAAGCTGAACCCAAATCCTTGGCCAAAGCCAGAAGTTTTTTTATGAAGAAATTCTCAATGATTTTCAAAGTAAGGCTATTTTGCTATTTTCCCGTTGGGGCTTTACAGTTAAAGTGGATCTGCACTTAAGGTGGCTCACTATCGAAACTTTCAAGATTACGAAACAGTGACAGGTGGTTGTATACGTTGTAAGATAAGTTCAAAACACAAAAACATTAAGTTAAGGTGGTTCGCTTCTAATATAAATTCCAAACTACTACGCACTGGGTGTCCTATCCCTCATGGCATAAATTTGAAGCTTGTCTATTTCGAAGAGTGGAAATATTTGACACATAACTTATATATTTTCATTCATTCATTTCGATTTCATTTTATTTACTTAGGCACGGTAGCCTCATCAGTCCTTGAGAGGACTGCTTTTCAGGGAGGGGGGGGGGCCGTAGCATGAACGTTTTCAGATTACAACGATTTGATTCTTCTCTTAAAGGCGGCAAGAGTTGGTGCCTGTTTCACATCAAGTTCAAGGTTATTCCAACGCTTTGGTCCACGAAAAGATAGAGCCGTTTGCCCATTGTTAGTTTTTCGTAAAGGTATCGAAAGATCAGTTTCGGTATTTCTCAGTTCCCTGACATTTCGAGTTGACTTTTTCAAACAAGCTGGAAAGGTAGTCCGGGACGAGACCGTTTAGCGATTTGTACACTGTCGTTGCGGTTTCGCTTCTAATGATGTCACTTACAGTAGGCCAATTTAAACTTTTTATCAAACCTATAGAAGGAGTTTCAAAATATATAATATCCTATTGACTTTCAGGTTATTTTACATTCTACATCTCATCGGATGACAATTCCGAGCTGTGGCTGAGCAATTCTTCAAATCCAGCTCATGTCAAAAAAGTTGCATGGGTAGGCAATTCGTCCTACCCCGAAAACACTGCTATTGCTGAATTTAATACGGTGCCTGGGCAAATATCCAAGCGAATTCACTTATCACGAGCGGAAAAATACTTCATTGAAGTTCTTCATAAACAAAATGCCTTTACAGACCATGTGTTAGTTGCATGGAAAGGCCCAGGGATACGCCGCGTGAAATTACTCGAAAGTAAATATTTATCTGCGTATATGGATGAGGACGAGTTGGATACTGATGTTAACGTGCTGGCGGAGTACGTCCCTGAAACGATCGCCAGTTTCCCCACGCACGTACATGGAACCATGGAGGCGAATTATTTACTGCTGAAAAATCTGTCGAAATTTGGAGGTCACGATGTAAGGGATCATTTTCATTTGACACCTACTATCAAGGAATCAGAGATTGAGGGATTGCTGCCGAAGTGTAGATACGAACCGAGTTATGTGGTTGATTTTAAAGTAAACCGGTACGAAGGAGTTTACCTTATACACGAAACCGCTGTATATCCGGATGATAGAACCGAGCTAACACACATGATACCGATTACTGATTGCCAGGCGAACCGATTGACAGATTCGCACCGGAATTTAATGCGGTCGACAACCCGACCGATTTATTATAATAGCGATATTGGAGGGGATTCGGATGATACTGAGATTGATCCAGACGAGAAGTCTTCCCAGACTGGAAATGTCGCAACCGATAGTAAACCGGGATTGGTCAAAATTAGTAGTAATTTTTCATCACTTTTAACCAAGTTGAGACAGAGGTTTAAAGATTTTAATTCATATCTTAAGAGTAACAGTCGAATATTCGGGAAAGGGGCACCATCACATTCACGAACGAGAGGAGCATCACCAATAACGATAGTGAATAGATTGAATGCTGCTTCGAGAAAAAGTCGGCCATCGGACAAGCGAGAATATCATGGCTTGGAAAGCAATATTCATAAATCAGTTGGTCCTGGAATAGTAGGTAAAGAAGACACTAGAATTATTTCAAGAAAAAGTCGACCTTCTGACAAGAGAAAGACTTCGGGAGGGAAGACTACCTATGGTAATAAAGGGAAGAAATTAGATAGGAGAACAGATAACAAAATTAACGCATTTGATGCACAAAATAGGAATTATTTATCGAGCTTGAAAAGCATTAACCAAGCAGGCCAAGTGTCTGATAAAAATAAAGTAAACCGAAAATTGGATTCCCATAGGACTGTAAATATAGATAAAAACAGTTTAGATGCAGAGTTCGAGATGAAATTACAGGCCAAAGATGAAGACGAGGCTACTAAACACAGAAATAACTTATTCAAAGTGAGACCAGCTAAAGATGGGGGAGACACCAAGAGTGGCATTAGTAACTCGAAAGATAGCTTTGAGAATGGTAAGTCAGACAGGAGTATCGTAGAAGTCAATGAAAATTTAGCGAACCTCGATAAAACAAACTCACAATCTGATTACGAGGCTGATTCAAGAATAGCGAAAGTTAGTGAATACGAGACTGGCATACATCAGCGGAAATTACTGTCTTATAACGAGTTAGCCCGAACGGTGTTTGCGTATGAAACAGACAATGAAGGCTTACCAGCAAGCTGGAACAAATACAACCGAAGTAGACCTATTTTTGTGCCTGTGCAGGGCGTTGAAAATGAAAACACCTCGGTATCTGCGTTCAAAAAGCGCAGAACTTCAGTGACAATGCTTAGAGCTTATCATAGACAAAGACGAGCGGAGAGGGAGGCCCAACCGTTTGAAATGAAAAGCTATTACAAGCGATTTAACATTACATCCAGTAGTGACGTCATAAGATATTTCAATGTATATAGATTCGCGTTTTATGATATGATCAAGGATGCACCACGACTGCTCAGCTGGAAGTTTCATCAAGATGTGTCGCAGTGTAAGAGTGATGGGAATCTGATACTAAATGAAAAGGTATGTTGTCATTTCAAACAACCATTTTCATCCAAGATCCTTTGCGGGCACGCTACAATTTAAGACTGTCTGAAATCAAATATGGCCTATCGGGTGAGTCAATAAAAACGCCCGGCGTTTGAGAAAACCCTTCTCCCTGAATATCAAAGCAATAGCAATCGTGCAGTAGACATGCCCTACACTTATGACGACGAGTCCATTATATCCCTGCGGTAAACCTTGCCCAACAGGGACTCATATTGAAACAGTGAAAAGCTGGCCCTATTTTCTGCAATAATCAATGGAATTATGATGGAATCATGGCTTCGAATCTCAAACCTGTTGGAGTGTTTTCAATTCTTCAATCGAATGGAAAATTTTATCACATTTACACCGTAACATTAGTGATTCACAAATCTCGCAATCTGATTGGTACTCTAGGAATCGTGGAGTTTGGACGTAAATGGGGCCAGATTTATGCGGTAATATTTTGAGTCTCTGTTGACCGAGGCGAGATCATTGAGTCAAAGAGCACAGGGAAATAAGAGACTCATCGTCATAAGTCTAAGACTTGCCCAAGTCTTTTTCCTGAAGTCCAACTGACCAATTCCTTTCCAAAGTTTCCTGGATGTACCATTCCAGCATTCCGTGATGGAATGGAAGAAAGGTGTGTGAGTGTGAGAGAGAGAGAGAGAGAGAGAGAGAGAGAGAGAGAGAGAGAGAGAGAGAGAGAGAGAGAGAGAGAGAGAGAGAGAGAGAGAGAGAGAGAGAGAGAGAGAGAGAGAGAGAGAGAGAGAGAGAGAGAGAGAGAGAGAGAGAGAGAGAGAGAGAGAGAGAGAGAGAGAGAGAGAGAGAGAGAGAGAGAGAGAGAGAGAGAGATCTCCGCTTTGTGCCATGACGGAATATTGCAATGGTGGATCCAGGAACAATTGTAAAAGGAACCGTCAGATGGATCGAAGAAATAGACTTGAGGACCTGTTTATATGAGGAAAAACACCTCACTTGCCAGACCCGGGGCTGAGAGGTGAGATTCCACCTTCCATTAGAATCCTTTGTTTTTCCATTTTGCGTTTCCATGAAGAACGCAACATCACCGTTATAGTGAAGCCTAGCCTCACTAGAAGTGCAATCTCACCTGGGTGAAGTGAAATTTTTCCATATAAACGAAATACCACCGTTATAGTGAAGCCTAGCATCACTAGAAGTGCAATCTCACCTGGGTGAAGTGAAATTTTTCCATATAAACGCAACACCACCGTTATAGTGAAGCCTAGCCTCACTAGAAGTGCAATCTCACCTGGGTGAGGTGAAATTTTTCCATATAAACGAAATACCACCGTTATAGTGAAGCCTAGCCTCACTAGAAGTGCAATCTCACCTGGGTGAGGTGAAATTTTTCCATATAAACGAAATACCACCGTTATAGTGAAGCCTAGCCTCACTAGAAGTGCAATCTCACCTGGGTGAGGTGAAATTTTTCCATATAAACGAAATACCACCGTTATAGTGAAGCCTAGCCTCACTAGAAGTGCAATCTCACCTGGGTGAGGTGAAAATTTTCCATATAAACGAAATACCACCGTTATAGTGAAGCCTAGCCTCACTAGAAGTGCAATCTCACCTGGGTGAGGTGAAATTTTTCCATATAAACGAAATACCACCGTTATAGTGAAGCCTAGCCTCACTAGAAGTGGAATCTCACCTGGGTGAGGTGAAATTTTTCGATATAAACGAAACACCACCGTTATAGTGAAGCCTAGCCTCACTAGAAGTGCAATCTCACCTGGGTGAGGTGAAATTTTTCGATATAAACGAAACACCACCGTTATAGTGAAGCCTAGCCTCACTAGAAGTGCAATCTCACCTGGGTGAGGTGAAATTTTTCCATATAAACGAAATACGACCGTTATAGTGAAGCCTAGCCTCACTAGAAGTGCAATCTCACCTGGGTGAGGTGAAATTTTTCCATATAAACGAAATACCACCGTTATAGTGAAGCCTAGCCTCACTAGAAGTGCAATCTCACCTGGGTGAGGTGAAATTTTTCCATATAAACGAAATACCACCGTTATAGTGAAGCCTAGCCTCACTAGAAGTGCAATCTCACCTGGGTGAGGTGAAATTTTTCCATATAAACGAAATACCACCGTTATAGTGAAGCCTAGCCTCACTAGAAGTGCAATCTCACCTGGGTGAGGTGAAATTTTTCCATATAAACGAAATACGACCGTTATAGTGAAGCCTAGCCTCACTAGAATCCCATCTAAATCCACCTTTCATGAAGGACATTTTTCAGGAACGAAGTATGAACTATAATCTAAGACATGGCAATGATGCTCAACTTCCAAAGGTGCGAACCACGTCCTCTGGGATTGAGACCATAGCCCATCTTGGGAACAGATTGTGGCAACTATTGCCGCAAGAAATAAAACAATCAAATGCCCTTCCTATTTTCAAAAAACGAATTCAATGTTGGAAAGGTGGTGAATGCAACTGCAGACTTTGCAAAAGATATATTCCGCAAGTTGGGTTCCTAACAGGATAGTCGTTTTTATCTTGTAACATATTTATATATATATACATTGTAAAAATCTTTTTTTTTCCTAATTTAGCTATTTTAGATATTGTAAAAATTATGTACAGTAGGCCTTAATTAGCTGTAATTTAGCTATTTGTTTTTCACCTTTTTAGCCTACTTTAAATAAATTAATGATGATGATGATGATGATGATAGAAGTGGAATCTCACCTGGGTGAGGTGAATTTTTTCCATATAAACGAAACACGACCAGTATGGTGGGGTGAATTGAAATTATTTGTTGATTCCCATTGGTCAGTTCATTTTGATTTCGTGGAAGAGAGACGTTTCTCTACTTCGCCTCTAAGCCCCGAGGCTGACAGGTGAGGTGAAAATCTCATATAAACAGTGACTGAATTTTACCTCGCCTATCAGCTCCGGGTCTGGTAAGTGAGGTATTTTTCTTCATATAAACAGGACCTAAAGGTGCATTTACTAATAAAACGATAGAACAGATCAACTAAAGTAAAAATTTTTCTGTCAGTTCAATAACTGCAGTGTTGATCCATGGTTTCTTCTCAGGTCCAATTTGACTTTCAGACAACCTGGCATTTCAGCATGCTTGCATAGGATCATGGGAGCCAATAGCTCTTTCATTTTAGCAGCATAATTTTTTATTGCCTAATTTGTGTGGCTTTACATATTTAATTTGATTGAATAACTTCTAAGAAACTTGAGCAACTTCGTTATGATTCTGCCGTTGGACTTTTTTAAAATCCTTAATGTTTTCAAAACAACAGCGTATTTCATATTTCTCCTCATTTGAAGATGTGACGTCATTGAATTTCTAATAATAAATCAGGAGAGCGAAATGCTTGTGCTTCGTACTATTTTTTAGACATTTGTAAACCGTTGTTTCCTTGAAAATTATACCATGTTAGCTCACAAATTTTCGAAATGGTGATTGTTTTCATTTTGTTTCAAAATTGCTCTTGACTTCTTGAAAACTATGAAAAGACTTACCCTGTGTGTTTTCAAGGGCGTTAGGACACGTATGCTATTGATTATTTATTTACCTTTTTGTGATCCTTGTGTCTTGTTTTTCTTGTCTTGTTTTCTGCTTTGTTTCGCCATCAACTGACGTGTGTATTTGAACGTTTGCTTAGGCCCAAGCGATATGAATAATACTCTGGTGTTTGTGGTGAATAAAGTACAGCCTTCAAATATACGTCGATTGTTTGAATACATATTTTAGTTACCATAAACTGGAAGATTTTGCAGTTTGTTTTCTGTTTTGTTTTAATATATGCTTAAAAATTGCCTATTTTCATGTTCTTCTTCTCAAGGTTGCCACTGGCATTGTTAACAAGTATTTGCGAGAACTAAAGAAGAGGCACGGAGAGTAAGTTGCTTATAGTTTGAAATTGTTTGTCATTAAATTGCATTTCATAACTGAATGACTCGAAAATGATTTTAAAGTGGAAATTAGAAACGAGCAGCAAGATTGCATAGGAGATGATTGTTACAGGGCCGAAAGGCAATTTTAATGTGATTTGGCAATCTTGGCATTTAGCTGGGCCATGTGTCCAGAATGGAAGAAGATCGTCCAGTGAAATCCTTATTATACGGTGAATTAACTGAAGGAACACATCCTGTTGGTCGGTCAAAACTTAGATTTAAAGACACGTGTGTAAAAGTGCGCTGAAGTGTGGTAACGCACTTGGACAATGGAAGGCAAAGGTAGACAATAGAACTGAATGGAGACATGATTCGTCAAACATGCAACATAGTGAGCGAGAAGAGATTGAATGCATACGAGAGACAAAGGGATAAGGGGAGAAGGAAAGAGAACTTGAAACAATAAACCACTTATTATGCTTTATGCTTACAATTTACTGTATCTGTATTGATTTTTGTTGTAATTGCTTTCGGGACTAGGCGTATTATTAGGCCAAGTCGAAAGCAGGTAAGAGCAAACAAAAGCCATATCATTAAGGTTGATTTGCGATATCGTGAATAAAGGTAACATATTAAGCAAGAATGGTTGCAACGTAGTAAAAGGCCGAATCGCTACCTTTATTGCAGTAATTCTTACCAGATGTATTGATTTTTTTTGCAGCAAGTACACTCTTAAGAAGATAGTAAATGTCGAAGAAAACCATGATGTCATAAAAGGAAATCGCTATTTAATCGAACTGGTATGTGCGAAACCTTCTTATCTATTTCTTACAAGTTATGTTTCTTTGCGGATGAAGGAAACTTCTTTTTCTTGCTCTTGTTGCAAAGAAAAGTTATTCAGTGGTGATTTTGTAGTTTCCTTCGTCTGCTCTCCACAGTTTCCCAAATAATTTGTTTGTAGCGTAGTTAGAACTTGGAAGAACGTTGGAAACTGTAGTAAAAACAATTTCTTGATTATCAGCAAATAGATTCTTCAAAGATAGTATCAACTGCAAAGGTATGTTTTGGGAGCCTATGTTTTTCATCTTCTTTACGAGCCTGCATTTATGTCAAGAAATGTGTTTACAACTTCATATTTATTGTTACTTCACAGGATCTGAAGATGAAAGGCCAAGGTATTTACGCTTACTAGACTGACTATGTCATCGTGTTATCTCTATTCATAGACCTCCTTAGCATTGTAACTTTGACTTGTAATCGTTGCACAGAAATTGGACTACATCTGCGACTGTAATAATGTCATTTGAATAGTAATTGGTGGATGGCCTTGGTAGAACCACAAGGACAAAACAGCTTAAAATTAATGTTTCCTGTGCTGTAAGTTGGAAAGGAACGATCGGCAGAAGATTAATATTCTTTTAACTATTTAAACTAAAAGACCACCATCCGGAATAAAACAGAATATAAGATATAAAAACACGTCTGTTTTTTTAAACGTTTCGATTGAAAAATCTTCGTCTGTTTAACAAAACCCAAGACAGTCGAGCAACTTAATATGCACCTAATTTGCATTACAAAAGCTGTTTACTGTTTACCGAAAATTCATTTGGGCATGCAAAAAGATTACTAATTCAAATGAAAAGAAGGCAGAGCGGCGCAGCAAGACCAATAAACAAACACAAAAAGTTTTGATATTTGATTAAGGTGAAGATCATTAGGTTTTTACCATGCTGTTGGTTTACCCTGTCAGACAGAATCTTTGTCCCATTGGAATTGATATGTTTGGAAGTTGGTATAAAATCAAACGCATGGTTGACAAACCTTCCATAGAGACTTTTTACTTTAAATATAGTATTCCCAAGAAGAGAAATGTTTACCGTTCAAATCTCTAGTGGTCGTTTCCAGTTTCCCAGCAGAGATGTAAAAAGTGTGTGAAGCCACGAAGCAGGCAGCTTATTTGTCTGGAATTAAGAAAACGGGAGGAAAAAGCGAAAGTGGAATACTGGATGAGTCAAAAAAGAGTTTACACGTTTGGCAGGCTGTGGAATAAAAAGCTTGAGGCCGATATTCCTAACTGAAGTGTTAATCTATCAGTCAAAGGCTAACTTAGATGGAAAAATTTTGTTTGGTGAAATCACTCATCTTTAGACCTAGAAATTAGGAAGATGTTGGTAAACAGCAAGTTAGGGAACGAGGATTCCACATTCCATTCTGGTCCATGATTTACTTGCTATTAAAATTAAAATTCTATTTCTGAAATCAACTATGTAAACTTCATTGCCTAATAAATCATGGACCAGAATGGAACGTGGAATTCTCGATCCTCATACAAACCCTTTACGGACATTTTTTCTTATTTTTGGGTCTTAAACATGAGTGATCTTACCAAACAAGATTTTTTAATCTAAGTTAGCTCTTGATTGATAGACTAAAATTTCCGTTTTGAATATCGGTCTCATACTCCTTATTCCATCACCAAACAAACGCGTAAATTTTCTGACTCACCTAGCAGAAAGAACGAAAAGAAAGGATACGATGATGAATGAAAGAAGGAATGAAAGGAAAGGAGGGGAGAGGAGGGGAGATATTACAATTCAGTTGACATCTGGGACTATAGAAAATTGATAAAACAATTGAAGGAAGAATTGTTAAATCTAACATTCCTTCGCACTAACGCACATAGTTTCTCCGCCACTGTTCCCTTGCAAAATTAGCACAATACGTTCTGTTTTAGGTGAAAAATCATTTCGTCTTTCCAAATACATTTATCAGAAACTTGGCAGTGTCAATCTTTGTGAACCAGAAGGATTCCAGTGGAACCCACACACGACTGTACATGTAATTGTGCCCGGTAATAAAGACGTTGTGTTTTATAGTTAAGCCATATTTCAAGAGGTACTATCATATTGGCATGAATCAAATTTTTGCACATTGAGAAATTCATAAATTTGCTTATAGAGCAAAGATGTTGGTGATATCAAATTCTATGAGGGATTCTTCTTTTCTCTTGAATGAACTAAAGGCTGAATGAATATGAGATAGAATGAATTAAATCAAGGACGAGTTTCTGCTCGTGACTTTCCACATTTTCATCCCAACCCTGATCCGAAAGCTAATGTTAGACAGAATCTTGTAGTGTATCCTGTAGTTTTAGCTTAATGTTGTGTGTCTTTATGTTTTTGGCCTTGGCGTAGTCGTTGTTTCTTTCCTCCGTTTGGTATTGTCCCTGTGGTGTTGTCTAGTAGTTTTGGATAGGTATAGCAGAGCGTGAGCATTGTTGTAAGTTAAAAATATCAAAGATTAAAATTAGGAGCACCAACTCTAAAAATCTCTCGGTCTTAACTGATGTGTTCTTTTATTTGGTAGTTCCGGATCTACCCTTTCTGCCCATATGGTATTAAGCAGGTTGTAACAGCATAGATATGTGGGAAATAGAGTCTTTACTGATGTGGGTGTTGCTGTAGTTCTTTTGTATAACTTTTTGCATCAGTAAATTTGACTCTTGTAGACTCATAAAGTTTTCGAGTTGTATATCTATTGCATGGCCCCTTGCAACTCCGTATCAAGATACTATCAACTCAAGTGGCACTGAATCGAATGTAAGCTTCTTGCAAATTTTCAAGGTTTTATAAATGTCTTTCCATAAGCACATGATCAATTTTTTATTTCTCAACTCTTGTTTTCTCTAGTGAAAGACCAAGGAAGATGGGTTCAGCATTTTATCGATAATATGGAAAAGGTAAGGCTGCGTCTCTGTGATCATGCTTCTTGGCAAAAATATGATGATTTTTTCATCTAGTGATTCTTCACTCTTGGTAAAAGTAGAAGAAGTAACTTTGCATCACTTTGTTGTTGCAAATTGGCAAAAAAGTACGTTTGTTGTGATATATTTTACTCACAAGCTTTCAAGAAACTTTTTGTTATTGACTTCACCACTTATTCTGCATTTTCTCAGCCATAAATCAGCAACGACATGTCAGATTAGCTCAATCAAGGTCTCAAACTCTAAAATGTAAAATGTAAATGCTTGAAAAATGTAATTGTGCAAAAACAGAGATAATTGAATCTCCTCCAATGTAGCCACAAACGGGGCACAATTATTTTGGGACACCCTGTATGTAATCATGTACGTGTTTATTGTTTGACTGCTTTTCAGATATATTTGGAGACTTTGGATCCACATCTGAATGTCATTATTGTTGACTTCAACAGCACAGACATCGATATAGAAAAATCTCTACGAAACAGCATGCTCAAAAGGTGAACTTGCTTTGAATCTTTGCCAATAGATGGTCACGCATATCAGCTTGCATTTTATTACTGAAAGCTGTTTTTAAATTCCATTAAAAATTTACAAGACAAATTACTTGTTACGCCACCCATTAATTACTCCACGAAATACTACAATTGGTCACGATGATAATACCAAGGGGATCAATTGACTATGACAACCTTGTGGCAATCAACATCAGGCCGAAAAAATATTTTTCTTCCTGGTAGCAAGACAAGTACCTTCATTTCTTTTTACACACTTTATTCTTCTTTCCCAAAATACCACCCCATTCTGTCCCTTTACCTTTCTCTCTTTCTTTCTTGCCTCTTCCTCCCCTCCTTTCTTTCCCCTCTAGTCCCCTTCCTTCCATTCCTTTTTTCCTTTTCCCCTTCTTCCTTCCTGGGAAATTTGAGTATTTCAGCTACCCTCCTGGTAGCGCCGCTACCACCCTACTTCATTTTTTGAGCCCTGATCAACATAGAAAGAAATATAAACCACCAGTTGAACCAGGAAAGACATACCACCCGCCCGCAAAACTGTACCCTAGGAGCCGATTCGCATAATTGTGGCTTGTCACTAACTATTTGAAAAGAATAAAAAAGCTGCGATATCTTTCTGTTGATTTGTGGAAATATGGCAATTCGCTGTAAACATCCTATTATGATCACATGATAATGATAATGTCAGAGGTGGTGTCAACAAAGCCTTCTCAATCTGTTTCTTATTCTATGGAATACAATGGGATATCTGTTTCTGATTTTGTTATCGTTGTGAGATGGGGGGAGGGGGAGACGGGCATTGATTTTGTGATGTAATGCCAACAGAGCTGAGTTGACTGCAAGAGTGAGTAGTTGCGAGACAGGGCAGCAAAGGCATCTTGTAATGTCAACAGAAATGAGTTGACTGCAAGAATGAGTGGTTGCGAGACAGGGCAGCAGAGGCATCTTGTAGTGTCAAAAGAACTGAGTTGACTGCAAGAGTGAGTTGTTGTGAGACAAGAGCAAAGACACCTTGTAATGTCAACAGAACTGTGTTGACTGCAAGAATGATTGGTTGCGAGACAGGACAGCAGGGGCATCTTGTAATGTCAACAAAACTCTGTTGACTACAAGAATGAATGGTTGCGAGACAGGGGCAAAGGCACCTTGTAATGTCAACAGAACTGTGTTGACTGCAAGAATGAGTGGTTGCGAGACAAGAGCAAAGGCACCTTGTAATGTCAACAGAACTGTGTTGACTGCAAGAATGAGTGGTTGCGAGACAAGAGCAAAGGTATCTTGTAATGTCAACAGAACTGTGTTGACTGCAAGAATGAATGGTTGCGATACAGGAGCAAAGGCACCTTGTAATGTCAACAGAACTGTGTTGACTGCAAGAATGAATGGTTGCGATACAGGAGCAAAGGCATCGTGTAATATCAACAGAACTGAATTGACTGCAAGAATGAGTGGTTGCGAGACAGGGCGGCAAAGGCATCTTGTAATGTCAACAGAACTAGAAAGGCTTGTTATTTACTTTTATTCCATTCCATATGTTGGTTCAGTTTGCTTCCATTTCCGTAGATGCTGACATCACATCACTAGCTTGGAAAAAATTTATCAATATGTGGAAGAGGTTTTAACAATATTATGTCCAGGCCTCAACCAAGGAACTGGAGATAAAATTTAAGATGAATCGGGTGTGTGAGCCCCGCACCACAACTCCCTGAGCAAGCAACATACTCCGCGACTCACCCATTCCATCAAAATGCACGTGATTACTACTAACGAAACAAATTGACCATAGGGAGCTGTACAGCAAGATACTTTACTCGAAGCTTGTTTGCAGCATGTTAGCTACACGACGTGAGATCATTTCCCAGAAACGATAGTGCACAGGCATGCATTACAACCAGATGGCGTTTTGTATTGTCAGGTAGCTTTGCGAAAAAGTTATTTAGGAACTAATCATGGGAATCTTGGAAGATTATTACAGTGAAGAGCACTGCTAGCAGCTTCGACTCCCAAGGCACACTTCGTATTGAAAGGCTTTGCAACCAGTGAATTAAATATAGTGGTATTCAAGTTCCTGAATGAGCTGGCTCCAGAATGCCTATTTGATCTCTTCTCCCAATATTCGTTATGCTCATCATTTCATCATGTGGCCTTTGTAATACGGGCACTGGCTCGAAATTACCAATGAAAGAGTCAACAAATGCCAGAGATATGTTTCTTAAAGCAGTGCAAAACTACGGAATAGCATGTTAGTCTATGCAGGCAACCTCTTCTTATAGTTTCAAGAAAACTCTTTTTCGAGATGGGGATATTTTTTTACTTGTTTATTTTTTGATGTAGTTTCTTGATTTCATTTCCTTGATTGTAACCAATCAGCCTACGTAAAGGTTTTAGTCAAAATTTTTGTTGACACAAGATTCACTTTTCCGGAACAATTTCTTTTGATAACACCTCCGGAGGGACCATTGTGGAAACAAGGTCCTATTGACCTTTTTAATGCTATCCCTGTCATTTTAACCTGGGGTGTTTTTAAACTTAATTTTTAACTTCTTTGCCTGTAAATATTATATTTGCTGTAATTAGAAAACTTTCTTTTTAGCAATTTATATCGCAATTTAGATTTTTAGTTTGGCAAAATCATACATACATACATACATACATACATACATACATACATACATACATACATACATACATACATACATACATACATACATACATACATACATACATACATACATACATACATACATACATACATACATACATACATACATACATACATACATACATACATACATACATACATACATACATACATTCATGTTTTTATCGGAGTGCCACTTGAAAACCTCTTGAAACTCACCATATGCGGCATTCGGCCGCATTATTGCCGTTCTGTTGCCAAACTTATTTATCATTATCATTTTCTTTCTTTCTAGCAAATAGATTTTCTTTTATTTATCTTTTCTTTTTTACATCAACATGGCCTTCATTATTGAAGTTGTTGATTAAGAGCGTAGAAGTAGCAGTAGAAACCAGCTTCTCTTGAATGGTAACCCACCTAAGAAGCATTAGATGTAAAGTATGAAATAACTTTAGTGTAACAAATATTTGCAAACAGCGATACTTGACTGTGCCCAATAAGACATATTAAAGGTACACGTTTTTGAACATTCATACTTCTTCTGTAAACTTTTAAGTTAAATGATTTAAAGTAGTGTCAGTTTGGCACTCTCTAAAACCATGATTAAAATTGTTTCCACTTAGAACTTCCTTCCATCTTTTTCAGATACCAAGTGATTAAGCTGGGTGGACCTTTCCAACGTGCACTTGGAATCCAAGCTGGCTCCGATGCAGTCAAGGTATCCTTATCATAGACCTTTTTACTGCTTCGTAAAAAGGGGGTATGGATCGAGCGTCCATATCTGGTAAATTTGCGAAGGGAAACAAAAGCATGACCCCCGTTCTCGGAATAAAGATGCTAGCTGTGGCAAGGTGTTGTCTCGGATTCCAGAACTCTTTTCATAGAGTCAATCAACGATAACTTTACCCAAATCAAGTTAAGGAATGATTTAGCTTATACAAAGGAAGTGTTATCTGCCTTCCGGCCTTGTTTCTCGTTGTCTTCGTTCATTCTTAGCTGATTTTGTGCTGTAACAGTTACAGCTACAAAGTATGAGCATGCAATGGTTTCATTTTGCAAGTCTGCAAATCGAATTTTGCTGTTTTCAACCGAACGGCCAATGATACTTGCCTATGTGTAAACTGAACCATTGCTAACTCATCTGAGGCAAATTTTTCAATGATAACCTCTCTGAAAAGTGTTCTGAAATCCAAAAAAACGTCTTGCCACAGTTCGCAGTGTTCATACCGAGAACGGGGGTCATGTTTTTGTTTCCCTTCGCAAATTTACCAGATTTCCTGCTGCTTTGTCATTCGTATGATGAACTTAGATCTGATTTTCTCAATAGTGTGAATGCAATATTGCTCCCTCATGGTATGCGTCTCTTTCCAATGAAGTTTTACTCAAATTCATTTTGTATGGTGACAAGCGGTTAACCATCGACACCAATAAGAAGCTACTAGAAGCAACCCTCGAATTCATTCATGCTTCAGAACGCTTTTAGATGTTCTATTGCTGCAAACTCCCATACATTAGCTCCTACTTTTTGTCGGTTTACTTTGTATTCGTAATTAGTTTACTTTGTTTAGTTGCATTCTTTCTATCTTTGTTTAATATTGTGAGTCTTTATGTCTTGGCCATGGCGATAGTCATTGTCTTTCGCTCCTCGCAGTGTCGTGCCCGTAGTGTAGTAAAGTAATTAGGGTAGTAAAGTAGAATGTAAGATTTGTATTGTAATAATATCATATGAATAGAAAAAAAAATTTACCTGATTTGGACACTCAATCCAAACCTTTTTTTAAGGAGAAGAAAGGTCTATTGTTTTTAAATCAGGTTTACTTTGAATAAGGAGACTTGGCTTTCCGTTCCTTTTGCGTGCCAACGGAAACAACTCAGTTTAGGAACTTCTTCAATATTTGCCACCATTCATCAATTTAGTGATTATTTCTTTCAGGATCCTCATGATATTATCTTCACATGTGATCTGCATCTAGAGATTCCATCATCACTTATCTACAGCATTAGAAAGGTGAGTGGAAAACTTTTTGCTGTGGACTTCTCGTACCAAGAAAACTCAAATGAATTCTCCATAAAAAGCTTTTGATTTTATTTTACTCATGGACTGTGCACTGTAAGAATATTTCTCTGACCAATTGATCCACCATACTGCTTTCTGCTGGTTCTTTCCAAAAACTGTTGGATGATAAAAAAATTGCACCTTATACACCCGATCCTCCTGTAAGCAATTTCCTACAAACAGTTTGCCCTGTTTCTCTCTATCTCTATATAAGAACTATTGTGGATGGGTTGCCCATCCCTTCCTTTTTCCAATTCAATGAGAGCCAACGATCTTTGGTCGAATCTATGGTCCAAAACTAAATCTGAACATCAGGTGGAAAACGCAGTTTCATTATAAACCGGAGGGCAAGCACGACAACAAAAAAGATCATATTGTATTCTCAGCATATAAATTTGAAGATTTGACCATAGAAGAGCATTATGACAAATCCGTAGCAATGACAAATCCATGTTATGACAAATCCATGTGAATGTCCAAGAGTTAAGACAAATCCATGTTATGACAAATACATGTCACATGTTATGACAAAACTAAGTCAGTGGTTATAACATATCTTCATTCTCACTCGTTACTATTGATCTAACACCCTTCATCTGCCATTATTTTCTTTGCCTTTCTTAGCACTGTGTTGAAGGAAAGATGGCTTTTGCGCCAATAGTTGTTCGACTTGATTGTGGATATCTTCCGGAAAATCCGTATGGTATGTACCTTATGATGAATAATTACACTTTTGTGGCATTATGATATGTGCCATCGTTACCTTTGCTTGCAAGGACTTATAACCAAAGTAAAATTTCTTCAGAACTTTTCTCCATTCAAGAACTTTGCTCGCAACTCTTTTTTGGATTTCCATTTTAATGAATCGTAAAATTGGCTGAGTTTTATAAAGCTTTCCTGGTCCGCTGTAAGAAAATAAGATATACGATTCAAGTAGCAAATTTGCACGAGAGTCATTTGTACTTTTCGATATCGTTTATCGATGCCAGCACTTTTTTCGTGATGTCATAAGATATAAAAACAATTTGCTGCAAAATGGGGTAGGGCTGAGCCAAAGTTGCATCTTCCGTGTCTTCATTCATGAATAAAGGTGTTGTGGCGCAGTAGTGTAATCCTCTGACAATGCAATCGGGCGGACAGGGGGCTCGATACCCCATAGAGCTTCACCAGATCAATTTTTGCTTAGCTACTTCTATGATAACCGCAGCTCCACGTCCAGGGGACGGGGTACATGACTTGCAGATGGACGGGAGTCTGCCACCCGGTTTCCAGTAAGCTTTCCTCTTCTTATTGCCAATGCTAGACATCATATCCACCTTTATGATGAATTTAAGCGGAAAACTATCCGTTTTGACTATTTTGTGTCGATTTCCAGAATACCCACTCATGGTTAAGAAAAATCTGCCGAAGAAGGGACCCTTATTTAGAAAATTTTGGGACCAAAAATCCACCCATATGGGCGGCACATTCCTGGACCCTCAACGTGTTTAGTTATGTACCCCACCAGGCTCCATGTTCACATTCACGTTATCAATGAACCATTCCCCCTTCTCCCCTTTCCTTTATCACTTATGTATAATATTCCATAAGGAATTTGGATGAAAAGACGTCTCTCACATAAATTCTAGGTTTGTGGGAGCTACAAGGATACGGCCTGTTTGCGATTTGCAAGTCAGACTTTGATAAGGCAGGAGGAATGAACACGAAGGAATTCAAAACAAAATGGGGCGGAGAAGACTGGGAAATGCTGGACAGGTAATCTCTGGAACTTAGATCACGTCTACCGGGTGAACCAGAAAAAAGTTCGCACTTTTGAAAATTCACAACACCAAGACTACTTCATGGATTTGAATCACTCAATTTCTAGTTAAAAGTCGAAGATCAAATTATTTTGATATTTTTCTCGCTGTTCTACCAGCACTACAAATATGAGTAAATTCAACTTTACAAAAATTTAATGGTTGCAAAATGATTGAAAAATGGCCAAAACATCGATCAATTCATGAATAACTTCTCGCACAGAATAGTGAAGGAAATGCAACTTCTCACTGGTGAGAGATATCCTCTAGGCATTAATTGCCTTGGGATTGAAAATCTTTCGCATTTGTTTGAAAATCGATGTCTTATAACTCTTGAGGGAGGTGAAACGCCCATGGCCTATTGTTTGGTGTGAATAGAGTCCTTACGATTTGATAAACGCTTTAGGCCCTATTTCCGTCATTTTGCAACTATGAAGTTGTTATAAAGTTGAATTTATCAGTAATTCTAGTGCTGGTAGGACAGCGAGAAAAATCACAAAAATACTTTGATTTTTTTACTTTTAACAAGAATTTGAATGATTCAAATCTGTGAAGTAGCTTTGGTGTTATGAATTTTCAAATGTGGGAATTTTTTCTGGCTCACCCGGTACACTGTACCGATCACAAAACTGTTACAGTTCAAGAGCGGCTACATTGCTCCTGCGCAAAGTCTTCTATGCCGGCTGAGCCTAAAAAAAGCCACAGCGTTTGGCAGGATTATGGAATAAAAAGTATGTGACCGATATTCAAACTGAAATATTAATCACTTAGTCAAGGGCTAACTCAGATGAGAAAATTTGTACGTTACGTACGTTACGTTACGTACGTTACGTTACGTTGTACGGTACGGTACGTTACGTTACGTTACGTTACGTTACGTTACGTTACGTTACGTTACGTTACGTGTACGTAATTTGTACGTTTGGCCCCAAACGTATTGAGTCCAAAGCCTGAAAAATTAGCCTAAGAAGTCATGTGACGTACGATTTGGTTTGTCACTAAGTCCCTGTTGTCACTAAATCTTTACTGTAGCCATTTTGTAAGGTAATAATTTTTTGACGTCTAAATCGAGATTGAGTTTTAAGTTTTTGATTTTTTGTTTGTCCTGTCCATTTCATTTTCTATGTTAAGGCTGCAGAGTTGCCATAGACTTTTGCTCTTCGTGGCATTCGTCCTTGTAGTGTAGTAAAGAAGTTTGTAAGTAGTGTTGATAAGTACCTTATATTGTAGAATTTTTGTTGAAGATGTAAAAAAAATTATAAGATAAACAGACATAACGAAAAAGGAGCATATAGCATGGTCATTTAACTACATAACAGCGTCTGAACCAAATATTTCAATCAATTTCTCTCTTTATGTAGCTTGCTGGGGAAACGAGATAGGCTTTGTCCTAGGAAACTTATGTGCCCCCCCCCCATGCAGTGGCTTGAAGTTCACGCGAAGTAGCGTTTTATGTTTGCACTGCTCAGAGTTCCAACTCCAAAACACTACTGCGCATGATCTTCAACCCTGCATGGAGGGACACATAAGCTTCCTCGGACAAAGCCTATTTCGTCTCTCCAGTAATAACAGATTTTTAGAGCCACGTCTTTTGGTCACCTGGGAATCTATTTAGATACCTTTATAGTAGACTTACATAATGGACTCATCATATTAAACCAACAACAGCAAAAAAACACCTTTGTCTGAAGAAATGGGACTGCTAACTCCTGCACAATAACAACAACCAAAATAAACCCGTAACTAGAGAAAGAACTGTTGGAACCTGCAAGACAAAAATGAATTATTCTTAATATCTGAAGGGAAAGAAAAATAAGTTGATAACTCATTAGTAACTAAAATAAAGAACAACATTGAATGACCAAAAATGCTGTTCAACGTTGCCCTTTATTGCAGTTACTGGCGAGTTGCCAACTTATTTCTGTCCTACCAGATATCAAAATTAAGTCATTTGTCTCTTGCAGGTTTCAACAGTTTTCTCTCTAGTTACAGGTTTATTTTGGTTCATGTTCTTTTACGAGGGTTAGCATTCTGCTTTCTAAAGATCACGATGTTTTTGTTGCGTCTATGGGTTCAGGCTGGCTAGGTATGTAACGCTATTTTGAAATTTTGTTCCATAAATCATTTGTTTAGATCTATTCATTCTGGCGTTTCAAACGTAAGAGCATTTTTGTACTAACCCTATAACTTTCTTTTCTATTTCAGGATCTTATCAAACAGGATCGAAGTGGAACGATTACGTGTGCCTAAATTCTATCACCATTATCATTCTAAGAAAGGGATGTGGCTCAAAGAGTAGCTCAAATGTGCACCGTACAGCCATGAGGTCCTGCTGGAAGTTGGTCTCGCGTAACGTGCAAATATCAAAGTTGGTCCTTGCAGTTGCTGAGGAATCCTGGCAGAGTAAATATTACTGTCTGGTTTGAGGTAAGCATAGAAGTCAGTTGTCAATGATTGCCGTTGTTTGGAGGGGAACCAAGATATAAGATGTAAACGCAAAGATATGCAAAGCGCCACGCCGGAAGAATGGATGTTCTACAAGAGAATGGCACAGGTTTCAGATCTTTAAAAATTTCAGTGTAAAATTCCATGACGTATCGTTTTGTGCTGGATGACTTGAAGGAAACTTTTGATACCGTAAAAACCCAGTGATTAAGAACATACAGGCTGAAATTCTGAAGTTAGACCCCCAGTACATAAGAACCCAGTCAACCTGAGATTTGAAATAGGTTCTTATTTGTAGAGTTCATCAAATTAGATCAAAACTCCAGTTGCTATTTCGTTGAACCTATACGGACTGATACTGCCATATGTGCATCTTGCAAAGAAATATAAAGATGCTTTGAGAGCTTTTCATTCTATTCTGCAAAATTTCTGATTCTTTCACGCACTGCTGTTGTGAATAAAGCCTCATGAACTCAGGTGCCTCTGAACTGACAGTAAACAATGAGCTGGAAGTTTCAATCTGAACAAAAGAAATACCTGAAAGTCCTGAATGAAATAAGGACCAACTTAAGAACCTGAACAGCCTAATTTCCCACTAAATACTAAATATATAAGAACCTAATCAAGCTGAATTGCAAAATTGCAGGTTCTTATACGCGCGTTTTTACTGTATTTTGCTTAAATTCTACTGGTGGACTTTTGTAAAACCTTCATGCAAGCAGGATTAGAAAATTTTCACACGATGCCGGAACATTTTGAAAACGGTGGAAAATGTGACGGTAGCAAAACAATTTGAAACTGTAGGAAATTTTACAGTCGTAAATTCATTGCGCTGCCCCAAGAATTTAATGTCAAAGAAAGGTATCTGCTCCTCAAGAATCGATCAGCCTCGCTTTGAAAGCGTCGAGAAATGTTCCATTTCATCGTTTTTGAGTGTTCAAACGATGACGTTTTCTAATTGTGCCGGTCAGAGTTCCGTTTTCAAAATCTTACAGCAAGAATGTGTCTTTTTCGCGTGAACGGCAGGCCTATCTGTCACATTTTCACCGTTTTCAAAATGTACCGACTTCGTGTGAACAGTCTTCGAGGATTTTTCTTCCGTTTTCTCAAGAATTCAAGAAAAATTTTGAAAAAAAACTTAAAAACCATCTTAACTTCTAAACCTTTTAAGAGGCATGGATTTATTTCCAGGAGAACCATAGTTTATGAATATCTAAATGATGGTATCGAACACAAGTCTGTCCCTCTTCTGGTGTACGATTTTGAAATTTTATGACATCACATCTTCAAATGAGTTGAATTATGAAATCTGCTGTAATTTGGAAAAATATTGAAGAGTTCTGAAAATTCGAACGATAGAATCATAGAAGATTAGCTCCTGGGAGGGGGAGGGGGGGTACTCGACTGTGAACGTGACTCGACATGAATTTTTTTATATCATCTTAGAATATCAAAATACACAGAAACAACAACAACAGTTAAATTAGAATACGCAAAGGAAAATTATGTCGTTTGTAGTGAGAAAGGACACAAGGTCATCGAGTTCCCACTACGAACGACATATTACAAAAATTTAATACAACGATAAATCTAGAATAAAAAAAAAAACACACGCTACAAAAATTTGGGTGTACCTAATGCGTCAAAGAAATATTTCTCTAACTCACCTGGTAAGGCGGGTGAGTTCCAAATTCTAACTCACATGAGTTTGGACTTTGACAAAAGGACCCATTTGTATGACAGAATTTTTCAAGAATTTCGAACCCTTTTGCAAGAATTTCAGGAAGTTTCGTAACCATGTCTATGAATTTTGTGGATTGGAGGATGCAAGGTCTATTCAAATTTCTTCGTTTGTCATAAATTCCGAAAAAGGTACCCATCTACAAGAATTAAGGTTAAAAACAGACCCATATGTAGGTAGGGAATTTCAGGTAAAAAGCCACCCATATGAGCGGCATTTCCAGTATCACTTAACAATCAAATACCCCCCGGAAATTAGCTATGGTTTATTTCAAGCCATTCAGTTGAAAGTAACATGTCGTAGAATTTATACCGACATTTCTAAATATTTTGAACCTTGCATGCACACAGACTATTCGAACCTATGCTCAGGACATTAAAGTTGTCATGAGTTTCTAATTGCAAGTGAATACACAAAGTAGATTTGGCAATTTGAGAAGAAAAAGACAGCAATAGACCTGGTATTTATGAATGCAGAAATGGTAATGGTCCCAGTGAAAATGAGCAGAATTGAAAGACTGTTCGTTTCTAGTTGTGTAGCTGGCCTGCATTTCGTTACTGCCAACTTTTCAAATGCGATGAAAAGTTCATATTGCATCGAGAGCGACATTATGACCAGTGCGAAGCACGCTTTACAATCAAAAGTAAATTAATTTTTTGCAATTTTTATCATAAAATCCATCATTAGAGTCTCGTAAGAATTTTGACTACATATGGGTTGTTTTTAAGATTTGTTGATTAGACTTAATGCATGAGTTCCTTATTGCTCTTCTTCCAGTTACTTCCTCATAACTTTAGTAGCTGTATTGAAATGAATTAATGCCCTCTCAACTGACAATAGTAGGCTCAATTCATGCCATAGTCTCACTCTTTGGCTGAAGTGATAGTGCTAAAACTACGACTTATTGCCCTACACTTGCAGATACAGATTAACCTATTACTGCCTCTATATGGTCAAGGCTGTTGGGCCTCCATCGAGCCTATCACACCATGAGCCATAGGACACGAACTGAGTAGATTGGGCCTAAGCTGGGGTGGTACTCTCGTAGTGATTTGGCCGACGTAGGCTAGTTAATTCAGTTTGCAATTAATATGTAATGAATACTCACTTTAGTTCTTCTCTGTCGTATCCTAACCTTGCTAATCCTGTGAAATACAGCCAGTAACGGAGCTCGATTCCCCTTCCACGACAAACATGGCGCCTTTCCTGTCGACGGTTTGCAAAATGTGTTTTCGCGCCTCCGCACTCACCTTTTCAAAATGGTGCGTGCGGAGGAGCGTAGTGCAGAGGCGCGAAAACACATTTTGCAAACCGTCGACAGGAAAGGCGCCATGTTTGTCGTGGAAGGGGAATCGAGCTCCGTTACTGGCTGTATTTCACAGGAATAGCAAGGTTAGGATACGACAGAGAAGAACTAAAGTGAGTATTCATTACATACTAATTGCAAACTGAATTAACTAGCCTACGTCGGCCAAATCACTACGAGAGTACCACCCCAGCTTAGGCCCAATCTACTCAGTTCGTGTCCTATGGCTCATGATCACACCAAAAAAAGTACTTTTCCAGAACTGCCGTACCATAAAATTAGCTGTCAATACTGAGATGTATGTTTCTTCAATCCATACACGTTTTGTTATAAGAAACTGGGTTATAAGAAACTAGTACCAAGATGACCAAAATTTAAGAAACTCTAGTACTATGTCTGAGAAGTACTAAGAAACTAAGAAAAAAGTTAAAAAATGGATCGTTGAACCTTTATTCTTGAGCAATATTGTCTAACAATTTCTGTTTTCAACAAAACAGAACACTGTTTATTCGTCAAGAATCATATCTGCCGCAGTGTTAGCGACCACATTGATAATTCTGCATTCAAAAAAGAAGAAACCAATTAAGAAACTTTTAGTACTAAAATGGACAAAGTTTCATGTGAAATTAAGAAACTTTTAGCGCTATGGCCTGATCCAAGTTTCTTATAAAAAAACGTGTAATCGCAAAATAGAAAACTGTGTCGAATTTATGTATTTGCTTATGATCCTGTATATTGATTGCGCAAAATGTGGTGAATTCTTGTTATTTAACTTGTAAATAAGCCGTCCTCTTTAAAAAGCCCCTCCCCGTTGAGCCCCCTCTGGAGTATTCGAAATCTAATAACCCTCCCCCGGGGGAGGGGGGCTAAATAGAGCTTTCGCAGTAAGAGGAAAGAATTGGCACTCATGTAGTAATGCTATATGTGGTTTGTTTGAAACTGTTTTTTAGAGTATTAGAAATGATAATAAAATGTACAATAATCGTAGATTTATTCATATATATCCATATATCCATAGAGTATTTTTTCCTTAAAAGGAATCCAACATTATATTCTTTATTAGCGACGATAATGTAGATGAAAATAGACTTTCAAATTAATTTTAGGTGTTTAGAACCACTGTGCTGATCATCCTTCTATACCATATAGATGCAGACACAAAGACATGCCATTTTGACCGAAACTACCGGGTGAGTCAATAAAAACGCCTACCGTTTGAAAAAAATTCTGATCCCTGAATATCAAAGTAATGATATTGAAAACTGTCTTGTTTTATTCTTTTTATCAAATTAGGTTCAGTAATTTACCCGGCTTAAATCGGTCATTCCTTCCCGTCTAAAAAGATTTTTCTGTATAAGTAGATCGTTACTGCGCATGCGATCTAGAGCCTTCTTTGGGGGATTGCTCGGGACTCTCTGTCGAAAGGACATCTTCCCTAGGGGAGGGGGTAACATAACATGTTGCAGGTACGGTTATGTGCCGCTGATGTGGGTGGGTTTTGGACCCAAATTCTCCAAAGAAGGGTCCCTTTTTCGGCAGATTTCCTTAAACATGAGTGGGTTTTCCAAAAATAGTTCAACATAGATACTTTTCTGCGAAAATCCATCACAAAAGTGGGTATGACGGCTACTTTCGGCAATTAGAAGAGCGTGGCTTTCTGAAAAACGGGCGGCAGACCCCCCTCCATCCACAAGTCATGTACACCCCCCCGGAACATCTTCAGTCTCTCAATGGAAGCGAATTTTTTGCATAAAAACTAGGCAATTACTCAGTGGCGTTACGGAGACAGTCGGGGCCCTTAAAGGGATTTTCCACTTGAGGCCCCCTCCAGCTAAAGCATTTGTAAATGATATGATAGAAACGTCAAACAGCTACCATGTCCAGTTTGAACTTGAAGCAAATAGGTTCTTCAGGCAAAGATAAAAGAATTGCAATGATCTATTGTCAACGTATGTGTTGTCGAAGCCAACAGTGTAGCAATGGCGACACAGCAGAAAAGGCAGAAATATGAGGGAATCTGGGGGCAAGGAAAATTTTAAGGACACGCCCTTTACTTTGGCTCAAAACGCATCTTCGAAAGCCATTCCAACTGTTTGAGGAAACATCACTTACTGTTTCTCAAAAGACAAATCTCGATCGCATGTTTCCCGTGCCTCTTTGATCGTTTTGTAAAAGTTTTCCATAAGTTACATATCCAGGAAACTTACTTGAAAATAGACAACAAAGAAATCTTCTGCTGGGGCCATGTTTAGTCAGGGGCCCCTTAGTTTTTGAACTAAGGTGCCCGAAACGGCGTTACGCCCCTGCAGTTACTGACGTTGGTGTTCGTAAGTAAAAGTAACATTACGCAACAGTCAGTTACTCAAGAAACCAATCAATTGAAAATTCCCCTTCTGCTCATGTCTCTACTTTATGTTACCCAATCGGGTATTAATTCCGCCCTGCAATAAGGCCTACAATCCCGGACAAAATTCACCAGACAAGGATGTGAATAAAAGTCTCTCTTCATCTTAATTCTCCCTTTCCCCCAATTTAAGGTTGTTTTGAAATCACACGTACCAAAGGGGGTGGTCATTTTTTAATCCTGGGTAGCGGGGCGGAGGACTTTTTTCTATTATTTGTTGGGGTTATGGAAATTTTAAGAGCAATTTTATGGGGTACAAAATCACTTTCTTTGAAAGAATTTTGGATGAAGTTATCGATCAAAGATTGAAAGAACAGTTAACGGACATCTGGAAATGATGAATCACTTGGCCAGTATGAAATCCTCTCGGACAACTTGCTATCTGTCCATATTTCTATATGCTTTACACGTTTTTTGTGATAAGAAACTTGGATCTGGCCATAGTACTAAAAGTTACTTAATTTCACTTGATATTTTGTCCATTTTAGTACTAAATTTTCTTAATTAGTTTCTTATTTTTTAAATGCAGGATTATCAATGTGGTCGCTAACACTGCGGCAGATATGATTCTTGACATTCAAAACATCATAAAGGAATAAACAATGTTCTGTTATGTCGAAAACACAAATTTTTAGATAATATTGCTCAACAATAAAGGTTCAACGATCTATTTGCTATAATATCCATGCTTTTAACTTTGAAAAGTTTCTTAGTACTTCTCAGACATAGTACTAGAGTTTCTTAAAATTTTGGCCATCTTAGTACTAGTTTCTTATAAACCAGTTTCTTATGAAAAAACGTGTATGCACAAAGACCGGGGGGGGGGGTACTTGACCTAAATTTGTACGGGGATGTGCCCACGAAATAAATTTTTTCACTCTGCTCCAGCATTTTGGCTTCAAATGATACGCTGTTCTAGAAAAAAATCGGTAAAAAGTGTACTCAAAACCCAAAAATTTGACTAAATAATAACCCGTTGTTACAAAATTTCCTCTTTTGACATGTTTTGACAACCTGCTCCAGAAAATTTGCCTTCTTTTCATACCCTGTTCTAGAAAAAATAGGCGAAAACGATACCCTGAAAAACGGCACATCCCCGTCGGACAAATATACTAAGTACCCCTCCCCCGGGGCACAAAGGCCGCTGGATTAGGTACCAACAAAGATGCTGGGGCTAGGAAGCTTTCTCTTTGTTCAAGATGGGGTATGAAATTTTCTCTAATGGTGTGAAATTATCCTTCGCCCCAGTACCCAGGATTAAAAATGACCACTCCCTAAATGTGAAGTATAAGACACAAATTTCCACAAAATACAACACAGAGTCGGAAGTGGAACATTGCTAAGTTTTGTTAACTGTCTAGAGGAAATTGTCGCATAACAATGTAAGCATAGGTTCCAAATCTTTAAATCTACGAAAAAAGGCGGGTGTAAAATTCAATAACCTATTTCTTTGATCTGAACGACTCGAAGGAAACTTTAGCCACATTTCTATGATTCTACCGTCGGACTTTTTAGAAATCTTGAATATTTGTCGAAATTAAACCTCATTTTATGATACGACGTCATCAAATTTCTAAATCACAAACCACAAGAGCGAAAGAGTTTTGATTGATACCATATTGTAGGCCTCCAAAAACTATGGTTTTCTTCAAAATTATTTGATCTTTCGTCAAAGGGTTTAGTAATTACGATAGTTTTAAGTTTTTTTGGAAAATTTTCTTGAATTCTTAAAAAAGAAGAAAAACACTGTAATTCTGAAAATATTGAAGATTTCAGCAAAGTCCAACGGCAGATTTACTGTAAACTACTTCAAGTTTCTTTGAAGCCGTTCAGTTCAAAGAAATAGGTCATTGAATTTCACACCCAGCTTTTTAAAGATTTGAAACCTATGCTAACAACGTATACACGTCTCTTGTCCGGAATAGTAGGCAATAGCTTTAACTCGATTTTTCTTGCCACCTTACAGTCGCTATTAGTCTTACCTATTTCTTTGTATTCCGTGGAAAAGTAAGATGAAGTACATAAAACACAGTTGTATATATAAGATATTTTAGCATCTGCATACAGGGGAGTGGCATTTATCAGAATACTTGTTGTTTTTCTTTATCCAATCTAATTACAAGGTCGCTGCGCTTGTATTTTTAAAGATCGTTTCAGCGACGAACGTAAGGTGGTGTACTGTCTCTATCACTGACTGATAACGAAGGACATCCTGGGCATTATCTTTTGTCACGCTGATCAACAACCAGCGTTTGAGAAACAGAATGCATTGACGATTTCGAAACTACTCTAGGCCTTGGTAAGCTCTACAGCCTTGCTGTTCGTGAAAAATTGTGGTGGCAAAAATAGTGTGGACAACATACCTGAATTCTTCAGCGTGACACGAATCGGCTGAAATGAGATTTACCCTTTTCCTTTCGTCTTCGTTATTTCGTCCAACTAAACCAGAAATTGTGACATTAATTTTCTCTTGTTCCTTCGCAAGAGAAAGTATTCCATGTGCAGGTATGACTTCGGATTGTTTCTTGTTTGTTAGTTCCAACGTGCAAAATGACAAAATGACTGAATCAGGTTTGCTCTCTACGATCAATTGACAGTAATGCTTCATATCATCAACGGTGGTTCTTTTGAAGACTTTGTTTTTTGTTCCTTTCGCACCTGTTCGTTATCTTCAAATCTGCAACCCTTTTGATGACTCCACTGAAGACTTCCTTCCTCTGTATTTTCTCGTTCCATCTCGCCATTCTCGTTTGAGTCAATCGACTCACGAATGAAAGATAAAATGAAGTTTCAGCATTATACCACTTTTTGTATTCAAGTCACAAGTTTTGACGCGCAATATGTTAAAGACTTTGCAAAAGACGTTTTACCAAGAGACTAGTTTGACTATGTTCTCTAATTCCCAACTTTGGAAGTGCTTTTTCATTGTGTTGCGATTGGTTATTTTCAGCGGCCATTTCAGCATCGACTATCGCAGCATTGTTTTCAAGTGCACAGGAGAGTTGGCTTTTGGCATGGGACTGGTTTTCAGAAGCATTCATCGGTACTTCTATTGTTGATCCCTGGGGGGCTTTTTTTTATCTCATTTCAGCTTCTGTTCGCACCACCAGCATGGCAGATGATGTTTTGGTTGACGCCTAAGTACAAAGCAATTAGCGATTGCAGACAAAGGGAATTTTATGCCCGGTCGGTCAAGACAAAGCAGGCTGCAAAAGTTGCTCTGAAGCCGAATTTCCAGTAAGCGGAATATTCCGAGCGGGCGGAATTTTTGGTAATAAAAAGTTGCTCAGCCGTAACTATCTATTCAATAGAGGATTACGCTAAAGATGGCGGCGAGGAACTTTTTACCAAGATGCATTGCGCTCTAATTGTGAATCTTTAATGATTTTATGGGGATTCGATTAAAGAACGCAGTGCATCTCGGTAAAAAGTTCCTCGCCGGCATCTTTAACGTAATCGTCTATTTCAGAGCGACATTTTCTCCCGCGAACGATAGGATTTCCGCCCGCTCGGAAAATTCCACTGACTGGAAATCAGCCTTAAAACTGAGGTAGTTAGCTCACTCGTTGTACATTCCAGAAATGGTCTGTATGAGCAAAAATGAGCATTTGTTTAAATATGTTAACACACTGAAACATTTATTGGTTTTTCAGAAGCTAAGGAGTAAGTGTTCCAATTACACCAAAAAAATACGAAAATCGAATCGCCTCCAAATCGTGCTGCTGAGAAAACAGCGCTTTCGGTACGGTTGCTTTCTGGAAGCCAGGAATTATCTGGCTCGCGAAATTTTTTCGGTCCAACGTATAGCATTACTTTTTGGTGCAAAACGGCATTTTAAAGATCAGCTGATTTTAGCGAACGAAGTAAGATTATAGCCTCACTCAATTTGTTAAAATTACAAAATTCTCTTAGCTAAGGACCTGTCTATATGAGGAAAAACACCTCATCTGCTAGACCTGGGGCTGCGGGATGAGCTGCCACCTTCGCATAGAATCCTTTGTATTTTCTTTTGCGTTTAAAGGACAAACGCAACACCACCGGCATAGTGAAGTCCTACCACACTAGGCGTGGAATCTCACTTGGGTGAGGCGAAATTTTTCCATATAAACGAAACACCACCGGTATGGTGAGGTGCACTGAAATTATTCGTTGATTCTTCTTGGTCCGTTCATTCTGATTTTCGCGGAAGAGAGACTTTGCCCCACCTCGCCTCTCAGCCCCGGGGCTGATAGGTGAGGTGAGAAATCTCAAATAAACAGTGACTGAAATATACCTCGCCTATAAGCCCCGGGTCTGGTAGATGAGGTGTGTTTCCTCATATAAACAGGGCCTAAGTAGTCAAGCCATGACTTACAAAGCGATGCTGCGGATCACCCAGCGAACAGTTGCTATGAAAAAGGCACCTAAATGGAAAAATACCGGGTGAGCCAGAAAAAGGTTCCCACTTTTGAAAATTCATAGCACCAGGACTACTACACGGATTTGAATCATTCAAATTCTAATTAAAAACCTAGAGATCAAAGTATTTTTGTGATTTTTCTCGCTGTCCTACCAGCGCTATAAGTATAGGTAAATTCAACTTTATAAAAATTTGATGGCTGGAAAATGACGGAAAATGGGCCTAAAACATTGGTCAAATCGTAAGGACTCTATTCAAACCGAACAATCGGCAATGGGCGTATCACCTCCCTCAAGAGCTATAAGACATCGATTTTTAAACACATGTGGATGATTATCAATCCTATGGCAATTGATGTGTGGAGAATGTGTCTCACTCATCAGAAGTTGCATTTCCATCATTTTTCTGTGCGAGGAATCATTTAAACTTTGATCGATGTTTTAAGCCATTTTTCAGCCATTTTGCAGCCATGAATTTTTTAAAAGTTGAATTCACCTATATTTCTAGTGCTCTTGAGACAGCGAGAAAAATAAGAAATATACTTCGACCTTTGGGCTTTTAACTACAATTGGAGTCATTCAAATCTGTGAAATACTCTTGCTGTTATGAATTTCAAAAGTGGGAACTTTTTCTAGCTCACCCGGTACTTTATCATAAAAGGGCAGCCAGAGAAAAATATTTTTCTCGTCACTTGTTTACTTTCGTTATCAAAATTATTAAATGAAACAGACAATTACGATATATCATACAATCTCTGTTAAAGCTTCTTTACGTCTACAAAAAGGGATTTATAACTCAAACGCATTGCTTAAATAATACAGGTTATGGTTGTAGGGAAGGCTGGGGTGGGCAATGTACAACTTGGCTAGCCTTGGTAAGGTTGCTTTGCTTATTGACAGAAATGATAAAATTAAAAGAATTTGTAAACAAGGCAATGCTCTCGTACCACTGAAAAGATTAAGATGCCTTAAAAACTAATTTTATGAAAAGTTTTGTTGCGTTGTGCGTTCCGGCAAATAATAACACCTTTTGTTCTCCCCGGAAGGGTTACGGTCCGTCATTATCTAGGCCCAAGATGCTTCACTCCGCATATTTGCCGCACTCCTATTGCTAGACAGAAAGATATGGGAAAAGGCAGATTATATGCCGATTTTAAAAGTACAATTATGTCATCATGGAAAAGAAAGCGAAATATAGTTTTCTCTCGTATTACTTCGTTCAGGATAGAACATTTGTGTGCACTTTACATTTTCAAATAAAACAAACGTACTCCTGTAACTTCACTGGGATTGAATCATAGGACTAAAATCTTTGAAAAGGCAGTGTGAAATAATATCATCTTGTTCTCTGAACTGAGTGGCTGGAAGCTCGAGGGCCACTCCCATACTTGACCTGACGGGATGTGCCGCTCATCAGGGTGTCCTTTTACCGTAAAAATTATGTGACAGGGAGTCCTTTTTCTGACAAAAATTATGCGACAGGGTATTACAATTGATAAGAAAATTATGCGACTGGGTATCGTGTGGAAGGACACTGTTTAGAGCTCACTTGAAACAATTGATCACGTATACTTTTGGCAAAATTTTTAAGCGACAGGGTATACTATTGGGGTATTTTTTATGCGACAGGGTACAGATTGTGGGTAGATTTTCCACACAACCTTGTCATTGCCCTACTCAAGTACTTAAGGCGATTTGAATGACAAGCTGTGAGAAGATATTCGCTCGCAAAGGCTGTCATTGTTTCTCCAAACAATCGTGCCTAGTAAGCCTCAAATAGGGCTCAAATCTCTGAAAAGTTTGATATAAAATACTATCAAACTTCTCTTTGAACTGGACGGCTAAAAAGAAGCGTGTGGCCGAGTGGTTAAGGCGTCTGACTCGTAAGCCAAAGGTCAGAACGGCCGTAGGTTCAAATCCCACGCTGGACAGTTTGGTCGCTGTCCGTAACACTAGCCCGGGTTGACCAGAGCCATGTGAGGGAAATCTGGTAGCTGTGGCGGGTAGCTGCGGCGGACTGATGGTAAAACATCCGTGGCTCCTGCTGGAAATAAGTCTCTCAGACTTTCGCGGGCTAGCCACGTTAAATATAAATACCTACTTACCTACCTAGAATTTATGATAGTTTGCCGTAAATCGACGTCGCGATTTTTTAATTTTCTATGAATTTAATGACTTGAAGGGGATTTTCGGTGATTTCCCTTAAATCTGCCGTGGCAAACTTTTGATGTCTTGATTATTTTTCAAAATGGCGGTATTTTGATTATTTTGTAAAAATTCATCGAAAATTTTGAAAAAATTGAAATCATCGTAAATCTGATATTGCTTGACGAAGATTGATGCAATCTTCAAGAAAACCGCAGTTTACGGAGGTCTTCAGTTCGGTGGCAAGCAAAAATCTGTAGCTTTTCTCGTTAAGGACTTAGAAATATGATGACGTCACAGCCTCAAAATTAGTAAATGCCGCCATTTTGAAACTAATCAAGATATCAGAAAATTGTCACGGCTGATTTACAGCAAATTACCAAAAGTCCCTTTCAAGAGCTTTAATTCAAAGAAAAAATAAGATGGATTTTACACCCACCCTTTTAAAGGTTCGAGTCCTTTGCTTCAAAAATGACCATATTAAAAATGATAATGAAATAAATTTCGACAGCAAATTTACAGCAACGTTCCTGAGTTCCTTTTAAACCATTAAGTAAAAGGAAACATGTAACAGAAATTCCAAGGGGGATACTCTGGTGTATCTTGTATAGGGATTTTCAGGTTACTGTTTTGGGTCTAAAATTTGCGTAAGTCATTTTAACAACTATCTTTTGGGGTTCCTGAATTTCATGATTACTTTCTTGGGCTTCAAATATGAGAAAAAGTAAAAGAGAATACAGACAAATATAACTTATGAACAAAATTAATACCAAGAAAAACATTACTTAAATTACTTTTAATAAGATCAAATTACTTAAATAACCACTAAGATATCGTAAAATCTATCAGTTACGGCACTTTTCTTTAAATTTAAGATTCACACTTGATTATATTTGTTTATGTGGTGTGAGAAATGATATCTTTTTGGGTCGATTTTCATCTTTGAAATTATTTTTTGGGTTGATGCCAGTCTGAACAACCCTATTCCAAATATACCTGACTACACCCCCAGGATAGAAATTTCCATCTACCTTTTAAAGAGATTTGAGGAGTTTGAGCTCCATGCTATCAACATCTAAAAAAAAGTTAATTCAATACAATAATGTGCTTTCTGTAGCATATTGTGCATTTATTTTGCAATCAGAACAACGCAGAGATTCTATAAGGAAGCTCTGTTCTTATTTCCCTAAATGTATCATTACGTCAAACACTATCCTTCAAAAGCAATTCATTACAACCTTCATGAGAACTTGCTTTAGACCAGAGTGACAACGTCTTACAAAATCTTTTATTCCATCTACAAGCGTCGGAGCATCTTCAAGGCATCGACAAAATCTCAAATTGAGGCGAAAATTATTTCAACGCTTTTTCATCGCACTGCTAATGATCTGATTACCCATTTCCACTTTTGCATGAACCAAGCTGAAAGGAGCAATACAGTAAAACCCTGCAAACAAGAACATACTTTTCTAAAAAACAGACTGACTAGGTTCTTATAAATGAGGTAATCATGACATTTTCAGCGTGTGGTTCTTATTGCAAGGACACTTGTGACTATGATTAATGTATAGCTACAGTATACAGTATGTGATAAATAAACTTGAGGGTATAATGACTGCATTTAAATGTTAGAGAGTATATATGGTATCTTTTTGCAGACAAATCAGTTTACATCGTACGGCTTGATAAAACAATTTGCATATCCCTGAAAACTGTTAGAGGTGTTCAGTTATCAATAGTTGGGTGTTTGTTTACACTGATATGATAAAACTTCTTAATTAAGTGTACCATCTCATAAGAACATTGGAGTAGATCAGTCTGTTTTTGGTTCTTAGCTTTGGGTGCCTTCTCCACAAAATCTGTCTGCAGGTCCTTATTTCCAGGGGCGGATCCAGTGAAAATCTTGACCAGATCCACTTTCATGGCGAGCGAAGCGAGCGAGAAATATTGGCGGGTCCGGGGGTACTCCCCCGGAAAAATTTTTTGAAACCACGCCCCCTAGATTGGCTTAAAACAATATTTCAGGAAAACGTTCTTTGACCACGCCTTCAAGGTTATTGCACTAAATGCTGCAATGTTGTGACTGCAATGTTGCAAAACTAAACAGCTTTAGAAACTGAGGATATATCATATTCCTTAGTGATAAGTATGGGTATTCTGAATCTCCAAAGTCACTTGTACTATTTCCTGCTATGCTTTTAGAATAATATTATTTGAAAAACAATTTTGCCCCAGCTTTGCGGTTTTTTAAATTTTCAGGTCAAATCTTCAAGTCAGGGGTGGCACCAGGCATTATCCAACAGGGAGGAAAGAGCCTCCAGCAGAAGGGCCCTACTTTATGGTCTCTATGAAAAAGGTGCACCTTTTTACCTCACTGTCCCAAGTTTACTCCTAAAGTGCATTAGGCTACATTTTTACATTTTTCTATTACATTTTTAGAAGTACATTTTTCTTCTGACAGGGAGGCTACATGCTTCTGATGGAGGGGCTCCCCCTACTCCCTTATAATCCTGTAATTGTACAATCCTTGGTTTATGTTGATTGCAGACAGCATTCATTGAAGTACAATCATGAGACTTACAATCACCTTGTAGGTGAATCCGATATAGCTGAAGAACATGAATCTATCTGAAAGAACACATCATTAGCTTTTGGCTTAATAATTTGAAATGAAAGTCATGCTAAATTACCCTGGAAAATATATAAAACCTTATTACTTCAACCTACTGTGCCTTAAATTCCACTGCTCAGTCCAGTTCATATCACTATCAAGTTCCAATCAAAACAAATAATTAGTGCAATACACAGTTGACAAATCATTCATAAAATTCCTCAGTCACCACCAATTCATGAAGACTTTGATTCAATCAAAGTCATCAATCAATCAATGATAGCTTTGAAGTGAAGATAAACTGCACACGAACTTTAGGCCTGGGCCTAAAACCCTCTGCTAAAATATCCTTGTTGGCAAGTACCTTCAGCCATAATCCTAAAAGTTTAAGCATACCTCAGGGGACCCAACCATCGTCCTTTAACTTGTTAAGCACATGTTTTGTGCCATTGATCTCTTGCTGATCTGGCCCATAGGCTAGCCCTCTTTGACTTTAGGTGGTAGGCATAACTGACAGTGCAGGGCCTTTTGACCATGCCTTAGACGCAGCAGTAACAGTGGCTTTTAGTTTCAAGAAAGTTCACGCGGTCACTACATTCAACTCTTGTTCATCACAAACCGACTCAAAAGCTTCCCGTAAACAGCAATTCGCAACTCCATTCTCCATGTTTATTCCCATATGTTTGCGAAGCAAAGTTCACCTCGCTTCAGCACTGGGCCAGCCGACATTCTTACATCTCCATTGTAGCATCGATCCAGACACTGATCAGACCCAGAGAACAAAAGAACTTCTCAATCCATCCTCCATCCATACATGACACATATGGGGCTTTCAGATTAACTTACAATGGCACAGCGACGATAGTGGCTACATCCAGACACGACAACATTAGTCACACGACAGACACAGCAAGACCGGCCTATTCTAATGGTATGGTGTAAAGCACGGACCGTCAAGGTACCAAACAGGAGAATATGAAATGGAATCAAAACGGCAGGTTACCAAAAATTTTTGAGTAGATCCAAGGATCCAATGGATGTACCCTAGATCCGCCCCTGTTATTTCTCTATGTTCTTGTTTGCGGGGTCTTACTGTATTGCAATAAATATGGTCAAGAAATTGCCCTCTAAGAGCAGACCATCCTAAGGGGACAGTCAGACTTCCTTTGTCCCCTCGCTCCCTTTCTACTGAAAGGCCGGTGAGAAAATTTATTCATTTCTTCCACCCAGTAATACGATTTCTCACATTTATGTTCCCTTGTTCCTTACTCACTATTTTCACCAAAGGTCTCCAGTTTCCAGCTTCAAAATTCCAATTACCCCTTGTTTCCTAAAACCTCTGAAAATGTCTTTAAGAAATTCTCTATTTGTTTGTCCTAGCTTGAACATAGTTTGCATCTCCAGTTTTAATTCCCTTTGTACGAGGTAAGAAAAAATAAAGCATGACCCCAAAGCAAATTTGTCACAACCCGGAAAAGGATCCGATTATTCTGTACCACAAAAATACGAGCCCCTTGATGATGTTGTGAAATCTTATTGTTTTGATTGCAAAATTAACGCTTTAAAGCAGTCACGAAAACAATGGGAAAGAATTAAGTTATTAATTCACAGAATACAAATAGTCAATATACAACCTCTTCTTAGCTTCGCCCCAAAACTCCGCCATATGGACCTTGAATCTTTAAATACTGCAAAATGGAAATACTTGATGAGTAAAAGAAGTCCCTAATTAATATATCTAAAGGTAAAATATTTGATAACTGCAATCCTGAACAAAAATTTAGGAGACTAGATCGTTCTTAATTATTGAATTGCATTGTCTTAACGGGGGATTATAAATCTGCAAACCCCGTCACCCGTATCAATGTTGCTCATCAATGATTTCCGAATGCACATTAGTGACAATCGACATTTCCC
Organism: Aurelia sp. 4 Dawson et al 2005; assembly: GCA_964019985.1. NCBI lineage: Eukaryota > Metazoa > Cnidaria > Scyphozoa > Semaeostomeae > Ulmaridae > Aurelia > Aurelia sp. 4 Dawson et al 2005. The sequence goes on along the minus strand of OZ026507.1, from coordinate 13,527,046 downwards.
AACTTCTAACAGCATAGATCAGGGGGAGGCAGATACTTTATCGTTCTGCAGTCTCACAACTTTTGTCCAGTATTGTAGGATGAAGATCCAAGTCTATAGTTCTAATAGTAAAGTGGACTGTTACTGATTTGGCCATTCCGTAATTGATAACAAAATTCAGCTATCGAGGATCCAAAACAAATCTACTTCCGGGCTAATTTGGATTGTATCGCAGGTGTCAGAATTCTAAAATTAGAAATTTTTAATTTGTTCGTACTGCATCTTTCACTCAACCACTTTTAGTAATGGAGAGAAGTTTGAACGCATACAGCACATACCTGAATGACAATGGAAGGTCCTCCGGCGACGATTTCTTGTGGGATACTTGTAAGTGGGCAATTATCAATGTTCATTATTTGTAATGATTGACACAAAACTAATTCATATGGAAGTGTATGTAAATTCAGATTGTCGTTCAAGTATAATTGTTCAAGATTCTCCAACGTTCCTACAAGAAACAGACAGTTCAATTTCAGTTCAGTTCCGTTTTATCTAGGGTGTGTTTGATTGGTAATTCCAGACCTATCAAATTCTGAAAACGGTAGACTTCGCAGAGACGGAAACATCGTGCCCAATCAAACACCAAAGTCTTCAAAACAGCAGGTTTCAGATTCATCCTGGCAAATGGAGGTTTCCAATTGAGAAATAAGAAGACGAGTCCGTTGCTTGGCGATTAAGACTGAACTGACTCAATTACCATAGCAACAGGAGCAAATTCGCCTCGTTTTCAGCATTTCGCAAATGAAAACGAAAATCTCTCCAAAGTCTGCCAAAACCTCCGCCTGTTGGAGCAGAAGGTTCGGCGGGCCTTCCAAACTTGCTAAACCTGCCGTTTTCGGAATTTGGTAGTTAATCAAACACAAATTCCGAGTCCTCCAGGTCTATCGTTTTCAGAATTGGCACCAATCAGACACAACCTTAAATTCACCACATACAATTTATGCTAACAATACAAACAAATAACTAAACTACAAAGATTAAGAATAATGTCACAGAACATTAATACAATATACAAATGAAAGGAGGGTTAGATTAATTGTCTGCAGGGAATTACTCAAAGCATGGGTCGCAGGAAACAAAGTAATAGTTAAAAATGTAGACGCAAACATACTTGTGTCTTTATCGTGGTTTCTTCTGCCTTCCTCGGCCTTGCTATGCTTTCCTGCCTCAGCTCAATTCATTGATTCAAGTTTGTAATGGCCTAATTCAGTTTCTCTGCAAAAGCGAGGCTGCCCTCGCTTACGGTCTTGCTTTTGCAGAGAAACTGAATTAGGTCATTACAGACTTAAATTAATGATTTGAGTTGAGGCAAGAAAGCAAAGCAAGGCCAAGAAAGGCAGAAGAAATCACGATAACGACACAAGTGTATTTGCGTTTACATTTTTAACTATTACTTCGTTTCCTGCGACCCATGCTTAAAGGAGGAACTCTCTCAATGGGTAAAGTAATCGAGGAGAGAGCCTCCCCCCTCCTTTATCCTAAGATACAATCAAATGAATTTGTATTAATTTAAATAATTATGCATTTACAGCACCAAAATAGCTTACATTCAACGGTCGACCTTGTTCAATAAATGAATTTTAAGTTTTGTTGTGAACATTATTTTCGATGGAGCATTTCATAGAAACGACGAAACCTGACTGGATAAAAATTGCGCAAAAGTAGAAGCAAGAAGCAACAAAATGACCGACTGACAAATTGCAATTAGACTTATGCCTTTCCCTCCCCTCTTTCCCTGTGTTCTTTGATTTGCCGATTTAACTGGGTCAAAAGAGACTCAATATTACCCTGAAAAAGTAAGCCTAATTCAGACCTGCTTAGAGTGACTCTGTATTATCCAATCAAATTGCTTGAATTTAGTTTTCAGCCAATCAGGAGGTGCCATTTAGACAGCTGTTGTTATTACATACAAAAACGGTTGATGTGGCAAAGAGTTCTCGTAGCTGCGGTGGATTCATTTTGTTCCTATTGAGAAAGATTTTTGCTTGAAAGGCATACATTTTGCGATAAGTAGGTCTAGAAACGTCGTTCTTTGTACTTTAAGTTTGCTTTTCAATGTTCAAGCTCCCCTTAAAGGCAGACTTTGAAGCGATTTTGTTGAGTGTACGAGACCCCCAGTTAGTTTAGTTCATTTTGAAACAGTGGGTCCCTTTCTCTGAGTAATGTTGAGTCCTTTTTTGACCACGTGATATCAGCAAAGAAGGCATGGAAACCAAGGACGAAAACGCTTAGGCCTAAGATGAAATGGTGACATTAAATGAGATATGGCTTTTGAATTTGAATTTGAAATAGTTCACAAATCATTTAACAAACATACCCATAACAGCATAAATTCTTTATATGTTGGTCTTTGTCGAGCTTCACGTCTTTTTGACGACTACAATCGATTGCTGTAAAGTGTACTGACAGAAAACATTTCCATAAGCTCTAGAAAATGTTGCCCTTAGGGATCGTCTCCAAATTATCGCATAGCTTTTATACGAATTCATACGAATTCAATCGTATGCGTGAAAGGTGTTATACGACTTAATTCGTATAGCCGCACAAGAGATAAGAATTGTATACGAATTGTTTCATTTCTATACGAATTATGATACGAATTTGATACGATTTTGATACGATTTTGATACGAATTGTGTATACGAATTGCTCAAGCGATTGTGTTACAAACTGTATTTACGAATTGCTTATAAGAATTTGATACGAATTGCATACGAATCACATACGAATTGTATACGAAGTTATACGAATTCTAATAGGTGACGATACGAATTAATTCGTATGCGGCTTATAGCAAATCGTATCAATATCGTATAATGCTACGAATTCCCTATACGAATTTGATACGAATATTTGGAGACGATCCATTACTTACCTTTACCACCCTTACTTAATGAAAGAGCAAACATGATAACAAGAAAAGAATTCTTTCTTCACTGCTTCTCACCTATTTCAGTAGGAATATGTTGGATATTGTTCTCGCCACAGCTTAGAAAGATTAAACTGTACAGATGCCTGCAAAATAAAATATTCTCAGAGTACAGTACAGTATCATTACGACGCAAAATGTACCAAGCACCAGATAGCTTGTAGTGCTTCAAATCTCGCATTAAAGACCCATTGCTAACCATGATCTTCGTGGCGCCAAAGTCGACTTTCGTATTATCTGAAAGTCCTTTTTGGCCTAAATTGCCTTTGTCTAGCGTTTCATTCGGCGCACAAAGGGTCATGTTTAGCAATGGGTCTTTAAGAAGGCTGCTGAATAAACAATTAAAGAGTCAGTTCAAGGTTAGAAGCTTGCGTTTGCAAAGAGCAAAAATCTAACAATATTCCATTGACAACGAGCTTTCATGTGCTGTGAAAATGGCTAACGAAAGAAACAATATTGAACTGAAGTGTTTTCTTTGTTCTATTCATAGACAAACCTACCGGGTGAGTCAATAAAAAGGCTCGGCGTTTGATAAAATGCTGCTCCCTGAATATCACACCAATGATGTCGAACAAAGTCTTGTTTCATTCTCGATATATCCAATTAATTTACCCAGCTTTAATCGGCCCTTCCTTCTGGTAGAAATGGGAGGTTTTCTGCAGAAAATTCCCTTCGAAAACTTGCAAATTTGAGTGTAACGACAAGTAATATTCCCTTCGTTCTCCTCCTTGCAATTGCGACATTAAGATGTGTTCATGTGTTTTGTCCCCATGGGAGAATGAAATCTCCCGGAATAAGCTATTCATACATCGGGGAAGGCTTTTTCATTCCCAAGAGGAATGCACATACTGAAGTCATCGCTGTGAGCAAAATATATCAGGTAAGCTCGCCTGTAATCTTAGCACGTTTTGAAGGTGTCTCAACGGGAATCTTTTGGTAAATCCGTTACACAATCGGAACGGGTTACCAATTTCAGCCAGGCAAAATTCTGAAAACAACTGAGCATGTTAACTATGCAATCAGATCTTGCAAAATATCACTGCTTATATATTCAGTGAGCAGTAGCCCTTCAAACACCAGACCTCTTTGATTGAAAAAGTAAACTCATTTTCAAAATCTTACCCAATGGACCTTGGTACCGTCGTTAATTTATTCGACTGTAAAATGAGCTTCTCCAAGCATCGCAGATGTTCTACGAAAAATAAGAGGTTTACCATAGGTAAGAATGAATAAGTAAACGGAAAGGTCCAATATGATGCAAAGACAGCTCGAAAAAGTCTTTCAATTTTCTACCAAAATCATCAAGAGCACAATTTGCCTGATTCTAAACAACCAAAACAGTATTCACAGGCAGCGAGGTGGCAGACAAATGTAGAATATACCTCTACGGAGGATAAACGGTTTTATTCGACAACCAAAAAGTAATATGCCAAGCCTTTCGCACTAGTTTGTAACCCCGCAATTCAAGCTGGAAGAAATCATTCCTCAGTGATGAAATAGCCTCTACTAAGCCTCTCATTTGGTAAGTACGGGACCCAAAAAACGTGCTCATGTACTTACCTATCTCGGATGGGAGAAATTCGATCTTATTTTCTTCTAAATCAAGAACTCTCAGTTTCTTTAATAGGCCAATTACTCGTGGTATTCGCTGGAAAATAACAGCAAGAACACGAAATGCAACGGGCCTTGCTTTAATTACTCTAAATGTATTAATTTGATTGTTTGATAGTCCCATGTGCTGTTTACTTTATTTCTATCTGCCAGCATCTAATGTATAACTTTTACCAACGGTGAGAAGTTCAGCTTATCCAGCCAAAATTCTTGTCCATCCTCTCAAGGTGACCTGAGACTAAACTTTGATCAGTCCTTCAATCTAGAATTACAGAGAGCTGGCCAAATTCCTCATCCTAAATAGCTGTATAAATTTCTGTTCTCAAAAAATATTCTGATATAAAGGTTATTTTATAAAGGATATAGGCCTAAAGGTTAGTTCTGATATAAAATTCTGATACAAAGGTTAAGAAACATAGTCGGAAGGAATACACACTAATTTCATCCGTGCTGTCACCAGACAAACACTCCTAACTTGCCTAACAGTTTGAAATATCAACTACGATACAAATGAAGCTTAAACTCACCCTCAGTTGATTGTTGCTCATTGTGAGAACTTCGAGATTTACCAGCCACTGTATGTCATCTGAAAATTAGACACATTGCAAACTATTAATTTCTATAATGCGATAAATAAATGATTTCGGTATCAAATATAGAGTAGACGTTACAAACACGAATTTCAAGCGTATACTGGTCATCAAGTCAATGATACCAAAACATACCAATACTACATACCAATATTCCTTAACTTTAACATCCATTTTGAGTGTCGTTCAAACCAGGTTCTACATTTCACTTCAAGTAATCGGTAATTACGATCCGGCAACTACCAGGTAATTACAGGGTGATGAGTGGCCGAGTTGCGGGGTGAGTGGCAGAGTGGCTTACACCGCTTTCATAAGGTGACTGAAGTTAAGCTCAGCCGAGTGAGATCAAACTCTGGACGGGTGACCTCAGAGGCCTGACCTCGCAACTCACCTCGTCGTCCTTCGAAAGGGACGTTAAACTAGGGGTTCCAAACCTGGATGCGGTATGCACAGTAGGCTTAAATCAACTTCAGTATCTAGAAATCCTGGCAAGCCCACTCAAAAGAAAATTGAAAAGAAAAACAAACAAACAAACAGGCCAAAGGACGTTACTTTCGGCACCGGCCAGCTCAAATTCTTAGGACAGCAGGTTTGGAGCTCCTTAAAAATGAGCTAATATCGGCTGGCAATCTTAATGCTGATTTAAGCTAAATAACTCAAAGAGATAGGCCCACATGCAAATATAACGACTGTCATTTTATCATTAATACGCTTTAAACTGCATGAAAACGTTTATTTGTCTTATTTCCATTACTGAATCCACAGATCTTGACTTGCTTACCGTAAATTTGCACATGGTGGAGCAGATTAGTCATTTCAAGGGATGGAAAATAAAGGTACGAAAACCACTCGCTCCTAGTGGGTAAAATTCATTCCTATACCTTAACAGTCTGTAAACTATTTTACGTTAAATCAAAGAATAAGTTCGCTTTGTCACACATCTTACCGTGGAGTAATATGTAAAAAAAAAAAAACAGAATACCAATGGCTGCAGGAAATGCTGAAATTAGAAAAAGCTTCACGTCTTATTTATCGAATTATTGCAATCCTAATTCATCATTTCTTGGCGATATGTTTTCTTGTTTTCCCTCTGTTTGTACTTCTCCTACGAAGGTGCCATTTTAATACCCGCGCGTGGCGGCAGATTGACATGAGCTCAAGGGCCCTGCAGAAATTATCTTGAGTGGCATAATTTCTCCAGACCACTTGAAGTCGTGTCAATCTGATTTAACGCGCGGGCATTGAAATGGCACCTTCGCAGGAGAACAATAAACAGAAGGAAAACAAGTCCACATATCGCGCATGGAATGATAAAGTAGGAGAGGGATAACTGGATTTATAAATCGTAAATATTTTTCTAAATTCAGCGTTTCTTACAGCCAGTGCCAATCCTCTCGATTAAATAAATCCAAAGATTTCCATCTTTCAATTTTCACATTTACAAACATGCAACTCTGCATACCTGGGAGAATTTGTAACTGGTTCGTTCCGAGATTTAGCTCTACCATATTCACCCAGCTTCCGAAGTCTATGACAGAAATACGATAACATTTCTAGCCAACATTATTCAAGAGACAATGCCTCTGAAGAAAGCAACCAAGGCAAATACTATGGTAACAGGATCCTTGACTACGACCTCACGAAAAATTACACTGGAAGAAAATGCCGAGAGACAGTTGCTGAGAAAAGTATAGGTTCCAAGTTTTTAAAACGTTGGCACAAAATTCAGTCACCTATTTCTTTGAACTGGATGGTTTCAAAGAAACTTCAGCCATTTCACTATATTTCTGCTATTGAACTTTTCAAACATCTTCAGTATTTTGAGGATCCTGCAAAACTTGCAAACCACACACGCAAATTCTTACCTTTGCTTCAAACTTTAAACTTTCCAACGGCTGTCGATTCCTTAAAAATTTCTGATATTTTAGAAAAAATCTGGTCGCTGTGTCACCATTTTCTTGCATGAGCACACGAAAAAAAGGCTAGCAACGATTAACAGGCAAGGAAACAATTGGAAAGCCTTGTTTTCGTTTGTGCGATATGATGTCATTTCGCTCAAATTGCTTATTTGATTACGTAATTTCACAAGGAAAAGGCCAAAAATAGAGGGGAAAAGTATGATAAAAGGTATAAGTATAATAGCAAAAAAGTATAAAAGGTATAAAAGTACATTTACAACAGTATTATCTTGTATTTTATCATAAATTATACCAGCCCCGTTTTGTACCAATAAGGTTTGGGTTAATCACAACGCTTAAATGTGGCGGGATTTCCTTCCCTGGCCAACATGCATTCGTCAAATGTAACTGTGAACAAAAGAGACTTGAGCAACTCACCTAGTGGTAACGATGAAATCTTGTTATCTTTGAGATTCACTTTCGTCTGAAACACGATGTATCATCAGAATTAGCTCCTTGGACCATGAGCGATAAGACACCCAGTGTTTAGCAGCTTAAATTTATATCAGTAGCGAGCCACCTTAACTCATCGTTTTTTTTGTCTTGAACTTGTTTTTACTTAGTACACAACCACCTTTCAATGGTTCGTAATTTTGAAATTTTCAGTAGTGAGCCACCTTAAATGAAGATCCACCTTAAGGGCTTTACGAGTTAAGGTGGATCTTCACTTAAGGTGGCTCACTACTGAAAATTTCAAAATTACGAAACATTCAAAGGTGGTTGTGTACGAAGTAAAAACAAGTTCAAGGCAAAAAAAAGCAATAAGTGAAGGTGGCTCGCTACTGATATAAATTCAAACTGCTACACATTGGGTGTCCTATCGCTCATGCTTGGACGCAAACAAAAATGCATATGATAGCGATTTAATGAGTAGGCTACCTTCGCAGAGGAATAAGAGGAATAAGACTACGGGTTGGGATAAAAAAAAATTGGTCGGTATGAAATGAAGTCAGAGGAAGTCTCCCTAAGGCCGGATCTCCACCAGGCGGAAAAATGTCGAGGCGGAAACATTTCCGGCAATCTGATTGGCTAATCGAATTGTCGCCGCGGAAAAATGTCGAGCCGCGAACAGTAGGACTACGTTCTACTTTTCGCGGCTCGACATTTTTACGCTTAGTGGAGATCCGGCTTAAAGATGTGCTGGCATTTAGAAAATTGTTCAGTTGCAACAAAACCTGTGCAATCTACTTTTGCGCAAAAACAGCTTAAAATCTATAGGCCCGGGAAGTACTCAGGTATATTTAGGATAAGGCTGCTTTGGCTGGGGTACAAAGCATCAACCAAAAAAAAATTTTTTTGGAATGAAATTATATAGACCTAAAAAATAATTTTTCTGACCTAGCATACCCAAAGGTCATCAGCTCAGTATCTTAGATCTACGGAAAAGCACCCTAACTCCTTGGATTCCTCACAATCTATTAGTATATTCCAAAATTTTGATTTTTTTATTAGTGTTACTTGATTTGAAGTTTTGTTTGTAAATGTGTTTTCTTACACAAAAATGGAATTGCAGAATATTTGGAACCAAAGAATAACTGTACAAATGATTGACCCAACAAAGTAGCTCTGCCAAGTTTTAGACCTAAAAAAGTAACCCGAGCTCCCCTACCCAAGATATACCTGAGTACCCCCTGGGTGTAATACTTCATGCAAAAACAAATCCTCTTAAATAAACGAGTGGACTGAAGGGCTAAACTACGCAAACGAGTTTAAGACTCCTTCTGTCATTGTACGAGTTACTAAAACAATTCAAAGGCACAGTCAGAAAGGCAAATGCGATGTCTGTCCACAAGTATCTTTTTTCAGTTTCGTGTAAATCTAACTTTAGACTGCCATTGGACTTTAGAAACTAAATGATCAAACATACCATGTACTTCGCTCTTGAAAACGCACTGAATGGGATCTTCGTAACTTGATTGTGTTCCATATTCAGTGTCTGCAAAAGGAATTGTAAATGCTCGGATCAGAATGGAAAATCCTATACAAGTTGTATCGAGAAAAGCTAGCGGCCGAAAAATTTGAATTTCTCTGCAACGAAAGGTGTGACATAAACGAAATAGTAATTTTCTGACAGCCTCACTCCCGTGCTTTTACTTGAGTTTTACGATGCAAGTCCCTTGGGAATTCACAAGCAAGCAGTAACAATATGCCAAAATTAGATAGCACTTTTTGGTATTGTTTTAATTATATCTTTGTTGGAAGGAAGAAACTAACATTGCATTGCAAATCTCTTAATTTACCTGATTCTGTAATAAGAGGTTAATCAGATTCTGTAGGCATAGAGAGCTTGCACTGTAATACGAAAAATCTACAATGTGCCTTCTTTGTTTCTCAAACTTCCTCAAACAGCTGTGATCGGTAGTTACCAAGATGAAAAATATCCAAAAAATATTTACGCTACCAAGATGATAATGTAACTGATAATAAAGCCAGGCAAAAAGAGATTATAAACAGATGTCAATGAAATAAAATATAATCGTGACCTACACAAATCGACGAGAACTGCTTTGGTCCATCATTTGGAAATGACGCGAACTGATTTCTTGATAATGTGAGTGAAGAAAGCCGTTGACAAGCGATAAGCAGTCCTTGCTGAGAAAGAAATATTTACAATAGATAATGATAAAAATATGCTAAAAATAACAAAATAAGTAAAATATTAAGCGACTTGGAAATTCTACCAAGCTCGCAAGCTCGGTCTGTACTTTTAAGACCCCGGGCTTTATATTTTCCTGCACAACACAAAACCGGTTAGCATGCGCATATTATTACATGACTGAAGTTTCAAAAACGAGGCAAGACAGAATCCCGCCACTCCTATTGGCTAATCGCAAATTTCCCGCGGGTTTCCCGTACCCTTGTATAATACGATACAAGGACGCGTTTTTGTCGCCACTGCAACTGCTTTAGGCCTGTGAGATTTACAGTAAACTCGAACGAAATGACTGCAACAAAATGTGTTTGATTGAATGATGCGAGTCAAGATTAGAAGCTGTCAGGTAATAAAACTCATACTAACCAGTTTTGTCGTTGAACAGGAAAATATAAAGCCCTCGGTCTTCCTGCACAGACCTCGCAAGCTCGGTCTGTACTTTAAAGACCTCGGGCTTTATATTTTCCTGCACAACACAAAACCGGTTAGTACGCGCAAAATACTGCTCAGGCACAATACCAGGTGAGTCAATAAAAAGGCCCAGCGTTTTAAAGATTCTGCTCCCTGAAAATCAAAGCAATGATATTGAAAACAGACTTGTTTTATTTCCGATTTGTCCAATTAGGTTCAATAATTTACCGGCTTTAATCGGCTTTAATTTTTCCTATCGAAATGGGAAATTTGCTGCAGAAAGTTTCTTTCGAAAACCTGCAAAATCGAGTGAAAACAACGAGCAAGATTTTGTTTAGTTCTCCTCCTAGCAATAATGACACTTGGATGCTTTCATGTAGTTTGTCCTCTTGGGAGAATAGAATCCCCGTGAATAAATTACTTATACCAGAGAGAAGACTTTTCAATTCCTAAAAAGGAAAGCACGTGCTAAAACGTACTGATGCCATCGCTTTGAGGGAAACATACCAAGGAGGCTTGCACGTAATTTTAGCACGTTTTTTAAGGCTTCTTGAAAGGAATCTTCTTCGAAACTCCCTTAACAGAATCTGAACGAAGTGACTGATTTCAGCTAGGAAACATTCTAAAAATTATTTGAACATGCTAGCCATTCAATCACATATTGCAAAATATTTTTGCTTACATACGCAAGGTGCAGTAGCCTTTCAAACAACGTGCCTTTTTGACTCACCCGGTAGAACAAAGGTCATAAAAATACCTTAAAGGAATTGAGTCCATATAAGCAGTTGAGCGTTAACGCTGTCCTGAATTTGCTGACAAACCGCTGACGACTCTTTGTTATCGCACAATAGTGCTAAAGTCATTAGCAGTGGAGACCAAAGAATTCTTAATCCTTGCATTATCCTCAGGAATTTCTTTGGTTTAATTTCAATAGGGACTAAATGACAACTTTTGTTTCATGATTGAAAAGAAGTTGATATTGGTCATGAGAGCGCTACATATACTGACTCAATGCCTTTAAACTTTCTGGTATCAACAAAACCTTGATTCATTCAATCCTCCACCTTAAGTATTCCCTGCCAACGAATTTTCAAACACATGGAGTTCTTTTTGGTTCACCTGGTACACGAATATGCTGTGTGTTCTATTTTCTTGAGAGGATGGCTAGCGCGCCTAGGCGAGTTTACATGAGAGGAAGGCTAGCGCGCCTAGGTGAGATCTCGCTATTCACTACCCTAGATCTCACCTAGGAGGGCTGGAAATTTCCCATGTAAACGCAATCATGCGAGCTAGCCCTTCAAGGCGGGCTGTAAAACATTGTTATACGCATGCGTCGTCTTCCAGCCCTCTAAGCGGGCTGGAAAAGTCCCATGTAAAGACAAGGTGAAATCCAGCCCTCTTAGGAGGGCTGGCCTTCCTCATATAAATAGCTACTTAGAGGCCCGTTAAATGTGAGATATCAACCCGTGTTGATTTCAACACGGGTCGAATTTAAACTCAGCTGACAGTGTAAGCATTCAACGTGTTTACATCAAGGAGGCCGAGCTGAAACTCAACATGGACTCAGTTCAACTTGGAAAATCAACCCATGTTAAAATTTCAACGCGGGTTGAAATTCTCGTGTAAATGCAAACAAATTTCAACTCGGTGCTTGCTGAAATCAAAGATCAATAATCTCTCAAACATTTAAATAGGGCTTCCATTCCTGCTTCTGTTATTTCCAACTGCATTCATATCATGTGACCTAACCTTGAAATAAGGGGTGCTCTCTCCGTGATTTGTTTAACGACTGAGAGAGTTCCTCCTTTAAGTAATTCCCTCCATGCAACTTATCCTGTTTTTTGTATCTATGTATTGTAATAACTTTAGTTCTTGATGTATTAGTCTTGTGTAATGTTTTGTAGTATGTATTAGTTACTTGTTTGTATAGTTAATCAGAATAAATACTATGTAGATAATTTAAAATACATGAAACTGAATTGAACTGAGTCTCATCCTATGATGAAACTCTTGTTGAGATTGTTTACAACTACGGAGGAGCTAGCACGAAAGCTCAAAAGCCTCCTCCACAAGAGACATAAATTTTCCTCTGCAGGAGCATATATGCTGACACATAACTAAACTGTCAAACCAAACATGGAAAACAAACCATTTTGAAAAGCAGCCACTGGAAACTGGAACTAAAGGATGGGAAACTGACCGTTTACGAAGATCACTTACCGGTAAATATGTAATGTTATTATTTTCGATGTTGAAATCCTCTAGAAGGCCACAATTGCATAAACCGTCCGGCAGCGCAGTTAATCGATTATACCTAAACAAAGAGAAAGTCCATATGAGCAATGAGCTCAATTTATAATTGCTCAGTGGTGGACATTTGGGGGGCGAGGGGGGGGGTGGCCGCCCCCAATAATTTTCAAGAAAAGTGAAACCTTGAGTTTAAATTCTAGGCTCTTCGTTCATACAGCGTAAATGTACAGAGAAATAGTGCTATCGTCACATAAATATTCAACAACTACAGTAATATCATCAAAATCAAGTTGCAAATCAACTATTTGCGTACATGAATTGCAATTCTAATCAAACGGAGCTACTCTGTCCTTTTGATGCACCCAGTGGTCCAGCACTTTATCTAAATCTAAAGATTTTAAAAGATCGTTGTTCAACTACAATACAATAAAGTCACTTGCCATTGAAATTAAGTCACCACATTTTATGATTTTAAATAAACGATGAATACATCAAAAAGGGCATTGCCCATGTTTTCCGAGAGTTTGAAGGGCGTGGTCACGAAAAATTTTCCCCAGACCCCCATTGTGTTTTCGCCCCCCTAATAAATTGCATAGTGTCCCCCACTGTTATTGCTGTCTCCAAAACTTCAGCAACTTCTTGCAGACATATGCAAACAATTCTGTTCTGTATTGACCTTTCTGTAAGAACTGCAAACTTAAAGGAATACTTGAAAATATTCTAGAAGAACAGAACGGTGAAGTTGATGTTTTCTAACAGCAAAAATTAGCCCAACGAGAGCTTTTGCGTTTCGCCCTAAGCAAATGAATGAGAACTAGATCATATCCTAGATAGTATTTGTTTACTTCAAAAAGATTAAATGAAATGAATTGAATTGAAATCCTATTAAACACAATTGCCAACCCCAGATTATTGTTCAGATACCTTCAAAAATATCGAAATAAGGTCCTAAAAAGTGTTTGTTTTTAGTTTCTCGATTCATCTTCTGCAGAATTAGCTCTAGAGCAACGGCCATTTTCCGCCGATTAGCGTTGCCTATCAAACCGTGAAATCCACAATGGCAGCTAATACACCCATTTACTGGACGCATTTGATCGAAGTGTACAAGTTGTTCATTCGCGGCTTTGTGATCAGCGTATGACGTAATAACACCCTGGGAACGAGGTTGCCACGCAGAAGGTGAGCAAATGGATATTTACCTTAGTCCAAGTCTAGTCATGGCTCTCAAATTGCCAATACTTGTAGGAAGATCGATCAATTCGTTATGCGCCAAGTCGAGGGAGTTCATCTGTGTACAGTTGCCAATTTCTGGGCAAAAATAAACATTAAGTTAAAAAAAATCACTGCAACTGCAAATCACTGTTGTAATAACAGTCTGAAAATATCGCTCAATGTTAAAATAATAACTGGTGATATAGATTAGCCCGGCTGCAGGGCTCTTCAAAATGTTTCTGCGAAAATCTCTGAAATTTCGTAGTGTCTATGAGGAATTTGGCCAAGAGAAAGTCACAAAATTTGCCTGCTAGGGTAATACGGAAGGAGACAGGTTTGTGTGAATGCAATAGCACTCCTGTATGTAGAAGACCTGTTTACACTGAATGCATCGATAGTTGAAACTAAGTGTGTCCTCATTGAAAAGGAGTTCTTCAAAAATTTGATCATTCTGTATATCTACCTGAGAGAAATCCTTCTCAGGTTACGCGTATCATTTTAAAAAGAAACCAACAAGTAAGGCTCTCAAAATTATCAGGTTTTTAGTACTCAGAGTTTTTTACAAGTTTTTAAAGGTTGGATAACAATCTTCATGTTCACTACCTGCGCCCTCGTGAAGATTTCAAAACAAGGTTTCTTGTAGCCTTTCCAATGTTTAGACATTTTCTCAATTACCTGACGAGTAACATGATACAGGGGACACGTCAAAGAAGTAAAAATAATCTAAGGATTTCCTTTATCAAATAAATAGTTCCTTCAGTCATATTTTCCCACCATTAAAGGGTCTCTTTCATCCAGCATGCCTTGCACGAGTCGTCTCTTTGTTTGCCTCTGTTGCCGCCATTTTCATGGCCCACGAAAATGGTGACGAACAAAAGCAAGCCAAGAGATGACACGTGCAAGGAATGCTGGATGAAAGAGACCCTTTAAAGTTTCTTCATTTTTGGCGATCTGAGATTTGAGATTCTTATCATCAGTTTCTTATGACAAATACGTGTATAATCTGAGACAGACTATTAAAAAAGGGAACATAAAACCTTTGAGATTGTTTCTTTCTATAATGTCTGATAAAACTAGATCAAAAATTTTGACCAGACTGGTACATCAAAACATTCTGTCATGAGACTATACACCATTTGATTAACAGCCTCGTTTTGGCAATTTTCGAAATTCTGTCATATGAAATTTTAGAGGCCAAATTCAGATTTCGCACCCAAACTTTAGTCTGACCACAAGTTTTCATGTTGCTAGCGGTCACAGTGTTTCTGTAATGACAATTTAAAGTTTGAAAATCGATAAGGGATTTGACCGTGAAAAATGATTCGGGGTGTAAAGTTTCACCCCGAACGACTTTTCACGGTCAAATCCCTTATAAATCTTTGAACTCTACATTGTTATAAAATCAACATCATAATTGCTAGTAGTTTAAAAACATGCAACAGGACTAAAGTTTGGGTGCTAAATCCGAATCTGGAGTCAAAATTTTCATATGAACAATAAGAAGAGATTTAGACAAATTTCCAAAACGAGGCTGCTTAATTAAAGTGGTGTATTGAATAACTACCTTGTGGAAGATGTTCCAGGTGATTATGAGACACGTCAAATGTGACAAGGTGAACAAGGTTACCTGTGACAAGAGAAAAAAAACAACTACCATTACAGGGAGTCTGCAATGACAAATAAACTATTCAACAAATAGAAAAAAGAAACACTCAGATATAACTACTATTGTTTTTGGCTACCTACTGCTCAAGGCGCGAGTGCAGCTATATTTGAATGTCAGTATTTTTAGGTTTTGTTCTTCTTTGTACATACAGGCTTTAACCTTGCACAAACAAACGCATTAAGGTCTGGAGCAGCTTTATGGGATGAGTTGCCGAGTGGCTTATACAGTCTTCGTCAGGTGACTGAAGTTGAGCTCGGTCGAGTGAGCTCAAACTCCGGATGGGTGACCTCGGAGGCCTGACCTCACAACTCACCTCGTCGTCCTTCGGAAGGGACGTTACGCTAGGGGTCCCATGCCTGGATGCAGCATGCACAGTGAGCCTAAATTAGATTTCAGTAGCTAGAAATCCTGACAAGCCTCTAAACAAATTGAAAACAGACAAAACAAAAAACAAAACCTCAGCGCTGAAGCTTCAAATTTCAGCAGCATTTGCATGAACGTAACACATTGGTTGGAACGTGCAGCTTACTGGGAAATTGTGCAAACGGATTGAGACGAGGAAAATTTTGAGATAATACCAGAACTACGTATGACATTATAGCGTAACAAAATCAGTTATTGGACAAGGACGAATATAGATATCGGGTATCCAAAAAAAGCAACAGATTTGAAACACCCTAACACAAGCTGTTTCAAATTTAAAAAACCAATAACTATTTTCTCTAAATCTACAATAATTACATTAAACCTTGATAAACTTTTCAGAATTTTTGGTGACCTGATCACAGTGATCCAGACCATGGAATAAATTGAAAAAAATGAACTTTCAAAAATGCAAGTCTGGTGTCATTTTCTTAAAAAAGGATACACTGAGGGTTAACAAAAAGCAAACCGTTTGAAAATCACGCTAATATGTGCAGAGAAACATCCTTCCAAAGTTAGCCGAAGTGGCAGGTGTTTGTTTACTTTGAGACTTCTGGTCAGACTGCCACTACAACAACAATTTTCAAACTCCCATAGCGCAGCTTTCCGCAGTCTGATTTTCAAAAAAATTTTTTCAGTTGATAGCCGATTCTTTCTACTTTAAGATCATGTAATTGCTGAATTGATACAGCAAATGGTTTTCCCCATTTTAAGCATTGTTTCTTTTACATATTTTCTCAAAGAAAAAACCTGTAAAAATTCAATATCTCAACTTCAAAGCTGAAACAAAAAAAGCAAGCGTTTGCAAGTGTTAAAATCCATTTTTGCATTAAACTTCAACATCTTGGCAACGTATCTTTCAAATATTTCGTTTTAATTCGTTTTAAAAACTTGCAGAAATTTTTTTCAAAATCAATGCCACTTTGTCTGAAAAATATGATGATTATGATGAATATACTAATTACCCATGTTATCCGGTTAAAGAACCAAAAATAACAAACAAAGTGAAAGTGATTACTTTACAGGGCTTTTTAAGGCCTGGGCCGAGTAAACACACTGTATTATTTTTTAAATATTTCATCCAAAGTGATATATCTGCTCTGCCATTAGAAGCACCACAAAATTAACATAATAGCCAATGACGACCCCTTCCATCAACTGTACTTTTTTCTAACTATTTTTAGATATCTGACACTAAATATTGCACTTGTCCTTCCAACGTGTAAAAGTACCCCTTGATAAGATACATCCTGTTTCAAGATCTTGATCAACTACAGTTGTTCATGCTTCATGTTTTTCTTGAAACTGATCTTGATTATAAACCTTGACGTAGCTGTTAACCTTTGTAAATTTCCTCAAGTCTCTGGGGAAAACAAATGGAACAAACCAAAATTTTCTTTTTGAGGAGGTCATAGAGATGAACCTTAGTCGGTAACTAACATCATCGCCTTTCACTCTCGAAATTCGGATGGATACTTAAATGGCTGTGGAAATAGCCAATGGCGATTTGCTTGATCAGACTGTTGAAGAGGAGAATTTCTCGGACAGAAACCTTCCAGTGGCAGCAAAATTACGAGTTGTAGCAGAGAAGCTAAAGTTTAAAAACAATATTTCCACTCTAGTTAACAAACTACAGGGTATTTTAAAACAAGTATACGGGGTTCGTCACAAAATCGTTGAATGGCGACAGAATGTGCATAGGTTTGAAACTGTTATTAACAGAGAACAATGAAAAATGTTTAAGAGTAGGTTTCTCAGAGGTTGGACTTTAAGTATGTGAGCTCGGCCCAGGCCTTAAAAAGCCCTGTAAAATACAGTATTTATCTTGCACTTTGTTAGTGATTTTTGGTTCTTTAACCGGATAACATGGGTAATTAGTATATTCATCAT
This sequence comes from Aurelia sp. 4 Dawson et al 2005, assembly GCA_964019985.1. Taxonomy (NCBI): domain Eukaryota; kingdom Metazoa; phylum Cnidaria; class Scyphozoa; order Semaeostomeae; family Ulmaridae; genus Aurelia; species Aurelia sp. 4 Dawson et al 2005. The sequence continues at coordinate 13,509,414 of OZ026507.1, read as the reverse complement.
AATCATCATATTTTTCAGACAAAGTGGCAGTAATTTTGAAAAAAATTTCTGCAAATTTTTACAACGAATTAAAACGAAATATTTGAAAGATACGTTGCCAAGATGTTGAAGTTTAATGCAAAAATGGATTTTAACACTTGCAAACGCTTGCTTTTTTTGTTTCAGCTTTGAAGTTGAGATATTGAATTTTTACAGGGTTTTTTCTTTGAGAAAATATGTAAAAGAAACAATGCTTAAAATGGGGAAAACCATTTGCTATATCAATTCAGCAATTACATGATCTTAAAGTAGATAGGATAGGCTATCAACTGAAAATTTGTTTTGATCATCAGGCGACGGAAAGCTGCGCTATGGGAGTTTGAAAATTGTTGTTGTAGTGGCAGTCTGACCGGAAGTCTCAATGTAAACAAACACCTGCCACTTCGGTTAACTTTGGAAGCATGTTTCTCTGCACATATTAGCCCAATTTTCAAACGGTTTGTTTTGTCTTAACCCTCAGTGTATCCTCTTTTAAGAAAATGACACCAGACTTGCATTTTCGAAAGTTCATTTTTTTCAATTTATTCCCTAATATTCGAAATCTGGATCACTGTGCTGATTGCAGAGTTATAAATCAATAACTTTAAATTTGCTGTCAGGGCAAAACCAGAGCTACCAGCATTAGCGCAAAGTATACCGCAAAATCACAAGCGTGCCATTACCTGCAACTTCACAGGATTACAGACAAGCACACAAATTGATCAAGAAACAGAGACAAAGGGATCCCTTAGCGATTCATGAGCTATCTATCTTCGAGGGAGCTCCCAGCATTCATTTCCATTTAAAAGTATAACTCCAATAATGGCCTAATCATTTTAGAAAAAAGTATTTGTTTCTTGACCGAAGTCTTTATAAAAAGTGTCTTTGCAATGTCCAGTCACCTGTGTTTGCGTGCTTGTCTGCACCCTTGGGTAATCACTGGGACTGTCATGTTTTACAATTTGACAATATGACCCATAAATGCTACTGCAGCAGCTCTGGTTTTGACCTAGGGGCAATTTTGAAGTTTGCAGATTCTAACTTTACAGCCAAGCCACCAAAAATACTGGAGAATATATCAAAAATTAATCTAATTATTGCAGATTTCAAAAAAACTAATCGTTTGATAACATATATGGAAAAGACTATATTACAATTTTTCGAATCTGCTGCATTTCTCTGGGACACCTGGTATATGAAATGACAAGAACTTGTCGTAGCCACAAATTCATTGCAACAAAACTGTGACTTTGCTTACCAATAGATGACGGTAGCTCTCTAATTCTGTTTTCTCTTAGACTGAGCATCGTTAGAAGCTGTTAACAAAATGTGAAAGCGATCACAAGAATGAAACAAGAAGATTTTTCTGTCAGAGGAGATAGTTCTCAACAAGAGGAGATAATTCTCAACAAGAGGACATAGTTCACAACAAGAGGACATAATTCTCAACAAGAGGACATAGTTCACAACAAGAGGACATAGCTCTCAACAAGAGGAGATAGTTCTCAACAAGAGGAAATAGTTCACAACAAGAGGACATAGTTCACAACAAGAGGAGATAGTTCTCAACAAGAGGAGATAGTTCACAACAAGAGGAGATAGTTCTCAACAAGAGGAAATAGTTCACAACAAGAGGAGATAGTTCTCAACAAGAGGAGATAGTTCTCAACAAGAGGAGATAGTTCTCAACAAGAGGAGATAGTTCACAACAAGAGGAGGTAGTTCTCAACAAGAGGACATGGTTCACAACAAGAGGAGATAGTTCTCAACAAGAGGAGATAGTTCTCAACAAGAGGAGATAGTTCTCAACAAGAGGAGATAGTTCTCAACAAGAGGAGATAGTTCACAAAAAGAGGAGGTAGTTCTCAACAAGAGGACATGGTTCACAACAAGAGGAGGTAGTTCTCAACAAGAGGACATGGTTCACAACAAGAGGAGATAGTTCTCAACAAGAGGAGACAGTTCTCAACAAGAGGAGATAGTTCTCAACAAGAGGAGATAGTTCTCAACAAGAGGAGATAGTTCACAACAAGAGGAGGTAGTTCTCAACAAGAGGACATGGTTCACAACAAGAGGAGATAGTTCTCAACAAGAGGAGACAGTTCTCAACAAGAGGAGATAGTTCTCAACAAGAGGAGATAGTTCTCAACAAGAGGAGATAGTTCACAACAAGAGGAGGTAGTTCTCAACAAGAGGACATGGTTCACAACAAGAGGAGATAGTTCTCAACAAGAGGAGATAGTTCACAACAAGAGGAGGTAGTTCTCAACAAGAGGACATGGTTCACAACAAGAGGAGATAGTTCTCAACAAGAGGAGATAGTTCTCAACAAGAGGAGATAATTTTCAACAAGAGGAGATAGTTCTCAACTAAAGAAATAGGCCACTCTGACAAAACGAACTATTGGGTGTCTTAAAAAAGTACTCCCGTTTGAAAAATTGCCAAAATTTGCCTATCAAGCATTTTCTAAAATTTTCTTTTGATCCCTTTTGTCAACAGCCCAAAAATATTTGGAGATGATAAAAGTTTTGTTTTTGGTACTTAAAGAGTATGAAGTAACGCATTGAATAACCTCATTCTGAGCCATACTCTTTAAGCAATACTGTTAATCTTGCCGAAGACAATTATTTTGAGATGTTTCATTGTCTTTCACGTCTACAATGATAGTTGACTTTCTTTCTGACACTTATGATCAAACGAAAAGCTTAAAGAACGGGGTTAAAAGCAACTTACCAAGAGGGACTAGGTCCATCTAAATATAACCTATTGTATTTGATTTTTTGATTGATGAAAACAAAGGAAGGTAAGTGGCGCCTGCCATTCCTTCGTGCTAGATTCAGACTGAGTTGCTATATCTCCATTCATTTACTTTAACAGACAAAATAAATTAATCTGGTACACTCATGAGTGCTTCTTGCAGCATGTTTCAAAATCAGATGGTCCTAACAAGGGTGAGATTTGCTAATTTCAAAACCAGTCACGAGATCAGAACATGGGCGATGATGCACCGATTTTTTGGGAAAGGAAGGCAAAAATTGCAGAATTTCTTACCCATTAGCTGCCTAGTTATCCAGTCTGCATAGCTATTGGTCACTTTGAGTAGAAACGATCAGCACACCCCTTTTTGTCCTTAATTTTTTGCTCTTCGTTTCGATTTGTGTCCGCCTCTGTTTTGCTTACGCCCACATAGGAATTGAAAAGCATAGCGCCTTCTTAGCGACGTTAAATGAAAGTGCAGGCGCAATGCACTTCAATTCACATGTGGGCCTAAGCAAAACAGAGTCAGACACAAATCGAAGCGAAGAGCAAAAAATTAAGGAGAAAAGGTTGTGTGCTGATCGTTTCTACTCAAAGTGACCAACAGCTATGCAAACTGGATAACTAGGCAGCTAATGGGTAAGAAATTCTGCAATTTTTGCCTTCCTTTCCCAAAAAATCGGTGCATCATCGCCCATGATCAGAATTAGAATTTTGTCTATGATCTGCTTACTAAAAAAGAAATTTGCAGATCGGTCAACTAATGAAAATCTTTGATTTTTCGAACAGGAGTACGTTTTTAGAACACCCTGGCGGAAATAAAGCAAAAAGTAACTTACAGTTAGGTTGCCAATATCACTCTCCACGACTGACAATCGATTGAATCGCAAGAATAATGTCGTCAGTGATTTGAGTTGGTATACAACAGGTGGAATCTACCATGAAAATACAGAACAAATTAACACTTGAAGTTGTAAATAAACTAGAAATAACGATAATCAGTGAGCGCAGGGTTCTCGGTATTGGAAACTAGTAAAACAAAATATAGAACAGAAGTTAAAGAGTCAATGCTAACCATGATCCTTTGTGCCGCCAAATACGACTTTCGTATTATCTGAAAGTCGTTTGTGCCCTTGAAAGTCTCTGCCTTGCTTTTCATTCAGCGAACAAAGGATTATGTTGACAATAGATCTTAAGCATAGACAAAGGTGTAGAATCCGAATCTTGATATTGCTCTTTCTCCAATTTCAAAAGGGGCCTAAGCAACGGACATGCCTCCCATACCTCGCACGTGCCGTCTCCTGTTATTTGTTGGCCCATAACAAAGAACGAGCGCAAAACGTAATGGTTAGCAGAGGGTCTTTAAAGGAATTGAGTCCATATAAATACTTGAGCGTTAACGCTGTATTGAAATTTTGCTGACAAAACGCTGACGGCCCTTTGTTATAGCACATAAGTGCTAAAGTCATTGGCAGTGGAGACCAAAGACTTTTTAATCCTTGCATTTTCCTCAGGAAATTCTTTGGTTAATTTCTGTGGGGAATAAATGACAACTTCTGTCTGGTGATTGAAAAGAAGTTGATATTGGTCATGTGAGCAGTACTTATATGGACTCAATGCCTTTAACCCTTTCACCCCGGGAAGGGCCATATGGCCCAACAGTATTCACTGAGAACAGCGAATTTTGCGGGGGTAAAGCATTCAGAATTTTGATTGCTTTGAAAGGTTATGCACATTGCATATATCTATTGCTTACTGTATCACTGATTATGATACCCAATGGAAAACGACACTCTGCATTAGGTTTTCCTGTCAAGCTTAATTTTAGCCGGGCGTGAAAGGGTTAATAACACGCTTTTCTTGTTCTGTCAGCATTACAAGTTCTATGCCTGTCAGGTTGGTTCCCTTGTGGTTGTTTTGTAACCATTTTGTTAATTTATTGACACCAAAAGACGATTTTCCTCTCAAAAGTCATTCAGCTACTACATGCATACTTGGAATTCAAAACTTTGTTTGGGATTGAAAACTCTACCGGGTGAATCAAAAAGATATAAAGGTTTTGTTTATGCCTGCGGCTATAATAACCAATTAATACATAAATTACATTAAATATAGTACATAGCCTAGACACAGAAAGCCCATGAGTTAAATGAACAGTAATAGGTTTGCAATCTTCAACACGTTAATTGTATAATACCTTTGTGTGTTATTCGATGCACTTCTACGTGGCTGTGTTGTACCTCATTGACTTCTGCACTGCACTACATAATTGGTCGAATGCTAGAGTTCGATATGAAATAGCTTGCTGCTGGTTTTCGAATGTAGGTTCCTACATTCGAATAATTCTGCAATTTTGTATTGAGTACAAGAAGGAACATTTCCGAATTGATCAGTCATCGATTGAAGGCAACTTCACATCGCTGGACGCAACCAAACCTGTATATTTTTTGGGACACCCAACATTTTGAATTGTAATAATCTGATAACAAATGACATGGGAGAAATAAAACAGATGATCAAATCATTACCTCTGTAAGTTTATTGTGCCTTAGATCCAAGACTTTCAATTTTGTCAAATTGTTCAGATTTTCTGCAGAAAAGTCAAAGAATTAGACTGATGACGATGAGTCCCTTGTATCCCTGCGGTAAACCTTGCTCAAGAGGGACTCATAATGAAACAGTGAAAAACTTGGCCCTATTTTCTTCAATCATCAATGGAATGAATTATGAAAGAATCACGGCTTCGAATCTCAATCCCGTGGGGGTGTTTTCAATTCTTCAATCGAATTGAAAATTCTATCACATTTACACCTTAACAATAGTAATTCACATATCTCGCAATCTGATTGGTACTGGACGAATTGCGAAGTTTGGGCCTAAATAGGGTCAAGTTTTTCAGACTAATACTATGAGTCTCTATTGCCCGAAGCGCCATCATCAAGTCAAAGAACGCAGGGCAACAAGAGACTCACCGTCATCAGTCTATCAAAGAATGATGGATCAACAGTCTAATGCAATGCAATATCAGAATGAAAAGATGTACCGAAAGAGTCAAAAAAGAAGTTTTTACGTTTGGCGGGGTGTGGAATAAAAACTACGTAACCGATTACACATATTTAAGGCACAACAATTAGAAAAAAGCCTATGAGGGATTTGTATGGGAATCGAGGATTCCATGTTCTATTCTGGTCCATGATTTATGTGGCATTGAAGTTTACTTTGTCAGTTTCAGAAACAGAGATTTGATTTCAATAGCAAGAAAACCATCGACCAGAATGGAATGTGGAATCCATGTTGCCAAACATACCCTCTACCAGCATCTTCCTAATTCCTGGGTCTAAATGATGAGTGATTTTACCAAACGACTCATCTAAGTTAGGGATCAACTCCAAATTATCGTATAGCTTTTATACGAATTGATACGAATTCAATCGTTTACGTGAAAAGGTGTTATACGATTCAATTCGTATAGCCGCACAAGAGATAAGAATTGTATACGAATTTTTTCATTTCTATACGAATTATGATACGAATTTGCTACGAATTTGATAATGAACTGTTTATATGAATTGCTTAAACGATTGTGTTACGAATTGCGTTTACGCATTGCTTATACGAATCTGATACGAATTGCATACGAATCACATACGAATTGTATACGAATTTACACGAATTCTAAAAGCTGACGATACGAATTAATTGGTATGCGGCTAATAGAATATCGTATCAATATCGTATAATGCTACGAATTCCCCATACGAATATGATACGAATATTTGGAGACGATCCCTTAGCCTTGGATGGATGAATTAACATTTCAGTTTTTAATATCGGGCTCATGCTTTTGCTCCACAGCCCACCAAACAGGTAAACTTTTTTGACCCAACCGGTTTTATTAAATACAGAGGGAGCTTTTAAGTGGACAATGTTGCTTATTAGAAAATAAAGAATGGTATGACATTTCTCTGCCGTGACACAACTGATGACTTCCGTGTTCAAAGAAAATGGCTTGAATGTTTGTGAAGACAAACAAGGCAGTTCACCCCTTATACGGTTCTAAATATGAGAGATTCTTTCATACGAATTTCTACTGAAAGGAAAGGGCTGTCGGCGCCCCATGCCCAATACAGCCAAAACTGATTGCTATTTGTGTGTATTGTTGGGTCGATGCTTTTGCGTCACGAAACGTTATTGACAAAAATGCGGCTAAAATTTATGGTCATAGCTGTAACTATACCTGGCAGATTTGTAAGTATATTCTCGTTAACAGCCAAACATTCAAGATTCTTCATCAATCCGATTTCTGTTGGTAAATTCAGCAATTTGTTTCCATAGAGATACAGTTCACGAAGCAGTGATAACTAGGGAAAGAAAACACATAGGATACTAACAGTAAGGGTTTCTCCATGATAAGAAAACAGTCAAAAGTGAATGACCTGAGATATATAGCGCTGTTCCAAAAATCGGACGAAGAGTCGCGTAATCCCTGCATTATTTCTTTCGCCTTACTTTCTTTCGCCAAGAGCTGGATTACCAAATATAATAGGCTATTTATAAATCTATGTGATCGCGTTTTTAACTCAGACTATTCACTTCTTTTAACATAATCGTAAAGGCTCCATTTAGCCTCCCCTCTCTATTAAGATCCCTTCTCTTGTAAGCCCCAGTCTCTAGTAAGCCCCTCTTCTCTTAGCCAAAATATGAAGCTATTTCAAGCATGGGCCATGGAGCTCTTTGTTTCTGGATCTGTTTCAACATTTTACAAATGTTTTAATTACTGTCAGCATCAATTTTGCTATTCTCTTGATAATTGAATTGTTCTCTATCCAAGTTTCTAATACAGTGGTATCTGCAGGTCTTCCCTGCCTTATTAAAATGTCATACGAGATCCAGCAAGTACAGTATTGACAGCATGATGCACGAAAAGAAATTTAATTGCAAAGAGCAAACGACCTTTCTTCGAGAAGCTTATGAGCAACAGAGTTCATGTTTAAAGGCCGGTTTACACGATCATATTCACATAAAATTTGCTTCACAGTTTTGATGTGATCACAGAATGTGATCGTGTAAACGGGCATCACAAGTTGCTTGAAGTTATGTTTTTTTTTTATACACAATCTAAAAATTTACAATTTAACAAAACATATTTACATCAACGATATCATTGGGAGCATGATAGGCATGGCTACCCTAAATGATCTTTAACGAAAAAACAATACAGATACTAAAGGCTATACCAAAGTACTGGTCCCTTCAAGGGGAGAAACAGATCGTGGAGATCAGATAACACTTTTGCCGGATCAAATGCAAAGTGGACAGGTTTTGGTATAGCCTTTAGTAACATAGATATATTTACAATACAGTTGTGATGTTATAACAAAAGTAAAGATTAATGGAGAAGGATGAGATAAAACATTAATGTCCCCAGGTTTGCATTGGTGGTGCTACAAAAAGCGCTCTGATGAGTGAATGAATTTTAGCGTTGATTCCAAAATTTGTATGTTTTGGTCATGAGTAAAAGTTTTATCACCATACAACATTATTTGCACAAGGGCTTGATTTGGTAGGTTTGAAAAGTTATGTGAAGCAATCAAAATTAATTCCCTTTAATTGGCCATCACATATTTTCCATTTGACCAGTCTTCAAATGCAAAGTCTGTGATGGCAAATTAAAGGGGATTGCTTTTAATTGCCTCACATAACTTCAAGTAACTTGTGATTCCCAATTACACACTCACATTCTGTGATCACAAAAAAAATGTGAAGCAAATTCTATGTGAATATGATCGTGTAAACTGGTCTTAAGCCATGGGTCACCAAGTCATTTTTGCAGATGTTTAGGGGCTATATTAACAGTTGCTGTTTCTTGCATTGGGCTACAGAATTTTATGGTGAATTTTGAAATCCCTTCCGCCCCCTCTGTTCCATTCTTTATGACAGCTCCGTAAAGCTGTGTCAAATCGTATGTTAGATGGTATGTTAAATCTGCAAAATAGGGTGCAAAAGAACTAAAAAGTTGTCATTTATATCTTATCATTTGACTTCTTCATGAATAAGACCTTTTCTCCAACAAGCCCCCCTCTCTTTTACACCCCTCTCTGGAGTGCCCAAAATGAAATAAGCATCCTTGGGGTTAAAAGAGCTTCTACCGCAAGACTCAACTCTCTATTAAGCCCCTGTCGCTACTAAGGCCCTTCCTTCTAAGCTAAATTCTACATAAGAGCCCCTTTCTGTTATGCCCCAATTTACATCAACTGCCAAAGGTTATCAAAGATTTTCAATTCATCTAGCTAAATAGGTTTGCATGTTAACCTTGTCATGCTTTGGGCGAAAAACTTTGTTATGGTTTGGGGTACATGACTTGCGGATGGATGGGGGTCTGCCGCCCGGTTTTCAGAAAGCTACCCACTGTTTGCCGTCATACCCAGTTTCTGCCGAAAAAGGGACCCTGTTTAAAGAATTTTGGACCCAAAACCCACCCATATGGGCGGCACATACCCCTACCCTCAACATGTTATATTAACCCCCCCCTCGGGGGGGCGAAAAATCGTGTCAAATTTGTGTATCTGACTCGCACAAACGTACGTTAAGTTGCAAATTACGGGGCTAAATGAACTAATAAGCTATCATTATGTCCATGTGTTCTAGCTTTGTAAATGAGCCTCCTTCTCTGTCTTAAACCCCCTCCGAAATCAAAGAAGCTTCCCCCCGGCAGTTGTTAAGATAAACGCAAACAGGCCCCTTCTTCGGATGTCGCCAGTGTATCGGGTTTCGCAAAAGGACACAAGTCTATAAACTGGTAATGTTATGAGCAGAAAATCAATTTTAATATTCTGTTGTGTGCACATAGGTCAGATAATGAATCATCTTATCTTCCAATGTTTTATATCTTTGTGATATAAACATGACGTCAAAGAACACATATCATGTATTCCTTCTATTTACAAGAAAGAAAGAATATCCAAGAAATAAATCTACCTCCTTGAGTTCTTTGACTGGCAAAGTGTTGGTCTGAAAGGAAAAGAGGAACATGTTTGCTCAGCAAGAAGTTCATCGATTGAATCAAAATGTTCCACGCAATGGTTGCATTACTATCTTTAGAAAGAACTGACCAATGAATGCACAAACCTCAAAGAAATTTCAGATCACCATGAAATAATACAGGTTTGACTAAATATCGAAAATAAAGATAGCATCAAGAGGATCATGGAAGACAACCAGTCCCTATGAGTTTGAAATGATTTTAATGACAGTAGAATCCTGCAAATCCATTGAAAATTTACTAAGCTGCGAGCTTTTGACGATAAAAATATGCGACTGCTTAAACAAGAGACCACTCGATGACTTGTAATGCAAAAAACTCCAAGATCAAGGTAGAAAAAGGCTACCAAATATCATACCTCTCGTTAATATCAGAACAAACCAAATAAGACTTCCAAAGTAATCTAATTCAAATCTAATGCTTGAGAATCTAATGCTTGAGAAAGTAATCTAAATCTAATGCTTGAGAATGAATGTAACCAAAGAACAACTGACGAGAGCTGAATCATTTTCAAACATTACTCAACAGAATTCTCAAAGAATCCATATGCTTGAAAGCTAGGTTATCAAACTTCTCTTCAAATTCCATTTGGTTTGCTCTAAAATAATGAGAAACAAAGGAGTCGATAGCCCATGCTACTTTTAATGCAAATGCCACTAGGCCTCTGGTTTTAGCCTTCGCACAAATTTGTGTTTCAAAAGCTTATAGCTCTGTGAATATTCAACGGATTTGGAAGCTTCTGATGTCTAAAATTAATCAAAAATCCTCGGAAGCTAGCCTATGAGTAGAACCGTTATTCAAAAGAAGAAAGGGTCTACGAAACCATGACCAAAAGCTTGGTACAGTGAGCTCCAGATTTCTAGAACTTAATTCATGCATCCTTTGTTGAGACGCGTTTCACACAATTATTTGAATAGCGAATCAGGATTATAGGATCAGGATTGAATAGCGAGTCATAATTTGCTCCTCAGCCTGCATCGATATACACTGCAACGACTGGCTCGTGACTTTATCTTAAAGTTCTGCCTTCAATTTTTCTTGAGCTTCTTCGTTGACGCACACTGTAATTTCATATTTTGAGACATTCAAAACTCTTTTATTTGCTTATGATTGTGTTGTATGTCGAGAAACATATCTGCAGCAGCCACTAGAGACTGCATGATGATTGATGCATTTGAAGAAAACGAAACAAATTAAGAAACTTGTGGTAATAAAATGCCAAAAGTTTCATGTTGAAGTAAGAAACTTTAAATACTATGGCCTGATCCAAGTATCTTTAAACAAAAAGTGTACTGTTAGACCACTAGCTTATAAGCGATAACAGTTCTTTTTATAAATCATTAAAATGTTACAATACAAACTAAGATCTACACAGCTAACAAGAAATTCTTTTACATTACAATCAGGATAAATACCCCTGGGGAGCAAAAGGCTGTGTCTACTCCCCAACGGAATTAACATAGATAAAGGAAAAAAAACTACTTCAACTTAAACAATACAACTAAAAACAACACATACGGATAATAAGAGCGATTTGATACCTAAGTCAGCTGCAAATTAGACGTCGGATCAAAGTGATGGCAAGGAAAAGAGGATAACAGTTGCTCAAGCAGGTACAAATCATTGCAGTTGGAAGAAACATTTGGGGCAATTGATTGTGCCTTTGTGCGATTTGAAGAAAGGGGCCCAGTCGAGATATTCCTCGTCCTTTCAGAGGAAAGTGACAAAATTCTAGTCAGGTAAATTTCAAGGTATACCTGAGTATATCTACTACCAAACAGAAGATTATATGGAAAATCGAGGAAATTAAAACTTACCACAGCCATGAAGATAGCTGTTGAATGTGTATATAAACGCTGGGGCGACAGCTCAAGTAGCCCATAATGTGCTAAAAACCGAGGATATTATATTAAGACGTGCTACGCTGGTCTAATGGTTAAGATTCTTGCCCGAAAGTAGGACATCCGGGTTCGTTTCTCGGCTGTGATAAGTTGTAATTTCATCGATATTTCCTGATAATTGAAATTGTTTCTGTTTGCACTGAAAAAAGGAGAAATCCTGGTTGTTCGCTTGCTCGTGAACATATCATATCAAACAAAACATCAGCCAGTACAGCTTTACCTTGATATTCAGGGGACAGAGTGGTCCTTCAAACGAAAACTTTTTACTGCATAATACTTACCCCGAGATTACTTAGATCCAGTCTGTGTGACGATTCTTCTTTGCATTTGTTTATAAGTTTGACGATTTCCTATAAAAGATGAAGAATGTATCAAAACTTACTTGCAGCTTATTAAGAAAAGAAATGATCCAGAATACAGGATGTCCCAAAAAAATACAGATCTGGTTTGATGCAGCGATGTGAACTTACCTTTCATCAACGCTTAATATCTTTCAAAATGCTCCTCGACAGTAGACTTATACCTTATCCTGAACTCAAAAAGGACCGATATTTTATCGCTTCTTTCTTCTGTGTAGTCAAAAGGGGGTACTTTTTGAGATACTCGTTACTATACTCAATGCCTGGTCAGGGATCTAAAGAAATGAAATATTTTCACGAGCTCAACCCGATGGACTCCTGCCTGACATCTAATGTGAAACAGAATTACATGGAAAAAGAAAATTTACGCCAAGGGACTTGGTGGTTGCTCAGTACTGACGATGCAAAATATCTCAATGAAACCAATCAGTTTCGTGGATGAAACGTCAAGTCAATTCAAGTAGTCAACTTGAGTATATTTCTGTTCAAGTGATCAGAAAGGTCTTGATCCCCATATAATAAGAGTTTTGTCAGAGCGTCATTTGAAAGATCTGTCATTTGTACAAATTGCGGTATTAATTTAACAATTATAGCTAAAAGATCTCGATGTTGAGCATCCAAAGAAGGGCAGCGCGACAAAAAGTGTTCCGTATCCTAAATGCCATCGGTTGTTGGGTATATTGGGTATTTTCTGAGAAGTGGTTGCTGATTTACGGCAGCAAAAACGCAAACGAACTGGTTGCTTCAAAAACAGCATCTTATTGTTCTCCAGCACAGTCAAAATTACGTAAATTTTCAAAGAAAGGGTAAGGACTCTTGTGTTGTTGTACTTAATTTCACTTCCGTTTCTGAAAGGGTTAAATGTGTTGGTCATCTACCGGGTGAGGAAAACAAACCGCCCAGAGTTTGAAAGGCTGCTGCTCCCTGAGTATATAAACAATGATATTTTGCAATACTGATTGAATAGCTAACAAGTTCAATTAATTTTAGAATTTTTCTGGCTAAAATCAGTCACTCCGTTCAGATTCTGTATGCCATTTTCTGCAATGAATCCCTTTGAGAAACCTGAAAAACGTGCTAGAATTACAAGCACGTCTCCCTTGTGTGTTTACCTCACAGCCATGACTTTCAGCAAGCTTGAGCGCATGTTTTCCTTTTGGCGGATTGAAAAGTCTCCCCCCCCCTAGTGTCAATAACTTATCCAGGGGATTCCATTCTCCCATGAGGACAAAATACATGAACACATCCAAGAGTCATTATTGCTAGGAACGAGAACAAAGGGAAATCTTGCTTCGTGTTTTCACTCGTTTTTGCAGGTTTTCGAAAGGGGCTTTCTGCGGAAAATCTCCTATTTCGACGGGAAGGAATGGCCGATTAAAGTGGGGTAAATCAATAATAATAATAATAATAATAATAATAATAATAATAATAATAATAATAATAATAATAATAATAATAATAATAATAATAATAATAATAATAATAATAATAATAATAATAATTTATACAGATTTACTTGATCAGCTAAGAACAGCTGCTATAACTCAAGGACCTGTGTCCAACGAAAAGTAGTTAAAAAAGACACTATTATTTACAATATAAAGGTTCCTTAAAAATCAAAATCAAAGTCATTACATCTCTTCTTGAATCTAACAACTGAGTTCTCATTTTTCAGTTCACTAACATTACAGGACCTAATTGGACATATCGGGAATAAAACCAGACAGTTTTCAATACCATTGCTTTGATATTCAGGGAGCAGGAGTTTTTCAAACGCCGGGCGTTTTTATTGACTCACCAGATATAAGGGAGCTGTCATTTTTAAAGCTGGGTACCGGGAAGGAAGAATTTTTGAAGGAGTACCAAATTTTTTGGCCTCGTTTTATTTGGGTATCAAATATCTGATATAGATAAATAAAACATCTGATGGGCTGTGAAATTTTTGGAATATATTTCAGACTGCAGTAAAAATTACGACAAATTCTTTGTTGTTATTTTTTCACAACAAAGGTTTCATCTGTTTCTTCTATGTTCATTAGGCAAGAAAGAAGTTACTTGAAGTAATGATGATGATTCTATGTTTCGATGATTCTTCCCTTTGTTCCAATTTGATTCATTTTAGAGACACTGCAAAATTCATTACATGACATGGCCGGTGGAGAAGTAAACTTTTTGGAAAAAAATCTGCTCGCCCCAGATGAAATTATTGCAGAAAAACTAACTGCCCGGTCGCCCTTTCCTAAAAGTCCTTAAAATGCATCTGCCCTATATTCATGAACAACAGATGTTTTAAAGTACGTATCAAAGTAGCCAAAGACCATAAAAAAATCAATTTTTGTACTTACGAATGAAAAGTTGAAGATTACGAGATATGAGTGATGCATCGTTCTTGCATGCAACTGACTAGGAAATTTTGTGTCTTCTAAAATATATCCTCAAAAGCATTTCTCTGCTTGCATGATTCACAACTTTGCCCTCAAAATGAGACATTTTTGCATTTCAAATTTCATCTTGAGCTCATAAAAAGCTACTGCCTCGTTGATATTTGCTTCAAAAAGGTGTTGACCCACCTCTGAAAAGCTCAATGAAAGTAGTTGCCCCGTTACGTTTTGCACCGGCGATGTTGTAAAATAAATTTTGCCCTGTCCCTTATGCCTAGATTGCATTTCTAAGTGTGCAAGTCTTTGTAAGATATCTAAGCTAAATAAAATTTTTTGCTATGTTGAAATGGGGTGTCAAATTTCAATCAACGTCGTTGAATGCGGTAAGAAAATTTTGCTATTTGTATAAAAATTTCTTCCACCCCTGTACCCAGCATTTAAAATGGCAGTTCCCTAAGACAACACTGTTAACGCAGAAACAACTGTGTAGTAAAACGTCGTAAGAACGACTCAGCCTCTATAAACTGAATCTCTCGTCATCGCTATGAAAAGTTTGGAAACAATAAAAATATCCGAGACAACATCTGCCAATTTTCGGATTGGAATCATATAAGAACGACGGGGAGCTAATTTCAGCTGATTAAAAGAGTCGGTCGTGCTTTTTTCTTATTAGGAAGCCTACGCTACTGACTATGTCGACAGCCAAAAAACATCAATTTATCATTATCTACAGCGAAAAATACCCATCGATCGGCTACAGTAGAAACCCGCATAAAAAACCTGATTTTATAAGAACCTTCAGGTTGAAATTTAATCGTTTAAACCCCATAACTAAGAACCCTCCAGAGGCTGAAACTAGGAGAGGTTCTTATATAACATGTTTCATGTGCTCAAAATTTCTCAGAATTTCGAAGAATTCTTGCACTCTGATCAGAATTCTTCAGTGGTACAAAAGACTGCATGATTTTTAAACAAGAATTCTAACCTAAAACTGTTCTCATGAAGTCAAAAGAATTCTTCAGAATTCTTGATCTGAAAAACGGCATCAATGTTTGCAAAGTATGTACTGTACATAAGAACCTTTGTAAGAACCTTTAGGGACCGTTCATTATTTACAGAGGGGTTGGTACTGAAGAGAAATGCTTTGTAGTTCAAAAAATCTTCTTACCCAACTGAATAGGTGACTGAAAAAGATCTACCCAACAGTTTTCAGGTTGAAAAACTTTTATCCAACTCCCACCTATAGAAAATATATTTAAATGGCAAAACTGTAGATGGTAGATGTCAAATACTGTCAATTGGCAATTTAGGACTTTAAAAATTTACCATTTGTTAACTGGAAAATTCTGTTTACCCAACCTTGAAACTGTATGAGAAACTATTCACCCAACCTTTTATGTCAGAAAATTTCTTTTACCCAACCCATCTCTCTTCAGTAACAACCCCTTTGTAAATGATGAACGGTCCCTTAGAATAATAACCATCTAATTAAGATAAGAAACCATTCAGGCTGCCCAAGAAAAATCTAAGCTCCTTTATGCGTGTTTCTACTTTATCACACAAGTTTCTGCTGTGACAGAGCAAGATCGACTGACAACGTAATACCTTGTATGGATCAATGTTTTTGATATAATTTTTTGTTTTATTGGCTTAAACTAGTGCCCGTTTCGAAGCTGCCTTGTCATGAGTCTCATTTTGAGGTCATAAACATCTACCAATTCAATGCGAAAAGTGAGACTTGTGTAATCAGGCTACAAACAAGCGATAAACCACCGACTGCAATTCCTGTCGATGCACATTATTTTCAAATGAAAATATCGGGAAAGTCAAACATCTTTCGCGTTTGCCCAAATGCACGATGTTCAATCATCAAAAATATGTATGTATGTATGTATCATTTGCCACAAAAAAATATATACAAGTTATTATAATAAATATAAAAAATAGATACAATACAATACTTGAAGGTTTAAAAACGTAAAATGAAAACACCCCTAATTACAGTGGCAGGGATAGCATCAAAGGGTCAAACTGACCATATTTCCATAATGGTCCCCTAGTTCAATAAGCCAGTAAACCTAGTTCAATAAACCAAGAACAATAAACCAGTTCTAACGACGCATGACTGAATACGAGAGGCAAGTCACTCCAAAAACCTCGTGCAGTTTTCGTAAAAATCCTACACTTGCTTGACCTTGAAATTGCTGGACAACAATACAAGCGCTGCTTTTGAAGCAACCACTTATTTCGCCATTCCTCTACCACAATTTAGCCTCACGAAACAGTCCTAGATATCGCAAAAATAGCAACAACGACAACAACAACAACAACAAACACAACGACATTTCTTACACGACAACATCTACCGGGTAAGTAAAAAACACACAGTCTGAGAGTCCATCAGTCTATCAATAGCGATAGCTACGAATATGCAATCAGTCGAACCAAAAATCAGCAAGCACTGGCCAGATTGACTCATACAAGATCTGAAACTCCAAGTTGAAGCCTGACCTATGCAACTGTGTAAAAACAGAGATGATTGGATCTACAGCTCCTCCATAGCAGCCGCATAAAGAGGGCAAAAATCTTTGGGACAAACTGTATTGCGGGGGTCTGTCATCGCAGGGGTGGCGCAAGAAATTTTCTGACAGAGGGGTTGGAGCTTCCGACTGGGGGGCTAAAAAGATAAAAAAAAATGGTGTTTCCGTGCGTTATTTTGCTAAAGTTCCTCCGACGAGAGCCAAAAATTTCCTCCGACGGGGGGCTAGATGCCTACGACGGGGGGCTGTAGCCCCTTAGCCCTCCCCTGGCACCACCACTGTGTCATCGTATGGCGGTTAGGCGGATTCAGCCTTATTTTGGATGCGGAATACGGTTGCTACAAGAAAATCAGTGCGGTATGCGGTGTTTTGCGTTGCTGCGTGGTTGCAGAAAATTGGAATTCAAAAAAACGGTTTACGGTTTTTCGCTTACTTCGTAGAACTTTCTACTATATAACCGTTATTATCTATCAGTTCTTCGCATAATTGTAACAGTACGGTCATTGCAAATTGTAGATTCACACAAATTACCTTAGGATTCCTGCTTCACTTACATTTATTGTACTGAAGAATACTGATGGTTGCGGTTCAAGAGAGAACATGGCTTGCGGTTGACGGGTACGAGCAACAATTTTGGCGGTTTTGAGGCCCCCGATAATAGAGCCCCTATCTCTTGTCCTGATTTGCAGTAAATTTCTGCAAATACAATTCCAAGGGAGCATTATATTATAAATCTTTCAAAAGTTGGTGTAAAATTCTAAGATATTTTCTTTGAACTGAATGGCTGGAAGAATCTTTCATTACGCTGCCATAATTCTACTGTTGGACTTTTCAGAATCTTTAGCATTTTCATCACACTACAAAGTAGCAAACTATTTAAGCAGACCAGTCCTGTTCCCCACTGAAAGTCTTTAACAGATAATCAGGAAAAGATCAAAGGTTAATGTAAATCGTTAAACTGGGAACCCTGGCCATGTATCCTAAAGTCCCGGGGGACGGTACTTGACTAGGGAAGTGATGGGGGAGAGACGCAAATCTCTCCACACATTCAACCCCGTTGCATAAAATATACCCAAAGAGTATACCCTGTTGCTTAAAAATTTTGCCAAAAGTATACACTATCTGTTGTTTCAAGAGAACTCTGAAAAAATTACTTCCACATAATACCCTGTCACATAATTTTCTTATTTTGTACCCTGTCACATGATTTTTATCAGAGAAGGTCACCCTGTTGAGCGGTGCATCCCATGTAGTCAAGTATGGAAGTACCCCCCCCCCCTGGGCCTAAAACCTATGGCTCAAACTATGGGTGCCAAGGCCGTCAATACTCAGTACTGACATTCCACATTCAAAATTTGTGAAATTTTGACACATGAAAAAATTATAGATTGGTTGATTGACATAACTAAAAAAATTAGCGAAAACAAATTTAGTGTACCTTTTTCTGTTAGACATCAAGAATGTTTTCTGACTCATACAATAATTAAAATTGACACAGAAACCCTTTTCTCCAAAATTCCAAACATTGCTGACATGTGCTAGATAACTCTCTACACCACAAGCAGAAGCCTCAAAGCTATAGTTTCTTTTCATAACCACACACTACCTAAATTTTGAACTTTTATAGGGTTAACAGACCATTTAACTTGTATCACCTCTTAACAACTTGTCCATCAGGCCACAATGTCCACAATATTTTCATATGTAATATCTGCAGCTAAATTAGACATGTGGCAGTGAACATTTCCTCCAGCGCTACTTTCAGTAGTAGTTCCCAAATGACCTTTTTCCAAGTCAAGTTGAGTCAAGTCAAATTTTTTTCATAAGATTTCCTCCCCAATACAGGAAATCTTATGCAACATTAGGAAAAGCAAAATGCTTGTGTTGCGCTTAGCCCAGGCCGCTTACAAACAAAACAAAGTACAACATGGTACATAAGGGCAGGGCTCAAAAAATTTTCCTTCCTGGGAGCAAGCTAAGCACTTGTTTCTTTTTGCATAGTATCTCCTTCTTTCCCATGCCCAAATAAATATGACTTCCTTTCTCTCCCTGATCCTCTCCTTTCTTTTACATCCCTTCCCTCCTTTCTTTCTTCTCTTTTCCCTTCCTTTTTGTTCCTTTTGCCCTGCTCCCCAACTTTCTTCCTGAGAAATTTGAGCATATCAGCTACCTTCCTGGTAGCGCCGCTACCAAACCACTTCGTTTTTTCAGTCCTGTGTGCGGGCTATGGAAGAAGGTCCTGTTGCGTACAGAATTTCTGCACTATGATTTTTTTGCATTATTGGCCATGAAAATAGCAGCAACAAATGCCCAGTCAACAGATGACAAGTGCTGAACCTGCTGGTTGAAACAGACCTTAACAATTCAAAACCTTACCATTTATGAAGTAACCCAACACCAGGGGCCATTCATTTCTCTCCTTAAATGACCATAAAGCACCAGGAGTAAACCACTTTTAGAATAACAACGAGACACAGGAGCCTGGGGCTAAGGGAGTCCTATCACCCTTTCAACCTTCTAAGAGTGCCCTATTTCGACCTCAATTGCCCTTTCTTGTAGCTTTTCTTAAGGTTTCAGACTGCCCTTTCAATACTAAATAGTGGATTTTCTGAGAGCTGTGGTAAATACCTTCCCACATTCCTGCAATACTTATCATATTTAGGATTGTCAAAAACTTGGGAAATTTGAGACTTTGACATTCCTGAAGGATTTCTTGATATCAAATACTTGGCTGCAAGGACTCTGCAGTACCAATTATACAAATCACCCTGGATTTCTTTCCACAAAGATTGTCCATTGAATATATTGTACCAAGGTGACAAATATTGCAGTTTGGCCTCCATCAAATTTTTGAAAATATAGCATATTTCTAAGGGCTGTCAACAGCCAGCTTCTGGCCCTGGAGTGATCTATGGGAATGGACTCCAAGGGGGGTTTTGGTGACTACACTCTTCAGAGTCCGGAAAATGAGGGTTATGGAGCCACACAGTCAGTGCACTCTTTGATGTTACATACAGTAAATAACACTGGCTTTGCACAACATTAGATACACCTGTGATATAAAGCATTGTGTCCCAAGTTATAGAAATATATTCATTTGCCCACAAAATACAGTCATGGGGATGGGTTGACTCTGCAGTCTGCAGTTGGCAATGATGGTCTTATGTACAGTTTTAGTACAGGGCCAGGATGTAGCTGACTAACTAATTGATGATTTGGTACTTTGATATGAACACTCTTGGTAGCTTGGTCATATATTTTGCAGAGGTAGGTATCATTTGGCAGTGTCATATCCTTTATCAAACAAAAGTAGAGCAACCATTGAGAGGCGGTGTCAAGATGCAGTTTATTGCAGTTCCTACACTGTTCTACCAGAAATTTCTCCCCATTTTGGATGGTGTTCCGGGGGGAGGTACTCATATATTTTTCCGTACTGGGATCTGCCCCTGAACAGGGTATCATTTTCAGGATTCCCACTACAGGACAGGGTATCAGTTTTGCAAAAATCGCCCCATGATAGGGTCCATATTTGTCATTTTTGACTCCGAAAGATCGTTTTCGGCCATTTGCATTCTGCAAATGTGATTCAAATCGCCTGGATGGCAATATTTCAACATTTTTTTTATAGATTTTGTACAAATTTCCTTGCAGAGTACAACTTTGTCCAAAGAAATTAAAGGATTGGGTATTGTTTAAGAAAATTTTACTCCAGGACAGGGTATCATTATCAGGAATTTGACTCCGGGACAGGGTAGCTTTTTAGATTTTCCAGCGGCACGTCCCTGTATGTTCGTAGGCCAAGTACCCCCCCCCCCAGGATGGTGTTTCACAATTTATTTCCCTATTTCTTTTTTGGAATGTAGAGCATCAGCCTTGCACACATAAACATGGTCTTCTGCACACAAATTCTTGTTTGGAAAAATCTATAATCTTTCCTGACTCAAGAAACATCATACAGCAATGTGAGCAAGCAATGTACTGTACACTATGAAATCCTGACAAGAAAAAGCAGCAATAAATTCAAACTCACCTGACTTCTATCATGACCATGTTTGGGTCTTTTCTTGACGGTTTTTTTATAATCCCCTCCAGGCTGTACTTCAATCATAACCCTCCTGGTTTCTCCGTTACCGCTCTTCTTGGGATCTTTTCCGGATAATGACGTCGCGCCCACATCACTGCGTTCCTTTGTTGGGCTCCCAGCTCCGCTCAAAGTTTCTTCAGATTCTGTCCCGCCATGAGCCAGACTTAAATTCCCAAGGTCGTGGCTTATGGAAGAGTTTTCGCCTGTGGAACTCGGGCTTCGTAGTAAAGTTTCCTTTTCTGTTTCTTGGGAAACAGAGGGCCTGGAACCCTTTGGCTTCCACATCTTGTTTACCTACTTTGAATTTGATTATCGTTCCCTGAAAATGAAATTTGGGCTCTATAGTTTGCTTCGTAACAGTTCGAGAGCGATTAAACAGTAGGAGTTTATTTCCATGTCCACGAAACCATCCTACTACGATGGGGTTTGGTTTTAGGCCTACTGGCCTACCTACTATGTAGAAGATGTGGCAAAATGTCAATGATGTAAGGAAGCAAAATAAACTAAAGAATTAGACTACAGTGCGCATTTAAATGATTAGTAAAAACATGTGGTGTATTCGCTGATTAAAGATAAGCCTTCATCTGATTTCAACTTACTTGTTTCGCCTTTTACAGCCAGATGAAACGACTTTTCAGCAAGAAAGATTCTCCAGTCCCCACGAAGTGAAGCCTTTTGTGTCATAGACCAGTTAGGCCCTTTCAACCACCTTTGTCATTTGCATTTTATTCTGGGTTTCCACACCTCACCACAGAAGATTGCTTACCAAACAAGTAACGAGCGCTCTGCAAAGATATCAGCTCTAGCTGTAGCTCAGGTTTGCAGCAGCTTGCAGGTCTGAATGCTTGAAATAACAAGCAAAGTAGACAAAGGGCAAGTAATTCATACACCTGGTCCGTCACTGGCAAATGAGATAAAGGCGTTTTTGTTTATTAGGTAAGCCCCCGTGAATCGTTTGATTCTGAATTGAATGCAGGGGGCAAATAAGCTATATTTATGTTTCGGGAGGAGCGAGAAGTCTGTGTGTCATTTGATCACAAGTTTCGAAAGATCATCAAGACAAGAAATAATTGGATCAATGATTATAGAGGGACAGTTTTCTCATGTACATTATAGAGTTTTACGTCAGATCCATTTTTTTACTCTAATCTTTGTTTGCGTTACAAGTTTCAGTTTCAGTCTCATTCATTTCAAAATTCCACAACTTACAAAATCAGTTAAATAAACAACATTAATTAAAACAGTTTTCTAAATGCAAAAAAAATACAGTCATCATAAAAAAACATTACAACAATAACTTGAGATTTGTATGAAGAGGAATTTCTTAAAGGAGGAGCTCTCTCAATAGCTAAACTAATCTAGGAGAGAGCACCCCCTGTCTTAAAATCCTATTTTCAATTTGAAAATTTTAATCATGTTTGGAGTTACCAAACAACAAATTTGGAAAATGTTCTAAATGATCGGCCCAAGGCATACCACCGGCTCCCGCCCAACGCACATCAGAGCATGAAACGACTAGGAGAACCGGGAAGACAGATGACAGACAGGAAGCCCACAGCAGCCCCCAGAAAGGCCCCAACACCCAAAGTCATGTTATCATTTGTATCAAGAATATATCAAAGCAAAACAAGGACCTTACAATTGCTCAAATGGTAGCGTTTTGGCTGACAATCTGGAACTGGAAAAGAAAACTTTGAATTCTAAGCTGTATGTATGTTAACTTTTACTCGTTACTCCTAGATATTTCAAGGATGACTATTTGCAAGGCACTAATGTCCTATTGGCGTCAATACGTTTACATTTGGAAGCATTGCTTCGAAGGCTTTGGTGAAAGAAGAATGCGGCAATCTATCAGAAAATTTGGTGCTTGCAAGTTGATCTATGTATGTAATAAATATTTTATGTTACGTGAATGACAGGACTAACTTTGTAAACTTGTTTACAGCCTACTTCACAAAAAAAGGTTCAAGATGAACAAGATGACACGTATCCTTTGTCATTGTTTATGTTAAGTGAATGAGACAGGCTTTAAAAATAATTTTACAATGATAAAAAAATCACTTCATTTGTTTCACAGTAACTCTTTGGCTCGCTCAATTTATCCAGTAAATAAATTTGTTTACTGGATCAGGCGGATAAATTTGTAAGTTTTTTTTTTAAATTTGTAATTTTAAAGTAAATAAATAAATCAGGCGGATAAATTTGTTTAAAAAAGCATGAAACGGCAAAATCAAAACAGAAATGTTGTACATTATTGAAGGCTATTGTTGCAAGCGCTTGTGCTTTGACTTGTGCGAAGGCGCACAAAACAACGACAACAACTTTGCATGCAAATCAAAAGGTTTCGCCTTTCGCTTTGGGCCTGCCCTGTCTCAGCCCGGAGCTCTGCCCAAGTTTCAATCGTATCCTATGTGCAATCTGGCCATTTCTTCCACCATTTAAAGATGAGCCGTAAAGTGGAAACCCGCGAAGATGAAGAGCAAGGCATCAAATTTGATGAGACTGTGGAGCTTCTGTTGGCAGCAGGTTATTTCAGGGCAAGAATCAAAGGCCTATCTCCGTTTGACAAAATCGTAGGAGGTATGGTTTGGTGCATAACTGCTTGTGATTTCGATGTAGATGTTGACCTCCTGTTTCAAGAGAATTCAACCATCGGACAGAAGATTGCACTAACTGAGAAGATTGTTGCTGTGCTGCCCCAAATGAAATGTCCACATCGAATAGAGCCACATCAAATACAGGGACTTGATTTCATCCATATTTTCCCTGTGATTCAGTGGCTTGTTAAAAGAGCCATTGCAACCAGAGAGGAGCTTGGGGATAAGATCAGAGAGTATTCATTGATGCAGTTTCATAAGAATCATAAGATGCCCCAAGATCAGGAGATGGAAGAAAAGATGAAAATGTCTGTAAAAGCAATTGGGACTGTCAAGGAGACATACAAACCAAAACGTGTGCTAAAGAAACCTGAAGACCTTGCCCATGCAGATGAAGAAACCCAAGTTCAGAGCACATTGCTTGAATATGGTAAAAGATATGGGTTCAGTAAGCCAGGAAGATCTGAAAAGGATGAAAAGATGCTTCAGAAAGCCACAAAAGCTGGTCTTGTAACTGAAAGTTCATCAAAAGATGGTGAGGAATCTGAGGAATACTTGGAAGAGCAACGCAAATTGCAAACACTGCTTGCAGGAATGTCAGGTGCAGATATGAAGGAGAGTTTGTCATCACATTTAGTTGGGTCAATAGTTGGGTTGCAGTCAGATGAAATTATGCAAATGGCGGAAGAATATGCAAGCAGACAAGAGCAATTGAGAGAAGCTGGGCCTCAGAAAGCTGGGAAGATTGATATGAAGCAAATGCATGAACGCCAAGTTGCAGCCATAAAGAAAGCCATTGAAATGGAGGAAAATAGATTAGAGAAATCAAAAGAAGAGCTTGAAGCTGGAAAAAGAAACTTAGAAGAACTTCAAGCAAAGCATGAAGAAACTGTGACAACACAGAAAACAACCACAGGAGCCCTGGAAGCCTTAGAAGAGGAAGAGCAAGGACAAAATAAAGTCATTTTAGATCAGCTTAGAGGATTGGTAAAAATGAATGAAAGCATAAAGAAGCAAGAACAAGAATTCAGAGCTCACTGCAAAGAAGAGATGATTCATTTGCAAGAAAGTCTTGAAAAGCTGAAAACTGATTCTTTGGAAGAAGGTGATGAGGAGTCAGAGAGATTCAAGACTGTTTTGGAGCAGCTTGATAAAGACAAAGAAAAGCTCCAAAAGATTAGTCTCTTAGCTGCAAAAAGGAACCGAGAGATTGCTTCTTTGCAATGGAAAATAGATGATGTACCAGCAAGAGCTGAACTTAATCAATATCAACAGCAGTTCATTGAACTATACAACCAAGTAGCAGCTACTCATAAAGAAACTAAACAATTTTACACTTTGTATAACACATTAGATGACACCAAGTTGTATCTTGAAAAAGAAGTCAACCTCCTTAATTCAATTTATGATAGCTTTGAGCAAGCACTTGGTGCATCTTCAAGTTCAAAAGAGCAGTTTTTAGAACAGATGGAAAATATTCTTGCAGAAGTTATGAGAAATAAGGAAAACGTAGAGAAAAAGAAGAGAAATGAGAAGCTTAAGAGAGACACTTTGAATGACCAGTATCTGGAGGTGGTAGAACAGCAAAGGTTGTATTTCAAGAGCATCAAGGAATTTAAAGAAGAGTGTCGCAAAAGTGAAATGATCCAAGCTAAGTTAAGCTCCATGGGCTTGTGAACTGGACATGAAGTACTTTTAAAGTACGTTTGTGAACTGGACATGAAGTACTTTTAAAGTACGTTTGTGAACTGGACATGAATTATCAAATTCAGGATTACTGGGAAGCTGACTGTGATTCAAATGACAAGAACAATATGAGATGTGAGATCAAAATGGAATCAAGAGAAACAATTATGAGAACATTACTGTCAAAGAAATTTTTGAATGAGAAGAAAAATTTAATTGAATTAATGAAAGGTTCATTAATATTTGCAGCAATTGGACTTGATTTCTTGCTATTCCTTTGCAAACTCATGTAGACCTCCCCTTTGCAAAATATCTAGTGTGTTGGGAGCATGCTTCAAGCTTGATACTATTTTGTTTTGAGTAAGATTTGGGTATGTTTAAGAGGTTGATACAAGTAAGAATTTTACACCACTTGTGCTAGCTTGCAGCATTGATCTCTTGAACTGGAAGAGAAAGTCAATCAAGCTTGATTGTAGTGTGTTTGAGAATGACTTTAGCATGTGATTATTGTCAAGCTTGATCAAGCTCTAATCATGCATGCAAACTGACCAAAATTGTGTCAACATATTCATTTGAAGCTCCTTCAAGCCAAAAATCATGCCCCTTTCAAGCTTGTGCAAGCTTGTTGCAAGCTGAACTTTTTCTTATGGTTCCTCAACAAAAGTTTTGTTACTAAAACTTGCAATACAGTTGCCTGTCTTTTGAAAGTAGTGCATCTGTTGAGAGTTCTCTGCTATTGAGCTCCAAATTTTCATAAGCTTGCAGATACTTCAGATATGAATGACTGTATGAGAAATGATGGGTGATTTGACCAAACAAATTTTTCACATAAAGTTAGCCTTTGACTCGTAGATTAACATTTCAGTTTTGAATATTGGCCTCATAGACCTCATACATTTTATTTCACAACCCATGAAACACATAGACCTTTTTTTGACCCACCCTGTACAATAAAAACTGCATAAGCTTTAACCAATCATTGTTGCAATGGAGCCACATCAGGGCAGAAGCCAATGCGGGGGCTGGGGGCAGAGTGCCCACCAGGAGAACATTTGTCGGAAAGCTTTGCTCTCTTGTCGGAATTTTGTGATTTAAATGAATAGTTTTGGAGGATCCTTTGAAGAAACAATGCATAAAGACATGAATTTATTAGTGTTAAAACATAAATTCCAACAGAAGAATTTATGGCTTACTCTTATTGATATTCACTAATAGTGTTGATTTCAAGGTTGGATTGTGGAATGTGGCCAAATTTGAGTTACTGAGGAGTTAGATCGGTCATATAATGCATAAATTGAACGTATTCCTACAACTGTTGTTGTTGCTGTTGTTATTGATGCTTTAATCATGGAAAATTTAGGCTTTTCGCCCTCCCCCCCCCAGGCAATTATGGCTGGTATCGGCCCTGAGCAGCATTTTCCATTCATGTCAACCTTCTGAAAGCTTGCATTTGCAAAGAGTAAACTAAAAAGTATAATCCCGCTAAAATCAAAATTGCGCAGGGATGGCAAGCAAAAAGTTCAAATCTTTCAGATCATTGAAAAGGTGGGTCTAAAACTGCGTTCACACGATGCCGGCACATTTTGAAAACATTAAAAAATGTGACGGATAGGCCTCCCGTTCACACGAAAACGGAACATTTTTGCCTAGACTTACGAAAATTGTCGTAGTTTCGCTCCTTGATAGGCTGATATCCTGATAATTGCAGTAGCAGCATCCAATTCAATGAACGAAGCGGAAACTGGGACTGAAGTAGTTAGTATAATTTTTGCCGGCAGATTTTGAAAACGGTAGATTTTGAAATCGGAACTCTAACCGGCACATTTTGGAAACGGCATCGTGTGAGCACTCAAGAAATGATCAAAAAGAACATTTTTCAATGCTGTTAGAACGAGATTGATCGAATCTTAGAGTGTATGTACATTTCTTTGGCATTAACCCTTCCACCCCGGGAAGGGCCATATGGCCCAACAGTATTCAGTGAGAACTGCGAATTTTGCAGGGGGTAAAGCATTCAGAATTTTGATTGCTTTGAAAGGTTATGCACATTGCATTTATCTATTGCTATTGTATCACTGATTATGATAACCCCTGGAAAACGACACTCTGCATTAGGTTTTCCTGTCAAGCTTAATTTTAGCCGGGCGTGAAAGGGTTAAAGTCTTGCAATGAGTTTTTTATCGTCAGATTTCCTACCGTTTTCAAAATGTGCCGGCATCCTGTGAACGCAGTCTAAATTATATCAAAGTTTTCCATGAATTGGATGACCTCAAAGGAACTTTGGTAATTTATAAATCTGCTGTGGCAATTTTCCAAATCTCCATTATTTCCAAAATAGCAGCATTTTGATTACTTTTGTAAAAATTCATCAGCAATTTTGAAAAAAAAATTATAATCATCGTAGATCTTAAATTGCTGGAGAAAAATTGATATAATCTTCACGAAAACCATAGTTTATGGAGGTCTACAACTTGGCTGCAAGAAGAAACCGTAACTCTTCTGGTTAAGGATTTAGAAATTTGATGACGCCACAACCTCCAAATTAATAAACGCCGCCATTTGAAACTAATCAAGATATCAAAATATTGCCACGGAAGATTTACAGCAAATTGACCAAAATTCCTTTCAAGCACTTTAATTCAAAGAAACATCTACCAGCATTTTACAGCCACCTAATTAAAGATCTGATCTCTATGCTTTGATCACAGGCATTTTAAACGAAACAAACAACAACGGTTAAGGGGTTAATCCTTTCATGAAAGCAGGAATAAATTAGTCATATTCTAACAATTTATCTTAACTACTATTTACAATTTAAAATACATCGATATAGCGAGAAGAAATTTTACCAAAGCAGTGAAGTACCCTACTCGCCCTTGGTAGCGTGAAGAGTGGCCGAATACAAGGACTTCCAAAGAGTTGTTCGATGTTTGTCAAAATGTCACAGTAACATTTTTTAAACCAAAATCTTGGGGGGGGGGGGTGCTTGATTGGTGTAAATTCTGAAAACGGCAGACTTGGAAGACTCAGAATTTGTGTTTGCTTGACCACCAAATTCGGAAGACGGCTGGTCTGGCGGGTTTGCAAGGCCGTCCGAACCTTCTGCTAACAGGCAGAAGGTTTGACAGACTGTGAAGAGATTCTCGTTTTCATTTGCAGAACTTAGAAAACGAGGCGAATTTGCTCCAGCTGCTCCGGTTGCTCCCAAGCACCGAACTCACCTTCGTGTTTTTCAACTGGAAACCTTGTTTTCGCCAGGATGAATCTGGAACCTGCTGTTGTTTTGAAGAATTTTGTTCTTGCACTGTGTTTTCGTCTCTGAGAATCTACCGTTTTCAGAATTCGGTAGGCTTCGAATTATCAATCAAATACGCCCGTGTTTTCTTTCCTTCCAACAAGCAGTATGACATTAAAGAACGCTCGTTTATGCCGATCTGGCGTGTCTTGAAAATCAAATTGTGTGGGTCTACGGGGAGGGTACTTCCATACTTGACCTGACGGGATGTGCCGCTCAACAGGGTGTCCTTTTACAGTAAAAATTATGCGACAGGGTTTCCTTTTATGTTAAAGTCATGCAACAGGGTACTATGATTGATAAGAAAATTATACAGGGTACCATGTGAATATTTTTAGAGCTCTCTCATAACAATGGATAATATATACTTTGGAAAAATTGTTATACGACAGGGTATACTTTCGCGGCATTTTTTATGTGGAAGGGTAAGAGGTGTGATGAGATTTGCTACACACACACCCGTTACTTCCTGTCAAATTCCTCCCCCCGGGTTTGTGGGTCATAAAACTTTTTTATAACGAAAACGGTTCGGTGCTTTCTAAATCAAGTTTGAAACATAGAGACTGAAGGAATTTTTGTCGTTTTCAAGCACCTAACACTTATCATAGGTTTGACTGGCATCTCAAAACTTCTGTCAGCAATCCAGACGTCCAGACAGACTAATGTGAAAGTTTAGAGGGATAGAAGAACCATCAAATTCGGCACAGTAGCACAAGAAGAAGAGGTACTTCTATCGCTACCTAATTTTTTGGCGCTGTGGCTCCGTATGGAGCAATGGTGTAAACTTACTCTTGAAAGGAAAGTAAATGAAAATTTTCATGAAAAAATTCTGCATTCATATTTTCAGCTTTGCACAATGTTGTCAATTTGAGAATTTATTACCTTCCGTGGAGTTATCCCTTATCATTATGTAATAGACCTACCTCGCACCCAGGCCCCCTAGATCATCGATGTTTAGGAAGCTGGCCCTAGGAACCAGGTTGATAACAGACGATTTCGCTAAAGATGACCGCGAGGAACTTTTTTAGCAAGATACAATACGTTCTTTAAATGAATTCCTACATAGACTAATTACAATTCGTCGTAAATTTCGCTAATTTTCTCAATATCTTTTATATTCATCTTTGCAATTCAATTGAATATATATAAGTCGGTAAAACAATTCAGTTCAATAGCTAAGTAGGTAAAAAGGTGTACGTAATTGCGAGCGAAACCTGGGACGAATCGTAATAAGTCTAATTCATATAGAATAATTAATGATTCGAAATTCGACCGTAGTCCTAGACTGATTTCATATGGCCGTAGTTGACGCTGGTGTAGTAGTCTCGTTTTGGATAGCGAATCCTGGAATTCATCGTTATCAGTTAACCGAAGTCCACTTTGGTGAAAAGTTCCTCGCAACAATCTTTCGCGTAACCATTTATTCTAACCCTACTTAGAGACAATAGATTCATTATTTTCAACAGGATAATATTCAGGTAGTTCCATTTCTGTACTCTTTAACCATTTCTGAAATAGAAACTGTTTTGCCGTTCGTTCATTATATTTGTAATTCTCTCTTCGAAGGTACTCACTGATCTCCAGTGATCGCTTCCGTGGGACGCTGAATTTACTCGCAGGCTGTTTCATCTTATACATATTTTCATAGCCACCGACATCACTTATATCTTCCACGTGTGCCGCGTGACCGTTCTGTGCGCGCTTTTGCGAAGCAGACGTCACTGGCCTAAATGTCTCGTTTTTTGTTGCTGCGGTTATTCTAGTTCTGTCTGTCCTCCGCAGCGATGGATGACCCGTGGTGTTGTTATTTTGGTTGTTACTAGCTCGTGTTCCCTTTTCTTTACTCGATGTAGTGTTACGGCGATGTTCGTTGCGTGCAATTGTTTCTTTTTTTGACGTCACAGTCTGCTTATTTGAGTTCAACGTGCCCAGATTTGATCTGTCTAGCCCACGTTCTTTGCTTCCGGTGAAAAATGATATCAAATTTTCAGTAAAACTGTTCCGTTCACTTGAAAATTTGAAAAAACGACTTGCTCTCCGGTTTTGTTTGTTGGGAGTTTCATTCCGGATCTGTGGAAGATGAATGTTATCATTGGGTGCATGCCCCTGCATTTCTCCATCTACTTCCAAGATCTGCGGTGATGCATTCTCGGACGTATTGTCTTTAAAGCCGGGAAACATTGCTTCCGGGCGGTTTGGCATATTGAAGTTTTTGTCAATGCTGTGTGTAGGATGCTGTATGCGAAGCATAGGTAAACGTATTTACAAAACACTGTAATGTTGCTACTAACAGAGCAGATTTGCTGAGGGCAAGCCAGAACTGATAACCTTAGAAACTTGAGTTTATGGGTATATCTACAGCAATATAGAAGACTTACAGGCCACTCAAATCTGCAGCGAAAGTACAACACGGCAAATGCACGCTTAGCTCCTCTTCTGGTATCATAAAACAGTGATTCCAGTGAAAGAAACACGATATCTAAAGCAACGCAATAAGATGACGTTTCTGCTTATGAAAGCAGCATTTTCACAACAGCAGCAATGATGTCAATGAACCGCTTGGATTGCAAAAATTTCGTTAACTTCTGCATTCAATGCAAGAAGTCTGTGCTCCTGCTGATGAAGTTTCCACGTCCCCTTCAACGATGACATCGAACAGTGTGGAGAGTATCTCAGCGTGGATGTTCATTGCAATGACGTTTTCCACTGTGGCTGCTTTAGGTCTTCATGTTAGCAGCGAGTTGCCTGTAATTACGCTTGTATCGTGTAATTCAGCACGCACATATCTTTTAGATCAGCACTCAAAGATGACAAACTTTTCACCTCTTCTGTAAAATGGCCTTAGTCACAAGCTCCGAAACGAAATCTTCGTTGCTGTAGAATTTAGGCCAAAAATCAAAACAATGATACTTCTTGTCTGCAAGAAAGTTGACTTAAAGTTGTCGCAACAAACTGAGCAGCTGCATCGGAAAACTCGTAAAAAATCTTTCTTCAGACTTATCGAGAAAGGAATTTGTGGCTGGAGCCGATTTCGGTGGAAAGCGCTCTAACCAGTCATATTCGTCGAAAGGCAGCTGTAAGGGAGATCATCAGCATAAAAGATCATATGCAAAGAACTTTGATGTTTTCGTACGTGCCAGTGTATATCTCCCTTTAACAATTAAGCCTGTAAACTGACAGCCTAGCTTTCGTTAACATGTCATGTCCCAGGAGCCTGTTGGACAACTCACTTGCACCTGAGCCTTGCTGTGCAAAGAGGAGCCAGATGCAGCATCGAACTTTTCAAAGGGATGATTAAGAGGGTAGCATTTGCATATACTTTTAATGAGATCCAAATTCGATTTTCTGGCACTTCAGAAATCTCCCTGCATCGAGTTTCGTTATATGTTATGCATCAGAAGTCCTTCCTGCAAAATCAAAATTGTTCGTCAGCTTTATCGAATTTTGTGGTTCTTCTACAAGCTTCTTGCAAAAAGTCACAGGGGGGGGTGGGGTACTTGGGTATATCTTGGATAGGGATGCTCCAGTTACTTTTTTGGGTCTAAAATTTGGACAGAGCCTACCGTTTTTGCGTCCACCATTTGTACAGTCATATTTTTGAGTTCCAGAAGATCTGCATTACTTTTTTGGGCCTCACTCAAATGGGTTGAAATATGAAAATTGAGAAAAGCATATCTTACAAACAAAATTTTAAAATCTAGTAACATTATCAAAGTCAAAATACTTGAATATCCTGATAGATTACGAGAAATCTAATCAGTTAGGGCACTTTTCCATAAATTAAAGATACCGACTCCATGATATTTGGTGTTTTGGATCAGAAAATATAATCTTTTTGGGTCTATTTTTATGCCAGAAATTATTTTCTTGGGTTGATGCTTTGTATCCCAGCGAGATCACCTCTATCCTAGATATACCTGAGTACCCCCCCCCCCCACCTGGAAAAAAGCCTTGAGGCAAAATCACCAACAACTATAGATATCACAAAATAATATCGCTTTTACATTTAAGGAGCAATAATAGCCTTTCAAATGTTACTGCTCCTTAAATATACAAGTTAAGAAACTTCAGATTTGAATATATTCGAGAATAGAATGATTATTGAGGCAACAATATCCTCCATTGAACGAGCCAAGGTGAGCAACTCTTTTCAAGTAATTTCATAGTAGCGACCTCCCTCTATTTCTTTGTTCGCGTATACGTTATTTTTTCTTATTTGCTTTTGATTTTGTTGCTTTGTTTGATTTTTGGCTTTTCCTTTTGGAAATTGTATGTTTTGTTTTTGTAAGGCCCATCTGCAGTGGGAACAAGGCGACTCCGTGTCTTTTCCCGCTGTTGATGGGACCTATAATGTATTGTATTTAGGTCAGTTTCACTTGATGAAAAATGAGAAACCATGCGCGTTTTTCTGACTCACCCGACAATCTTTTGAAAGATTATGCTTCAGTGAATTGGTCGGTGAAATCAATCACTTTGATTCAAAAGTAACTTGCCTCCTTTGAATAACAGCTTCTTCTTGCAGAAAGGTTTTCTTCGAAAAGAACGCTCCAAGGAGAATATCTGCTTTATTCGATGTTCTCAAAATGACATCTCCAGAATCGATTTACTTTTATTCCTGGCTGACATGACCTGGCCTAAAAGTATTTCGTCTTCAGCTTTACACTTCTCTCGTCAACACTAACAGCATCTGGATAGATGTTTGAAAGCAATGTCTGGCTGCGGGATTATCTGCAAGGTCAATGTACAAGAGTGAGATCGAGACATTGATACACAAAACCTCATATTCAAGGCGGATTTAGACTGGTTTCGTGGTAGTAGTTATCACTATTAATGGGCTGCCGGACACTTTTTCATAGTGTATTCATCAATTAACAATTTTAAAGAGCAAATTACTTGACACACCACATATGAATTGCTCTGCAACACTACAAGGACGATGCTATCTGACAGGTCCTAGTTTGGTTGGGGGGGGGCAACAAGCTCCCTTCCTAACTCTTGGCTGATAATAGATAGAACAACTACATTTTGTGTGCTTATACTGTAGCATCCAGTATGTCCTTTACAAAAGTATAAAAAATAACTTTCGCTTACGTTAGTATTTTTCGTTGCGAGGTAAAAAAGCGGCAAATTTGGCCTAAATCGGGAAAACTGCAACAGAATTAAATTTGGAGCGTATTCTCCATCCAAACATGATAATTATGACACAATTTATGAAATAACACTACCCTGCAAAATAAACTTGCAAAATATTGCAATTTTGCTACTTTTCTGCGAAATTTGAGATTTGAGAATTTGCGATTTTGACAGGGTCAGTCCCGGAAAATTGTCTTCATCCCTTATTTGTGAAAGTATTTCGGTGGATCTATGCGAGTAGTTGCAGAACAGGTAGCTGCAAAATTTCAAGAAGTTGCACAGCCTAAATCTTTCTCCTGGCAGAGTTATTAAAGAGATTACTAGGGAAGGGTTAAAACATAAAATTGAATAACAACGAAAGAACAACTACAAAGCTACGAATAAACGACTGAATATTGGTAAATGGTAGAATCCATTTCATATTGGATGTCAGGCCAGCATAGGCGTAGACTGATGACGATGAGTCCCTTGTATCCCTGCGATAAACCTTGCTCGAGAGGCACTCATAATGAAACACTGACAACTTGGTCCTATTTTCTTCAGTCATCATGGAATTATGAAAGAACCACGGCTTCGAATCCCCATGCTGTGGGAGTATTTTCAATTCTTCAATCGAATCAAAAAATTCTATCACATTTACACCTTAACAATAGTAACTCACAAATCTCGCAATCTGATTGGTACTGGAGAATTGCGAAGTTTGGGCCTAAATAGGGCCAAGATTTTCAGAGTAATACTATAAGTCTCTATCGCCCGAAGCGCCATTATCAAGTCAAAGAGCACAGAGCAACAAGAGACTAATCGTCATCAGGCTAGCATAGGCGTATGATGATGAAAAACAGAATTCCCAGAAGATAGAACAAGAGCGACAGCAATTGTTGATGCTTCTGCTCTCTGTCTAGAATATCCGCTGCGCAAATCACTGCACCTATGCATATCAGGGCGGAATTTTTGATTTCCAATACGATTGATTACCGGACAACTACGATTCACAATCATGCACTTGATTTAAGACTTGCCAAAAAATGGACCAAACAAAAAAGTACTCCGTTTTGCCCCTTTTTCGTCTGAATAACCATTACAAAATGCACTGCAGGACAATTCACTTCAATCTTTTCGGCCCCTCCTCCGTCCCTTACGTTGAAGTATTTATCGCTATAGATGGGCTGCTGGACATCCTAACTGCGACTTATACAGAAATACTATGCTTCAGGTTTTAAGCATGCAGTCCTTGCCAAAACAACTGGAAACACATTTGCCACTGTTTTCATTTCATTAACCATCTAAACTACTTTGCAGGTACCCTGGTTACCAGAGCTTTAAGATTTAAATGAAAGGAAATTGGTAACCAAGGGTACACTGCAGGAAACTGGGAGGAAACTTCACTTCACTCTTTTCTTTGCCGTCTCCCCCCTCCCCCACACACTGAACAATATTGGTCCAAAGACAAAAAGTAGATGTTAAGAAAATATAGTTCTTCCGTTCTGTCTTGCTAAAAGTCCGTCTCACTTCAATTTTACCCCAGTTCTGCTGCCTGAAGCTGAATTGACACATATTTCAGACTTGAATTTCATAGAATCCAAATTAGTTCTACTTGTCATTACGTTGTTCTACCCATTACGCTATTGTTTTTTTGTTTGGGAACTTCAGTCTCACCTCCGAGGCATCTTCATGATCCTTACTTCTTCAATCTCCAGCCAAACAAAACAATAGCGCTGTGAGTGAAACAAAATAATGGCTAACAGAAATAATTCAAATTATATAGATACTTTAAAAGCTCTATTAACTCCCCCTCTCTATTACCCCCCCCCTTAATAAGCCCCTCCCCGCTAAACCAAAATTCCAAATTAACACCCTCTCTATTAAGCCTCTCCCTTACTTACATCAGATTCCAGACATCTAACGACATTCGCTTTATTAAGTAATATAAGGTCGCATGTTGATCTCGATAAGTTTTGGAATGAAAACTCTGTCGAATTCATGTCGAATCTGACTGGTAAAATTGTATGTTGAATATGCAAAATAAGGGATAAAAGTACTAAAAAGCTATCAAATATATCCTTGCCACTTGGTTTTATGAATAAGCCCGCCTCCCTTTTAAGCCCCCCTCCCTGGAGTGTACAAAACGGTACAAAATCAAACAAGCCTCCTAGGGGCTTCATAGAGTTTTTAGGTTAGTTAAAGGCAGTCTGTCACGTATCTGATTGGCCGCTACAATCAGAGCTCAACACAACGGATTTCTTTGTGAATCTGTGCATTTGAAACAAAGGAGGGCTAATCTTCTTGGACTTTCTACGGCCGTAGAAAGTCAGAGGATCATCAGCCATTCAAATTTCCTATTCTTTGTATTGTCACTATCACCCAATCAAAAGCGTGACAGACTGCCTTTAACATGATATCTAAACAGCGATGATCAGTCATGGTCAATTGTAACGAATCTGATATGTGGCTACCAAACTGCAAATAAAACATTCAAGAATAAAAATAATCGTACCTTGAGCAGAGTTGTTCTGAAACACGACGTTTCGAGCTGAGCCCGTTATCAAGTCACTTGATAACGGGCTCAGCTCGAAACGTCGTGTTTCAGAACAACTCTGCTCAAGGTACGATTATTTCTATTCTTGAATGTTTTATTTAAATCTATATCGTACAACACGCTCAAAAGAAGATTGTTTGGTACCAAACTGCAAGCTTGCAAACGTTGAAAAATCTTTACTCACCCAAACACAAATTACTGCAGACCATTAACATCCCTTATCAATGAACACCTATCGATGATAAGCAGTTCAGACTATCCTACACTCTGTTTACTTGTTGCCTTATAAGCAAAGGGTACATAGCGGGTAGAAGTATTGAAGGAGTTCTATTGGAGGCATCTTTGGTTAACCTAAATCAGTTCAATGAAATAATATTTACTTATGTAAACATCATCTCAATATGTCTTAACATGGTTTCCACAATTGGCTAACTTATGTGAAACTTTAAAAGAGGCTCTTATGAACAAAACCTCCAAAATGGCTCACTTTAATTTCATTTTTCAGTAAAATTTTTAGCGTCTCATCCGACGTTACTAATGGGATACATCCAAAACACAGCAATTGCCCAACGTCCAAAGTGAACCCGATTCCTGTATTTATCTGTAGAAATTGCGTAGCCTTTAGTTCTTAGTCTTCTGCTTCTCATGGCATCGTTTTTGTAGTGTATTAAAGTAGTTTGTAAGTGCTGTTGTAGGTAATTTCATTATTGTAAATCTTTATATTGGATAAAAAAAACCTCCAAAATACTAGACTCATGCCATTTCGTCCCATTTTTCCCTGCATTCTTTGATTTCCTGAGATCAGTTGGTCAAGAAGAACTCAAAGATTATGCTTATAAGTGGGCCTACTTTTTAAAAATGGCCTAAACAAGTGGGAGCTCTCATACGTTCAACAAATCGCTTCAAAATCTGGTGTAAAGAGCTCAAGCATTCACAAGCAAACTTTTTGTTCAAGGAATGACGTTGTCTTGACCTACAAATCGCAAAATGCATACCTTTTGAGCAGTAATCTTCCTCTGTAGAAACAAAATAGATCCCTCGAGGCAGCGAGAGCTCCAGGCTTCATCAACTTTTCTTTAAATTCAATAACAACAACTGTCTGAATAGCGCCTCCTGACTGGTTAAAAACTGAATTCTGGCAATTTGATTGGTGAATACGGAATCACTCTACGCGGGCCAAAAGTAGGCCCGCTTTTTAAGCGAACTATTATGAGTCCCTGTTGACCAAGTG
Source organism: Aurelia sp. 4 Dawson et al 2005 (assembly GCA_964019985.1). Lineage (NCBI taxonomy): Eukaryota > Metazoa > Cnidaria > Scyphozoa > Semaeostomeae > Ulmaridae > Aurelia > Aurelia sp. 4 Dawson et al 2005. The sequence goes on along the minus strand of OZ026507.1, from coordinate 13,471,854 downwards.
ATATCAGCTAATCAAATAACGCAGGGAAACAAGGGACGAAAAGATATGAGTCTAGGCTGGAGCAAGAGCCCTATGCCATCCCGGATCTTAGTGTCTTGTTAAAAATCGAGTCTATGCTATAAAATTGCTTGCGCATTAAAGAAAAGGCCATATAGATTTCAGTCAATTTAACAATTTAATTTCATTATCAAAGTCTACTTGTAACTCACACAATCCCAATGTAGTTTAGAGAATGTGCTGAGTGGCGAGGAAACTGCTGCTGCTGCTTTGCAAACACTTCATCTTTCTAAATAAGCAGGTAAAAAAAATTGAATTTAGTCCCTCAGCCATCTGGGACCATATTAAGAAATCAGGTCGCGCTGCGTTGGCGGAAGCTTTTCAGTTTTGGACAGAGCTAGCAATGACTTTGATTTGCTCATTCATGAAAGTTTGTTAATTTTGCGTGACCGTCCGTCACTTAACTCTCAGCAATCTTCTATTCTCCTAGCTCTGTTTTTAGGTATCGTCCTCTGGGCGTACCTCATCATTTATTTTTCAAGTAGGATTTGTAAAAAAACGCATGTTTTGGTAGTTTATTGGCTTTATCGATATAAATATAGCCTCGTGCTTTTGGAAACTTGGTATGTATTCTGATGATGAAGCAAGTTTGCTTCGAACGTCAAAAACAATGAATATAGCCTAGTCTTTTTAATATCATTTGTCACTTAGATTGTCTCACATGATTTGTCGTACTAATATTAACTTGGATTTGTCAATTGGAATGAAATATATAAACATGATTATCGTCGCAATTCTTGCTCTTCGTTTTATAATTTGACTCACCCGATATCAACTTAGACTGACGATGTGATTCATTGTATTCGTTCATTATTTTCAATCTGATATTCTATATTCAATCAGAAGGCCTTGTTACACTGCAAGATATCTTATTAGATGTTAAGTGACCGAGCCGAAAATAGCGCACAAATTAGACATCAAGAGCACAGTTACTCTGTTAGATATTTTGTTAGATATTTCTGTTAGATATCTTTTCACGTGATTTTTCTGCGCCTAATTCATTATCGGTTCAGTGTATGTAAACATGTAAAACGAAGAAAAACTTATTGAGGAGACTGTAACTTGTACTTTGATTGGTTGTGCGAGTATCTTGTACTGTGATTCTTTGAATCAGGTAATACCAGAGGAAGAAGCAATGGTGCAACTAACACTTCTTTCAAGAAAATGAACTATGACTTGTCTGTTGTTTACTACGGTTGATAGCTTTTCTACGCCAATAAATCGCGGCGCCTTTCATATTGCATTCCTAGCACATGTCTGCTAGATATCTTACGGACGCGCTATTTTCGGCTCGGCCACGAAATATCTAATAAGATATCTCATAGTGTAACAGGGCCTATACAAAGGTTCAGGACGAAAGAAGATGCGCCCAGGCAGGAAAAGCACTACAAAGGAGCATTTTCATCCAATACGAATGCAGGATTCTGTGAGGATTTTGTCACGTGATTCTGATCTTGAATTTGATTGGCGCCGCAGGAAAAGCCGCGGTTAGTCCCTATTTTTGATGAGTTTGATCATAAGTCTCAAAGTTAGTGAAAAGCATCCAATTCAATAGCGATACTATTGAGACTTATGTAATGAGTATAATATCAACTACGCCTACGTTTAAAAATCGGCTTACCTGGGAAATATTCAAACTTCTGAACAATGTCTAAACGAAGATTATACAATCTACAAATGTAGCAGTTTTTACTAAGAACGAAAAGATTTTTGGTTAGGCTACGGATATAGCGAATTAGACCAATCATTCATTTGATCAGCCAAGGAAACCAAATGCTAATACTTGGAAAAACTGGAAAATCCTCCTTTATGTAAACAAATATTCTTGCAAAGATATTATAGGTAGGTTTCATCAACATAGTTATTGCATTCGACTAAAGCCTCGTCCACACGTATCAGGATCTTTCTGAAAACGCATCTATTGGTACCTTCTAAAAAATATTCACATAGATACGAGGAGCGTTTTCAAAATATCTTTGAAATGGTTGCTGATGAGGCCTCAGAAGTGAGGCGAAAGCTTCGACAAGTAAAATAATGTAAGTGCAAGTGCTTTAAAATATATGGCAAACAAACAAAAACATCATTACAATCTAACTTCCGCCATTTTGAAAATAATCAGGGTATCAAAAAACTGCAACGGCAGATTTACAGCAAATTCCCAAAGTTCCTTTCAAGTCAGTCAATTCATGGAAAAATGTTATACAATCTTACACCGACCTGTTCAAAGATTTGAAAGATTTCAACCTTATACCGGGTGACCCAAAAAAAGTGACCTGACGCGATCCGTTATAGGAACACAATTAAGAGGCCGATTGAGATGATTCAAACGTAGTTCTGTCGCTGAAAAACTACGCTACATAATGAGTATTTTTCGTAATTTTTTTAAGCACGGTAAATTTCCAGAATTAAGGATTTCGAAGAAAATGGCAACAGGTTGAAATCCAAGAAAAGTCGTCAAAAACAGGGGATCGATTTACAGCAATTTCAGATCTTCAAAACAATGAGGAACGTGCTTTATTTCAGGCTGGGAATAGGCAACTCATTCGAAAATTTTCAAAGCAAGTTTATTGTCCCAAGGTAGCTAAAATGTTCTTTTCTCAAGGGACAAGTATACTCCTGCTTTTTCTGCAAACAATTCTTGAAGATTTCGATTTGCGTGAAAAATTTAACATCTTTGAAAATCCATGAGCTACAAAGCAAATTAATACCAAATGCTTAGGTACCTAGAGATCAGGAGCATTCGCAGGAAACTTTCGAATAAGATGCCTATTTCCAGCCAGAAGTAGAACACGCTCCTCATTGTTTTCATGATGTGAAGTGGCTTGAAATCGATCCCCTGTTTTTGGCAACTTTTTTAACGATTTCAAGCTCGCCATTTTCCTCGAAATCCTTAATTCTGGAAATTTACTGTGCTTAAAAAATTGCAGAAAATACTCATAATGTAGCGTAGTCTTTCAGCGACAGAACTGCGTTTGAATCATCTCAATTGGCCTCTTAATTGTGTTTCTATAACGGATCGCGTGGGGTCACTTTTTTTGGGTCACCCGGTACTATACAAAAGATTTTCATCGCCGGAAATGCTGATCCTTTCAATTTTCTTTCTGGTGAAATGCAGTAGCTAACTTTCCTATTACTTAAAAACAGCTGATCTTACCTTTTGCCACTAAACTATCCCCTAGCTGCACAAGAAGACAACCAACGAAATTGCAAGGACTTTGCTTACAATCGCAGAAGAGATTACCAAAGGCCTTTCGCCACTAAACGTTATGTTACTAGAGAGTGCCTGCAATACTTGACCATAGTCATATAAAATATTTATTGCCTCGAAGCATCATTACGGTTTATTGATATTCTTAAGATTAAAATAAACACTTATGAGAGTTTAATAATAAAGTTTGATTTATCAAAAACTGTATGGATTATAAAAACAATGAAACTAGCAAATTTAGTCATCGCTGTTCGCCTTAAAACCGAGATTCTTCAATGAAAGATGGCATTAAAGACTTTAAACAAATATTTTGTCGATGTTTCCAGAGAGAAACGATGTATATTTGTTTATTTCAACAATGCCTGTTTACTTAGAACAATTACTAATGCAGCAGAATTTACTGAAATTCGTTGATGAAAATGACTGAAATATAGACGTTTTTGTTAATTACAGAGAATATTGATTTTTAGATTAAAATTTTAAAGAAAATCTATTGATGTTTTCGCCTGTCCAAGTTGAGGCTCATGCATCATGTTGCCTTGGACAAGAGGGACTCAAAATATTACCCTGAAATATTTGAACCATTTTAGGCCCCAGCATACCAATCATTGTTTTGACAACCAACTGACAAGACTGCACGATTTGCAAGGTGAATCGGGCTTCAATCGACGGAGATAGTCAAAACTACAAACCTTAGACAGAACTTTGGATTTACCCTTCCTCTTTCGTTAAGAGCAAAATAACTTCTCTTAAAAACGACCTTTTGCTTGCACAAAGCGAGAGTTTGCCCCCCTACTGATTTTGGGGCAACTTTTGCGGCCATGTTTGTTTTGATTCACAGTTGAGAGAATTTCCTTTTTCTGCAGTAACTCATCACTTAAAGGCTCTGTGCTCCCCATGATCCTTTCTGGTCTGACAATAAATTTCATGCTGTATGAAAAAGATTATGGTCTAGCAATCCCAAGGCTGCATTTTCGTTTCAACCTTCAAATGAACGTTACGAAGTCATCGCTTTGAACTCAAAAAAGATCTTCCCAAAGTAATAGACCTTTTAGCTATTCTAAAAAGAATCTGGATCGAACGATATTTTATCAACTTTTGTAGAATTTTCGAATGTGTACAATAGTGATAGAAGTTCTAACGCCACTCAGTCGAACATAGTGTATAAAAATGTATAAAAATAACGCTCGATCCAGGCTCTTTTGTAGAATAGCTAAAAGGTCTATTGCAGGACTAGGAAAGCTTTTCTCCTAAGAGCTATTCATTTTTTCCCACACTCTGTGATGGATGTGCGTTGTTTACAGTGACAGTGATATTTTGCTGTTTTATGCGCATAAAAAGGATCATGGGGAGCACAGGGTCTTTAAGTGTCAATTAAAGCAACTGTTGCTATTCTTTTACAAAATCTGTCCTTGTTCCTCAAACTAGCCACCAGATGGTCTTGTTCAAGTTTTAGAAAATTAGATAAGGAACATTATCGTCTAAAGTTGCTCTGTCAAATCATCTCGTATGAATCCGATTATCAACTTATTTAAAGATGATCTGAAGTAAAAATTTTTATTGATACAAAAGAATAACGCTGTTGAATTATAAAGAATGTCATTCACAATTTTTTGATACCTTGTTTAATTTGCGAGTTATCCACTATTTGGTACGATTGGCTCAGATCTGGAGCTACAGTATTTGCCAAGTGAACTCAAATCAGCTGACAATCTCAACGGCTTCAAACATATGATTAAGCAATGAGATGGTCCTTCATGTAAATGCAACTTTTGCAAATATAACGATTTCCTGTAGATTTGTCCATTCTTATCCATCCAAGTTGTTTTTTATATTTAGCTTTGTGCGTATTCATTTCCTTAGTTCCTCTTCATTTTTTGTATACTATTTTCGATTTAGATAAGTTATGTGCATATATATATATATATATATATATATATATATATATAGATGCTCAAAGAAAAACACTTCTGGTAAACGTTTCGACTTGCGTCTTCATCAGTATGAAGACGCAAGTCGAAACGTTTACCAGAAGTGTTTTTCTTTGAGCATCTATACTAATTTTAAAGCATCTTTTAGAATGAGCTTTTGAGAAAATATATATATATATATATATATATATATATATATATATATATATATATATATATATATATATATATATATATATATATATATATATATATATAGATAGATACACACACACACATTAGCTGATGACGCCAGTTTTTTATTCATATAAAAATTTTACAATAAATCTTACATTCTACTACACGTTGCTACTATAAAACACGACAGGGACGACACCATGGCGACCAAAATACCATGACTACCCCATGGCCAGTTTGAAAGGACACATGATGTTCAACTAAATACAACAACACAACGAACTATTTAAATATCTAATGAATACTAACACTAAATTCTGTCCCACATCAGATGTAAGCCAGGGTTGCAGACTCTTTACGAGCACAACTCATTTCATGTGATGAATTATTCATTTGGAGTAAATCAATGGCTGACATCTGATGTGAGACAGAATTTACAAAGCAAACAAAACATGGTGGTTGCTTTGTGACATAACTGAAGCTTCAAAGATCTTAGTCAAAGCCACCAGCTTCGTGAATGAATTGTAAAGAAGATTCAAGTATATTTTTGTTCAAGCGCCAGATCTTGTAATACAATAGCATCAGTTGCTTTGGTTCACACCTCAATTCAAAGTAATTAGCGAATACGGACAAAGGCAATTCTCTCAACCAGTAATTCAAAACAAATGTTGCTGCAAAGTTGCCCTGAGACCAGTACTGCTAACTCTCACTTGGTGCGGGCGAAGGGGCGTTTTTAAAAGAAGTTATGTGCCTAAGACAAAGGAAGAAGGGTAAATCTAACGCTCTGTCTGGCGGATTTTGTTTACATTATTCAGAAGTTGAGCAGAGGGCATTGCAATAGTTGTATATTTGTTGCTCAAAAATAGACAGTTACTGCTCAGCTTCTGAATCAAATAAACAAAATCTGCGAGACAGAACTTTAGATTTACCCTTCTTCTTTCGTTATAACAGCATAACTTCTCTTAAAAACCTCCCTTCGCCCGCACCAAGTGAGAGTTTGCCGTGCTGGTTTGAGGGAAATTTTGCGGCTATGTTTGTTTTGAATTACTGGTTGAGAGAATTTCCTTTGTCTGTATTCGCTAATCACTTTGAATTGAGGTGTGAGCCAAAGCAACTGATGCTATTGTATTACAAAATCTGCCCTTATTTAAAGAAAGTATACAAGAAGCTATCTTCAACTGAGACGCGTTTCCAAACATCGTAGCGATTTATGAGACAATGTTTATGTACGAAGTAAAACGAAGTACATGCAGGAGTGGGCAGGTGTAATACACTAACTACTCTGGAGTACCAAATAAACGGGGGGGGGTGAGAATAATCGGGGGGGGGTTGGAAATGGTTCAATATAACAGTAATCGGGGGGGGGGGGTTGGAATAATCGGTTGGGGGTCTTGGAGAAATAGAAAATAGTCGTTTTCTTAGGTAAACACGTCTCTTATATATATTTATGTGAACAGCGATGTTACTAATACATTTACTTTTGAGTTCTGTTTCTGTTGAATGCACTTCTTGCGACTCTTTCTTGCGTTTATTCAGAAATTATGTTTACTATCATTTCATTTTTCCAAAAATTAATAAAAGGGGAGGTTGGAATAGGAGCGGGGGGGGGGGGGTTGGAAAATTTTTCTAAAATTAATAGGCGGGGGGACGATTATTCGGTACTCGAGAGTAACTAACTAACTAACTGACTAACTAACTAACTAACTAACTAACTAAGTAACTAACAAACTAACTAACTAACTAAGTAACTAACTAACTAACTAACCAACTAACCTACTAACTAACTAACTGACTGACTGACTAACAAACTAGCTAACTCACGAACCAAGAAAGCTTTTCTATGACACTACCAACAAAAGCAAAGAATGCAGTCAGCTGCCAACTGCTGACGTATTGCTGCTACGCCTCGGCGCCATCACATCACCGCATTTGCTGAAAGTTTTTTGCACAGAACCACGCAAACAAACCATTTACATTAATTATTTTCCATTCGTGTCCAATTTTGAACGCAAACGGCCAATCAGCCAAATTGCATTTGCCAATTCACAATTTGTGAAACGTTGGCTTTTGGCTCAGCTCTGATTATTCAAAACTTTTCTGTCTCGTAGCAAATGTTGCAGTGCATTGAGGTTGTACTGTGGCAATGTACAACTTCTAACACTCACTACAAAAAAATTATGAAATTTCCGCATATTTTTGTTGGGGAAATTTGGGGGAAACGGACATATTTCCCATAATTTACCAAAAGGAAAATGGAATTTTCCATTTCCCTTAAATTTCCCAGAGGAACTTGTGCATTTCCCTGAAATTTCCATCCAAAAACTATCGGGAAATTTTGGTACTTTTTGCTGTGACTGAACCAATGTTAAAAAACATGCCGTGAAGGATAGCTTTCTTGCATTATCAATTGCAAAAAATTATGACAACGCAGGTAACAAACCGTACGGTAAATTTTATTCATATATCTGTGTCAAAAGTACCGTTCCGTTCACTACCCATTGGAAGAGTGAACATGTTTTCGTTGAAGTAGAGAATGCAGATGAAGAATTTTGCCCTTCGCTCACAGATCATCAAAAACCTTTCCAAACTTGGTAATTTTGCTTGTGCACCAGTACTTGATGAAATGCAATTTGAAGGCCAGCATTTCTTCAATGAAACATATTGGTATTACCCTAGACTTTTGACGATGAGTACCTTGTATTCATGTGGTAAACCTTGCTCAAGAGAGACCCACAATAAAATCATGAAAAACTTGGCCCTATTTTCTTCAATCCTCAATGGAATTATGATGGAGTCACGGCTTCGAATCCCAGGCCCCGTTTACACGAGATCAGATCCAAATGAATCCGTACCCGAAGTGTAACGGATAGGCCTTGCGTTTACATGGGACTCGACAGATCCGAACCCATTTGGATCTGCTATCCGTATCGAAAAGGGATCACTTTCGACAGTGATCCCATTTGGCTCCGATCCCAAAAAGGTCTCGTTTCAACGGGTGGAATCGGATCCAGACTAGTACGGATAGGAAGTGACACGATTAAACAGAAAATCCTTTGTTGACATTTCAAAAAGTGGAATCAAAGATGAGATAGAGTCTATTAGAGTGCAAAATTTCAAATGGTCTGATGAAAATAAGAGAAAGGGCTTACTAGAGCCCTGCTAAGAGTTTATAAAATCTAAATTGATCCGATCCCGTGTAAAAGCCCCTCAAAAAGTGGATCGGATCCATTTGGATCCGATCCCACTTGGATCCGACCCCATGTAAATGGGGCCTCACTCCCGTGGGAGTGTTTTCAATCTTCCAAACGAATCGAAAATTCTATCACACTTACACTACATTGAAACAACAGTACTTCAAGAAACCTCGCAATCTTATAGGTGCTTTAGGAATTGCGAAGTTTGGGCCTGAATAGGGCCAGGTTTTTCAGAGTAATGCTTCAAGTCTCTGTTGACTGAAGTGCCATCATCAAGTCAAAGAGCATAGGGAAACAAGAGACTCGCCGTCATAAGTCTAGTATTACCCCAGCCGTGAAGAAGCGACTTTCTCTCAACCAGTAAAGCCTTACCCTGGTAACCAGAGCCTCAAAATTTAAATGAAAGGAACTTTTTTTGTTATTTTTTGGCTAAGGTACCCAGGCTAGTAAAGCCTGAACTGCTTACAGCCATAGGAGGGGCATTTCACTCTCAAAAATTCTTGCACCACCTTTGACAAAATCTTTTTGTTGTCAAGAGAAATTCATTAAAAATGCATAAATATCCTCTTGTTCTGAAAAATATTGTACGCCTTTTCGAGAGAGTAACGTGTCCCCTAGCAATGGAAATTTGGAAGCTTTTTCCCTAAGCTGTTTCAAGCATTGTCATGTACCAGCGTTCTTGTACATAGCTAATGGGCCCCTTTAATTATGCACGAAGCAAAACGAGTACATATTGGAGTGGAGTTGTGAAACGGACTAATCCATGCACAAAGGAAACGAAGACGCTTTTCTTTGAACTACCGACGAATGCAGTCAGCTGCCATCTGCAGACGTAGTGCTGCTACGCCTCCGAGTCATCTAATCACTGCTGTTCAAGGACCGAGATAAAACTTTGTACTAGAGGGGGCCATGGACAAACCAGGTGAGGAGCGATGCGAGCCAAAACCTTGAAGGGGTCTTGGGATGCTAATCTTTGTTCTTTGATGCAGATTGGTGTTACAGGCAAATCTAGGTTGAGATGTACCCATCCCTGAAAAACCAAAACAATTTGATTTACCCACCCAAAGACTATTGTAGAGTTAATAGCGTCATGTTTCTGGTGTGAGACAAGTTTTATTAGCTTCTAAATACCTCAAAAGGGCGTCCTAGACTAATGAAAGGTAGAAATTGTACAAGATATAAATAAGAACGTGGAGTACCTATCTGATATTCTGAAACACTAAAGTAATAAAAGAAGAATTACTTACTGCAGCAACTACCGAAAATTTTTGAGGGTGCCATGGCCCCCTGTACCCCCCTGTATCTCGGTCCTTGCTGCTGCTGTTGACAATTTTTGCTGCTGTTGTTAACTACATTTCAATCTGCTAAGAAGTGCGAAATGACGTCATTTTTCTATGACGTCAATTCACGTTGAGAATATGAAGGTGAACGGATCCCTGCGCTAATACATCACAAGAAACCTATTCAAACTCGTAACTTTGCATGTGCATTAGTACCTGATGAAACGCACTTTGATGACCATCACTTTTTAAATGAAAGTTATCGGCATTGCCGCAGCTGTAAAGGAGCTATTTGCTCTCAACCAGAAAAGCCTGTACCGTACTGCATACACCCATACCAGTCCCAAAAAATCTTGTCTCCTTTGGCAAAAAACCTATTGTTTTCAAGAGAAAGCCATCAAAAATCCATAAATATCATTTGTTCTGCAAAAATCTCGTACACTTTTTCGAATGATTAAAATGCCCCTCGCAGCCATATGTGAGATGCTCTTTCCGGTTTGCAATGGAATTTTAAGCTTCTTCCTTCAACTGTTTTAAGCTTTGTCAGGTACCAGCGTTCTCCGTACATAGGCCCCTTAATCATTTAGCTCAGCTGAACTGTTTCCTTCAATTGTAACCTTTCAAAGATAAGATAACACCTGTATTTTCATATATTATCCTAGTAATTTGGAAACAAAATGACGTCATCAGCTGATACCTAAATTACTAAATGTCGTAAAAACGAAATGAGATATCAAAGAAATTTAAAGAGGATTTCCTATCATTCGGCAGTACCGCAGTCACTTGCACAATTAAAAAATTCTCGGTTCAGGGTACTCATAACGAACATCTCTATCATTGATCATTCACGTTTCTCGCTATTTGAAACGAAAGTTAGTCAAAGCTTACCTGAAAAACTGCCTGTTTCTGACAATCTCCCAAGCAGACCAAACCATCTACAGTATATTACCTCTATACAATCCTCATTCAATATTTCATCTCCGTTTACGTTTAAAAAAGATTTTTCCTAACACCTGCTTTGGAGAGCTAAGAATAAATCCCTCATAATTGCGTAAGTGCAAAGAGAATTAAGAACAGGAAAATTAGATCCTGAATCTTGCTCTTTGAATAGGATCTTTCAGACCAATTCCTAAGCAGACCAGACCATCTGTATCGCCTCTGTAAATCCTCATTCAACATTTTTATCTTCATTAAAAAAAAGACTTTACATCACATCTGCTCTACATTAAGACTGTGTTCATGTTATTGGTGTCCGAATAGTAGAGAATGAATCCCTTAGAATTGTGCAAATGTGCATAAAATTGGAGAACGGGAAATTATATCTCGAAACTTGCTCTCTTAAACCTCGTCCTAAGGAAGATAATTCGCTTCGTAAAAGATTCACCTTGCATTCTCATCGTCGCAGTTTTATCACAATATCTCTTTTCCTAAAACTGGATCTTTCAGACCATTTCCTAAGCAGACCAAGACCATCTGTATCGCCTCTGTAAATCCTCATTCAACATTTTTATCTTCATTTAAAAAAAAGACTTTACATCACATGTGCTCTACATTTAGACTGTGTTCATGTTATTGGTGTCCGAATAGTAGAGAATGAACCCCTTAGAATTGTGCAAAGGTGCATAGAATTAGAGAACGGCAAATCAAATCTCCAAATTTGGTCCTTGAAACTTTTCCTAAGTAAGCTAATTCGCTTCGTAAAAGATTCATCTGCATGTACCTTTTCTCGTTTATCACAACATTTCTATTTTGAAATAAAAAGTTATTTAAAGCTTGCCGAAAACTGCATTTTTCATTTAATATTATTTATACACAAAAGAAACCCTTCAGCAAATCAAAATATACAATATCTAATTACAATGATAAAACTCTAAGAATAAAAACCTGAAACCCTATAAACCTAACCCTTACTAACCTTAACTTACCCTAAAGCCCCATTTTCAAAACTTAACTCTGACCCTAACCCTTACACCATGACACATACTGTGCCCATTTGGAAACCTTGTCCGCTAAAGTGCAGACTGGCCTGGAGATGTCTTAGACAGGCAGATGGAGATGCTTAGATGGAGATGGAGATGCTTCGGAGATGTCTTAGACATGTCTGATTCAATAATATCAAATGCAAGAATAAAAGATAGCTGGTCGACTTCATGGTTGAACGTAGAAAATCTTTTCCGTTATAACCAGAATGTCATGACCTACAAGATTATGAACAGACTATGCCCTGAAAGCCTATGGGATAAATTCCAACCGAGATCTTTTCACTCGACCTACAATACGAGGCACTGCAAAGATCTCCAGATCCCTAGATATAGGGCTGAATTTGCCAAAAAAGGCTTTCATTACGCAGCTCTCACATTATGGAATGATACACCTGCCGAAATACGTGAGCTGCCGACATTAGATTGTTTTAAAAAACAACTAAAAACGCATCCAAAGAGCTAGACTCTCAAACACAACTCCCTGGAAGAACAGCAATGATTAGTTAGGGTAAGTTAGGCTTCAATTAGGGTCCATAGGGTCAGGTTAGGGCTAGTTCCTGAGAGATATGACATAAAGCTGGTCTGCTAAAATGCAGTCGTCCCCATCTCCAAAGAAGACCAAGCCATCTACCGGGTGAGCCACAAAAAAGTTCCCACATTTGAAAATTCATAACAGCAAGAGTATTTCACCAATTTGAATGATTCCAATCCCAGTTAAAAGCCAAAAGATCAAAGTATTTTTGTGATTTTTTCGCTGTCTCAAGAGCACTAGAAATATAGCTAAATTCAACTTTAAAAATAAATTCATGGCTGCAAAATGACTGAAAAATGGCTTAAAACATCGATCAAAGTATAAATGGCTCCTCGCACAGAAAAATGATGGAAATGCAACTTCTTATGGGTGAGACATATCCTCCGCACATTAATTACCATAGGATTGAAAATCTTCCGTATTTGTTTGAAAATAGATGTCTTATAACTCTTGAGGGAGATGAGACGCTCATTTCCTATTGTTCGGTGTGAATAGAGTCCTTACGATTTTATCAATGTTTTGGGCCCTTTTTCCGTAATTTTGCAGCCATCAAAGTTTTTAAAGTTGAATTTACCTATACTTATAGTGCTGGCACGACAGCGAGCAAAATCACAAAAATACTTTGATCTTTCGGTTTTTAACTAAAATTTGATTGATTCAAATCCGTGGAGTAGTCTTGATGCTATGAATTTTCAAAAGTGGGAACTTTTTCTGGGTCACCCGGTGTATCGCCTCTTAAAATTCTCATTCAAATTCTCATTCAACATCTGATCTTCGCTTAAAAAACGATTTTACCTCACATATGCTCCGCATTTGAATTATTACTTTCCGAAAAACTGAGAATAAAAAGCCCTCAGTACTACGTAAAAGTGCAACGAATTAAAAAAGAAATGTATGTCCTGAAAGTTGCTCTTTGCAACCTTTTCCTTAGCAAACTAATCCACACTGTAAAGATTCATTAATTTTTACCTAAATTTCCTTTTTATCAGAGCATTATCACAACTTTTTTCGATATTTTGAAAAAAAATTATTGAAAGCTCACCTCAAAACTGTGGATCTTTCAATCGAAATCCTAACTCAACAATTTATGTTCCTCTAAAAAATGATTTTACCTAACATCTGCCCTGCATTTAGCTCGTGTTGAAGTTACCGGCGGCGTCCGGGAGAACAAAGAATAAATCCTACACACGATTAATTACTAGTTTTAACATATTCCTATGACAAAGTCCCACTAAATTGCCCATTAAATCTGATTGCGGTGACGAATTGGGCCTGCAGGTGTCAATTCAGTCCCATTGCAGGTTCCTTCACGTGAAAACTAATTCATCTCCAAACTCAGAGAATTATTGGATGTGATTGTCAAGTAATTTCCTGCCCTTCTAGACACCTCTTTTAGCCAAAAAATTCAATACTTACGGGTGAATTAGGATCCTGAAAGGGGGCACGGGTCCACAGTTAGTCCTCAATCTCATTTTCCCCAAAAACATTTTAGGAAAATTCAAGTCTGTTTATATATTCCATTAAAATTTTTTACAAAACCAATTCCTTGTTACGCTACTTACTAATTATTCTATAAAACACTAACAGTTTTTCTGAAAACTTTAATATGTTGCAATTTCGAGGGTTTTCTTCTATTTTTAAGAGTTCACGAGAATTAAAAGAATTAAACTATAGCCATTTCTGTTCTTTTGAAAAAAAAACCTGACAAATAGTGTTCCTGAAGATCACTATCAAGCACAAGGCTTCCATCCTCCTGGTTTATGATTCAAATATATTTGATGACGTCAAATCCTCAAATTATAGGAAATGCAAAATTGCACTTAAAACTAATCAAGATTCTGAACAGACCAACGGTAGAATCATGCCAAGGCAGGTAAAGTTTCGTTCAAGCTATTCAGTTCGCAGAAGTAAGACGTAGAATTTTCTGCAAGTTGATTGGCTATTCGAAAACAATAGCAAACATAAATTATTTCTCGAAAACCTCTCAATTATTCGAATAACTGCAATGTAATCTAGTCACTAAGCAACAACTATCACGATGTTGCTTTGTTGTTTGGAGTCGAAGTCGCATAACAAGCTTTGCCTAGCAAACTGCAATCCATAACGGCTGCTAATCTGCCCATTTTCTGGGCAGATTTCATCGAAGTGTGCCGGGGTGTTCATTCGGCTTCGTGACCAGCATATGACGTAAGAAAACCCTGGGAACGAGGCTGCCTAATTTCGCTTTTTGCTGGAACTGATGACGCCACGACGTTTGAGCTTCTGTCACTATGGTGTGCATGCGAACATTTTACAAAATGTATCAATTTATCGTTCGATTCTGATTCTGTTTTAGAATTTAGCTGAAAGATCCATTAGGCCCAAATCACTTGCTACTCTTTTGTTCTCACGACCACCGCATCTGAATGCCTTTAAAATCAGTTTTCTATAACTGCTGTACCATAAAACTACATAGGTATCAGTGCTTCGGCAAAAATTCATTCTTGCCAGTATAGCGAAAACTGCCCTCCTCTAAGCCCCACATTCTGAGCAGTAGAAGACGGGGTGACACAAACTCATCGCCGGTTGACATTTCTTGCCGTTTTTGTCTACATTCCAATATAAATTCACAAAACAAATTTAATAGTTACACTTCTGACAGAATACTTAATGACACTACGGGGACGATGCCACTGGGTGCAAAATACCAGGGAGAAATAGAGATCTGAGATCTTTTTCTCCCTGCAAAATATTATGGCTACTCCGTGGCATCACAAA
The DNA here is from genome assembly GCA_964019985.1 of Aurelia sp. 4 Dawson et al 2005. NCBI lineage: Eukaryota > Metazoa > Cnidaria > Scyphozoa > Semaeostomeae > Ulmaridae > Aurelia > Aurelia sp. 4 Dawson et al 2005. Next base: position 13,456,736 of record OZ026507.1, on the reverse strand, counting down.
AAACTAAGACGACTTACATATGAGTTACGAAAGGAAAATAAATACAAGACATGAAAAAAGAAGCAAAGAGCACTACACTGTCTCAAATTAGGTATTAGGTGAAAATGTTCACAAGTGATAGCAGGAAGATGTTTGCTGCATTATGAGCGATGCCGCTTTTACAGCTCTAGGGAAATTACACACAAATTCAGGCATAATTCTAAGGATCCTGTAAACCCAATGTGCCCTACGAACGATGGTGTTGAGGATACGGAGCACTTTTTGTTGCTTTGCCCATCTTTTGCAGTTCAACGACAAAACCTTCTTGTTGAAATTCTTCCACTGTTACAACCATTTGGATATGCTAATCTTTCAAATGAGGTTCTAACGCAGCTCTTATTGCATTGTAACATTACAATTCATCAAGGAAACAGGTCGTTTAGGTTAACCTCTTTCCAAACTCTGCTACGAACCACGCAACCAGCAAGCACTCCTTCTTTGCGACACCTTTTTGTTTTGTTTATTTTTTGTTATCTATATCTTTCTTAATAGTTATGTCTGGTTTTCGTTTAGATGTTTTTCTTTCTAATTTTTCTTCTTTTTAAGGCCTCGGCGTTGTCATTGTATTTTGCTCCTCTTGGTATCGTCGTCGTAGTATCGTAAAGTAGTTTAAGTAATGTATTTAGTAATTTGTCATGTAAATTTTTAGATTGAATGTAAAAAATAAAACGGAGCCTGGATCGAGCAGTATTTTTATACATTTTTATACGCGAGGCTCGATTGAGTGGCGTTAGAGCTTCGATCACTATTGTCTGCATTCCACAAGATATTTAAGCCTAATATAGATAAGGGTGTTAGGACACGGATGTTGTGATTGATAATTCATTTACCTTTTTTGGATCTTGTGTCTTGTTCTCTTGTCTTGTTTCCAGTTCTGTTTCGTCTTCAACTGAAATGTACAACTGAGCGTGGTTGGGTCCAACTGCTCTCAAGTTGTTCGAAGTTAACTCCCTTGTATTTCTGTGTCTCAGTGCGCCTTCGCAAAAGAAAGGTTTCAAACTGCAAAGCTTCTTCCTGCGAAGGCACACTAAGACACATGAATACAAGGGAGTTTTATCAAGAGAGCATGGGCCTAACCTCACATTCAGCTGCACACGTCAGTTGTAGTACAGTTAAAGACGAAACAAACCAGAAAAAAGACAAAACAACGAGATACAAGGATAAAAACTAGGTAAATAAATATCAGTCATAACAAACGTGTCCTAGCACCCTTGATAAAGGTCACATTTGCGAAACAATTTTTAACGCACTTTCGTAAATTAGACTCTGACTGTTTACTTTGTTTTGAAGAAAAGATTTACTGCAGATTAAATCTTAACGAGGAAAGATGTTTAAAATAAAATCAGGGTTAGAAGATTTAAATTATTGATGTCTCCAAAGGTTTTACTACTTAAAGATAACGCTATAAGATCGCAAAACGGCAGATGTTAAAGGATATGTCCGAGGTTGGCATCATTGATGCTACAAAAGAAACGTATCATCTACTGACACGAATTCTTACCTTTGTTTCACATTTTGAGCATTCCAACGGCTAACAGTTACATTTAACAATTTAGGCCACATCTCGTCTCTATGTCGCCATTTTCTTTTTCATCTATATCCAAATTTTTTTTGTATCTTGGCAACAATTTTTTATTCTTAGCAACTTTTAAATCAAAAATATTTTACATCCATTTTTCCATATTTTTTTACATCCCCAATTTTCTTACAAGTGCACACGATAAAGAGGCGAGCAGCGATTAAGGACCGAGCAAACAATACGGCAATCTCGTTTTCGTTTGAGAGATATGACATCATTTTGCTCAGATCACTTAATTAAATACGATTTTTTTTCTATTCATATAACATTATTGCAATACAGATCTTACCTTCTACTGTACTACCCTAATTACCGTACTGCACTACGGGGATAGAAAGAATGCAACTAAACAAAGTAAACTAATTACGAAATACAAAGAAAACCGACAAAGAGTAGGTGCTAATGTATGGGTGTTTGCAGCAGTGGAGCATCTGAAAGCGTTCTGAAGCATAGATGGAATACGTAATTTCACAAGATGAAGGCGAAAAGTATTGGGAAAGAAAATGATACACCATTCATAACGGTATTATCACAGAGAAACCAGAATATAATTGTTTCTAAAAGTAGAAATTTTCTTTCAGATAATTGTTGCTGAGAATAAAGTTGTTTTTCTTTGCCCTTGCGCTTGTTACCTTTTTAGTCACATTGGTAATTTAGTCCCCTGTGTTGCAATTGCGTGGATTTGCCCTGTGTTACTCTTTCGAAAGTTAAAGTTGTTAAAACATTGAAGTTTAAATGCATCTTCTCTTAACATTTTCTCTACCTAATATACCGTTAAAGCTCTATAGACCTTTTAGCTATTCTAGGAAAGAGCCTGGATCGAGCGACATTTTTATACAATTTTAAACGCGAGGTTCGATAGAGTGGCGTTAGAGCTTCGATCACAATTGTGTACCTTCGAAAATTCTACAAATTGTAATAAAATATCGTTTGATCCACATTCGTTTTGAGAATAGCTAAAAGGTCTATTAAGCCCCCCGGGGGGCTTATTCAATTTCGGACCTTCTAGGGGGGGTCTTAATAGAGCTTTTACGGTAGTGGTTTAATAGCTCAGGAAATTCTTAAGAATAGAAATTTAATGATTGATCAAGACACAAAATACCTTTGAATTACGCGAAGATAGTAGTATTGTAGCAGCATAATTCAATGACCATCTGTCTCAAGATGCCTCAGAAGTTTTACCTATTTAGGTGAAAAACTCTGCGATTACATATCCGAGTTGAACATGCGAGGTCATAAAATCTAAGTAAAGATCCCGTCTATGCTATAAACTGAAAGTAAACTTTTGTGAAACTAAGGCTCCTTCGCAGAAACGGTTCAAACACCTATACTTTTTGCACACCCGGTACAGTTCTTCAAGTGCCGATTTTGGCACACCCGGTATAGCATATGTCCGGCTAATTAGCTATCTGTGCCTAGGAAAATGATTTTAATCTTGATCTTTCATCCTTGATTTCTTTGGTACAATCTATTTACCACAGAAGACAATTTAACCCTTTCACGCCCGGCTAAAATTAAGCTTAACAGGAAAACCTAATGTAGATTTTCGTTTTCCAGGGGTATCATAATCAGTGATTCAGTAAGCAATAGATAAATGCAATGTGCATAACCTTTCAGATCAATCAAAATTCCAAATGCTTTACCCCCTGAAAAATTCGCAGTTCCCAATGAATACTGTTGGGCCATATGGCCCTTCCAGGGGTGAAAGGGTTAAAATTGGCCTAAAAATCAAAATTTAGATTTTCCTTTTCTCATGATTACAACTTCCAAAATGTTACACGGCATGATCGATACTGATAGTAAAGTATTTTTTGAACGAAGTAGTTCAGTTACGAGAGGACACAATTTGAAGCTTTGCAAGTTTGCTTCATCGTCGAGCCTGAGGAAGACTATTTCTCAAACAGAGTAATAAACGAATGGAACAAATTGCCAGCAACCGTAGTCAATGCAAAGTCAGTTATAGAGTTTGAGAAATTATATGACAACTCTTGCGGCAACGAGAAGTACAACTATGAATACGCTTAAAAACGAACACTAAAGGGTTTAATAGGCCAATGGCCTCCTTATCCCTCATCATATCATATATTATATATATTATAAATGGGGACTATGTTTTGAGAATGATGTATTGTATGATGAATGATTGCATAAATGTTGGATTCTGAAAGAAGAGACTTGATCTTTACTGTTTCTTCAAAACAAAGGTTTATTACTGAGATCAAATAAAATCTAAATGTCCAATGCAAAAAGGAGCTTCAGTAAAAGGTAAGTCTAAGGTAAGTCTCGCAGGTAAGGAAATCAATTTAAAAAAATTCTCTCGCACACATTAAGAATCTCTCTAACCCAGCAGCACCTCAATCCCCTACATTGATGGGCCTAGTACAACAATCCGGATTCAGCATCAGCTTTCTTCTGAATTCTCAGCCATTTTATTTTTGAAGCTGCGGTGAAAGTTTCTTGAATTTGCAACTTAGGCCCATACTTTCGTGCCAGACAAACCGAGCTTATTTTCACATTAAAAACGCTTGCTAACCCCAGATTTTTGTTCAAATACATCCAAAATGGTTCAAATAAGGTCCTCAAAGTGTTTTTTCAATTTCTCAATTATCTTCTGCAGAACAACGGCCATTTTCCGTCGATTAGCGTTATCTAGCAAACGGTGAAATCCATAATGGCTTCAAATCTGCCCATTTTCTGAGCAGATTTGATCGAAGTGTACCAGAGTGTTCATTCGGCTTCGTGATCAGCGTATGACGTAGGAACATCCTGGGAACGATGTTGCTGAATTCTCACTAAAATTTAATTTTCAATAATATCCAGCCTTCCAGCTTCCCAAATTCCGTTTGAAAGATTTTCAAAACTAAATTCCACGGTTTACGGATTGGTATATATTTACTTTACGTCTGTTGCTAACAGGGTTGTGGAGATCATCCTCCAATTCTGATGATGGCAAATAAGATTTCATATATGGAGTAAATAATATTCAAAATCTTGGACTTATGATGCTGGTTATCTCTTTCAAAATAGCGCTCTTAAATGACGATTATCGATTAAACGCAAATCGAATTGTAGTCTCAAAATGACACGAATTTTTCCCAAATAATTAAAGTTAAATCTGTTCGCATCAATTCAGTAAAGAATAATGGTCCAATACATGAGCCTTGCTGGTTACCGAATTATTTCTAAAATCCTGATTTAATGTTTGAACGCAAATAGACTTGCAGTCTCAACATAATATGAATCTTTTCTTAAAGGCAGTGTGTCCATGTAAGTAGAAGGCTTTGAGGGGGGTATCTCGGAAACATGTGGTCTTTTGTCGTGTTTTCATGTGACGAGTTGTTAAGGCTTAGGCCCTGACTTTGTCTTCGAATCGCCACACATCCTGAGTCCACCACTTCTGTCTGCCTGCGTTGTCATTGGGAACAGTTTCATTAGCTCGTCATTACTTTCCAATCTCTGTTCATCCCTTCTGCTATAGAATGTTTTTAAAAGCAACTGTGTATCGTCACTGCCATTGCCAAGCATCAAAGAGGTTCGTTTGGTCGAAACTTGCTTTGCCGCGATTCCGCCATTGCTCGTGTAGTCTTGACAATGAGGCTCCTATTTTCATGTGATCAGTTTAAAAACAGTCGGCTCTTCACCAATCAAGTCCTCGAGCAGCTCCATGCATGTCAGCATCGTGCCAGCAGTTTCATGGTTTATGCATGCAACTTATTTATGTATGGACACACTGCCTTTAAAGAACTAAACGTCATAAGTGGCCCGATACTTGAATCTTGCTGATTGCATAAATAATTTCTGAAAAGTTATTTCACCGTTTGAATACAAATAGAATTGCAACCTAAGATAAGACAATTATCCTAATTGGTAAGGAATTAAACATCAAAATCCATTTTGTCAATTCAAAAAAGAGGACTGGTCCAAGACATGAATCTTGTGGAATTCTAAGTTACTCTGAACTAGAAATGGTCTGCAAGTAGAATGAACAAAATCTAGTGCACAAGGATATGCTTTGATTTAGTGATCAAAAGTGTTTACATAGATTTAGTAAAGAGCAGCAGTCCAAGACTAGAACCTTGTAGAACTTCTATTTTACCTTCCTCTAGCTTAAGGGTCCAGTTTACCTTTAACTAGAAATTGTCTGCAAACTGAATGAAGAAATTAAAGGTCTGAAAAATAAATTTTGATTGAGCTTTGAAAGCTGTTTACACCGATTCAGATAGGAGCAGCAGTGCAAGGCTTGAGCCGAGAATGGCCAAGTCGAATGGAATTCTTAAGTTACTTTTCTGCCGGGTGAGCCCACGGGCAATAATGCACCGTGTTTGTAAATTAGAAATTGAAAGTCATTACTTTGATACTGCTGCTTACTTCTTTGTTGTTTTTTAGCTATTAGGCTCTAAAACACTCTGAGAGTGGTATGAAACCAATCCGATGTCGTGTAAACAATCCAATCCGGTATCAACTCAAAACTAAACCTCGTTATCACTTCTGGGAGCCTCCCATTCATCTATAGTGCAGCGCAGAATGCGGAGTGGATGGAAAAGATGCAGTGAAATCATTGCAGCGCATATCAAAGCGTTCTCGTGCAAACAGAGCCCTAATCCGATATGTAATGAAAACGGTGTCATGTAAACAGAACCCCAATCCGATATGTAATGAAAACGGTGTCATGTAAACAGAGCCCCAATGCGATATGTAATGAAAACGGTGTCATGTAAACAGAGCCCCAATCCGATATGTAATGAAAACTGTATCGTGTAAACAGAAAAAATCTTCATGGCGGATTGCCATCCCCAATCCGATATGAATTGAAAGCAGTACCGTCTATTGTATGGTTAGTGATACTTTAAGAGTATGTTTAATGTAAAATCCAAGGGGGGTAGTCATGATATTTCTGCTCCAATTGGTATCGTCTTTGTAACCTTGTATAGAAGCTCCCAGACAGTGTCTTAGGTAATTCGTCATTGTAAACTTTTTATATTTGAACATAAAAAAGTGTTCGGACAACAATGCTCCGTATTCACAAGAAAATTCATCGCCGTGAAAACGAAGCTTTTCGAATAAGCTAATGGAAACGGACAAATTCAAAACAGTGCCTTTTAATAGGTTTCTTTTTCAGCGGAAAAACGCCAAAACCGGAGATACTTGAAATTGCTTTGTGTTGCTTTGCACAAGCTGTTGATCACATTGGCCTATATAGATTCTTGATTTGGCGCCTCTTTGATAGTTACTAACAGAGGGCCTTGTTTGGAACAGGGGATTTGCAACACCGGTTTGCTGGAGAAGTTGTTGTTGTTGTTGTTGTTGTTGTATCTTTATCTTAATAAACAATCTAGTCTACTATGTACATATGTATATATCAACTAATCAAAATCGATGGATACAGTGATAAGAATAAAATGAACAATTTTTACAAGGTTTGCACATTATCTACAGTAAAACGACAGGCATTGCAGTTGCGAGTGTAACGATCGCATTGCGTTAATTACTAACCTTTGAAAGTATTACGGTTTTTAGCCGATTTTAGTTCATTTGGTAAGCAATTCCAAAACTGTGAGTACCGAAAGTGACCTGGTGTGGTCTGTAATGAGTAAGGTTATCAGGGTTTCGCGATAAATAATTTGAGGATCTAGCTTGAAAAATATCTTTCATGAAGGATGCGTTCAGACCATATAGAATCTTGAAAATTTCTATGGAGATAGCTCTAAGTCGGTAAACATGCATAGCACATCGCTGTGATTTCAGTAGAAGGTCATTATATGAATTGACATGATCATTATGAAGGAACCTAAGACCCCAGTCTCATTGCCAAGTTAAACCAGCTTGAAATAAACTTGGTTATCAATTGTTTGTTTTGATTGGTCCATCCAACCAATCGAATGCATTTGATTGGTTTCCATGGTTTAGATAAAGCTGGTTTAGCTGTGTCAGTGTGAATAAAGTATTAGACTTGCTCCAATTCTATTCCGTGGTTTATCAGCACTTGGGAAAATATTTACCTCTGCGGGGGCGTAAACTACGACGAGGACGCTGCGAGGGAAAGCGTAAACCACGACGACTTTTCCGTCGCAGCGTCCTCTTCGTGGTAATAGACGATTGCGCTAAAGATGGCGGCGAGGAATTTTTTACCGAGATGCACTGCGTTCTTTAATCGAATTCCTATAGAATCGTTAAAGGTTTGTAATTCGAACGCAGTGCATCTCGGTAAAAAATTCCTCGCCGCCATCTTTAGCGCAATCCTCTATTATTTTGCCACGTGCTGATAAACCAAGGAATAGACTTGGAGCAAGTCTAATAAGGTATAAGTGCATGTTCTTGCACATTCTCAATTCTATACATTGATTTTGCTGGACGAAAATGCCACACCAAAGGACAGTAATTGAAATAGCAGTGTGAATGCCTGTCGTATTCGAAGCGTACTCATCGGAAAGCGGAGCAGTGTGAAATAGTGTAGCCTGAGGCTAGAAAACCAAGAGTTTTCAACAATAAAAACGAATATAAACAAATGAAAATGAATGCGCAGCAGTGTGAATGTCAATTCTACCTTATTTTCACTTCAATGGTAGGACATTTATTGGAGTCTGGATTTATTGCTGGTATTGCATATCAAGCGAGTATGAGAATGAATACTCTTACCATGAATACTTAAGCAAATAGCTTCTTGAAAGCCCTTTGTTATCAAGCAATGCGCTATTGTTTTCAAACAGAGGTTTATTGTTATCATAAAAAATTTTGCTGTTCATTCTAATTGTTTTCTCTGATGCAAAAACAGAAGCAAATACAAAAATATTTTGATTTATCGAGGTTTCTGCTTAAACTTTTGTAGATTTTCTTTCACGCAGTAATTTTATGCCTCATTCTGAAATGTCAGAAATGCTTTCCAGATGCGTGGTTCTTATGTAGACTTATGACCTGGGGTCCCTTGTTTCCCTGCGCTCCTTTGACTCGATGATGGCGCTTCGGTCAACAGAGACTCATAACATTACTCTGAAAAACCTGACCCTATTGTGGCCCAAACTCCGTGCTCCATAGAGTACCAATCAGATTGCGAGATTTATGAATTACTAGGTGATAGAGTTGTCGATTCGATTGAAGGACTGGCAACATTCCCACAGGATTCGAGATTTGAAGCTATGATTCCATCATAGGATATGGCCAGCTTTTCACCAACCTCCTTCCCAGGGTGTTCGTACATCATACGCTGTACGCTGATCACGAAGCCGAATGAACACCCTGGTACACTTCGATCAAATGCGCCCAGAACTACTTCATTCCCACCTTTCGCTTTGTTTATTGAATCAGATGATGGCACTCCGCTGCAAGTGGGACTGATAATCATTCTATCATGAAATTCGGCCAAAATCACCGTGAAAGTGGCGCGACCAATGAGATTGCAGAGTTCCAAGCAATAGCTGACTATGTTCAAACTGACCAACAGGATATCAACATTTAAACCTCTTTCCAAGAATTAGCCATCTTTTAGTCCCGAGGCCTCAAAAGTGATGAAACGTGCAAGGATCGTTGTCGATTGCTCTGTTGAAACCTGAAGTATAATTTGGCCTGTAACAGCAGTTTTCCCAAGTCAGAGTGAAGGAACCTTCAAGCAGAACACAGATGAAGTACTCGTCTTGACTCCCGTTGGTTTGGTTTTCTTTACAACCTCAATGAAATACGAATTTTGGGCGTTTAGAATTGGTAAGTTGTGATCGTGTAGAATGGGCCAAAGGTCTTGGCTTCCATCATCATAGTGAGGTTCATCAGTTTCTGGCCAAACATTTGACTAGTCTGATTATGAGTCGTAGTTATAGCGATTATCAAGGAGCGAAACTACGACGATTTTCATCAGTCTAGAATCTGGGAGCATTAGCAGCCATTCTGGATTTGCAGTTTGCTAGGCAACGCTGATCGACGGAAAATGGTCGTTGTTCTGGAGCTAATTCTACAGTAGATAAATCGAGAAACTAAAAGAAAGACTTTGTGGACCTTATTTCAACCTTTTTGAAGGTATCTGAAGAATAATCTGGGGTTAGAAAGTGTGTTTAATGAAAATAAGCACGGTTTGCTTGGGGCGAAAATGGGCCTAAGCTGAAAAATAGAGAGACTTTCACTGCAGCTTCCAAAATTAAATGGCTCGTTATTCTTCGAATTTCGTAAATAAATTGCAAATGATGGTCGGAATAGGTTAAGAATATGGTTTTACGTCGAATTTTGACATGCCGCGGCCGTTTACTCCACGCAAAAGGACGGAGTTACAGTGCAAAATGTGAACAGCCAATCAGTTTGCCGAAGAGCCTCTTGTATCCCAGAGTAGAGGTAAAGCAACGAATTCACTCTGGGGACGAGATTGCTTTTTCACTGCTTCATTATGATTCCCTGTTGAGCGAGTCATCGTCATAAATCTAGTTCTTAAGGCCCATTTTTATGCATCGTTGGAAATCAGTAAGGAATGCGACAGCGCCGCTACGCAAGTAAGCGTTGAGCAGATATTTGTCCCAACCTGAGCTTATTTTTGATGCTTTCAAAGATATCCTAAAGGAATTGGATGCACTCAAATTTTCATATTATGTTTGGAGGTAAAATCTTACAAAAGATATATTCCATTTAGAACGTCCATGGTGTCCGGACCGGCCAGGACTTTAATCAACACATTTGCCGCATCATAACGTAAAATAGATAGCAAACTCACCAATTTTTCGTAGTTGATTTCACTTTGTTCAGTCTTTTGTCTCAGTGAAATATTTCCTTTTTCTTATTCATTATCTTGACTCCCAATGATAGCAAATGTTAACAGCGATTTTCTTCAATTGAGAATGACCTGTTGACAGAAAAAATTTCACATCATCTACAAATTGCATTTAAACCAACTTTGCTGTAGTTTTAACAGCAAAAAGCATGATTTGCAGAAAAATTCATTTTGAATTCATCTAGAAATCTCGAAAAGACCTCCTCGACAAAGCAGTTCCTTCTGGTAACGGGTGAGTCAATAAATGTCGGCACTGGAGCACTTTGCGACGATCTGTAAAGCTTTGACTCAATATAAGGTCTTCGCAACCCTTGCATAAACAATTTTCCGGCAATCATTTTACCCGCACAGTAACTAACAAAAATAGATTATAAAGACAAGTAGCAAACAAAACTTTGCTGAATTTTCAAAAGTTGAAGCTTTCTCCCGATCCATCGACAAAAACATTTGAATGAAATTATCCCAAAACAAGATGGCAACATCTTTCCTGGTGGGATTTAGCATTAGACATTTGCAACTGTCTCCGTTCATGTCACAAAAACACCTGCTCAGCATGTTTACATTGTTAGAGAAAAAGCGTAATACAGCCTGCAACTAACAAACAGAATTCTAACTGGAAATCAGAAATATTTGACATGCGATGAACAATAACAGATTTGTAAAGCAATAGTATCAATTTCTTTTGATTGCAACGACAATTCAAAGCGGCTAGCGATTTCTGACAAAGGACATTCGCTCAACCTGTTATTCAAAACAAGCAAAGCCGTAAGAGCTGTCCTGAATTTAATAGGGAATAGGGAACACTGTCGCGTTGTGCACGCGATGGCTTTTAAGAGAAGCCAGGACTTATGACGGAAGAAGATGGGTAAAACTAATGATCTGCCTGACGGATATTGTTCATCCAAGTCAGAAGTCGAGCAGAAGGCAATGCAAGTCTTGCATATTTAGAGCTCATTGAAACTTTACTACTAAGCTCCTGAATCAATGGACTAAATTTTCAGATTTTTCGATCTTCAGGTTTTAAACGTACATTTCTCTGTTCTGTGCTTTCTGAATCTTCGTCTATCCTTTTATGGTTCTATTCGGTTACATGTAATGGATAAGCGCGTCTTCTATCAACAAAACTATCTCCAAGCACGGTGACGTTAGCTTCCAAGATAAAGGTCCAGCATATCTTTCAGGTCTTAAAGATATTTTTCTTTACTCTGTGCTTCCTGAATCTTTGTCTGTCTCTTGTTATGATCCTGTTTTTGTTTCGTTACGAGGAATGAATGAGTAAACTTATCAAAAAAGCATCTGCAAACAGAGTAATGGAAGTTCCCAAATCGATCTTGCTACTCTTTCAGGCTTTAAAAATATTCTCCTTTACTAGGTGTATTCTCAATCTCCATGTGTTTTGTTGTGATCCCGTTCGGGTCGTATCGAATGAATTAGCATGCCTTTTATCAACCAAACATTTGCAGAGACGGCGACCTAAATTGCAAGATAAAGATCCAGTATACCTTTCAGGATTCATAAACATTTTAGTTCAATCATTGGTTTGGAATCATCGTCTGTCTTGCTACAGTCCGTTAAGTAACTTGAAATGAATGAGCTAATTTTATCAACAAAAAATATCCTTTGCAAACCTGTATCAGATGCGGTATTCCAGTTTTGCACAAATCTCAGGAGGTTTCATCGGTGTATTTAATGATTCATTCACTGATCCCTACAATTCCTCTTCCTGTCTGATTTCCTTTCCGATAATTCCTCTGGGATTAAGCCGCTTATTTGAATTTATGCCTAGAGGTCATTGCAAAGCAAACAAGCACACAGGTTCTGAACTGCTGCACTAAGAAAACAATTCATATTGCTTCGAAAATGTTTTAAGTGTATTGCAGGTAATGCATTGAGTGATTATATACAAACTAATTGAAATTTGCAGTGAAAAACGCGTTTTCATCACTTTACAAAAAACAATTTGAACAGATTGGAAAACTTTTCTTATGCATAAAGTAAAGTGTAAAATTAAGCGGATGTCTTCCAGACTTGCCTTGCAAACAGAGCTAATTCATGACACCTTTTGTGCTGTTTTTATTCAACGCAAATGGCTGGTGGCCTCTCTTAGACATAAACAATTTGAACGGAGAACAGATTGAATAAAAGCTTTCTGATGAGGAAAATAAAGTGTGAAATTAAGGTGATGCTGTGCAGGTTAGGCAGCTGCGAACAGAACTCATCTATGGCACTTTTTTCGCTGCTTTTATTCACAGTAAAAGCGGCTGTCTGCTTCTCTTACACGAAAAACGAAAGCAACTCGAGCTTTGAACCAAGAACAGTTACCCCGCAGCTTCCACATTACTCATGGTAGCTATACTGATTGCATATTCGTAGTTATCGCTATTGATAGACTGATGGACGCTCAAACCACGACTCATGGACTTTCATATTGAAAACTGGGACAAAGCTTTCTCCTATCGATTTCATAGCTAAGGATGGAAACCAGAGCAACACACTACGACCTCTGGCAATGGCGGATGGGCCTAAGAGGCCGGGACAAGCCTTAAATGCTAAAACAGCTCAGAGTTCAAGTTTACAGTGAAATTAGCGATGAACAAAGCCACAAGTGTCCATATGAATATTTCCTCAATCTAAGAATCAACAAACCTTTCACTGTGAACCAGGAGTTTCTCATTGTAAGCCCAATTAATTTCCATGAATTTCACCGCAGCAATGAGAATTTCCAGCTATTGAGGGTGGCTTGCTTCGCTTCTTCGCTTCGCTCCTTGATAAACATGCGCCTAACCTGACCAGACGAGTTTCAGACAAATATACACCTTGGCTCAACAGTGAGTTTTTTCAACTTGCTAAGACGAGGGATAAATTGAAAATCCAGGCAGTAAAGAGTAAATCCACCCTCTTGATGGATTGTTATAAGCAAATTCGCAATCGTGTAAACAAGTTAAATCTCCGGCTAAAACGAAAATATTTCTCTGAGAAAATTTCTGAATGCCATGGAGACCTTAAAGGATCCTGGAAGACTATTAACCAAGTCATAAACAAAAGCAGCAAGACCACTTCCATCCCATCCCTTAATGTTGAAGGTGTGTCGATTAAAGACAATAAAACAATTGCCTCATCAATGAATAATTTTTTCTGTACCATTGGAAATAAACTGAGTGACAAAATTCCAGAAAAACCCAACCCGCTTTTATCCAATGAGTATGAGTTGGGTAACGCTGTGAGAAATTTCTCTTTCAAAGCTGTTTCAGAGAATGACGTAACGAAAGTTATGAAGAAAATGAAGACATCGCACGGCTCTGGTTGTGATGGTATCGCAAGCTTTTTTATAAAGATTGCTCTGCCTCTAATCTCTGGTTCATTGTGCGATCTCTTTAATTTGTCTTTGTTCTCTGGAAAATTTCCAACAGATTGGAAAATAGCGCGTGTTGCCCCTATTTACAAGAGCGGAGCGAGAGATGATTGTTCTAACTACAGACCGATTTCTGTGTTGCCTGTTTTGTCTCGTGCTTTCGAAAAAGTAGTTTATAATCAACTGTATGACTACTTAGATAGTGATAGGCTCATATACAAGCATCAGTCTGGTTTTCGATCTTTACACTCAGTCGTCACCAGCCTTATGGCTGGCACTAATGACTGGTATGTGAATATAGATAGGGGCAAGTACACTGGTTTGATTTTCATTGACCTAAAAAAGGCGTTTGATACAGTAAATCATGGTATCTTACTAAAGAAGCTAGAAAAATACGGAATAAGTGGACTAGAGCTTGACTGGTTTACTTCCTATTTGCATGAGAGAAAGCAGTTCTGCAAGGTAAATTCCACCTCTTCTAGTATTAACGCTATAGGTTGTGGTGTCCCCCAGGGTTCCTGTCTTGGCCCACTTCTCTTCCTTGTTTACATAAATGATCTACCATTCTGCCTAAACAAAGGAAAGGTCACCATGTACGCTGATGATACTGCGATTTCACACTCCTCGAGATGCCTTTCTAAATTGCAGGATGATCTAAACCAGGATCTTGTGAATTTACAGAACTGGCTACATGGCAATAAGTTGTCCCTAAACGTTGTAAAAACACAGTCTTTGATTATTGGTTCCAGACCAAATATTCAGAAAATCGAAAAGCAGACTGAAGCTAAGCCTAGTTTCGAAATAGGTGATCAAAAGATCAATATGATAACCGATACTAAGTATCTGGGAGTTCAAATTGATGACAAACTCCAATGGGATCGCCACATTGAACATGTTAAGACTAAGGCACTGCGAGCTCTCGGTCTTATTAAGCATGCCAAGAAATTTCTTCCATCAGGTGATCTGCAGAAAATGTATAGAGGAATTGTTGAGCCACATTTCAGTTATTGCTGCTCGGTTTGGGGTTGTTGTAGTGAAACCAAACTTAATTCTCTCCAAAAGATCCAAAATAGAGCTGCAAGAATAACTACAAATAGTCCATACGATGCTTCTGCTGCCCCTCTGCTCCAAAATCTTGGCTGGCCATCAATCAAAGATCTTATCAGAAAAGAAACAGCAACGTTGACCTATAAGGCATTGAATTCACTTGCTCCTCAATATTTAGGGGAACTTTTCAGTAAATGCTCAGAGGGCAGTGATCGCATTCTTCGCTCTACCGAAACAAACTTGCAGATACCCCTGCTAAGAACAACCACAGGCCAAAAAGCATTTTCGTATCGTGGAGCAAGATTATGGAATGAGCTGAATAGGGAAACTAAATTGGCATCGTCCCTGGCTACCTTTAAAAAATTCATATGAGAGGTACATTATATTTTCATTTTTAGTTCTATTTTGCTCGTTTGTACATTATATATATATATAATTCTCTTTAATTTAGGCTTTCTGTTTTTGCACAGGTCAATTTGTAAAGCAGTTATCTTTTACTGAAATTTTGTAACCTGTATAAATATTTAAAAATGAAATGAAATGAAAATGAAAATTCTGAGACTACTCAGCAGCCTTGTTCTATAGGACACACAAAAACGTGTCCATTTCCGTCTCAAATTTTTATATGAAAGTCCATAAGTCCTAGTTTGAGCAAAAATAAAAGACTTCGTTGTTGACATTGCTGCTGTTGTTGCTATTGCTGCGATAACTGGGACGATATTGTAAGTCTGCATGATAGACATCCATATACATCATGATAGCCCTCCACGTGTGCTCATGACAGCCCCCCCCCCATGTTACTCAGCATACTCCAAATAACGGAAAGATTGCACTCCATGGTACTCCTGCATGTAAGAGTAGTTACTGTAAGACAGAGAATTTTGCCGTGACTTTAGGCCTGTTTGAAGTATTGTTAAGGGGCCATTCTTAAAAAAAATCACTCAAATTTTTTTGGAGAAGCCGATTTCAGTCAGACAAATGTAAAATTCATTTGAACACATTCACTGTTGAATAATATGCTCACCAGCATTATTGCCTTTGATAATCAAGTAGCATCAGCCTTTAGAATGGAGATTGTCTTTATTCATTCACCCCGTGTAACCGTTCTATACATTACTTTTACATGGAGAATCTGGGAAACGTTTAGACTGATTATTTTTAGTCCCTTGTTTCCCTGCGTTCTTTGATTTGCTGATATCACAGCATAGGTTCCAAATCTTTAAAAAGTTGTGTGAAATTCAATGACCTGTTTCTTATAATTGAATAAGTTCAAAGAAATTTTTGCTATTTTGCCATAATTCTGCCGTTGGATTTTTCTGCAATCTGTAATATTTTCAGAATTAGAGTGCTTTGCTTCTTTTTCGAGAATTCAAGAAAAAATTTCCACAAAACGTTGAACCATCATAATCTCTAAACTCTTTGACACAAGATAAAAAAATTCCAGGGAAACCATTGTTTATTAATATCTGTAATATGGTATCAAGCAAAAGTCTGTCAGTTTTGTGGTTTACGAAACAAGGACAGCTTTTGTAAGACAATAGCAGCAGTTGCTTTTATTGACACCTAAATTCAAAGCGATTTGCGATTGCAGACAAAATAAATTCTCTCAAGCAGAAATTCAAAACAAACAAAGCCGCGAAGTTTCTCTGAAACCGAGGTAGCTATCTCGCTTTTTGTGCATTCCACAAATGGTTTTTAAAAGCTAACATGAGCGTATATTGAAAGAAGGAACACATATCTAAACATCTACCGCGGGCATTTTATCTTTGCTGTTCAGAAGCTGAGAAGTAAGTACTTTGATTGCACCCAAAAAATACGAGAATTGAATCGCCTCAAAATCGGATCCTACACCAAATAAGTAAAATTCCCGTGGTAGATATCTAGATATATCCTCCTCCTTACAAAATCTGTCCTTGTTGGTTTATGAATTAGAAATTTGATGTCACATCCTGAAATGAGCTGAAATATAAAATGCACTGTAATTTCGAAAAATTCCCAGAATTTCTAAAAAATGCAACGGTAGAATTATTGACAGGTAGCTAAGGTTTCTTTTAAAGTGAATATGACGCGAAAATTTTTATTGATGGAAAACGTCAATTTGAGTATGCTGATTTCGAATTTCGACATTAAACTTTCCAAAACTGAACCGTTTTTTAGTTACAGCCTTTTGAAAATCAAATTTCTTCACTAAAAAGTGTCCGGGGATCTGGGTCGAGTTTTTGGACTTGTGACGTAAAGTGTTTGGGTAGGATGACAGGAGATACTTGCATATCAAAGGATAGTACTGTAGTCACAAGGGTTTTAGGGTTTCATAGTTGCCCTACAGAAAACCTCCGCACTCATGTGATTCAAATGCCACGGAATTTATATTCTCGCACTATTTTAGCAATTAATTGATATCTTTTGAACACCTGAATTCCACGAATTGGCACTCAATTAACGATTTCTTTGATGAAAGAAGTGGTATCATATTTAACCACGGGGATATTGCATTGTGACTAACAGGATGACTCAGAGAAAACAATGAAAGTACAATGGGAATGAGCTCATCCTTTCATCACAACTGCTCGCTTGGTTTCCTCACAATTTCAAGTTTCAAACCATTGCAAACAGAGTACAAACAGACAGCTTCGCTCGAAGAAGGACTTCAAACTTCAAACATTGTTGTACAGTGTCCCAAGTGGACAGGTTGTTGGAAGGGAGGAAAAGAATTCAGGCCAAAAGTAGTTTGACTCTTGTTTGGTCAACTATGGCCATGCTGTGAACGCGAGGGTCTACGTGTTTAGGCCATGTCCATTCTGTCTGGTTGGCACTCGACTGGAATACATTTATTTCGCTGTAATCGCTGTAATTTTTCATGAGGTCCAGAGATATGCTGATACTAAAGAAACTTTGCTTTGGTAAGTGCTGATTTCTTTACTTAGCGCTATCAGACTAAATCAAGGACAAGTCTCGTAGTTTGGTGTCTGATCACTCTCTTAGGAGAATTGAGAACCGCGTAAAATCACAGATATCATATGTCTGGTCAAGCTTCCTTCCCCAGAGTGCAGAACTTCGTCCCGTGAAATGCCACTATTCAAACAAATGTCTGAAATCTTTGCAACATAGACTATCATTTATTGTTATTTCAAACCCGTGAGTTAGATATGCAAAGGTTGCTGCAAGATGACATGGTTTTGTGACATACAGCTTGCAAAAAAGCGTTCTTTACCACATTGACGAGAGAAAAAAATATTTGAAAACATTGTAAATTTAACAGTTGAAGTTTTCAAGAAACCAGGAGTGGAATTCCTTAGTTTTGATCGGTTAAAATGGTGAATAAACAATCCAAACCTGGCCACTTATCAAGGTTTCGTAATGGTTTCATGTATGAAGCATTGCATGGTGTTCTCTTTCCACAAACACTTTACGTCACAGAGGCCTGGTAATCAACGGTCTGACCGCGCAGAGTTGCCGCCACTTTTCGAAGCAAAGTGGGGGTTGCTCAACCCCATTTTCTGAAGAAATAAGCGTCTGAATTAAAAAATAAAGTACACCAGCGTGACGAGCGATGTTTAATGCATGATATTAGACAATAAAAATTTTCGCGTCATATTCACTTTAAGCCATTCAGCTAGAAGAAATAGTCATTGAATTTTACACCGAGTTAAAGAACAAGTCCGGGCTTGGTACAATTGTTGATTATTCAAGAGACTACACTGTTGTGAATGATGTGTGGTACTTTTTTCAATTTTTTCTCTTTTAATCTGCAAATTGCATATTTCAAATTGCTAAGAAGTGCAAAATGACGTCATTTTGTATGACGTCACTTCACGTTGACCTAAACGAGGCTGCCAAATGTGTTGATATTATGCCACCCACATTGCTAGCCTCCTTTTTAAGCCTTCTCACACTCATACAAAATACAAAATGGCGACGATAATTGGCCTAACTTACGAAGATTAATTGTCAAATTTATGAAAATTCGAGCCACGAAAAATGAAAAAGAACTGACGACTGGTGTTCAGCAGTTGGTAAGGCTGCTTTTTAACAATAATCTTATCAACCCCGGACTTGTCCTTTAAAGATTTGGAACCTATGCTTGATATCACTTGGTCAATAGGGACTCATAATACTGCTCTTAAAAAGTGGGTCCGCTTTTTCAAAATGGGCCAAAATAGCGGGAGTTCTCGTACACTCAACAAAGTTTCTTCAAAGTGTGCTCCAAAGAAATGAACCATAGAAAACATATGTGGCTTGAACATAGCAATGAAACTTTACGTACAAAGAATGATGTTTTCCCGACTGACAAATCGGAAAAAGTATACATTTCAAGCAGTAATCTTCCTCTGTAGACTTATGCCTTTTCGTCCCTTGTTTCCCTGCGTTCTTTGATTTTCTGATATCACTTGGTCAACAAGGGACTCATGATATTACGCTTACATGATGGGCCCACTTTTTCAAAATGGCCTAAATAGGTGGGAGTTTTCGTACACTCAACAAAATCGCTTCAAAATCTGGTTTAAAGAGCTCGAACATTGAAAAGGAAACTTGTAATACAAAGAATGATGTTGTCTTGACCTACAAATCCCAAAATGCATACCTTTCAGGCAGCAATCTTCCTCTGTAGAAGCCAAATGGATCCATCGAAGCTGCGAGAACTCCAGGCTTCATCAACCACTCTTTAAGAGCAACAACAACAACATTCTGAATAGCGGCCCCTGATTGGTTAAAAACTGAATTCTAGCGATTTGATTGGTGAATACGGAACCACCCTACCCGGGCCTAAAGTGGGCCCACTATTTAAGAGTAATGATATTAGTCCCTCTTGACCAAGGAACGCAGGGAAACGAGGGACGAAAAGGCATCAGTCTACTTCCTCTGTAGGAACGAAGTACATCCATCACTGTGAGAACTCTAAATCTCATCAACCATTCTTTGTATGCAATAACAACAACTGTCTAAGTAGCGCCTCCTGGTTGGCTGAAGATTGAATCCTAGCTATTTGATTGCCGAATACAGTATTACTTTACGCGGGCCTAAATTGGCCCACTTTTTAAGAATAATATTATGAGTCCACATTGACCAAATGATATCAGCAAATCAAAGAGCGCAGGGAAGCAAGGAACGAAGAGGCATAAGTATAGCAAACGTCCACACCAGTCAATTTGGATAGGTTTAATTGCCATTTGAGAGAAAGTGAAGAAAGCCCTATATTACTTATGACTTATGAAGTCCACAACAAAACTATTTTTTCAAAGCACCTTCTATTTACAGGATATATCGATTAGAACCAGCTTCAATCTTCTGCCACCGTTTTCTCCTGTTTAAAAGAAGTCATTTGCAAAAAAAACTCCAGAAAAGCATGTGAAATTTTGCCATGCATTCTTACAGGAGATACGTGTATTATCAAATTTGCTTTTTGGCATTACTTTAATGGCATTGGGAGTATTGTTTGGCATTGTGTTTGCAAAACAACCTATTATTTTGATTGAAGTAATGTTTTGTAGTTGGCGATTCATGGTGGCCAGATTGTGTCTGCAACGTAACAAGCCTAAACGACAAAAACAAGGTACACGAAACTCAACGAACAACGTATCGAAATAAAAACAAGCAAACTGCTTATCTTGCTGCGTTAAATAAGCATTTGGTTTAACAGTGCTATTTTTGACCCCATGGGAGACATTTCTCCTCATTGATTATTAAAAGTCCCATGAATAGAGACATCGAAACTTTTTTTCCACTTACTCACAAATCTCTTCTTTCCAAAAATTACAACAATCGCCAGCCTTATTTCAGAAATCAGTTGACAATGTTTGAATCATATGATCACAGATTTGCAATCACAATAAACAATTCCCTGATCACCCACTGAATCTCATAGAATTTTTTCTGGATCTTTTCATTCATTTTATATATTCTTTATAGGCCTACACGGTAACCCCGTCAGCAAAGGCCGCTTTTCAGGGGGCCGTGAAAAAACTTAAAATCTAAAATGTAAAATTTACAAGTAAAATATATTAACAAACGAAACTAAATAATCTAATTACAAAGTTAAAGTAAAATCAAAATCAGTATTTACATAATTATCATATCGTGAGCGGCAGGACACAATCAGACTGGACCAGAACAACCGGACCCCGTGCCCAGAACAAACCGGACCCCGTGCCCCCTGAAATAAGATACCATTACAGCACCTCATGGCAGGCAAAGAATCCGACTGACCCCAGTCCAAACCGCATCCCGCCACCCAAGATCAAATCAAAGACGATGTTTGAAAGCATATAAAGAGGGTAATTGCTCAACCTCAGGTTCAAGGCTGTTCCACAGACGTACACCACGATATGAGAATGATTTTTGCCCATTACTGGTTTTATAAAGAGGAATGCGTAAGTCAGTCTCAGAGTTTCTCAACTTGACAGTGCTCCGTCATGAGTTCTTTGAAAAGATATTTGAGAGATATGTCGGTGCAAGACCATTTAGGAATTTCAATAGCCGCAGGCACTCACAAATCCTACGAATCACCTTATGACGTTATAAAGAAATGATTCGATCACTAAGATCAGCAGGACCATGATTTGTAATCGCAATAGACCTTTTCCAAATTTGGAGAAAGGGGCTGAGGAGAGCGCGACCCATTCTGACAGCCTTGGCAACAGTAAGAAATCAAGGTCAACCTCGAGGAATCTTAGGAATTCGGCAACTGATCTGAGGATACCAAAGAAAAATTCCACGATTTATAAATTCAAAAAACTTGATGAAAAGTAGGTGTATATATGTATTTGGATTTCATTTTATTGTTAATATTTGCTTTAGATCACAGGGCATTTTATCAGTATTTTGTGAAATTGTAATTAAGTTAGTTTAATCTTTTTTCTATCATATTCTAATTTGTAAGTTTGATAGTGGAGGGCCCCTTGAAAATCATCATTGATATTGATGAAGGGCTACCCTCCTTAAAAATTTGAAAATTAAATGAAAGAAATTTGAAAATAAATGAAATGAAGGTAATTCCCTCCTTGCGGCTCAGTTGGATCTGCCTACAAAGTAAAGCCATTTTCGACTTATTTGCACATTTCATCAGTTTTATGACACTTGTTTATCATGGTAAACATTTTCTCTGGATTATTTAGCCATCTGGTCAACCTCTCACCTATTCCTGAGAGTATTCTGAGCTACTTTATTACAGGTATATGTCCTCGGCTTTGCCGCAACTCAGTTCAGGCCCAACCGATCAATAGGCCTAACTTCAAACTTGAACCAGCACATACAGTAACGTGGCTCAGAATACACTCACAAGTGGACGGAAGGATAGCAAGAAGCCGAATTAAACCATAGAAAACACTTACCTTCCCAAACAAGTATCATGTAACTCTTGAAAGGTGTAAATAAATCGAAATAACTCGAGTTTGCGTGTATCGTGTATCGGGAATCAGACAAGGCAACTTTCAATACACGTTTTTCATAAGAAACTTAAATCAAGCCCTAGTACTAAAAGTTTCTTAATTTCACATGAAATTTTGTCAATTTCAGAACTAAAAAAGTTCCTTAATTGGTTTCTTATATTTGGAATACAGAATTATCAATGTGGTCGCGAACACTGCGGCAGTTATGTTTCTTGACATTTAAAACATCATAGGGGGGTGGGCAGCATTCTGTCATGTCGAAAACACAAATGGTTGGATGATATTGCTCAAGAATATAGGTTCAACGATCTATTTGCTATAATATCCATGCTTTTAACTTCGAAAAGTTTCTTAGTACTTCGCAGACATGGTACTAGAATTTGTTAGAATTTTGGCCATCTTAGTACTAGTTTCTTATAAGCCAGTTTCTTATGAAAGAACGTGTATCACTGCAACATTTTTTCCAGATTTGCTCCAAGGCCCTCCAAGTCTATTCCGAGATTTTTCAGCACTAAGGAACATAATTACTTCTGCGGGGGCGTAAACCTTGAAGAGGACGCTGCGAAGGTTTACGCCCCCGCAGAAGTAACTATGTTCCTTAGTGCTGATATATCTCGGAATAGACTTGGAGCAAGTCTACATTTTTTCAAACGTCATGCCTTTTTATTGACTCACCCGTTACCATACTGATAAGCATCCACCTCCTAGACAGATAACAATATGACAGCTAAAATCACAGCATTGCTTATCATTGATAAAATGTCATTCGTAACGTAGATATAAAGTATCACTTACCTTCTTATCTAAACATCATAGAGAATTAGATTCACATACTGTAAAAACCTTAGTCATGCATAGACATAGATATGCTTCAGTAGATTTTTGCAGTTTAACAGAGGTTTCAAGCTTTAAAAAGCTGGGTGTAAATTTCAATGACCTATTTCTTTCAACTGAACAGCCTCAAAGAAGCTTGAACTATTTTAAAGAAAATCTACCGTTGGACTTTTCACAAATCTTCAATATTATCAGAATTACAGTGTTTTTCTTCTTTTTTAAGAATTCAGGAGAATTTTCGAAAAAAACTTAAAACTGTCGTAATTTCTAAATCTCTCGACGGCAGATCAATAATTTTCAAGAAAACCATAGTTTATGGATGCCTAAAAAATGGTATCAAGCAAAACTCTCTCACTCTTCTGGTTTGCGATTTAGAAATTTGATGACGTCACATCATAAAATGAGCTGAAAAAAAGAGGCCGTAATTTCGACAAATAATCGAGAGTTCTGAGACGTCCAACGGTAGAATCAAAGAAAAGTGGCTAAAATTTCTTTCAAATCATTCAGTTTAAAGAAATAGGTCATTGAATTTTACACCCGCCTTTTTTCGTAGATTTAAAGATTTGAGACCTATGCTTTGCAGTTTATGGTATAACAATATCATCCAAGTTTAGTCTCAGCAAACTTCGAAATGCAAAAGTATGAAAACATAATAAATATATGTGAACAATAACATGCTTACAAATTAGCAATAGAATTCCATTTACCATCCTCAATGCAAAGAACGTCAGTTCAGAAAAAGCGAGAATAAGCAGCCTTTAAATCTAGCCCAAGTAAACATCGAAAGATCAAAATATAAAGACGTAAAGATACATGTGAACTATCACAAGTTTACCAGTGAGCAGTGACATGCCATTCAGCCATGGGCTTTAATGCAAAGAAAACAAATCAAAAGTCTTCACTAAGTCCCCGTACGCGAAGGCTACAGTCCAACTAAACCCAAGCAATCTTCAAAATATCAAAAGAAAGATAACAATGCATAACACTTGAAGTATTGAAGCAATGTAAGTAAGAAGCTAACCACTTAGAAACGACATTATATTCACCAACATCAATAAAAAGAAAAGAAGTCAAAAGAGTCTTCATAAAGCTCCTATCAACCTTAGCCCAATCAAACTTCAGAATACCGAAACATAACAACATAACAATGCATGCACTGGAAGTACTGAAGCAATGTAAATAAGAAGCTTACCACTTAGAAACGACTTTATATTCACCAACATCAATAACAAGAAAACAAGTCAAATAAGTCTTCATTAAGCCCCTATCAACCTTAGCCCAATTAAACTTCAAAATATCAAACTATAAAAACATAACAATGCACACACTTTAAGTAATGAAGCAATGTAAGTAAGAAGCTTACCACTTAGAAACGACTTTATATTCACCAACATCAATAACAAGAAAACAAGTCAAATAAGTCTTCATTAAGCCCCTAACAACCTTAGCCCAATTAAACTTCAAAATATCAAACTATAAAAACATAACAATGCACACACTTTAAGTATTGAAGCAATGTAAATAAGAAGCTAACCACTAAGAAATAACATTCCATCCAAAGGCTTCGATGAAAGAAAACAAGTCAAATAAGGCTTTAAAAAGCCCTGTCAAACTTAGCCGAAACTAGCTTCAAAATATCAAAATACAAGAAAATATAAAGACATAAATGAATTTGCAGTGTTGAAGCAATGTAAATGAGAAGCTTACTACTTCAAAACAACATTCCATCAAAAGACTTAAATGAAAAGAAAAGAAGTTAAATTGAGTCTTCCCAAAGCTCCTGTCAACCTTAACCCAAGGAAACTTCAGAATACCGAAACATAACAACATAACAATGTACACACTTTAAGTATTGAAGCAATGTAAATAAGAAGCTAACCACTAAGAAATAAAATTCCATCCAAAGGCTTCGATGAAAGAAAACAAGTCAAATAAGGCTTTAAAAAGCCCTGTCAAACTTAGCCGAAACTAGCTTCAAAATATCAAAATACAAGAAAATATAAAGACATACATGAATTTGCAGTATTGAAGCAATGTAAATGAGAAGCTTAGTACTTCAAAACAACATTCCATCAAAAGGCTTAAATGAAAAGAAAAGAAGTTAAATCGAGTCTTCACAAAGCTCCTGTCAACCTTAACCCAAGGAAACTTCAGAATACCGAAACATAACAACATAACAATGCACACACTTTAAGTATTGAAGCAATGTAAATAAGAAGCTAACCACTAAGAAATAACATTCCATCCAAAGGCTTCGATGAAAGAAAACAAGTCAAATAAGGCTTTAAAAAGCCCGGTCAAACTTAGCCGAAACTAGCTTCAAAATATCAAAATACAAGAAAATATAAAGACATACATGAATTTGCAGTATTGAAGCAATGTAAATGAGAAGCTTACTACTTCAAAACAACATTCCATCAAAAGGCTTAAATGAAAAGAAAAAAGTTAAATCGAGTCTTCACAAAGCTCCTGTCAACCTTAACCCAAGGAAACTTCAGAATACCGAAACATAACAACATAACAATGTACACACTTTAAGTATTGAAGCAATGTAAATAAGAAGCTAACCACTAAGAAATAACATTCCATCCAAAGGCTTCGATGAAAGAAAACAAGTCAAATAAGGCTTTAAAAAGCCCTGTCAAACTTAGCCGAAACTAGCTTCAAAATATCAAAATACAAGAAAATATAAAGACATACATGAATTTGCAGTATTGAAGCAATGTAAATGAGAAGCTTATTACTTCAAAACAACATTCCATCAAAAGGCTTAAATGAAAAGAAAAGAAGTTAAATCGAGTCTTCCCAAAGCTCCCGTCAACCTTAACCCAAGGAAACTTCAGAATACCGAAACATAACAATATAACAATGTACACACTTTAAGTATTGAAGCAATGTAAATAAGAAGCTAACCACTAAGAAATAAAATTCCATCCAAAGGCTTCGATGAAAGAAAACAAGTCAAATAAGGCTTTAAAAAGCCCTGTCAAACTTAGCCGAAACTAGCTTCAAAATATCAAAATACAAGAAAATATAAAGACATACATGAATTTGCAGTATTGAAGCAATGTAAATGAGAAGCTTATTACTTCAAAACAACATTCCATCAAAAGGCTTAAATGAAAAGAAAAGAAGTTAAATCGAGTCTTCCCAAAGCTCCCGTCAACCTTAACCCAAGGAAACTTCAGAATACCGAAACATAACAATATAACAATGTACACACTTTAAGTATTGAAGCAATGTAAATAAGAAGCTAACCACTAAGAAATAAAATTCCATCCAAAGGCTTCGATGAAAGAAAACAAGTCAAATAAGGCTTTAAAAAGCCCTGTCAAACTTAGCCGAAACTAGCTTCAAAATATCAAAATACAAGAAAATATAAAGACATACATGAATTTGCAGTATTGAAGCAATGTAAATGAGAAGCTTATTACTTCAAAACAACATTCCATCAAAAGGCTTAAATGAAAAGAAAAGAAGTTAAATCGAGTCTTCCCAAAGCTCCCGTCAACCTTAACCCAAGGAAACTTCAAAATATCAAACTATAAAAACATAACAATGCACACACTTTAAGTATTGAAACAATCTAAATAAGAAGCTAACCACTAAGAAATAACATTCCATCCAAAGGCTTCGATGAAAGAAAACAAGTCAAATAAGGCTTTAAAAAGCCCTGTCAAACTTAGCTGACACTAGCTTCAAAATATCAAAATACAAGAAAATATAAAGACATACATGAATTTGCAGTATTGAAGCAATGTAAATGAGAAGCTTACTACTTAGAAGCAACATTCCATCAAAAGGCTTAAATAAAAAGAAAAGAAGTTAAATTGAGTCTTCACAAAGCTCCTGTCAACCTTAACCCAAGGAAACTTCAGAATACCGAAACATAACAATATAACAATGTACACACTTTAAGTATTGAAGAAATGTAAACAACGAGCTTACCACTTAGAAATGGCATTCCATTCACCAACATCAAGGCAAAGAAAACAAGTCAAAATAAGTCTTCTAAATAATCCCTGTTAAAATCTGTTAGTTTCTCGAGAAACTTCTTGTGGTGTATTGTATTTATGCCCACACCATATTGACTAATGAAAAGCCTGAGCAGGCGGGATCTAAATTGTATTGTTTTTTTTCTGCGATATACAGAGGATATGCTCATTTTGATTCCTGACGGGGGTTAACTCTGCGGTTGCGAACGAAGTATGGGGTCCATTTGAGCATTGCGCTCGCAGTCGAAGGGGGCGGGGGAATTTACTTATGAGTCCGGAATGAGTCATATATTGCAAAATACGCTTACACGTATTTCTTTATAGGAAACTAAAAATTTAGGCCAATAATGAAGGCTTCTTGAATTATCAGAGTTCGAGTACTCAGAGTTTTTCACGAGTACAGGCTTCAGAACAATGTTCGTTGCCTGTTTGTTTTGTTTGTTTTCAATTTCAATTTCAGAGGACACCCATCCGAAATCTGACCTCACTCGACCAAGCTTATTTTCAGTCACCTGACGAAGACAGTATAAGCGACTCAGCCACTCACCCCGCGAGTGGTGAGTGAGTGGTGAGTGTCTCCTCGTAAATAGTTCAAAAGAAGCTTCTTTCAAGCCTTTCCAGTGTTTAGACATTACTCAATTACCTTTGGAGTAATGCGTTACAAGAAACAACAGCAAATAAAGTAAAATATGTTCACGATTGCCTTTATCAAAATAAATCGTTTCTTAATATACATTTAACTAGTACTGAAATTTCTTGTTTTTGGCATTTCCTTGTACAGAAAAGCTACCCGTAGAAGACGTATGGAACAATGAGTGATAGGACACCCAGTAGTGTGTAGCAGTTTGAAATTTAATAATTTGTAATAAAATTTTGAATTTTGTAATAAAATTTACATAATTTGATATTTAGAAGCGAGCCACCTTAACTTATTGTTTTTTTGTGTTTTGAACTTATTTTTACTTGGTATGCAACCACCTTAAATTTCAAAATTACGAAACAGCGAAAGGTGGCTGTATACCAAGTAAAAATAAGTTCAAAACACAAAAAAACAATAAATTAAGGTGGCTCGCTTCAGATATCAATTTCGAACTGCTACACACTGGGTGTCCTATCGCTCATGATGGAACTTGACATTTCTGAACGAACAATTACGCTCACGTTGTGCTCTTTTTACAAATAATGAAGGATACTGCTGAGACGCATTTATTGACATAGTATAGGAAAACCTATTTCAACCAATCACCATCTGTGATCTGTGTTTCTATCTGAAATTAGCCAATAAATATTTACTCATCTTCCACTGAAACGAGGTTCGGGCTGTCGGACTGCCGTCTGAAAATCAATTCATAGTAACAAGTGACCAAGGAGTATCTTACCCCCCCGCTGTTCTATGTAAATCTTAATAAACTATGTCTTCATAAAGAGTAAAACATTAACCTATAACCACAAACAGGGCGTCTGTTTCCTAACACTATGGTAACATCGCCACTAATGAAATAATATAACAACAAGCAATGAGGTGCCTGTAATCAGTATTCGCTTCGTTGCTATGGATTCAACCTCGATTTGGAAAATCTATCATGCTGATTTTGACAATTAACTCTCATAACATTAGGGCAGTAAAAAACGCGATAAGCATAGATCAGTATGACCCCACACGGACGCAAAGCTTACCAGTTGTCCTAAAATCTGCTCAGACATGTCAGAATCTACAGAAACATGAAGCAACGTTATGAAAGAGATAATTCAACAGTCCAGCCTTGTGACTAGCCTTGTTATGGAGCCTGTGTTTTTCCACTTTCGTGGATAGAAAGTAAGCGTTTTTCGCCTCTTTGGTCAAAATTTCCGAAAGCTCATTCTGCAAAATTTCCTGAAATCCCAAATATAGAATCAATAACTTTTATCAATCAAACATTGATATCTTCTTATCATTAAATATAGAATTCGATGGGAAACCTAGTTCGCGAAAATTTATTCCTGCGACATTTCACCTTTTGATAGATTTGCGAAACATAATTCCAAACATTTCGCGTTTTTTTCCCAACTTGGATAAATTTCTTCCCTTAAAGAAGGCTGGGGAAATTTTTGGCGAATGCTCGAGGGCTGGGTGCTGAGAAATGGCGAATTCCCATCAATTTCTTAAGCAAAAGCACTTAGTATTGTCAAATGTCCCGGGACCGCGAAAAATTGACATTCAAATGGCCGGGGCAGGGAAGTTTTTATGTGTAAATGGTCAAGGCAGGAATTGGATTAGGCACAGTCAACCCAAACTCATTACCAATCTTCAAATTTTAAGTTGGCTTTTCATCTACAGAAAAATTTCCGACTCGATAATTCTTGAAAATGCATTTTGGCTGACGCTGGTATGTCTCGATTCGATACCTTGACAGATACAACAGAAATCGACAGCACCAGGGGGAGCACTCAGCACATGCATATACGAGGAGGTAAGTCAAATATTCTTGCGTCAGAATATTGCCAAAAGTGATATTTTTTGGGTCCAAAGAAAACTGAAACTATGTTCATGATATTTTTTTATACCAAGTAGTGTTTAACTGATATTTCTGGATTCGCTAAAGGCAATCCTGACTTCTTTTTGCATTGTTTCAAGATACAGTAGTGTCCCGCATATAAGAAACACTAATTTAAGAAACACCAGACCTTGATTTTAAACATTATATCCCCTCTTATAAGAAACTGTTACAAGTCTGGAAAAGGCTAGGTTCTTATTCAAAACTATATACATATTAGAAATTTGAAAAACATAACAAATCCAGCTTTACATTTGAATCAGTTTGTACCTATTCAAATGAAGCAAGAGATTTCCATGGAATTGAAGCAAACATAACCTTCCTTGAATAGATGTAACCTTTCTTGGGTGTGAAGATTTACAAATACAAAAGAAAATATTATATTTTGTATTACACCATAAAGCTTGTGTCCAATAAGTTCATTGATAGTACATGATTTCCCCAATAAGAAACTTAAGAAACTTTACCCTGATTTGAAGTTTATATATATATATCTCATTTTATAAGAAACATAGCAGACCTCAAATAGAAAATATTGTTTCTTATATGCGGGACACTACTGTATTTTCTGTTCATGTACAGGTTTCTAAGTATAAAATGAGCTGATATTTTTGGGATGCAGTGAAGCTGAAGTGATATTTTTGGGTCGTCTGAAAATTTCTTGGACTGATCCCCTCGTACGCGTATGGACTGTCCCCCGGGTTGAATGCACTCATGTCATCGCGGGCCTTAACCAGATGATGTCTGCAGACATCGTTCTTACAGAAGTCCTTGGAAACGTCTAGCAAATGACGGCATGTGTGTCTCTTACATGGAAAAAACATGCGAACTACTTCATATTTTTTCATATTTTCATATTTTCATATTTTCAATTTATTAGGGAGGGAGACCCTTCAGCCAACTGGTTGATTTACAAGGGGCCCTCCATATAAAAGCTTACAAAAACTAAACAAGTTAAAAACCGCTAAACCTATTTACAATGAATACAACTAAGCAAAAAATCCTATCTTTAAAAATGAAAGAAAAGTACATTATAAACAATGTTTAAAATATTTATAGAGGATGCCTGTTTGGTCTCAGCTGGGAGGCTATTCCAAAGTTTAGCTCCACGAAAAGAAAAACATTTCTGCCCATTTGCAGATGATTTATTTGGCAGCCTCAAGTCCGTTGCCGTATTTCGAAGGCTACGAGAGTTACCAGTAGAGTTTCTAGTGAAAAGTTTGCTCATGTAATGCGGAGCGAACTACTAATTAGCGAACTACTAATTTATGTTCTTAGAATTTAGATGATCTTTTCAAGCTGTCTTCTCAAGCTCCTATAGTGACTATGAGCTGACAAACTGACTAAAAGGTGATCGTGACTTCTTTCCAAGACCATCAAAGCCAGCTTACAAGCAAACTTACAACAAATTCTACAACATATCAATTTCCACATCTGAGTTGGCTTTCCTTAAGATTTATGGAAATAAATGACACTGACAAAGAAGGCGTTCGAGAATTTCTACAACAGAATTGACATCTATGGAAGTTCTTTCATGAATCATGGTACAAAATTCCCTGACGCCATCTTTAACACAACCGTCTACTGCTGGGTAAAATTATTATGTAATTAGTTTCTTCTCACACATTCCAGAATAAATCAGTAACATGTAACGAACTACCCTGGGCATCAGACTTTAGAGTCAGGTACCCAGGGTAGTAACTGACTTGCTACCATGTAAAAATAAAAAAATGAAATATTAAGCATTAGAAGCCTCCAACTTCGCTCTCAGGACCAAAATAATCCTCCAAAGGTAGGAAACGTGATAATGATAATAATAATAATAATAATAATAGTAATAATAATAATAATAATAATAATAATAATAATAATAACAATAATAATAATAATAAAGATCAACGACACAAAAGAAACATGATAACCTTATTTCTCAGGAAGAGAAACGGAAAATCAGTTGTTGAGTGTGGAAAAAAATAAATAACAGAACAATAATAATAACAATAATAATAGTAATAATAATAATAATAATAATAATAATAATAATAATAATAATAATAATAATAATAATAATAATAATAATAATAATGATAATGATAATAATAATAATAATAATAATAATAATAATAATAATCAATTTGTTTTAGGTTGGTTACAATTCTAGTTCTACATTAATCTAATGTGAACTAATTTAAACCAACTATTTACAATTTTACTGAAAAAGAAACCTGTTGTACAATACAATAAGGTGTCTATAATCATTATTTACAAATTTTTCACTGGCAGTTGTCTCCATTCCAATTTTTGATATTTCTTTTGAATATTGCATTGCAGCTGATGAAGCGGGATTTATTAAATCAGGCATGCTGTTCCATAAGAGGCTGCCTCGAAACTTTATAGAATCAATGCCAAACCTGATGCTTTTCGCAGGAGGAATCTGCAATAGATCTTTCGTCCTGAGGTCATATTTGGTATCCTTTCTGACAAAACACTCCTGCATGAATGATGGATTAGTAGAGTTGAGTGGTTTGTATATCTTAATATTACCTGACTGAAGTTTCAAAAACGAGGCAATACAGATTCCCGCCACTCCTATTGGCTAATCGCGTATTTCCCGCGGGTTTCCCGTAGCCTTGTCTAATACGATACAAGGACGCGTTTTTGTCACCACAGCAACTGCTTTAGGCCTATGCCTGTGAGATTTGCAGTGAACTCAAACGACATGATTGTAACAAAATTTTTTTGATGCGAGTCAAGATTAGAAGATGTCAGGTAATAAAACTCATACTAACCGGTTTTATCGTTGTACAGGAAAATATAAAGCCCTCGGTCTTAATGCACAGACCTCGGAAGCTCGGTCTGTACTTCTAAGACCTCGGGCTTTATATTTTCCTGTACAACACAAAACCGGTTGGTACAATAATTTTGCTTTTTGGAGAGATATCTAGCTCGGAACAAGGTTACTATTGCTACATCATTCTTGATAGTACTGTTCAGCAAACACAAACGATATTCTCGAGTCACAAAGTAAGTATATTGAGAACAACAAAAGTCAATTAAGGTCATGCCATTGCATTAAAAACCACATGGAAACTGTTGGTATTCATTCAGTTATAAAGCCATCAGGTACAACTCTCAGCATGGCAATATATAGATTCAATGCCAGTTCGAGATAGCTCTTCCCAGGCCATTCGAAAACATTTCAGAAATGCCCGCCCCATGCTATTGCTTAATCAATGCAGTTATTTATCAATGAAAGCTCTAAGCATTGATTCAAATGCTGGTAAACATAGTACTCGATGAATGAAATCAATCTCACATTGCGTCTTCTTATTTTTACAGTAGACTAATCACGCTAGTGGGATATTTGTGTAGCAGCTGGCTGTTTGTACAGCGTGTCTTCTTGCCAAGTTAGGTATGACTGTTGTGTTGACTTTCACACTTTGGAGGACACAACTTTCCAGAAAAACCGAGATTGAATTGAATCTTATTGTTTGGATTAATTGCTGACTGGCTTTCTAAACAATAGTGATAGAAATTCTATCATCTGATTGGATAATGTATAATTTGAACGTGATTCGACTAATTAAAATCTACTAGAGAAAGTCAACATGATCTAAGGGTGTGTTTGATTTGTACCGATTCTGAAAACGGTAGACTTGGAAGACTCGGAATTTGTGTTTGATTGACTACCAAATTCCGAAAACGGCAGGTTTGGCAGGCTTGGCAGGCCTGCTGAACCTTCTGCTCCAAAAGGCAGAAGGTTTGGTAGACTCTGCAGAAATTTTCGATTTCATTTGCAGAACTCTGAAAACGAGGCGACTTTGTTCACGTTGCTACGGGTAATCGGCAACTTTACTCTTTGTTGCGGAACACCAGACTCGTCTTCGTGTTTATCAACTGGAAACCTGATCTTCGCTTGGATAAATCTGAAACCTACTGCTTTACAGAACTTTGTGTTTGATTGGGAACTGTAGTTCAGTGTGGTACTTGTTTCATCAAAGCCTACAGGGTGTCTCAGAAAATTGTTCGATGTTTGATTAAATATTGAATAATAAGGACAACATGAACAAGCTTATGGAAAGATAACCCTGTTCCTAAGATTATGAAATTATTTTAGAGACTAATATCTTGCAAATCGGTTGAAAATTTACTGACTCACAAGCTCTCGAAGATCAAAAATATGCGATGGCTGAAACCAGAGACCCCCCAAATTACTCGTATTGCAAAAAACTCGAAGACGGAGGTAAGAGAAGCTTATCCAAAGTCATACCTCTCATTGATATCAGAGCAAACGAAATACGACTTCTAAAGTAAATTATTTCTTGCGATCATTCTCAAAATTTCCTTAACATTGCATAAGTTCATAAACAGTGGTTCAAAACATAATCGGCGAGGGACTGAATCTGTTTCCTCAAAGCATCCATATGCTTGACAGTTTCCACTTGGTTCACCCTGAAACAATTGAGAAATAACAGAAACAGCGGCCTATGGGACTTATACAAAAAAAAGCCATTTTGAGGCCACTGGTTTCAGCTTTCGCACAAACTTGAACTTCAAAAGCTTGTAACCCCATGATTTTTATCGGATTTGAAAGATTCTTGTGTCAAAAATTAATTTAAAATCTCACGAAAAGGGTGACTTGACCAAAGGTCCATTCAGCGTATCGTTATTTTTTAGTATTTAATCAAACGTCGAACAATTTTTTTGAGACACCCTGTAAATATCCGAAAATTATAGTGCCCTCATCAAATGAACGAAATTCGCGAGACAGAGCTTTCGATTTACCCTTCTTCTTTCGTTATAAGCACACAACTTGCTTGCAAAAGGCGAGGGTTTGCACTATTGGTTCGGGGCAACATTTGCAGCCGCGTATTGGTTGAGAGAATTTCCTTTGCCTGCAGTCGCTAATCGCTTTGAATCGTGGTATCGATGAAAGCAACTGTTGTCATTGTATTACAAAAACTGTTCTTCTCGTAAAAGGTTAATTCAGACCATGGGCAATAATACACGGTATATGTGTGCAATAAAATATGATAAAATTGTGTCTATACTCACTTTGTTGTTCCTCTTTCACGAGATCGCGAAAAATGTTGCTTTTCCTTTGTTCTTCTCTTCTTTTGTAACACCAAGGATTGAATGCCACCATTACAATATTCAACTAAAATTTAAACTGTTTTCGCGCCTGAGCTCCTACGCAGCGATATGCTTCACTTCAGATTTCCACAGAAGGAGCTTTGAAATGAGACGTATCACTTCGTAGGAAAATAAAAATTGCTGTTTGTTCCAATACGAGCAGCTCGATTCTGTAACTTTTGCAGTGTTTGTATCATGGTGTATATAGGCAATAGCTGAACTCTTTGAAACAGGGAGCGCCGCTTTGAAACCATACCGGGTGCGCTAAAATAAACTTTGCACTTTTGACAGACCACGATAAATCGTATCCTGGTCCGATTTTGGAGATTTATGAGTTAATCTTTAGCTAAGATCCTCGATTAGATGCTTGTAATTTTTGGCATATTTTTTAGTCTTCTATTTATGGAACTAAAAACAAGTTTCTTAAAATTTTCGATTTCGAAAAGCACTGAAAATGACCCAAAACCGTTGATCAAAGTTTTTAAAACTCAACATGAATGGACAAAGAGAGAACGTTTTCGTGGTGATTTAGAAGTTGATCAGTTTTAATCCAAGGCGCGAGTATTAGGTCTCATTTTGGAAAAAATGTAAAAATGTATTTTTTTTCTGCTTTTCATTGAATAGACCTTTTAGCTACTCAGAAAAAAGAATCTCAATCGAACGATACTTTGCTACATTCTGTAGAATTTTCGAATGTGCACAATAGCTCTAACTAATGTAGCTCTAACGCCACTCGATCGACTCTCGTGTATACAAATGTATAAAAATAACGCTTGATCCAGGCTCTTTTGCTGAATAGCTAAAAGGTCTATTTATATCTTTATGCAAGTACTGCGTTCCTGTGTCAAGGGGTTAAAAGACAAAACATAGTGAAGCAACATCATGAGGTCAAACAAGCATGGGGTTTTGATCAATTTTCAAGTTCCCAAATCACCACGAAAATGTTACATACATACATAGGTTATATTTATTGAACTAGTTTAGCATAAATCGTAACTAATCGTCCAATGTGTCCAATAAACACCAGACATAAGGATTACCTTCTACCTAAGACAACCTAATCTTTACTACTTTTCTGCTCGTTTCATTTCATATTCTGTTCGGTATCTCCTCAGCTACACTTCCTTATCAAGTTTGCATCTTAAATTCCAAAGGTTCTTTGCACAAATTATAAATCCAGTAGAACACCATTTTAAGAGTCCCTTGGCCATTTCTTTCTTCATTTGATGTTTTAACAGGAGCTTCAAAGCTTGATTATGTACTGTTCCTAGAGATCCAATGATAATTGCATTGATACTACATTCAATTTCTTTGTTTGATAAAAAATCTTTTATGCATCTGTATTTCTCCAGTTTAGCTTGGTAGGTGGATTCAATATATAAATCATAGGGGCATGCAATATCTATGATGCTCACATCTGTGCCCATTTTCATGACGATATCCGGTTTGAGATCTAATATCGTTGATTCTTCTAAAAATTCAGGAAATGCCGTCTTGATGGTTTTGTTGACATAAATCTTCTCACAATGATGTTTCAGTTCTGAACTTATCTTTTCCAGGATGTGATCATGTCTTTTTTTATAATTGTTTCTCATTTTCTTACAACCATTTAGGATATGTGACATACTGTCCAAGTGATACCCATCTAATCGACATTCTGGTGGATGTTCCGGGTACCATAGTGACAATGTGTAATGGCATGGTAGGACATTATGCCTTGCTTTGTACCAGAAATTTAGCAAATTATCACTGATTTTAAAATTTCTATAGATGTTCTGTGAAAGAAGGTAGTCAGCATTGTTGATATCGATAAGGGCTCCTTGCATTGGTAGCTTTTTCAAATCTTGCAATTCTTCAGATAGTTGTTTTTCTAAAATCTCTTTTCGAATTACTTTTCCAGTGGTGAATATATTTTGACTTAACGTTCCGATAATAATCTTTGCTTTTCCAGCTTGATGTATGTCAGTTTCTTCAATTTTTTCCCAGTGCAGTCTCACGCCTACTTTGCTAACTAGGTGACACAGCTGGGGCCAGTCAGATTGAACCCCAAAACCACCTTTAACGTGTGTTTCCAGATTGCCACTTGCTGTTGTATTGAAACCTAGAAAGTTATTATCTTGAATTGATCTTTTAGCCCCACGTTTGTTGAAATCGAGGCCGAGTGAATTTCTGGCAACATATAGTATGCTGTCATCTTCATGGTTTAGCATATTAACAAGAAAATTAATCCTTGTTGCTCTATATACTGTTGACGGTTTTCGTATGCCAATGCCACCATACTGTTTTTTCATAAACATTGTTCGAACTGTCGTATTTGTTACATAGATACATAGATACATAGATAGATACATACATACATACATACATACATACATACATACATACATACATACATACATACATACATACATACATACATACATACATACATACATACATACATACATACATACATACATACATACATACATACATACATACATACATACATACATACATACATACATACATACATACATACATACATACATACATACATACATACATACATACATACATACATACATACATACATACATACATACATACATACATACATACATACATACATACATACATACATACATACATACATACATACATACATACATACATACATACATACATACATACATACATACATACATACATACATACATACATACATACATACATACATACATACATACATACATACATACATACATACATACATACATACATACATACATACATACATACATACATACATACATACATACATACATACATACATACATACATACATACATACATACATACATACATACATACATACATACATACATACATACATACATACATACATACATACATACATACATACATACATACATACATACATACATACATACATACATACATACATACATACATACATACATACATACATACATACATACATACATACATACATACATACATACATACATACATACATACATACATACATACATACATACATACATACATACATACATACATACATACATACATACATACATACATACATACATACATACATACATACATACATACATACATACATACATACATACATACATACATACATACATACATACATACATACATACATACATACATACATACATACATACATACATACATACATACATACATACATACATACATACATACATACATACATACATACATACATACATACATACATACATACATACATACATACATACATACATACATACATACATACATACATACATACATACATACATACATACATACATACATACATACATACATACATACATACATACATACATACATACATACATACATACATACATACATACATACATACATACATACATACATACATACATACATACATACATACATACATACATACATACATACATACATACATACATACATACATACATACATACATACATACATACATACATACATACATACATACATACATACATACATACATACATACATACATACATACATACATACATACATACATACATACATACATACATACATACATACATACATACATACATACATACATACATACATACATACATACATACATACATACATACATACATACATACATACATACATACATACATACATACATACATACATACATACATACATACATACATACATACATACATACATACATACATACATACATACATACATACATACATACATACATACATACATACATACATACATACATACATACATACATACATACATACATACATACATACATACATACATACATACATACATACATACATACATACATACATACATACATACATACATACATACATACATACATACATACATACATACATACATACATACATACATACATACATACATACATACATACATACATACATACATACATACATACATACATACATACATACATACATACATACATACATACATACATACATACATACATACATACATACATACATACATACATACATACATACATACATACATACATACATACATACATACATACATACATACATACATACATACATACATACATACATACATACATACATACATACATACAACATACATACATACATACATACATACATACATACATACATACATACATACATACATACATACATACATACATACATACATACATACATACATACATACATACATACATACATACATACATACATACATACATACATACATACATACATACATACATACATACATACATACATACATACATACATACATACATACATACATACATACATACATACATACATACATACATACATACATACATACATACATACATACATACATACATACATACATACATACATACATACATACATACATACATACATACATACATACATACATACATACATACATACATACATACATACATACATACATACATACATACATACATACATACATACATACATACATACATACATACATACATACATACATACATACATACATACATACATACATACATACATACATACATACATACATACATACATACATACATACATACATACATACATACATACATACATACATACATACATACATACATACATACATACATACATACATACATACATACATACATACATACATACATACATACATACATACATACATACATACATACATACATACATACATACATACATACATACATACATACATACATACATACATACATACATACATACATACATACATACATACATACATACATACATACATACATACATACATACATACATACATACATACATACATACATACATACATACATACATACATACATACATACATACATACATACATACATACATACATACATACATACATACATACATACATACATACATACATACATACATACATACATACATACATACATACATACATACATACATACATACATACATACATACATACATACATACATACATACATACATACATACATACATACATACATACATACATACATACATACATACATACATACATACATACATACATACATACATACATACATACATACATACATACATACATACATACATACATACATACATACATACATACATACATACATACATACATACATACATACATACATACATACATACATACATACATACATACATACATACATACATACATACATACATACATACATACATACATACATACATACATACATACATACATACATACATACATACATACATACATACATACATACATACATACATACATACATACATACATACATACATACATACATACATACATACATACATACATACATACATACATACATACATACATACATACATACATACATACATACATACATACATACATACATACATACATACATACATACATACATACATACATACATACATACATACATACATACATACATACATACATACATACATACATACATACATACATACATACATACATACATACATACATACATACATACATACATACATACATACATACATACATACATACATACATACATACATACATACATACATACATACATACATACATA
The DNA here is from genome assembly GCA_964019985.1 of Aurelia sp. 4 Dawson et al 2005. Lineage (NCBI taxonomy): Eukaryota > Metazoa > Cnidaria > Scyphozoa > Semaeostomeae > Ulmaridae > Aurelia > Aurelia sp. 4 Dawson et al 2005. The sequence continues at coordinate 13,416,368 of OZ026507.1, read as the reverse complement.
CATACATACATACATACATACATACATACATACATACATACATACATACATACATACATACATACATACATACATACATACATACATACATACATACATACATACATACATACATACATACATACATACATACATACATACATACATACATACATACATACATACATACATACATACATACATACATACATACATACATACATACATACATACATACATACATACATACATACATACATACATACATACATACATACATACATACATACATACATACATACATACATACATACATACATACATACATACATACATACATACATACATACATACATACATACATACATACATACATACATACATACATACATACATACATACATACATACATACATACATACATACATACATACATACATACATACATACATACATACATACATACATACATACATACATACATACATACATACATACATACATACATACATACATACATACATACATACATACATACATACATACATACATACATACATACATACATACATACATACATACATACATACATACATACATACATACATACATACATACATACATACATACATACATACATACATACATACATACATACATACATACATACATACATACATACATACATACATACATACATACATACATACATACATACATACATACATACATACATACATACATACATACATACATACATACATACATACATACATACATACATACATACATACATACATACATACATACATACATACATACATACATACATACATACATACATACATACATACATACATACATACATACATACATACATACATACATACATACATACATACATACATACATACATACATACATACATACATACATACATACATACATACATACATACATACATACATACATACATACATACATACATACATACATACATACATACATACATACATACATACATACATACATACATACATACATACATACATACATACATACATACATACATACATACATACATACATACATACATACATACATACATACATACATACATACATACATACATACATACATACATACATACATACATACATGCGATATCTGTTATTGCAGGTTATGCTAAGGTCAGCTTATGCTGATGTGGACCTGCATACTAATACAAAAAAAAGTTTACGTGAAAATGTACAAAAATGTTAAACTGTTCAATAATGATAATCCTTAAGCCTAGTTTTTAAAATGCACATTTCAGATTTAAAGGAAAATTTATTTATAAACTTTTCTCTCTTCGTCCACTCATGTTGAGGCTATGGAAAATGTGATCAAAGTTTTTCTGTCATTCTCTGTGTTTTCAAAATCAACAATTTTAAGAAACTCGCTTGTAGCTCCATAATTAGAAGACGAAAAAATAAAAAAATACTAGCATCTAATTGAGGATCTTCGCTAAAGATTAGCTCACAACTCTGAAAATCGGCCCAGTATATGCTTTTTCGTAGCCTGTCAATCCCCGTAGTATACGCCACTTTAATTAAGCAGCCTCGTTGTGGAAATTTGTCAAAATCTCTTCCTATTGTTAATGTGAAAATTTCGAGCCCAGATTCGGATTTAGCACCCAAACGTTAGTGTGGTTACATGTTTTTAAACTGCTGACAATTGTGATGTTGATTTTATGACGATGTAAAACTCAGAGATTCATGAGGGATTTGACCGTGAAAAGTCGTTCGTGGTGAAACTTTACACCCCGAGTCATTTTCACGGTCAAATCTCTTATAGATTTTTAAACTTTACATCGCCATAAAATTAACACTACAACCGCTAGCAACATGAAAACTTAGGATTAGACTAAAGTTTGGGTGCTAAATCCGAATTAAGCGTCTAAAATTTCATATGAAAGAATTTTGAATAATTTCCAAAACGAGGCTGTTCATTAAAGTGGTGTATACTATCAAGTTGAATAAGAAAACGAGAAACACATTGCAGTCGTTTCCACTACCAACAAATTTGAAAGAATGATACAAAGCTACCTTATTCTAAACCTCACTTTCAAAGTGCTACCTCTTTCTCATTTGTTGCTGTATTTTGGCCCTCTTTTTTACTTGTTCGAGTCTTTTCATTGATTTCATTCTCATGTCCTGTGGTAAGAATGCCGAGCCTCGTTGCGAATTCTGTGATTGCCCATTGTTTCCGTTTCCAGGTAACATGCTGGAAGATGCTGCTGACGTAGAAGGCTAGAAGAGAAGGTTAAAAGAATGGACATTTTCAAATTCAACACAAGAAAAGAATAAGATTAACTAAATGACAGGCCTGGGCTGGTATGATTGATCAGGTGCAGATTAGCCCATCAAGACACCGGCGAAAACCTAGTGGGCCCCACGAAAGGGGGCACATATGAAAACAGCCGTAAATAACTTTATCTAGTTGAATTTATCCAGCATTTACGGATAGGTATCATTATCAAGTAAACCCAAAGATATTTCGCATATGGTTTTGCTGGTCTGGCTTAGCTGCAGCTTGTAGTTGCCCCCTCAGTTCCTCGAGATTCTTTCAAAAATGAGGACAAACGTGAGAAAATTGTTGAGTATAGATCAGGTGAAGTAAACACATAGCAACAATGTTTGAGTGTAAACTTTACCAGTGGCAAACACTGGATAAGAGGCGTTTTAAGCAAAAGTAAAGAGTGTGCCTCTGCACATCTCTCTGTCGATGCTGATATACAAAAGAAGAACCACTAGATTCTCCAAATTACAATGGCAAACATGAGAAAGAAAAAGGGGCGTCCTAAGGTAGAGTACAGTACAGTAATACCCCATTCACACAATGGCAAGCTAAACCAGCTTAAACTAAACCAAGTTATCACGTGGGGCATTTTAATTGGTCAGTCCAACAAATCGAATGCATTTGATTGGCTGAAATTTTACCTCGCTTAGATACAGCTGGTTTAGCTTGCCAGTCTGAATGGGGTATAGAGGAAATGTTAACAAAAATTTTCTAGATGTGATGGTTTCCAGAAAAATTGTTGCGGAGTCGTTCAAATTTCCATTTTAAAAGTGTTTCCAAGATATTCCGATTAACCTCGGCAGAAAGGGAGCCCCTGAGAGAGAATTCCCTGACCTTTTCTCGCAGCTTATCGGCGCCTGTAACTGATAATAAAATAAAGCACTGTACTGTTGTGAATGGTAGGTCGCACTTTTTCCCACCATCTTTGTCTCTTCCTTGCGAGATTACGTATTCAACAAGCGGCTTGTGCGTAGCGACGTCATAGTGCACGAAGATCTCTCGCAGATCTTTGCGCGTGATAACGCCCCTGAGCGCGAGTCACTGAGTGTAATACGTAACTTCACAAGGAAAAGAAGAAAAGCTGTGGAAAAACGGCACGATACACAATTCGCACATTATAATCTCTCATTTTATCATAAATCATACCATCCCTGTACAGTCCTTTACACTTAGCGTGTTAAAATAAACTAGGATGTTGTGTCAAAAGATAACTGGGCAACAGCAAAATAAATCATCAATGTTAAATCGTTTAATTCTAAATCATTTATCAATATTCATCTGTTATTTGTAGCTCATTGTCACTGCGTATCTAACTGTAATTTAGTTGCCGTTTTATGTAGATGCCAAGGGCTTGCCACTGTCTTTTCCTCTCCCATAGTCCTTGTAGTGTTCTACAATAGTTCATATGTAATATCTTGAAAGTTGCTGACAGCAATAAACAGCTACTGTAGGGGTAGAAAGTTTCGCGGGCAGAAAGTTTCGCGAGAAGAAAAAATCGCGAAATTAAGGGCAAAAAACTTTTGCGAATGACGTTTTTTTCCCGCAAATTTCGCGACGAAAACTTTCGCGATCGAGAAAAAAGATGCATTTTCGCGTGAAAAAACTTTAGCGACTGAAGAAAGGTGAGGGGAAAAACACAACTTTCTATTCATTTTCAGTACTAGTCACAGTCACGGTGACAATTTACAAGGTTTTATAGCCCAAGAAACTAAAGATCGGGGTGATTAAGGCACAGCAAAACAAAAACTTGAAGAAACCAAATAACTTGGATAGAAAAAACTTTTGCCAGTCGAGAATTTTCTGCAATTTGGCGAGCAAAAACTCTCGCGAATTTTGAATTTAGATGAGGCCTTGGCAGCAACTTTCGCGAAAAATGCCGAAAAACGCGAAAATCGCGAAAGTTTCTGCCCCTAAAGTAACTCAAGAGCTGCATGTGCAGGTCTGAAATTAGCCTATGTTATTTTATGACTTCGACACGTGCGAGAATGCTCTCTAGTCCGAGGAGTAATTGGGTCATTTGTCCTAGCTCTGTTGACTAACTTCAAGTTCTTTGTTCCTGTAAAATTTCACTTGAATAGAAACAAATCCTAAACTTCATGCTTTAAAAACGTAATTCTATGTTTTGCAGTCATATCATTTTTATCGAATCTTGCAAGTTGCAGACACATCCATATTTTATCCCACGCTGCAACAATTGCACAAGAGTTTCACTATGATTTCAGATCTTATCTATAAGATTTAATAAGTTAATGCAATTTAAGCCTAATAGACATGATAACAACACCAGACTGTTTGACCTCAGTTGAACAATTGACAGTGATGTTCTTGGAAAGTAATCAGTGGTTAAATTCTACCGGCTGTTCCAAAAAAGTGCTCCTGCTTAAGGCAGCGTTTACACGGGATCGGTTCCATTTGGAACCGTACCCAAATGGGTACGTTTAGGCCTTGCGTTTACACGGGACCCACTGGAACCGTTCCAAATGGAACTGCTAGCCGTACCCAAACGGGTCCACTTACGCAGTCGATCCCATTTGGAACCGTACCCAGAAAGGTCTCGTGTAAACGGGTGGAACGGTTCCAAATGGGAACTGCTAGGAAATGACGCTGCTATTCATTGTTTACGCATGGAAATAAACAAAAGACGTCTCAAACGATGGAATTCAAAGAATTTCCGTCTTGTTTTGAGAAACAAAAGAGACTCCGACGTCTTTGTCTTGAAAAATATTTATGATTTAACGAAGCCCTTGGAACTGTTTGGAACCGATCCCGTGTAAACGCGCTGCAGTGGGACCAGTTCCAAGCAGTTCCAATCTGTTCAATACGGAACGGTTCCAACAGGTCCCGTGTAAACGCAGCCTAAAAAACCAACAAGGACAGATTTTATAAGAAACAGCATTAGTTGCTTTAATTGAAACATCAATTCAAAGCTTTACTAGCAACTGCAGACAAAGGAAATTCTTTCAACCAGTCACTCAAAGCAAATACGATCACAAAGTTTCCCCGAAACCAGTAGAACAAATTCTCACCTTGTGCAAACCAAAAAGGTGATTTTTAAGGAAAGTTATCTGCTTATAACGAAAGAAGAAGGGTAAATCTACAGTTCTGTGTTGTGGAGTTGGTTTATTTGATGCAGGAGCTGTGTGGTGATTTTCTGATTCAAGCCCTAAAGTATCCGAGAATTGCAATGCTGCTCGGCTTCCGAATCAAATGAACAGAATCCACAAGAATTGATTTGCCCTTCTTCTTTCGTTATAAGCAAATAACTTCTCTTAAAAATTTACCTTTTGCTTGCAGCGAGAGTATGTCCTACTATCTTCGGGACAATATTTGCGACCGTGTTTGTTTTGATTTACTGGTTGAGAGAAATTTCTTTTTCTGCAGTCGCTAATCTCTTTGACATCAAGTTTTCAACAAATTGTCATTGCATTTTAAGATCTGTCCTGATGAAAAAGCCCCCAAACGAAATGAACATACCTTGGATGCTTCTGTCGAGCCACTAACACTTGACGGCCTTCTAAACGGCTGAACAGACGTTTTTACTTGAAAAGGATTCGCAACTGGTTTTGAAATTACTGGCTCTTGAGTAACTGTGGTGGTAACTGTAGATGAACTTGATTTCTGAGCAGCTTGCTACAAAAGGATCACATCTCTATTTTAAAATATTTCTATTTTCAATAAGCCATAAGAAACAGAAATATGTACGAAAAATAGATATACTGGGTGACTCAAATAAAAGTTTCCGCGCTTGGCGGGCTGTGAAATAAAAAGTATGAGGCCAATATTCAAAACTGAAATGTCAATCTATCAGTCAAAGGCTATCGTAGATGAGAAAATTTTATTTGGTAAATCACACATCATTTAGATCCAGAAATTATGAAATAGCTGGCAAGGAGAATGGTTGGGAACAAGGATTCCACTTTGCATTCTGCTCCATAATTTACGTGCCATTGAACTTGAGATTCTTTTTCTGAAACTGATAATGTATTCTTCAATGCCACATAAATCATGGACCACAATGGAACATGGAATTCTCGATTCCCAAACAAATCCCTTACAGGCATTTTGCTATAGTTGCGTCCTAAAGATGTGTGATTTACCAAACAAAATTTTCTCATCTCATTTAACCTTTGACTGATTAATTAACATTCTAGTTTTGAATATCGATCAATTGATGTTCATTCCATAGGTCGCCAAACACGTACACTATCAAAAATCGGAAAATCATGTTTCTTATGATCCTTATGACTCTCATGAAAACCGGCATAGGTTCCAAATCATTAAATCTACGAAAACAGGCGGGCGTAAAATTCAATGACTTATTTCTTTAAACTGAATGACTTAAAAGAAACTTTAGCCACTTTTCTATGATTCTACCGTTGGACTTTCCAGAAATCTTGAATATTTGTCGAAAACGCAGCCTATTTGATATATCAGCTCAATTTATGATGTGACGTCATCAAATTTTTAAATCACAAACCAGAAGAGTGAAAGAGTTTTGCTTGATACCATATTGTAGGCATCCATAAACCATGCCTTTCTTGAAAATTATTTGATCTTTGGTCAACAGGTTTAGAAATTACGGTAGTTTTAAGTTTTTTTCGAAAATTTTATTGAATTCTTAAGAAAGAAGAAACACACTGTAATTCTGACAATATTGAAGATTTCAGAAAAGTCCAACGGCAAATTTACTGTAACATAGTTAAAGTTTCGTTGAAGACATTCAGTTCAAAGAAATAGATCATAGAATTTTACACCCAGCAATTTAAGGATTTGAAACCTATGCTATGAAAACCAAGTTTAAGTTTAAGGGTGTGTTTGTTTGTTAATTCCAAACCTACCAAATTATGTAAACGGCAGACTTCGCAGAGACGGATACACAGTGCCCAATCAAACACAAAATTCTTCAAAGCAGTAGTGTTCAGATTCATCCTGTCGAAAACGAAGTTTCTAGTTAAAAAACATAACGATGCGTCTGTTGCTTGGCAGCACCGCAGCAGCGTGAGCAAACTGGCTTCGTTTTCAAAGTTTTGCAAATGAAAACGAGAATCTCTCCGAAGTCTGCCAACCTTCCGCCTGTTGGAGCAGATCGTTCAGCAGGCCTTCCAAACCTGCCAAACCTGCCGTTTTCGGAATTTGGGAGTCAATCAAACAAATTCCAGGTCTACCAAGTCTACCGTTTTCATAATTGGTACCAATCAAACACACCCTAAGATGCTTCCTACAGCAATGGTTGCAACATATCCTTGGCACAGCTGGCTGAATATCAGAAAGATTGAAATTCAGTCTCATGAAAACGTGAAAACAAGGTAGTCTGCACTCGGAATGACCAGTAAGATAGAGTGATAAAATTCACACACCATTTCTTTCTTCATTCTTCTCGAGCACTGAGTGCAATACCATAAGAATCTTGGATCGTGTACATCTTTGTTTGTCATTGGAGGTTTATGACATATTTGATGGTAGTAGTTATGGCATTCATGACATTCAATCAAACAGTTATCTGCGCTGTCAGTCTTGTGACTGTGGAAACAAAAGTAGGATAAAAGAACCAAGTTTTTTTTATCCATATAAAATGCTTACAATACATGTTTACCTACTCTACATATTAATACTATACAACTGCACAACACTACAGGGACAATAACGTGAGGAGCAAAATGGCATGGCTACCCCACGTTCTTACATATAACACTACTAGGACAATACACAAAAGAAAGAGAACCAAGTTGCTAGCCATGAAGCAAAAAGAGCATACGTTTCAAAGCTTTTGAAAGACAAAAGCACGGTTTTCCTCTGGGAGGTAAATAATGATCAATGAAAACTTTTTTGCACAGGGTACTAAGATGGATAATTTTCAAGTTTATTAACAATTATTTTTTGATTTCCTTGTTCGTTAACTGATCCACTAATATCAACGAAATGGTCTTTAGAGCTAAAGGACTGGTTGTTGATCTCTTTCGGTCTACAGTGTACACTTCTCAGCTGAAGAATTCAATTAGACATTTTGATGTAGCTCTTCATTTTCTCCATAAATTTTGGATGCACCTCAAGGAAAAGCAGTTCGATAGCATACCTTTGACAAACACAGCATATAGGTCCATCATCATCTTTTTGAAATGCTTCCTCTAGAAGATCTTCAGGACTTTCTTCTTCTTCGGAGATTGATGAGAAAGAATCTTCATGTTGTTCGCTTTCTAATTTAGCTTTCTTTGTAATTGGTTCTAACAAAGTGCTTGAACTTAGTTCTTCGATCATTGTCTCTCCAAAACCTGAAAATGCAGTTTCAACATTCAGAATTTTCACTCGTTTTGAAACAAGCTGCAAAGTTGTATTTGTTCATTGACAAAACCTTAGTAAAGCTGACAATGCAAAATCTTTTCATCAAAATAGAGTACCATCGCCCTGAACCGCCAACCTACAGAGAAGCATCTATTATGCGCGGTATGTTAGAGATTAAAAACTGCTTACTTGCCATCAAAAGATTCTTTAGTTCATAGTGTTCTTTGTATCATTTCATTAACTTGATCTTCCCACTGTTTGAAGTACAGCCACAACTCAAAGGAGCACCAGTAAAATTGGCCTAAATAAATTATATCGCCCCCTCATTTTACTGCAACCAGCTATCCCAGAAGAAAAGTATTCTACAGTGCAGGGTGAGTCAGAAAAAACAGCCGGCGTTTGAAAGGCAACTGCTCCCTGAATATATAAGCAACGATATTTTGCATTATTTGATTAAATAGCTAACATGTTCAATTATTTTTAGAAATTTTCCTGGCTAAAATCGGTCCACTTCGTTCAGATGCTGTGGGCAATTTTCTAAAATGAGTCCCTTTGAGAAACTTTAAAAAACGTGCTAAAATTGCAAGCAAAAGTCCCTAATATGTTTACCTCACAGCGATGACTTTCAGCACGCTTTAGCACGTGCTTTGGCTTTGGCGGGTTAAAAAGTCTTCCCCTTACTGTGGATAACTTATTCAGGGGAATTCCATTCTTCCATGAGGAAAAAAAACACGAACACATCCAAGAGTCATTATTGCTAAGAAGGAGAACAAAGGGAAATTTTGCTTGTTGTTTTCGGTTGTTTTTGCAGGTTTTCGAAAGGGGCTTTCTGCAGAAAATCTCCTATTTCAACGGGAAGGAATGAGCGATTAAAGCCGGGCAAATTACTGAACCTTATTTGACATATCGGGGATAAAACAAGATAGTTTTCAACATTGCTGGATAAGATAGAAGGAGAATGAGCGAAGACTGGTTCACACGATGCCAGCACATTTCGAAAACGGTGAAAAATGTGACAGATTGGCCTCCCGTTCCCACGAAAACGCCACATTTTTTCGCCGGCAGATTTGAAAACAGAACTCTAACTGGCACATTTTGGAAACGGCATTATATGAACACTCGAAAATGATGAAAACAGAACATTTTTCGACACTTTTTGAACAAGTCTGATCGATTTTTCACGTGTAGGTACTCGATGTGCTTTGATGCTCGTCTTTGGCATAAGTCTTGCAACGACTTTTTGCAGTCAAGTTTTCTATCGTTTTCCATTGTTTTCAAATTGTCCCGGCATCGTGTGAATGTAGTCTAAATCTTTAAAGATCGATTTCAAGAGCAAATTCAATATTTCTTATCGTCAGGATAGACTGATGAAAATCGTCCAAGTTTCGCTCCTTGATAGGCTGATAATCACTACAGCTACGACTCATAAACTAATCAAAACTACGGCCAGACATTGATGAGCCTCGCTTTGATGCCGGAAGCCAGTAGCTTAATAGCTTAGGTCCATTTTGCACGATCACAACTCACCAATTCTAAAACGCGTGAAATTCGTATTTCATTGAGGTTGTAAACAAACCAAAACCAAAATGAGTCAAGATGAGTACTTCTTCTGTGTACTGCTTGAAGATTCCTTCTCTTTGACATGGAAAACCTGCTTTTAAAGGCCACATTATTCTGCGGATCTCACCACAGCAATCGAAAGCGATCCTTGCACATTTCATCACTTTGAGGCCTCGAGGCCAAAGGGAGGCTAATCCTTGGAATGAGGTTAAAATGTTGATATCCTATTGGTCAGTTGGAACATAGTCACCTATTATTTGGAACTCTACAATGTCATTGGTTTCGCCAGTTTGACAGCGATTTTGGCCGAATTTTAAGACAGTTTGCCTATCGGTCCCTCTTGAAGAGAAGTGCCATCTTCCAGTCCAATAAACAAAGCGAAAACTGGGACTGAAGTAGTTAGTCTATCGTCAGGATGGATGTAAACAATTACTAATGATCACTTTAGTAGCAAAAACCAGCAATCTGGCTATGTTTCTTTCCCTTGGGAAAGAGACGCAGCCGTTTCGTTCCCTCAGGAACGTAGCAACTGTTCTCAAATCATGAAACAAAAGTTTACAGAGAGCCAATGCTTTGAACTAGACTAATAAGAACACCAGCTGTTCAACACTCAAGCTGTAGGGCAACTTTTGTATCAAACATCTAGAGATTCCTAACGCGCTAAACATGTTGGCTGATAAATTTTGGTTGAATATGGTAGGTGATCTCGAGAAAGATATTGGTTCTTAAAGGATTTGTGCAAGGTTAAAAGCTTGCATTTGCACAGAGCAGAAATTCTAAAAATATCTCATTCAAATCGAACTTGCACACAGAGTCAACAAAGGATAGTGTCACAATAAGATTTTTATCTCGCCAAGAAACAATGCTGTGTCGGAGTAATTTCTTTGTTCTATTTATAGAGGAGCCTATTTACCATTGCACATTAGCTTTAACTCCTTTACGCCCCATATTTCTGACCCAATTTCAATATTTGAATCTCCCTAAAGGGCACCAGATTCTTGGTGTTGTTTAAATTCTAAGGAGTTTTTTCATGTTAGAGATTGGAAGAGTGCTAATTTTCAATTTTGTTTACTTTGAAGATTTCAAAATTTCAACATGAATCAGTTTAGAGTGTCATTTGCTGTTTTTAAGACAAATGACAGAGAACAACTTAAATCAGGGGTCTGGATAAGCTAAATATAGTCTTTTGTGTTTCATTGTCTTTGATGATCTCAAAAGATTTACCAAAACAATTAAACAAATGATGGGAGGTGCCAATCTTTTGTTCTATCTGTCATTTGTCTTTAAAGCCTGAAAAATCTATTGAAATAGCAAGCTGGCTATTTGTTATTGTTATTACGGATATAAACAATTAATAGCAAAAATTTCAGTAAAACCTTAAAATATAGTTTCACAGCATTCAAAAGAGAATGGCATGAACCCCCCCTCACCCCTGGAAATGAAACAAATCCTCAACAACGAATGGTGGAAAAGATCATGGAGTGCAAGCCTTTATGATAAGCAATTCATCAGGGCACCTTTTCCTGACAAATTTTGATTTAGGACATTTGCGAAAAATCATGTTACCGCGCCAGGTATTGAAATTTGTACTATTGGCCTATTTGATATCTCTTTTGTTACCTTGGTTGACAGGGAAACCAGGATTTATTTGTGATGAATAAAAAGAATCATGAAAATAATGGAAACTGAGAACAAATAATTTCATATTTGTCCTCTGCAAAGGAGTATCTACTGCAGAGACAGTTCTTCCAAATTGTGAAGGAGAGCAATGCTGTGGATGTTCACGCAGCAGATAGTCCCCCACCGCAGAGGACAAACATGAAATTATCTGTTCCACAGAGAAACCAGCATTCTCCTTTCTGTTACCGCTGCGTAGCTCCTACTGCTGCATAGCTCCTTTGGCACTGCGGTGATAGAATTGAACATGCATGTAATGACGGTAGCCAAGTGGCAGAGATGGCATGACAAGGGGAGCTTAGGGGGCAGGGGCCCCCTAAAAATTCACTGAGCCCCCCCTGGCACTTGAATCTTTGAAAATTGGTATGCACTGTCAGCACTTCCGTAACTTGCTTGTCATATTTTTAGGGAGTTTTTTCAAATTTTGAGCCTATCAGAAGGTGTGGTCTGCTTGCTTCACTCGTTGTTGGCACTTTGGCAAGTTTTGTCCCCCAGCATTTCTTCCCTGGTGACATTTCTGCAAGTTGCTGGTTTTTGCAACTAAAGTGGTCATTAGTAATTGTTTGCATCCATCCTGACGATAAGAAATAATAAACTTACTATGTCAATCAATCTAAGATTGAGTAGCAAACTGATTCAGTTTTGTTTTTGTTTTGTTTCAGTCGGTTTCTTTTCCTTTCATTTTGTTGATTATAATGAGCCTACAATGCATCATGGCCTGCCAAAGGCAAGTTTTTTAAGCTCCTACAGTAGCATGACATAATAATATAATCTTACTTGAATTGGCCAGTTCTTCAATACTTTCAACCATGCCAGAATCTAGTTGCTCCTCCCTGATTCCTTCTCCAAGAGAACTGCTACTTAATTCTTCCACAGTTTCAACCACTCCAATTGCTGGTGATTTAGAAACAGTTTCATTAGCTTGTGATGTAGATGCACTAGGCACTGACAGACTGAAAACTGGTGACATTGATCTATCACTTGGTTGTGAAGGTTTTTCAGTGATCTTTGGACTCACTCTGTCTGCTACAGATTCTCTTCTTTCCGGCTAGAAAATAAAGCGAACTTGTATCTTTGAATTAAATCGCTAAATCATCATCTTTTAAAGACAGACCTACTATACCAGGCCTTACTGGGAATGGCATGCGATCGCTCTTGCACACCTTGGCACACGCCTTCTCCTTCTAAGGAGTGCAATAGATCATACGCCTCTCCCTTCAAATTGGCATTTAAATCTTGCACTAAACCAAAGACTCTTAATGATTTTATGATAATCATTAAGTTGTGTACAAAAGATAATTTCTGATATTTTCTTTTGAGTATTTTACCTTATTACAGTATCACATCTCTCTTTTCTGAATGCTCCATTTTTAAGAGCATAAAAGAATTGCATTATTTGGCATTTTATTGGGAACCTTGATGGTTCAGAAAAAGACTGAAAAGGATCAAAAGATTTATTCTTGCTCAAAACTGATAAGAAAATGCTCTATGCTCTGAGATTATCATTATAAAATGATAACAGTTTATGTTTCTAATCAATAAAAATTCTAATAGACATGCTCTGATGAAATTCATTTTTTTTCAATTGCACTCCATCGCACGCCTGATATGCACCAAGAGTGCGATTGGCCACACAAACACCAAAATATTCCCAGTAAGGCCTGCTGTACTGTTTGTTAAGATTAAAATTGAATAAAGGTGCTCTGTTAAGGCTGCAAAGGATTAAGCTTAATGGTGCAAACACAAGCACAATGAAGGTAGGGTATGGAGGGAATATTTTTTTTTTTTTTTTTTATCAACTACAACTAAGTTATTTAAATTTTCTATGGCTGCCATAGCTGGAAAGGACATGATGTCAGCGAGTTCCAACTACGGCAGCCACTTACAATAATTTCAAAATATATACAAACAATTTAAGAACAAAACAAAAAAACAACTCGACCGGGCGTCTCAGAAAGAAGACCCCCCACCAGATAGTCAAATAATCACCCAAACATTATCAGAAAACTGTAGTATGCACTTCTGCTACTCATGGTGCAAATGGGAGTGCTTCTTTACAAGACACCCGTTGCAATTACTACAAATAAACGAAAATGTTGCTGCCGTTTTGTGCTTAAGTTCAATCTGAAAACCTTTTCGTATCTTTGATGAAAGAAATTGTTGCTTCAAGGATTATTCGATTGATGATGACACTGTTCTTTAAGTCTCCGAACAGAAGCAAGTCACACAAAGGTTTATCATCAAGATCGATATTTAAACCAGGGATTTCAGAGAGCCGATCAAAGAGTTCTTGCCGCATCGAATCAAACTGCGGGCAGTGCAGGAGAAAGTGCTCGTTGTCTTCCATGTCATTACCACAAGCACAAAATGGAGTAAGGCTATCAAAGTTGTGTCTAAATTTATGCTCATTCAGCACACTAAACTTTAAACGCAGCTTTGTGAGTAATTTCACGCCTTCAATATCAGAAATATTGTAGACAGAATTTCCCTCCGGTCTTATGATTTTTAATAATTTGTTCTTAAACTGAGAAAGGGATATTGAATTTTTGATCTCTTCCCCAAGCAAATTCCACTCAAACAGGGTATTATGAAAGTAAGTATTGGAAAAGCGATTCGTTCTGGCAACATGTACTTCATAATCACGAGGGTGTCTAAGACCGTAGTTAAGTTCACGTTCGGGAGGGATTTCATTAAAAAGGTAGCCTGGTGATTGTGATTTCACTAAGTTAAAGAAATGGCATAGCCTCCTGTACCATCTTCTGTGATACAGACTTTCCCATCCTAATTCTTCGTACAATCTTTGCCTATTTGTACCTCTCCAAGCACCAGCAACAGCTAAAGCTGCAGAATATTGGGTCTGTTCAAGCCTTTGCGTAAAAGTTAAGCGCATTTCTGGGTCATATTTGTGATAAATGATGTCTCCATAGTCTAGGTGTGGCCTCACGTATAATTTATATATCTGGTCCAACACATCCCTAGCCACATACTTCGACAGATATCTTATCATTCCTATGCCCCTTCTAGCCTTGCCAATAGCTTCTTTAATATGACTAAGAAAATTTAGTTCAGAGTCAAGCTGCATTCCAAGATGCTTGTGTTCAGTTTTCCTTTCAACTTCATCAGTGCCAAGCAAAAGGTGAGGATGGAACGGTTTACTTTTTTTGCAAGAGAAAACAACCTCTTCAGTCTTATTTACATTAAACTGCATTTTCCATTGCCATGCCCATAATCGCACCCTTTCAAGGTCTGCATTGAGGTCGTCAGCAGATCTTCTTTCATCTTCAACAACCGAGAAGAGAGAGGTATCATCCGCAAACATTTTGACATCACAGTTCACGTTCTCGACAAGATCATTAATGTAGACAAGGAAAAAAAGTGGACCCAAGACAGAACCCTGTGGCACACCAGCACATATCGGTGCCCATTTCGAGCTTTTTCCGTTCAGAACAACTCGCTGTTTACGATTTGCTAAGTAGTTCTGGATCAAAGCAAGGACGTTCCCATTGATACCATTGCATTTTAATTTGTATAGAAGGCCCTCGTGCCAAACCCTGTCAAACGCTTTGGAAAGATCAAGAAAGACGGCTCTAGTTTCAAGGGTAGGACAAGCTTCAAATGCTTTGTAGATGTTGTGAGTTATAGATAACAATTGATTAATAGTAGAGTCTCCCGGCCGAAAGCCTGATTGTTGTTGAGCTAGAAGTCCATTCTCACAAAGATATTTGTAAATATCATCGAACATTACTTTTTCAAATAACTTCCCGAAGATAGGTAGAAGCGAAATAGGCCTGTAATTCATTTTGTTCTGTCTGCTGTCTTTTTTGTGGACAGGAATTATATTAGCCCTTTTCCAGACAGAAGGATAAGTTCCCGTCTCCAAAGATTTTTCGAAGATTAAACACAGAGGCTCAACTATTGAGGCATCGCATATCTTAATCATATGAACAGATATGTTGTCACAACCACCAGCTTTTTTGGAATCAAGTGCCCGAATTAGTCGTAAAACTTTATCCCTGTTAATGGCAATGTCCGTTAAAGATGAATTGCACCGGGGCAAAAAGTTGGGAATTATACTGCCGGTTGATATTTCGGAACACTGTTGCACAAAGAAATCATTCAAAATGTTCGCCTTGGTATCTGCGTTGGTAACAATGATTCCATTTTCTAGAATTGGAGGAATTCCCGCAATGCTCTTCTTATTCATTAATTTGTTCAGGGTAGTCCAATATGTTTTGATACCATTGCTGGGATCGGACAGTTTCCTACCTAGCTTTAGGTAATATTTATCTTTGGCATCAAGAATTATTTTTGATGTTTCTTTCCGAACGTTCTTAACTTTGATCCAGTCCTCTTGCTTTCTACCACGCTGTAAAAACTTTTTGTAAACCCTATGTTTTCGCCTTATTGCTGTTTTTACTTCCGCTGTCACCCATGGGGCATCCTTGTCATTACATTTAACAACTTTGTTTGGTATGTTAGCAGACAATATAGAATAAATCGTCGCAGTGAAGACCTCGCTCATCTCATTTGGACCAAGACCCATAAGCTGCGAATCCCAATCGATCCCGTTAACTGTGTCCCTAATTGACTGGGTGTCCGCTTTTGCGTAATCCCACATGGTCCTCTTATAGGGTGGTGGGGCAGGGATAGACAAATTCATCTTGCCATAAATAAGCTGATGTTGACAATGATCATCCAAGGAAGAGTGAACTCCAGATTCAACAAAAAGATTTGGTTGGTCAGTCATAATGAGATCGATACAAGACATGCTTTCACCACGTATGTTTGTGGGCTCATTTATCAATTGGTGTAAGTTATTTGTCTCTATGAACTCATCTAAAGCAGTTCCTTCTGGATATTCATTATCTCCCTCCCACCACTGAGATGATCTACAGTTAAAGTCCCCTGTTATAATCAAAGCAGTTGGTTTCTCCTGTCTGAGACGAGTTAATGTCATCTGCAATTTATCCATGAACATTTCAAATTGTTCACTGTTTTGGCTAGGGCTGCGGTAAACAGTAACTATGAATATTTTCTTTCGCCCTATTTTTATATCAGCTACAATTATTTCCTGTAATAGTTCGAGATCTTTCCTACGTTGAATTGGCAAACCCTCTCGAAAATACATGCAGACACCCCCGATTTTGGAATCGCTTGGATGATCATTGCGAAACACCTCTTTGCTGAAACCTTCTATGGAGATCTCCTCATCTCGCACTTTACTATTCAGCATGGATTCCGATACAGCGAATACATCATATTTGTAAAGAGAATTATAGGCCTCAATAAGTGGAATTTTTACACCATTTCTTGCGCAGATACCATTTAAGTTCCAATGAAAAAATCGTACGCAGTTTTCAGTTTGCGGACCAGGATTCAATTCAATATCTCCTGAGAGGAGTAAAAGTATATCAAGAGGGAATAGGTAGATTGAGTCAATTACTGCACCAAGCAACAATGCATACAAAAGGTGAGGGAAAATTGCCGAGACTGTTTTTATTTGACGATTCGATTTCAATTGTGATGTAAATCTCGTGTCAGAAATATGTAGCAGTAGGTAGACTGCAAAATACACGGTAGTTATTGCATAACTTGTTATTTGCACGTAAATACGACGTATTCCCTGGGTACCCAGCCCTATGGAAAGAGACCGAGGAAGAGTATTTAACAAAGAATCAATCATGAGTGACAGCGGAAAAGTTACCACTGATGAGCAAATGAGCAGGTACAAATAGGCAAAGGAACAAAGCACCGTAACAAGCATGCTTTCAACAGGAATGAATTTAGAGACCACTGGGACCAGTCTGAACCTAAGCGCAATCCCCGCACGCCATTCATTAATTCCTATGGGCATATGATGACTGCATAATCTCTTTGGCAACTCTCAAAGTCCCTTTTGAGTGCAAAAATACAGCAGCTGAAACAAAAGTATTTATTGAAAAGCAACATGACAAAAAACAAAACAAACAACATAAAAAAAAAATAACAAAACAAGCCACAAGTCAGATTTTCCGCACGGACAGTGATCCTGAGAACCAAACGTGTGGGTGGCAGGAAACTGCGAAGGACTTTTTGAGGCATATCAACAATTTTCTTTGGGCGTTTTGGAAAGGGCCGAAAAACGAATGTATCTAAATGGATAGGATAACTTTAAGCACAAAACAGACAAATGCCATCCTGAGACTTGAATAGCAAAACTAGCCAATATAGAGCCGTTGAAAATCTATTTGAGGCAGCTCACCAACAAAAGAGCAACAGGTCGATTCTTCAAAATCACCGATAAATTCCATCTGGGATTCAATAAAATAAACATAGAAGCTCAAATGAATGGACATTTTTGCAAGACACATTTGTTATTTGTTGGTAAGCTACCTGAAGAGGTGGGGCTCTCAGAGGGGTAGATATAGGGAAACAAATGGGGCAAAAACCAGTTGAAAAACAGGCCAGGTGCGATTAGATTTGGTAGCTATTGTGATTGCCAACCCATTTTACCCCTTATCCACCCCTCTTTTGCCCCTACCTACACACACACTTAATCTAATATGATTATAAAATAATGCTGTGAACAGAAACGTATCCATAATTGCCATCTGCAATTTTTAAAGAAGAATAACTCAAAAAGGGGTCCGTATAAAGGGTCTTTAACAAAGATACTTATCTAGAGTTAGTCTCATTTGCACCATCAACATTATCAACATCATCGTCATCATCATCAGCATCCTCAGCATCATCATCATCATTGCCTTGCTGATCACCAGTATCACTTCGGGTATCACTTCGGGTATCACTTCGTGTATCACTTCTTTCATCATATTCTCTAATGATATCATGCAAATCATCTTCACTATTTATGTGATGAAACTCCTCGCCAATTTTCACGCATAAACGGCAGTTAACGTCTGCAAATGCAAAGCCGAGCTTCTTCCTTGTAAGGAATTCGCTTATCTTCTCAATTGTATCGACCTTCTTCTTCGTCAAATCCAACTTTACCTTGTACTTGGCACAGTTCTTCCTGGCCCTATAAACCAGGGTTCTGTGTCTCCAGGTTGTGAATCTTACTATTACTTGATGAACTCTTTTCCCTTGCACAATTCTTGGGCGACCAATCCGATGAGCGCGGTCAATTACAACTTCGGGAACGTCAACACCCAATTCGTTGAAAACATTCTTGACTTTTTCTAAACAGCTTTCGCTGGACTCATTCTGGCCTTCTGGTACTGGTGGAATTCCATTAATTCGCAAACACAGCCTACGACTATACTGTTCATTTTCATCAACATTGTTTTGCAATAGAGAAATATGCCTCTCCATAATAGCGATCCTCGACTCTAAAATTTGGATTTTCTCATTTTGATCTTTTATGGTAGTATGAAGTTTCTCAATACATTCCTTTGTCGCCATACTGTCCTTCAGTTCTGAAAACTTTTCGTCGAAGTATGCCTGATAGGCTTCTAAGTTTCTTGTTTTCGTCTTTGCACCGCCCGCCATTATTAGGCCACATCAACACGTGCAGGTGAAGTGAGCGAGCGAAGTTAAAAATTTTCCTTTCAAATGCGATGAATCATCCTAAACTCTTTATAACTCTTAACATTTCATTCGTAAAACCCATTTTACAGCCTAATCGATCACACAAACACCATACATTAATCCTCAAAGCCCTTCGCTACAGCGAACTCAAATAAGCGTCTGCTCTCCACCGGAAGCCATGACGAAAGCCCAAATTTTGCCAATCAAATTAAAGTTTAAAGATAATTACTAAATCTAAGAAAAGAAAATGCTAATTACAGTTATTTATGAGTATGAATTAATTTATAGGCATAAGTTGACATCTATTTACTGTAAAAACACCCCAAGTTTAAACTGGCAACTTTGATCTCCATAATGGTCCCTCCAGAGGTGCCTTTGAAAGAAGTGTTTGTGAAGAAAGAAAAAATTATCCCAAAATTTGAGAGAAATGCTGCATCTTCAAGATTGTTGATGGAAAAGTTTTGTTACAACTTTTAAGATTTTGATGAAATATATAGGGGCTATTTTCCTGAAATTAGAGATCTCTCAAGAATTTGTCCTTAACATTATGCTTGAAGCTGTTGACATTCTTAGCAGATTTTAAGTCAAGCTGAATGTGCAATGCTAAGCAATAGTGACAACAATGGGTCCCAGGGGCACTTCACTTTTGGGTCATACAGGGGTGTGAACTCCAAGAATTTCTGTCAAAATGCAATTCCAGAATTTTGGCAGAATTTCTAGGACCCAATCCCAGAATATTGATATGGTTTCCAACCAGTGTTTGCACTACCAACAACATGAAAATTGTTAACCATCCCAAAGCTAGGCATTCCCAGAATTTCTCCTAAAATTAAACTTCAATGTTGGAATTCTTCTTTGAAAGGTACTGTATAACCACCCCATTCCCAGAAATTTCATGGCAAAAACCATCAAAAACTGGTGGAGGTGAAGTTGCAGTTTTCAGGACTAAGCGCTGGGATCGCAGAAATAGCTATGCGCTAATCGAATATGCGACCCTTTGTCATGATGTTCAAAGGAGCTTGTGGGATTTGAACCCTGTCCGCCTGACTGTTCTGGCTGCAAAGTCAGTGGATTACAATAGGGCACCACCACAACCTTAAAATGCACTCCCCTGTATGATGGTATACTGAAGTACTGTACCTTCTCACCAAAGCAATGGGTCCATGGTGCATTCCATGCACTTTCCCCAGAAGACCTTTGGCATGAAGAACAAATTTCCATGGTAAATTGCCATGAAAATCTGATAAAAACAAAAGAAAATTATCTCCAGTCTAATTCGGTTAAATAGTTCCATTCTTTTCCTGGTGTAAAATGACTTTGTTTGTGGGAAAATGACTTTTGGCATGGAGCTTACATGGAAAGCAACCTGGGAGAGGGTCCATTGAGCCAGAGAATCTTGCTTACACTGGAGTTCTAGTGACACTTGTACAGTACCATCGTAACAGTAATCAGTTTCTTGATCTTCGGTGCTGGCTTTTTCTTTTGGTGCTTTTCCAAAATTTTCTTGAACGGTCCATGCATGGTCATTGATTGGTCATGGTATTATGCACCAAAACAGGAAAATACAGTTTTTAAGGGGTCATCCAAAACTCCATTTGTGATTGCTTAGTGCCATTTGGCCACTAACTTCTCAACACCTTCCTCCCCCTCCTTAGTGAATTTATGAATTTTCTATTCCATGGTTCTCCAGGAAGCATTTCATGCACTTAGGCCTTAAGATCTTCGCCATGGACCAGACACTTTTGTTGATGTAGCGGCATCATTTTTTCAGTAAATATGTTCTTGGTGTGATGGCATTTCAAAATCTGCTTACCTTGACGTGAATGTGAAGTGGTTCTTGATCTTTTAGCAGTTTCTTTTGATAATACATGCATTTCTTTTATAAGAAACTAAGAATTTGGGCCAGTACTCAAAGTTTCTTAACATCATCAGTGCTCAGATTTTTAGCAGCTCTCTTTCCCTGAAAATGCCTGGCGTACAAAAGCCTAGGGATCGGTGTACCTTCAGCGTATGTCTTGTATGGAATGCACCCTGGATGATTCTCAAGCTTGCAGTCATCTCCTAAATTATTGTATCTGGCATGTGAAATTGAGAATAAGCATCTCAATTTCCTTGATCAGGATTCCATAAGGGGCCGTCCAAAAATCCATTTTGTCACGGATAGCGGAATTTGGCCGCTAACTTCAGATACCCCCTCCCCCCTCCGCTTAACGGACATACAGAATTTAGTATTTACCTATCTCGCAAACTGTTTCATCGCCATCGTTAACAAGGAGAACCTCTTCTTAGGCCATTTCTGTCTCTTCTTTGTCTCTTCCAGTGTTGAAACTTTGCAAAATATGATTGAAAACATTGTTAGGTTCCATTCCGTCACGCTTAACGGATTAGTAATAAACCCCCTCCCCCCGTAACGGCCAAATTCCGCTATCCGTGACGAATGGATTTTTGGATGGCCCCACCCTAAGTTCTGCCAATATAATGATTGCTTTATTTATGGATTTTGATGAAAGGCCAGACTCTGATTGGAAAGTTTGCCTTCTTGTGCAGTGCAATAAAAAAGAAAACAATAGGTTTCTCGTTTAATGAAACAAATCCAGCCACGCAAGCAATTTGAATGAATGAAAGAGATCCCTCGTGCATTCTACAAACTTTCCAATGCCTGCCCCACCCTCGAAGAGTCAATGAATACGACGAAATTTAGGGTATCGTAAATAGACTGGACGTAAACTTTTGCAGGGTTTACGAAGATTTTTGCGACAAATCAATAGGTGTACGAGAATCCCCACAAGTATAAAGGACTAATGTTTTGTTTACATGCCGTTTTCTGCTGTTATTTTGATTAAAAAGAGCATCAAAACTCACCTTTTCTCGCCTTGTTTCTCCAGTTACTTTATCTCTGTAGTCTTGAATCAATGTTTTCAGTTGTCTTGCCGAGTCTGGATGCCTTGAGTTCAGCAAAGTGATTGCTTTCACGAAGAGCGGGTCAAGTTCGGCGGCCATCTTGCCTTCGAAAGTGCCTCGTTTTGCAACATTCTTCGGTCTCGTGCCCATGCTGAAGAAATTCGTGCAAATTTTTGCTTTCAGCTTATCCTCTGATGCGGAAAACTGAAACGGTAAATGGAGTTAATTTACCTTGGTCACTCTCATTTCCAGATCCTTTGCGGGAAATCTTAGCCCATTTGAAGAGATACTGTCGAAGATCAGAACAAAATCCTGTTTTCTGCTGTGAGCGTTCCCAGTCCCAGTTCATCAAGTTTCAGCACATATAGTAGCCTGTGTCCCGTAATAATAGAATAAAAATGATAACCTCTTTATTTACAGTTGGTAGGAGATAGTTAATATACATAAGTAATTATGTACAAACTAATTAATACCAACTATTTACATAAATAGATCTACTTACTTACAAACATTATAGCTACATTTGTCACCATTCCAGGCTTTTATGCCTTTCTTAGATCTGAATAAGTTTCAGCACTCTTTACTGTATCAGGCATGGCATTCCAGAGAATGCTTCCTCGGAAGGCTAATTTTACACCTTGGTGAGATGCTGTACCTACGATGCCTGGTGCTTCTAGGTGGTCACCCATCCTGGTACCCAGGGTACCATCCTGGTAATGACCTGGCGCAACCATGCTCAACTTTGGTGATCAGATGGGAACTGGTGTATCCAGGGTGGCAAGTCGTGGATCAAAATGTACAAATATAAAAAGTTAAAAATGTAACATGAAAAACACCTCCAGTATAACATGGCACGGATAACATTGAATTTCAGTGCCGAACAAACTTATTGTTATTGTATTTGATCAAAAGAATCCTCTTGTTACGCGTAGTGCTAAGCTTGAAGTCAGATTACTTTCTGTCCGTTCCTTTTCTTCGACAGAACAGCATCAACAAAATGAGGGACCCAGGGGGGGGGGTACATGACTTGCAGAAGGACGGGGTCTGCCGCCCTGTTTTCAGAAAGGTACCCGCTTCTAATTACCGACAGTTGCTGTAATACCCTCTTATATGATGAATTTTTGCGGAAATCTGTCGATTTTTGGCAATTTTGCCAATTTCTTGAAAACCCATCCATGTTTAAGGAAAATCTGCCGAAAAAGGGACCCTTGTTTAGAGAATGTTGGACCCAAAAACCCACCGGCACATACCCGTACCCTATGTTATTTTACCCCCTCTTCTGAGTGCTTCACGATAAATGCCCAGTCCCTTTAAGGGAAAGGCTCCTTCCTTTTAACTGCAAATCTCGATAAAGAGTAAACTTGGTTTTTATTTCATTTCATTTAGGGAGGATTCCCCTTTAACAGAGTTGCTTTTCAAGGGCCCTCCGTTGAAAACATTTACAATATAAAGATTTAAAATTCACATAAGAAGAAAATATTTGCAAAAAGAAAGAAAATTACAATTTCAGGGCAAGGGTAGACTATGCAACGCAGCCTTGATTGAAATAGAACTCCGAGGACGATTGACTTTCTGGGCTGTGTTCACACGAAGCGTCATCATCAATTAAAAGAGCACAGGGAAACAAGAGATTCATCGTCATAAGACTAGGTTCACACTAGTTCTTTTTAGTTCGGTCGTTGGGGTCCTGCGGAAAGACCCAAAAGACAAAGGAATCAAACTCTGAGCCTATGCCTTTTGGTCTTTCCACGACCCTAACGACCGAAAAGACCTAGAGTGAACCTAGCCTAGGAGAGTCAACTGTTTTAAAGTGAGCAATAAAACAAAAAAATTTACTGCACCTCGACCGTTGTTTGGCAGTACTCTTTTCCAGCGGAAAAAAAAGCTCCTTTGCATTGAAAAGTCACTGTGCCTTGATTGAAGAAATGAGGAACATTGCAGTCTTGATGAATGTGACTCAAACTAAGTCTAATCACGTAACGACGCCAACTTGCTACAGAATAACTCAGGCTAGTTGCAGGGAAAGGTCAAAAACTTTCGCTTGAATCCATTTCCAAAGCAAGCCAATACTGCCACAACGAACGAAAAGACAAAGTGACAACAGCCAGAACGAATTTCTTCCTGCTGCTCAGTTGAGACGAAACGAAACTGATGTTACATTTTGACAATCGCAAAGACGGGGGATCATGGAGATATGGAATGAAAAATACTTCCTTGCTGATGGAAGCTGAGAAGTTTATCCCAAGAGGGTACATGTGCCCAGGTTTTAGTAAAGGTTTTTTGTGAATGCAAGTTAGTTAAAAGATACTAGAGCACACTTTTTAATCACTATAAAAACAACTAAACAGAAGAGAAACAAACCTACATGATGTAGGGCAAGGGAGAGAACTCAGGGCAACGTCATGCACAAAGACTAAAGGTCTGGGTCATTTGTCTTTTGGGTATTTCTGCATGACTCTAAAGACTCTAAAGACCAAGTGTGAACCAAGCTTTATTCCCTGCTCACCCCAAGGGTGTTAGGACACGGATGTTTTAAATGAATACACGTTTTTTTTAATAAGAAACTGGTTTATAAGAAACTAGTACTAAGATGGCCAAGGTTTTGAGAAACTCTATTGCTACGTCTGAGAAGTACTAAGAAACTTTTCAAAGTTAAAAGCATGTATCGTTGAACCTTTATTCTTGAGCAACATTATCTAAAAATTTGTGTTTTCAACATAAAAGAACACTGTTTATTCCTTTATGATGTTTTAAATGTCAAGAAACATATCTGGCGCAGTGTTAGCGACCACATTGCTAATTCTGCATTCAAAAAAATAAGAAACCAATTAAGAAACTTTTTGTACTAAAATGGACAAAATTTCATGCGAAACTAAGAAAATTTAGTACTATGGCCTGATCCTAGTTTCTTATAAAAAAAGAACGCGCATTTATTTACCTTGTTTTGATCCTTGTGTCTTGTTTTGTTGTCTTGTTTTCTATTCTGTGTCGTCTTCAACAGAGCGTGGTTAGGCCCAACCACCCTCAAGTTGTTCGAATAGAGCTCCCTTGTTTTTAAAAACCATTCTTGTGCGAAGGCGCACTAAGACACAGAAATGCAAGAGAGCTCTATTCGAGCAACTTGAGAGCGGTTGGGCCTAACCACGCTCAGTTGAAGACGAAACAAAATAGAAAACAAGACAAAAAAACAAGACACAAGAATCAAATCAAGGTAAATAAATAATCATTTAAAACATCCTTGTCCTAACACCCTTGCTCACCCCAGCACGCCGGCAAGCTAAACGAGCCTGAACATTAGGCGACCAAGACCTGTGTTACTTGAAAGCAACTGCGAAGGCGAAGCACCGTGCGCAGTCGGAAGGTGGCGACGACAGAAGAATCGATACGAAAAAAACATAAATTCGGTGAAAACATTATATGTCTCTCATTGCACATGGTGGGATATGAATCTTGCAAAAGTACATCACGGAGAGGAGAGGATGCGTTAGATCCTTACTCTTCGAAATAATTCTAAGTCTGTGATAAAGACACAAGATTTTTCAAAACAAATGACTCGTGTAAGGGGAATCAAAGAAAAGATGGAATTTTTCGAAAAAGTCCTGATCAGATACCTCATAGTTATCATCAAAAATATAATCAACGACATGTTAGCAAGCTACTAAAGTATTACCCTAAGAACTAAAAATTTACATAAACGCTCAATAACAGTTTGTTTCAAGTTTATGATACCTTGCAATTTGTGGCTCATGGGCACAGGACTCGAATCTTTGATAAACTTTAAAACCAAATGAGTAAACTGTCATTGAATACTTCTTTCAACTGACTAGCTTTTTAAATTTCTGCTAAATTTGAAGTTGTGATGTCATCAAATTGTTAAATCGTAAACCATTAAAGCTGCAGATTCCAGCTTGCTACTATCTTGTTGATCTTCAATAATTGTGTACTGCTTGTATTAGTCATTTTGACTTGATGTTATTTCTGGAATTATAGCAAACGACTTAAAGTTGCTCTCGATCTATTCAGTTGAAAGAATTAGATAATAACATTTTACATATTCTGAATGTGATATTCAATTCAAACAGTTGTCCAGCTCAGCAGAGATTTGAACCCAATGCTTGGCTCCGCGCTATGTTAACTTGAGTTTCTAAGATACGAGGTTGTGCCATTCAAATTGTATAAGTAGCACCCACAAATCCGGAGAAATTTCTCAAAAGTATACCCATAAATCTGGAGAATTTCTCAAAATCATACCCATAAATCCGGGAATGCCAAAACAGCTCACCAATAAATGAATTCTGACAGAAAATTATACCCATAAATCCGGAAGATGAAAAAATTGTTGAAAACCATAACCATAAATCCGGAAACTATCATGAAAAAGGTACCCTAAAAAATGGCACAACCCCGTACCATAGACAAGTTAAGTAACCCCCCCCCCCGGGATTCAAATCCAGTCTAACCAAAACGTTAAAGAAAGTTGACTTGGGACCTGTTTATATCGGAGTTTTCAGCCTGGTGAAAATAGCATGTGCAGGAACAAAAATTGATTGCCCATTGCACAGCTGCAAGAAGAACAGGAACCTGGGCACGGCACTAGCTTCCAAGAGAATATTCAATCTTTGCAAAACTGAAAAAGGTTTGCAGCAAACTTATTTCAAACAAATACAAAATGGGGTCTTTTGCAATTTATTTATATAGGGGAAAGTTATTAGACTTTCTTCCATTGATTATAATCTTTGGTCGACTGATTCGATTATCTTACCTGAGTTAGCACTTTTCCCTTTAAAGAAACGAATTTGGACAGTAAGCTGCATCAGTAAAGATTGTCAAACGCCAAAAAATTTTTCTGGCTCACACGGTAGAACCACCTGTATTGCCAACTTGTACCAAATCGCAGATGGTATTTTCTAAACGAGGTTTTGAGCTTCCAGGCGTAATTTAATAATTGACTCTAACATTGACGATGAAAAGTTCTAGCTTGGTCGGACTGTCTTGTGGGCCTTTGGAGCACAAGGCTGGTGGAGACACTGCGTATCTTATCTTGCAGGCTCTGACTCCACAGAAAACATTTAGTCAGGCAGGTAGGCTCCCAGATAAAAGACTTTTTGCAGCTCTGGTCAACTGCATAAAATGTGTGCATGTTTCCTGTGCATACTACACTAGTGGGCCATCATAATAAAAAATCAGACTTTCGTAGGGCTTAAGAAGTTCAGCAACACATTTCAAATAAGACACTGAGGAGTCACATCTTTTGCTTTTGGCACCTTGTGACTGCATGCGTCACTTCCGAAGATATCACCGTAAAAGCCCTGCCCTTCGTAGCTCTCCTCTCTATTAAGCCCCTCCCCTCTGAGCCAAAATTTTAAGCAAGCCCCCTCTCTATCAAGCCCCTCCCCCACTTGTATCAAATTCTAGAGGCTACAAAAGATTTTCCATTTTTCACATGGACCTAAGCAAGTTTACATGTTACCTTTAGCCTGTGTTCCAGATGGTTTGGGATACAACTGTTCAGACCCCATGTGTTTGACTAGTACCATTGAATGCCGAATCCTCAAAATAGGGGGCACAAAATCTATCATATACACCCTTGCCATTTGATTTAGTGAAAGCCCCTCCACCTCTTCGAGGGCCCCTTACTTACTGAAGTCCGAAATTCGATCAACTCCCCCGGGGCTTAACAGAGCTTTTACCGTATTTGAAAACTAGCCTCAAAAATCTTCCAAACAACACTTTCTACACAAAAACAACAATCAATGCTACACTACAAGACCAAATTTTACTCCATTCTATTTCGAAAGTTGCTACAATGCCTGCCAAAAGTCTTGGAACGCCTCTGCTAATTTTGCCTTGTTTTGCGATTTCCCCCTCTCCCCCTCAGAACAATGTTGTTTTGTGCTAATAAAGTAGGGATGGGAGGATGATCCGCGACTCTGCTGGAATACTAGGACAATAACCTTCCAGATCAACATTGTTTCGGGGGTAAGGGGGTGTTTAAACCTAATCGCTGTGGTTATAAACGTGGATTATGAATAAATGGCCTAAGTGTTCCAAGGACTTTGGCAGGCATTGTAGCTGCATACCGCCATAGCGAACTCTGAAGCGAAGAAAGTTTGTTATTTGGGAACTTCGTCAAACCGAGAAAGTTTGCAAAGACCGGACATTGTCTTTGTTATACCGGAAATTTCTACGTACCTTGGCTCATTATATTGGGTTTAAATTGATCAAAGCAAACGAGGAAACCTCTCGCTCTGCCTTTTTCATATTGAAAAAGACTGGGGGCAGCCTCAATCGCCTTTTTGGGCAGCAAGATAGAAAAAGAAATTTTGTACATCAGTTTCTAGAATGTAGATCTTCGAATTAGGATGTGACTGATACTAGAGTTTTCAAGAGAAACTATAATACAGCAAATGAATTACGTTTAAAAATTTCGGAGTGATTCGAAAATTGAGTTTTTTTAAAGTCGCACCTTCCCCTTAACGGCAAACATGTTGCATCAGTATAAATGTCTGTCATTATCTCCAAGTAGTGATTTCAACAAGCTACAGTCTGTTTGAAACCAGATGTCATGAAAGATTAGTGATAACGCAAAAATTGCTACGCATACACTTTAATTGTTGTTATTTGCGGACATTTGACGTGACATCTAACTTGAGAGGGACCGTGCAGGACCGCGCAGCCATTGGGCTAGACTTGCTCCTGTCTATTCCGTGGTCAATCTGCACTGAAAGGATATAATTACTTCTGAAGGGTGTAAACCACATGAAGTCATTGCGAAGGAGAAACAAACGAGAAGTTGCTTCTTCTTGTTCGAAGCTTCTCTTTCGCTTCTCTTTCGCAGGGTCTTCGTATGGTTTACGCCCCCGCAGAAGTAATTATATCTTTTCAGCATTGATTTATCACGGAATAGACTTGGAGCAAGTCTACCATTGGCCTTGCATTGGCTAAAGTACCCCCTTTACTTTTTACAAAGACATGGGTTAAAAATTTTGGCAAATCGAAAAACTGTTGCTTGGTGGGGTTGAAGTCATGTGATTGAAGAGGCTGCAAGTTTCACACCAGAAGAATCTCAGAACTCTTGACGTAAAATTTCCTCAAAAGAAAAACTTGGCTTTGGTCTGAAGTGAAACTTTGTGTTGTTTGAAAGCAGTATATACCGTAAATGATAATGGTTGGCAAATGTTATTTTCGATTTCAAGTATACCAATGCAGTTTCCTTCAATGAGAAAAGACTTCTTTTCGACGGCAATAAGAAGGCCATTAGTTATCACGAACAGGACTCCTCCGACGCTCTCAGGGGCGTGGCCTCAAAAAATTTTCTCGGCCCAAGTCCCCAGACACCTAGTTTGCTCCCTTCGCCATTCAGCCTTTCCACTTTTAAATCGCTGCACGGTCTCTGGCTATAGACCTACATATGAAGTAAATTTTGAAGAAAACAAAAACATAGGTAAAAACGTAGCGAAAAATTCTCATGCATGGTTCCTGAGGTCTCTGTTGTCTTAATTTCTTCGACCAGCCAATTAGATAGTCATCCTTTTTGTTACCATCCAAACAACATCCGTAAAAATTTACACAAATTAGCCTCGTTTCCAGTGGTTCATTCAATGATTACGTCGACCCTAACTCAAGCAATATTTTTCAACAGAATATTTGATCAAACCATCGCTCAAAAGTTTCTTTAAGAGTTTCGGAACATCTCGGCGAAGAGCAAAATAAGCTAAACGTATCTAGCCAGAGGACCCTTACTCCTCCACAAGGACAGTAAAGTTTGTGGAAAGGCTAAAACATATCCCCCGCAAATGGACGTTGCATACACGCCGTGGACCAGTGATACTCAATGAAACAATGCACAGGGTAGCAGAACGAATAAATCAACTTTGGACGAATGTCAATCTGCTGTGGACATTTTTTGATATCCTAATTAGTTTTAAAATGGCGACATTTCCTATTTTCATGTGACGTCATCAATTTTCCACCTCCAAACCAGAAGGTCACAGATTTCTGCTTGCCACGATATTGTAGACTTTCATATGGTATGGTTATCTTAAAAATTACAACATATTTCCTCTAATTGTTTAGGATTTACAATAATTTTAACTGTTTCAAAATTTCGTTTCAATTCTTT
The DNA here is from genome assembly GCA_964019985.1 of Aurelia sp. 4 Dawson et al 2005. Taxonomy (NCBI): domain Eukaryota; kingdom Metazoa; phylum Cnidaria; class Scyphozoa; order Semaeostomeae; family Ulmaridae; genus Aurelia; species Aurelia sp. 4 Dawson et al 2005. Next base: position 13,385,983 of record OZ026507.1, on the reverse strand, counting down.
CCAAAAAAGTCAAAATGTCGCTATGTCGTCATTTTCAACTAAATTTGATAGATTAAAGATCATAGCCATCAATCTACTTCTATTTGGACCTAGAAATATCACATTCTGAAATATTCTCACTCAAAAGTATCGGACTTAGTTTTTGATTATTCTTTAGTACTTGTGTAGTATCTTTCAATTTTTTCTCTGCGAAACTACATATTGCAATCTGCTAAGAGGTGCGAAATGACGTCGCCTCATATGACGTCACTTCACATTGACCTGTACGAGGCTGCCAAATGTGTTGATATGTTATACCATTCACACTGCTTGTCTCCTCATCTCGCCTTCGCACACTAGTACAAAATACAAAATGGCGACGATATTTAGCCTAACTTACAAAGATTCATTAACCAATTTATGAAAGTTGGAGGCATCAAACCTTGAAAAGATCTCACGACTGGTGTCCAGCAGTTGGTAAGGTTGCTTTTTAAGAATAACCTTATCAACCCCGAACTTAACCTTTAAATCCCCCTATGTAGATATGTGAGTGCCCCCCCCTGGGATCAAAATATAAAAAAATCCTGTAACAGATTTACAGAAAATGCCCTAAGTTCCTTTCCAGCAATTCAGTTCAAAGAAAAGTGTAACAGAATTTCACATCCATTTTGTCAAAGATTTGAGCTAAATATTTGCATTCAGCTCATCGAATTTTCTCTGCTTAGAAAAGACAGTGGCTGCCATGCCATCGTGTCGCACCACTGGAAACGAAACTGACAAAGCCTTCAGTTAAGTACGTTTACAAATGAAAAAGCTATTCAGTTCTTACTAGTTAGTTTGTCAATGAGTTCTTGTAATGGGGCAAGTTCACGCTTGTCGATCAGGCTGAATTCTTGAACAAAGAATATGAAATGTTTGAACGATGTGTTTAAGTGAGCCTCCTCTCCTAGGTTGACAACTTGTCCAAAATGCTGATGATAAATGTGAGCATAAACTCGGAACAGCCGTTTCAAGATGGTCTTGGCAATTGTCAGGAAGTTTTTGGGGAATGGCACTCCTAGAAAATAGACGATAAAGCAGATAATTATTTATTGTATCCAAATAAAAATTTTACAATACATCATGTTCTACTCTACAAGTTAGTACTAAACAATGGTACATCATCACAGGACACGAGTCCACGAGGAGTAAAATTACTTGAACGCTACATTGCATTCACAATTAAGAGAAGACGCTACCAGGACAACACACACAGAAAACGAGAAAATCAGTAGTTGTAAATAGATAGGTAATTATAAATTGCACGACATCTCTGCGAAAATATCGTCAGCCCACCAAAATTTCTGGGGTTAATAGATGACTACGCTAAAGATGGCGGCAAGGAACTTTTTATCGAGATGCATTGCGTTCTTTAATCGACTTCCTATAGGATCGTTTAGGATTCGTAATTAGAACGAAATGCATCTTGGTAAAAAGTTCCTCGCCGCCATCTTTAGCATAATCGTCTATTATGGGCATGCATTTAGAAAATAAATCGCTGGCTTATTATGACCTTTAACTTCTTTAAACTTTGCAGAATTTTGGGCTCCAGTTCCTTGGCAAGTCCCCACCAGCAAACGGGTCAAGATACCCCCCCCCCCACTTGAATACCTTTGACCTTTGCTTTCTCATCTATCAAGCTATATCTCAAGACAGGGTGTTTTAGAAAAACGCAACATTGCTTTATTCTAGATTTCTGAGGAAATAATAACATTTGAATCAACTTGATGCATACCACCTGAAAGCACGATCTATGTCCTTTCCAATGATATCCAGGTTGGGCCTATTTATTGAATCATTCATCGCCCCATCAGCGTCTTAGTAACTATGGCATATTTCAGTTGCTGGCAGGCTATACAGGACATTTACCAAGACAAAAATTTACCTTTTTAATCTTTTTAAGAGGATATTTCATCATTCATAAGAATTGTGTCTTGTGGAACTATATCTATCTTTTACCTATCTTAGGTCATCAACTGAAGTGCCTCTAAGCCTTAAATATTTTGAAAATCTGTTTCGTAAAATTTACGGCCAAAAAGGTGTTGCTTTGCATTTACCGCAAGGTGAATTTGAAATCACACGAGTCATACGAGCTATACGTTCTAAGATTTCAATCAAATAATAAAAAATTCCGTTAATATAGCCAATTATTACCCGACTGGAGTTTCAAAAACGAGGCAATACAGAATCCCGCCATTCCTATTGGCTAATCACACATTTCTCGCGGGTTTCCCGTAGCTTTGTATAATACGATACAAGGACGCGTTTTTGTCACTACAGCAACTGCTTTAGGCCTAGGCCTGTAAGATTTGCAGCGAACTCAATCGACATGATTGTAACAAAATGTGTTTGATGAAATGTGAGTCAAGATTAGAAGATGTCAGGTAATAGAACTCATACTAACCGGTTTTGTCGTTGTACAGGAAAACACAAAGCCCTCGGTCTTAATGCACAGACCTCGCAAACTCGGTCTGTACTTTAAAGACCTCGGGCTTGTATTTTCCTGTACAACACAAAACCGGTTAGTATGTGCATAACAACAAATGATTAAAAGAAAGATTGCAATTTTGTTTACTCATACAGTATACATCACATCAACTCAAAACTTTTCATTTCTTAAAGATTTCCGACAAGAGATGGGTTGCATTTTCTTCAGAAACACACTGTATAAAGCAAATCATTAATGATTGGAAAATTCCTTCATCACCAATGTGTTTTGCGTGCAGCAGCTTGAAAGATTTACATCGATAATTTAGAAACTTGTTGCATTAATCACACCGTTAACTGACGAGGACAGATTTTGTAAAACAATAGCAATAGTTGCTTTAACTGACACCTCTATTCAAAGCGATTTAGACTGTCGAAAAATGAGATCCTCTCAACCAGCAATTCAAAACAAACATGGCTACAAAAGTTGCTTCAAATTTAGTAGCGCAAACTATCGCCTTGTGCAAGCGCAAGGTGGTTTTCAAGAGAAGTTATGTGCTTATAACGAGAATCATAAAGCCTTCTGCTTGGCTTCTGAATCAAATAAACAAAATCCACAGGACAAAACTTTAGATTTACACTTCCTCTTACGTTATGAGCACATTCTCTCAAAAACCACCTTTTGCTTGCACAAGGAGAGAGTTTGGCCTACTGGTTTTGCCAAAATTGCCAAAATTGGCCCCAAAACCGTTTTGGGGCCAATTTTTGCGGACACTTACAGGTACTAGAACAGTCACATTATCCTCCTGGGAGAATGTAATTCCCTAAGCTAAGTTTTGTGTACTAATGGGAAAGACTTGTTTATCCTGCAAGCATAGGCTGTAACCAAGAAATCACGGTGGCATTGGTCACAACCTGAACTTCATGTAACACGAAAATTTTGGCTCAAAACTTTCTCGGTGGGACTTAGAAGTCCCATCGGCCCAAAAAGGGTTATATCTTTTCTGACTCATCAAGATCCCGTGGTACACAGAGAAATGTGGTCAAGAGAAACTTACCAATTTTGGAAGGAAACAGGGTCTCATCATCCAACTGTTCCTGTACCCATGTCATCAAATAATCAATATATTTTGGTGCAGTACATTTGATTGGTTTCTTTACATTTGTTCCATCTGCCCATAGGTATTCAAACCTACATGCAATGAGAAATATGGTCAATCGAGAAAACAAACACCACAAAGTGAACAGCCCATGTCCTTCCTTCACCAAAGGCTATCACAAATGGCTTCCTGTTGAGCAATTTGGCTACTCTGCAGTTTGGTGGACAAAATTTTAATATTGGCAGCCTTAATCTAATTTCTACAGAGCGGAATGTTACCAACCAGTAGATTTTTACACAATAAAAGGTCACTCAGCTAAAACTTTCTTTTCAACTCAAACAATAAATTTCCGCTAGCTTGCAACATGCTTGTGTGTAGAAATACTCTCGGGTGCCTAATACAAGGGGGTCTTGATAAACAGGAGGGGGATGGGTGGGAACCCCTCAAAGAAACTAATAAACAGTCTTAATAAATGGGGGAGGTCAGAAATTCACAAAAAATGGGTTTTTATGTTATCTACTGGAGACAAGTGCATTTTATATGCTTAGAACTCTTTAAGTCTTCAAGAAACAAATGTAAATAAACAGAATAAGAACATAAAAAGAACGAAGTCTCTAATCAAACAAATTTACGAGTATACTGCAATGACTTCTTTTTCTAAAAGAAGACATTCGAATTAGCTTACGAAGTGCACTGCAATGACTTCTTTTCTAAAAGAAAACATTTGAATTAGTTTACGAGTACACTGCAATGGTTTATCTTTTGAACAACATTTCGTATAAAAATCATATAGAGCTTTGGACATTATTTTGCCAAAATTAATAAACCAAAAATAATAGGGGGTCTTAATAAGGGCCGGGGGGTGGATAAAAGTTTTGAAAATTAATAAGCGTCCCCCCTTGTATTAGGCACCCGAGAGTAAGGCTTAAGGGTCAGGGGGCTAAGGGTCAGGTTTTGGGATTAGGGATCTTGGGAAGGGTTAATAGTTTAGTTAGGGTAGTGGTATTTCCTTAAATGTTTTGCTGAGAGATATGGCATGAAGCTGGTTACTATAGATCAGTCCTCCCAACAAATTTATGATTCACTTCAGCAGGCCTTGAAATGAGCAAATGTTAGGTTCTCGGTTGATCAGGCTTCTAAACTATTTTTGTATTTCTGGGAAACCAGGGAACCAAATAGAATGTTCTGGACAAATAAGCTGTTTTGTCTGAACATTTTCAGTTAAAATCACTTTGAGCATTGAAAAAGAATCCAGCAAAATAAACGAAGGCCAACATTGGCGTTTGAGCTGGGCTACATGTTGAATAAGATCAAACAGCCTTGGAATGGCTCCTGCAACTTTCCCAAGAGTTGAACAGCAATAATTCTGCCATATAGTTGGCACCGGCAGACAAGGAAAGCTTGCAGCTATTTTTGCTTTAACATGTGCCCTGAGCAAATGGCAATCGCATCGTAAATGACAGTCAACATAGCAGCAAGGCCATTTGGTAATGGAGCAGACCAGCGTAGACAATATGGTGAACACTACTTTGGAAGCGAATGAAAATTTTACCAGTCAATGGAGTGAAGGAAAGACATTTTGATGTAGTTTTACAGAGATAAAAAAGAAGATTTGGGCTCAATATTCTATGTCAAATGCAATCACAAACCATAATTATAGATCATTCATAGAAACAAAGTGCTTGAACAATCAATCCAGTAGAATTTTCAAGGCGAGTGTGGAGGTGCTTGGGCTTAATTGAGCGCCTCTCATTTCAGGACCTGCATTTGACTGATGATGATGAGTCTCTTGTTGCCCTGTACTCTTTGACTTGATGATGGCGCTTCAGGCAATAGAGACTCACAGTATTATTCTGAAAAACTTGGCCCTATTTAGGCCTAAACTACTCAATTCCTCCAGCACCAATCAGATTGCAAGATCTGGCAGAGAACAATGATGTCAAATTCTTGATTCGAATGATGCAGTTGACTAGATTTTGAACAAAATTGCTACGGCAGTGGCTGAAGTTAACTTACCATGTAAAGTGAACTTCCTACTTCAGATTTATACCAAGTTTCTTTGATGAAACACCTGCTTATCGTGGTTTTCATCGCATTTTCTTTCCGAGGAGTGACAGTTGAACAGAGCTACAGCAGCCGTTCGATCCTGATTCGATCGATCGAGTCATGATCGAATGGAAGAGATTGGGCCGGGTTTTTCACTGTTTCATTACGAGTCCCTGTTGAGCAAGGTTTACCGCAGGGATACAAGGGACTCATCATCATAAGTCTAGGCCTACATTTCAGCAACGCAAAAAATAACTCTTGTGAGCATAGACATTAGACTGTGTTCCTAGCCTTTACATGATTATAAAATGTTATTACAGTAACTGCCAATGATGAGCATGTGGATCAATTCCAGTCCATGTTTCTAGTGTATTCTGTCAGTTAAATTCCCTTTGATTCTGGAAGGATACTGTAGAACTGCTGCCTCTGTTTATATATCCTTGCAAAGCTTCCTTGGCTCTATGTAGCAATCCACAGTCAAAATGGATTTCTGGCAAGTCAAATAAATATAGCGAAATGATTTGTCTTTTAACTACCTTACATAAACCACTACTATTACAATACTTACTTTGGTCCAGCAGACATAACAGGACAAGATTCTGGTGTGCAGTATTCAGTAATTGTACCATAAAGCATATTTATTTGGTTGAAGAAGTCAACAGCTAAAAGCCAAAGAGATGAACAGTAAAAACAGCTGAACTAAAGATGCACATTTATGGTACAGTCATTCATTATTGGTGAAGCTGAATCAATGGAGTTGTGTTTGGGGAGAATTTCCTGTAATCCAACTCAGCCTTGTTTCCACCATCCATAATATTTTGCAGCTCCAATATATAGCTTGACCTGCAGGGATTTGCCATCTAGGCATAATAGACAGATCCTCTGTCTGGGTCTTGTGCCCATTATTATCAACCAAAGAATAATTGTATCATAGCCAACAACTCCTGTTGTTATTTGCCTAAAAGCCAATATCTTGACTTGTCACACAATATAGTTCAGTAACCATAAACATCCAAAATATGGAAAGAAATCACAAAGGTTTGTAACTCCTTTTGTAAGTAAAAATACCATACTGCAGCACTCATTGACTATTGTGGCCTGATGCAGCATCTTATCAAGAACCACTGGATATGCCTACCTCTTTTTGGCACTGCATTCATTATAATTTAATTTCCCATTCACCCTTGCAACTAAAACTAATCTAAACTAAACCAGGTTATCAATTGGAGTCTTCTGATTGGCCAATCCAAAAAATCAAGCTCATTTGATTGGTTGAAATCTAACCTAGTCTCAATAAACTGTGTCAGAAGTGTAAATGTGGTATAAGTTTTGCACTGCCTCTATTAAAAATTTGTTACTCACAATTTACTGCCACCCATTCATTCAGATCTTCTCCTTCTGGAAGCATGACAGCAAGTCTTAAATTTCCAGACCCTAATGTTGCCTCAGCATGTTTTAGCAAATCATACTGATGCGTTCCTTCTGGAATACTCTTTCTTGGTTTGAATGTCTTGGTTGACTTGCCACCACTGAAAGGAAGATTGAAACTCTGTTAAATCTATAAACTTTAAAGTTTGAAACTTCAGAATGCAAATTTTTCTACTGAAAGAGCTTCCAAAGCAATTCGCAGGTGAATCAATCTTCTTTTACTCAAAAGATGGAGCCTTCGGCCAAGTTTAAATCTGCCAATTTCCTAGGGGCAAATCAATTTAAGCAAAACTAGTGTATGAGTTTTGAGATTTTAAAATCTCTCAGATCTCTCAAAGTTGTCTTTGAATTTCCTGAGATTTTCAAATAGTTTGAAAGATTTTCAGATATATATGTAAGATTTTCAAATTTTTTCCTTATTTTCCAAGATTATGAGATTTTCTAAGGTTCTTAAGGTTTCACATGAATTTTGAGAGTTTAAACAATTACTAGGGGCACTTTGGGTTTATAGTCCCTAAATTATAAAATTGAGCTTGAATTTGTGGAAGTCTGGTTTGCTGAGGCTGACCCTTACTTGGAAATATGTGATAGGCCCTGGTCGGCAGAGAGTACAGTAGACAAATCTTTTGTGGTGTCAGAACTCTCATTGACCTCGCCATTTTTTCAAATCCTGTGCCTCGTAACAGTAATATATACTTCTACAGTAACTTTAGCAGGCTGACTGCAACGATGATGTAATCTGTGTCACGTTACACAGCTGTTTATCATAACCTACTCATAACTTGGATCACAGCAATCTCGTCCGCAGGGTGCTTTCGTTGCTCTGCCTTTTTCATTGTTCTACCCTTGACTTCATGATTAGCGTAATGACATCATCAAACTGAATGGTGTAAGAGCTCCCTGGGAGCAAGCTTGGGATTACAGGGCACCAAAGAAACCAAAACAACGCTGCTCTACTGATGCTGCTGGACCCCCAGTGGTTATCTGCTCAAAGATATGACATTTATACAAAGATACAAAGATACAAAGTTGGTAGGCAGACGAGAATAGTGAAGAAGAAGTTTCTAAAATTTAAGGATATCCGAAGAAGACTATATTTGCAATGAAGGGAGAACGAATTAGAATTTGAAGTAGTTGTTGTATGTTGTGGGTGAGGACTTTACCATCGTATAGTCACTTTGTGAATCATTCTGCCTTCAGATTAAAGGCAAAGGACATTTTTGTCCTTCGAGACAACACCAAAGTTCATAGAATTTCACCACAGACATACACATCCGTGGATAACATTTGTCCGTGGTCAAATTTCATTCAAATTTTCCACCGTTGGTCACGGAAGTGTCCACGGACAATACACAGACATTTCCATGGACTCGGGATCCCCCTCTGCAGAGTATGGCAATCTTGGACAAGATCTCCTATGTGCCCAGGGTGAATCTGAGTGTCTATTTCCATAAGATCTTTGGCGCAGAAAAAGAACCTATTTGGCTTTTGGCGCACATTTAGGCGCAGAAAAAAAGAGGCCTTAGAAACAATGGGCCATTCAAAATCTCATTGTATCAAACATTAGATATCAATTATTCTTTGGCACACACTGGCGCACAAAATTGTGCTCCAAAATGTTTGGCGCAGAGCAGTACAGCGATTCACCCTGGGCATGTGCATAAAGAAATTTCTTTTATTCTCCATTATCTACTTTGAATAGTCTATTGAAAATCTCCGGTGAGCCAGTGCCACACTGGGCACTGGATAGAACTGTCTTATCTGGGCCTATCAGGTCAAAGAATGCCCATGACGGTTTTGCCAGGGCTTTATTTTGGGTGCAGTTGATACCAGTTGATAACTACCAGTATGATTGAGTTTGGTTTGCAAAGCCCTTGGACTGAAAGTGGCAGCACACGGATGACGGATGGGCCTAGATTTTGGCCTATTCCGTCTTGCTGCATCCAGTCATTTCCGATCATTCAAAATCGAAAGTCACGGCGCGGAGCACGGCGGCCTCGCTTTACAACGCCATGCAGCACAATTTAAAGCTCTTTTCCCCTTTCGATACTTACAACAGGAAACTCATTTTGTATCTTTGCGAATAAACTTCTCAGCAATGCTATGAGAAACAGCCTCAGCTCTGTTGTTACGAAGGACGAATTGCGAAATCCTTTTCCTCCACCTTTTTCGGATGCTCTAATATCCGTCCTGTCTTTCCTTTCCAACTAATCTCGTCGAAGGCTGCTTTACAATGATCAATTCAGTCACAAATTGAGGCAGAAACAATTACGTTCTTCATCGAAGCGGAAAAAGAATCTGTATCAATAATCTCCGAGGTGTCTTTTTAATCTGCTTAATGTTGATTCCAAGTTAGGCACTCATCAGATCTCCCGTCGTAGGCCATCCAATCTAGCAACAATTATAAGTCAATTTACGTCGGTCAAAATGAGTAACTGAATAAGATATGACTCTCTTTCATGAGATTAAGATACCACTAAATAGATGTGTCCATGCATTGGTCTTTATCAAATGCCTTTACCTTGAAAATTAATTTTATCTCAAGGAAGTCCTGTCCATATCCAATGTTCCACACAAATGAATGCGGCAAGACACATTTTGAATGCGCATGCGTGCATGTTTGCAACTTTGAGCCCCCAAAAAGGTCCCCAAATTTCCCTCCTCAAAAGGCCCTATGCTAGCAGTGCTGCTTCTTTCCTTTATCGTCCCAAACATCTTATCAGTTAAAATTTTAATTCTTTGCTGATCAAGATGTACATAAAGCCCAGGTGAAATCGCCAAACGCAGAGGCTTTCAGAAACAGCACCACCGGCTCAAATTACTAGTTTATTGAAAAACCGTCAACTATGATACAATCAAACTCAAACCATCACCAAAACAAAACTGAAAGAAATTAAGAAAAACCCAACTGCTCTATGTCAGACGTTTCGATGTAAAATTTTCTTCAGTGAAGAAGATTTTAAGATTTTACTGAAGAAGAATAGCACTGAATATGATTTTACATCGAAACGTCTGAACTTGCTACAAGTCTCCCTCTATTCTCAGCACGTATCGTAAGATGTTGCTCCCTCTTTCTGCTCTATATCTTGTGGTGACAAGAGAGAAAGAGAGAGACCTGAAGAAAAGCAAGTCCACGAAACGTCTGACATAGAACAGTTATGTCTTTCTCTATCATTATACAATCTGTTGCTTAAAAATTGTATGAGACTGCTAGGAGAACAAGAAGATTGATAGAGGACTTCAAAAATGTATCTCGAAAGAATGGAGATGGCCGCAAAATGTGTACAAATTTCTCTCTTGCTTCGGTAGCAAAAGAATCAAAAGTTTCCTATGGCCCATGAGTTGTGAATGGGATGATAATCTCGTATCCAAAACGAGTCTCGACAAAAAAGATAGGAAAATCAAAGTCCAAGAATTGATATTGATATTGAATTGAGAATCAACAGCTTCATCAAAGTTGGTTACGAAATTTTGCAAAAATCTGCAAAAATAAGAGAAATTGGCGCAGAATGGGAGACGTCGCTCTTCGAGAAACCGTTCGTCAAAACCTTGAGGTATGGTTGGAAAAGCTGAGATGTGGAGGGGACGTGGAAAAGAAGATGGCCTACAAACGAAAATTTATTTCCAGCCTCAAGACGGCTCCCATTGCCATCCACACGACTGATGCGAATGAACAACACTATGAAGTTCCAACAGATTTTTACTTGGAATGCCTTGGCAAGAGAATGAAATATAGCAGTGCAGTTTGGCCAGAAGGCGTCACAACACTCGACGAAGCAGAGGAAGCCATGTTGGAGCTGGTCTGTGAAAGGGCAAGGGTCATCGATGGTCAAAAGGTCATGGATTTAGGGTGTGGTTGGGGCGTGACGTCATTATGGCTTTTAGAGAAGTACCCAAAGATTGAAGTAGTCAGTGTCTCAAATTCAAGAACGCAAAGAGCTTTCATTGAGAGTTGTGCAAATAGCAAAGGTTTTGCTGACAGGCTGAAGGTAATAACTGCAGATGCAAATATTTTTGACACAGAGGAGAGATTTGACAGGATTATTTCAATTGAAATGTTTGAACACATGAAGAACTATGATTCTTTGATGAAGCGTGTTGCATCATGGTTGAAGCCGGATGGTCTTCTTTTTACACAAATTCTGTGTCACAAAGAGTTTACGTATGAGTTTAATGCAAAGAAAGGATCTGATACAGAATGGATGGCTAAGCATTTCTTCTCTGGAGGAACAATGCCATCATCTGATCTGTTCCTCTATTTCCAAAATGATGTCATTATTTTGGATCATTGGAACATAAATGGCAAGCATTACAGCAAGACACTTGATGCATGGCTGACAAAGCTTGATGCAAATTCAGATAAAGCCTTAAGTGTTTTAGAGAAGACGTATGGTAAGGATCAAGCCCCACAGCAGCTTTTTAACTGGAGAATGTTCTTCATGTACTGCTCAGAGGTCTTTGGATATGATGATGGAAATGAGTGGATTGTTGCTCATCATTTGTTTGCAAAGAGACCAAAATCTGTCTTGTGATATTGTTAGTCTGTGATGAATTTGCTGGATGACATAATAGAATCTGAGGTCCCTGTTTTGTGATTTTCTATTCATATTACATTTATTCTCAGGGGCATAGTGAGTATTTTTTGGGAAAAATGTAAAGATGTTCCCAAGAATTAAATGTTTTCTGTAAGAGTTCCCAAATTTCATTGATATGTAAAGTTTGAGCAAAAAACATAAAACTGCACATGTTTTGCTCATCAAAGGCTTTCATTTGTTGGTGAGGACATGAAGCCATGCTCAAATCAACCACCACAATCAATAGGGACAGTAGTGCCCTACCACCCAAGCATTATGACAAGGGTCACAGAGTTGATTATCACTTTGCAACTTCTGCGATGCCAGTGCTTGGCACTAAAAGACAAATCTTTCCCTTCACATTCGTCTGGGTGAAGGTGTGTGCTATTCGCAGGGAGGACATAACATGTTGAAGATATGGGCAACTGCCTCAGACATAAGTGAGTTGTTGGCTCAAAATTATCGAAACAGGGGTTCATTTTTCAGAAAATTTTTCATAGACCTGGGTTGGTTTGGCTGAAATCAGCCAATATGATTGAATAGTTATTTTCCACCAAAATTCATCATAAGAGGCTGTGAAAGAAAAGTTTGGCAGTTAGAATTGGGTAGTTATCTGAAAACTAGGTGGCAGACTACCATCTATCCCCAGGTCATGCACCGCTGAGTATAGGTTGCAAATCTTTAAAAAGGTGGGTGTGAAATTCAGTGACCTATTACAGTAACTTGAACTGGATGGGTTCAAAGAAAATTTAAAAACCCTGTGCTCCCCATGATCCTTTCTGGTCTGAAGATTATGGCCTAGCAATTGCAAGGCTGTGTATTGTCGTTTCAACTTTCAAATGAATGTCACAAAGTCATCACTTTGAACTCAAACAAAAGACATTCCCAAAAGTATTTGAAGCATTAGGAAAGCTTTTCTCCTGAGAGCTATTCATTTCCCCATATTCTGTAGTCAAAGGGTGTTGTTTACTATGTTTACAGTAATTGTGATGTTTTGCAGGTTTGTGCACATGCAAAGGATCTTGGGGAGCACAGGGTCTTTAATCTATTAATCTTTAATCTATTAATCTAATTCTGCCATTGGACTTTTCTAAAATCTTGAATATTTTTGGAATTAGAGTGTTTTTTGTCTTCTCTAGAATGCAAGAACAATTTTGAAAAACAAACTTTAAACGGTCCCAATTACTAAACTGTTTGACACAACAAGAAATGATTGTTATGTCTACGAGTCTACAATATGGTATCTAGCAAAATTCTGTCAATTTTGTGGTTTATGATTAAGAAATTTGATGATGTCTGTCACAATGAGCTGTAATTTAGAAAAATATTCAAAATTTCAGAAAAGTCCAACAGTAGAATTATGAATAAGTACCTAAAGTTTCTTGTGTTGTAAGCCATTCAGTTAAAAGAAATATGCCACAGAATTTTGGCCATGTTCACAACAGAGACATAAGGCAAAGCTAGCATTAGGCAAATTGATGCAAGGTGTGCACTACCGGGTGAGTCAAAAAATTTTTTAGGTGTTTGAAGGGCTGTGGAATCAAAATTATGTGACCGATATTCGAAAGTGAAATGTTCATCTATCAGTCAAAGGTCAACTTTGATGAGAAAATTTTGTTTGGTAGTATCCCTCATCCTACAGACCCAGAAATTAGGAAAATGCTGGCAAAGGGCATGTTTGGGAGCAAAAATTCCACATTCCATTCTGGCCCATGATTTACCTTCTATTGAAATTTGAATTCAGCATCTCAAATTGGCAATGTAGACTTTAATGCCACATAAATTATGGACCAGAATGGATTGTGGAATTCTCAGTTCCCAGACAAACCCTTACAACCATTTGGATTATTGTTGGGTCTAAGAGATGTCTGATTTTACCAATCAAAATTTTGCCATCACGTTAGCCTTTGAGTGATATATTAACACTTTAGTTTTGAATATCGGTTACATTTTTTTCCACAGCCCTTCAAACGCCTAAACTTTTTCTTGACTCACCTGGAATATAAATGAACATATAGAGCAATACAATATGTAGAATCTCTAACAAAATAATTCATAGAGAAGAACCCTTAAAAATGATCTCAATAAGTGCATGAACAGCATAACTAAATTACTAAATATTACAAAAATTCATAATTTTCAGAATATCTTTTTTGCAACTGTTGGCCTAAACGTTTTTAGAATAAATAGGCTCTTGCAGTATTTACAAATTTCAGAGTTTCTTCGTCGCGAATTTCAATATGAACGCTTATATTTCAAATGCCATAAAAAGAAGAAATACATTAGATGAGTCAAAAACACGTCAAGCGTTTGAAAAAAGTACTCTAAAATCTCTGAATATAAAAGCAATCATTTTGAAAACTGTCTCCGTCGTTTCTCTGCCGAGATGATTTTTCAAATGCTGAAACTGTTTTCAACTCATCCAGAACACATTTGCTATGTTGCGCAACTTCATCATGCGTTGATTGATACATATTCCTGCAGAAAATGTGCACTAAAGACTTACTTACTCATATTGCAAATAACAGGCCACAAAAGTTATTCAAAATGCCATTCTGTTCTTAAAAAAAACTATCAGCACAACAGAGGAATAATTTATTATTTCTCATGTCACAAATTAGCGAAAACAAGAAATGACTTCGACGCAGCGAAAAATAGAACGCAAATTTTACTTTAAAATTTAAGAGGTAATATGGAACATCCTTCAACGTTGGTTGGAAACAGAGGGAAACAGGTAACGCCAAAGGTTCAAACGTCAACATCAATATTGGTGACCATTGCCAGAAGTAGATTCTCTTTCCGACCGGTGAAAGTCTTCCCTGTTTTCAGTGGAAAATAAAATGGCACAAAACCAAAGGTGTTGCAAAGGCACCTGGTAATATATATTAGCATTCTACAATCACTACACAAAATCATCAAAGAGCCCTTGGGGGGGACTCATGGAGCAAGCCTCTGAGCCAAAATCAAGTCCAGATACAGTGTTACTCCTCGATCAATAGTACGTAAGCAATAGCTTGCCGATACAATTGCACTAATAACAATATAGTGCGAAATAAAATGCAAACTTAAAATCAAAGGTGCCCTAAGTCCTAATCTGATAAATGGATCAAAAATGCAAGGTCCAATACCCTGATATTGCAATTAATATCAACCCATTCATTGCATGATTGTTTATCAAAGTAAATCAACGGGGTTTAAAGCAAACTTAGCTAGGGGGACTGGGTAATCTAAATATAACCTATTGTATTTGATGTTTTCGATCTAGGAAGAAAGAAGATTAGTGGCGCCTGCGGTTCTTTTGTGCTATGTTTAGGTTATGTCGCTATCTATCCGTTCATTATTATTAATTAGTCGATCGAGAGTCCAGAGTCCAAATAGCTTGATTCACAGACCAAACGAGGAACTCGTATACGAGTTCCTCGTTTCGTCTGTGAATCAGGCTAGAGTCCAAACAGCCTTCGTAAATATTGGAAAGAATGTGCTTCTTTGTTTTTCCGTTGCCCGTTGCGGCAATTGAAGTCATTATTCCAAGGAAAGCAGGGAGCGCCGAAGGAGAGAGCCGCAGGGCTTAGCTGTCATCAATCTGTTCCCGACTCCATGCTCCATTACTGCAAAAACATAACCCCTTGCACCATGACAAAAAGACCATATGCACGGCACGACGGACAGGAGTGTCAGCTATCCCACAGATTCCATGAGTCAAATATCACGTTTCTCTGGTAGCATTTTTTTCAGAAATGCTTTCATGTGAATCGTTGAACTAAGATTATTATATCTTCAAAATTGAAATTAATCGAGTTTTTTTTTTTTGGAGTACAATTTTGAACAAATAATAAAAATGATAATCTATATTTATACCGGATGAATCAAACAAAGTTCAGGCATTAAGAGGGCTGTGGAATAAAAAGTAAGCGACCGATATTCAAAACTGAAACGTTCATCTATCAGCCAAAGGTTAACTTAGATGACAAAATTTTGTTTGGTAAAATCAAACATCTTTAAGACGTTAAGACCCAACAATTATCAAAATGCTTGTAAGGAATTTGTATGAGATATTCCATTCTGGTCCATGATTTATGTGGCATTGAAGTTTACATTGCCAGTTTGAGATGCTGAACTCGAATTTCAATAGATCGTAAGCCATGGACCAGAATAGAATGTGGAATTGTTGTTACCAAACAGGCCCTTTACCAGCATTTTCCTAACTTTTGGATCTGTAAGATGATGGATACTACCAAACAAAATTTTCTCATCTAAGTTGACCTTTGACGGATAGATGAAAATTTCAGTTTTGAATATCGGTCAAATACTTTTTATTCCACGGCCCTTCAAACGCCTAAACTTTTTTTTTGACTCACTCGATACAGGATTAAACTTGATTTCCTTATGATACAAGATTTTCTTGAAATAATCTTTTAACAGTCGAAATGCTAGTCCATCTTGGCAATTAAGTACCTCAACTAGGCATCTCTGTTATATCTGTTACAAAACGAGAATCTCTAGAAGTTATTATCTGATTTTCTTTCAAAAATCACGTCTGCAGAACTGATGCCATCGAGAGGTGCATTGCTCCTCCGAAAAGGCGAACGAATTTTTTCTAAACCATGGCATTTTTAAGAGTCTTTATATGGATGTTCCTTGAAAAAAAGGGTCTTTACCAACGAGATCTTAATACGCCGCTCTAATGCCACAGTCTAGTCCGTTTCATGGACCACCAAAGTAGTACTTTGCAACCCAAGGAAATATCCTTTTGCCGAGCTTACACTTTAGTTTTTGGTCAACGTCATTTTGTATAACTCAACTTTGAACTGCTAAACTTTCAAACTTTCTAAAACTTTAAACATTTTCTTAAACCGTCCAAACATTTGCTCGGCACTGCCAAGTGTATATATGCTTCTCCCAGTGCACTCCCTTGCCCATTTTTTAACATGTGCTGCTCTATGAAAATACCTCTATTTCCATATTTCCGTTGTCTAAATTGTCAAATCTACGTTTAGATAAAAAATTAGCAATTCGGTGACAAATATCAGAATCGACATCTTGGGGAAATAATAAAGTTTCGTTCTCCGTGGAACAAATCGCTTTATAAACCTGTTGTCCTTTTCGAGTTGATGATTTTCGTCGTTTTGACCGTCTTTTCACATTGTGGATGAAATAATCCAGTTGGCCAACGTTGATTTCTTCGAACATGAGAGATTTCTTGGAATCCTGGAAGGAATAAAGACAGTTTAAAACCCCATTACTAACCATTATCATTATCAGACCTTTTCACTAGAAAATCAGAATGCTCCTCCCGTGCCTAATGATACTGCGACTGGTATAAGCATTTTATCTACTATCTATGAACGAGTTGCGCTTGTGACATAGTCATCGCAACCCTTACCTGACATTTAATGTGGAAGAGAATCTAATGCATTACCCATCAGTTTTTAATCGTTTGTAGTGAAGTTGTATATTAGTTTGAAGGCAGTCTGTCACGCATTTGATTGGGTGATTTGGACAATACCAAGGTCAGAAAGTCAAGACGATCAGCCATCCTTTGTTTCAAATACACAAATTCACAAAGAAATTCGTTGTGTTGAGCTCTGATTGTCGCGGCCAATCAGAGACGTGACAGACCCAGACTGCCTTTAACGTTAAGTGTCTGGAAGCCAAACCGGTGCTAGGAGTCAATTTCAAATGGCTCCTGTGCGACTGAATAGTTAGTTCCTACACAGCGTTCATCCTCGTTTCAAACTTCCACTTGCAATATTGGAGGCGGCAGTTTGAAATGAGGATAAACTCTGTGACGGAGCCAACAGTTCAGACCCACAGGAGCCATCTGAATTTGATTTCTAGCACTGGTTAGGCTTGGGCCAAAGGGAAAACAACGAAAAAACTATAACAACATCGAGGTAACAACTTTAATCTCCAAGCTACAACCACGTTGTATCGTTGCCCATGGCAAGATATCATCAAGAACTTTATGATATCTTGCCTATGGTCAATTGAAGAAAAATTCCTTGAGTCAGTTTCCTTATAGTCAGCCTCGTACACTTTCTTTACTTTCTTGCGAACAAAATGACATTATCAGCCAATCATACAAAATAGTGCATACCTGTGTCTTTATCGTGGCTTCTTCTGCCTTTATTGGCTTTCCTTTACTTCCCTGCCTCAGCTCAACCCATTGATTCAAGTCTGCAAAGGCCTAATTCCAATGAAATAGCATTGCCTAATTCAGTTTCTCTGCAAAAGCGAGGCTACCTTCATTTGCGATTTTCCGTTTTCCGCCGCTGAGTCACAGAACTGCAAACGAGGGCAGCCTCGCTTTGCAGAGAAACTGAATTAGGCCATTGCCGACTTGAATCAATGGGTTGAGCTGAGGTAGGGAAGCAAAGGAAGCCAAGAAGGGCAGAAGAAGCCACGATAAAGACACAGGTTTGTTTGCGCTGGCATTTTAAACAATTACTTCGTTTCCTACGACCCACGATGAATCAAGGTATCACAAAATTATAAACGACATTCTTGATCATTCAATAATGCTTGATCATCAATAAAATTTTCGATTCAGATCATCTTTAAGTAGTTTGCGATGTTCAATAGGTCTGTCAAAATATTCAGGGAATATCTATTACATCGTTTGGAAAGGAAGCTTGATGAGAAATCTTAGGGCAAGGACAACGAGAAAAAGCATCATGCTGGTTGCTTCATATCTCATTCATAAGAGTTGACAAATCCATGTTTGTTGCGGAGACCAGATACGCTTTGTCCGAGGAAACTTGTGTGTCCCCCCGTGCAGTAGGTTATAGCTCATGCGCAGTAGCGTTTTGGGGTTGAAGCTTTGACGGGCGCATGAGCTTTGACCCACTGCACGGGGGGGACATATTAACTTCCTCAGTCAAGCGTATCTTGTCTCCCCAACAAATGTATTGATAAGATGTTACTAACTTATCAACACATGGATTTGTCAACTTTTAACAATGAATGAGATATGAAGCAACCAATATGATGTTTTTGTCGTCGTACTTGCCCTAATATCTATTGTTGTAAGTCAGACAGAGTAACCAAGCTGGTGTTAATCAAACTGGTGTCAATAGTGAAACTCACCTGCTTGAACCTATGGAAGTCGATCAAAACAGTCGGTGTTTATCCAATTTTGTTCCGACAAGGAAGCAAATTGTGTAAAAATTTCTATAACATACTGCATTATGCAAAGACTTCCAGGGCGGAGTTTCTGATGTGACTTTTGTTCATGATTTTGTTCGTCGGGGATACGAACAAGCTAAGTTGTGAGCCTCAAGGAATCGCCCAAAAAGGGCTCCAGATCGCATGCGCAATACCGATTTACTTCAATGACGTAATATTCAAATTAGCTTGACCGTTGAAAACAAGAGCACGAAACAAGAGCACGGATGCGCATGACAGCGTGAGCCCCAGCGTTGATTCGCTATTAACAAAGCTGAAACAAAACGTGTAAAAGCAAAGGTGTCAGTACTTCGTCTTCTTGATACGAATGTTAATGTCTGCAACTTCTCAGGTTCGTGGTGCAAACGAAGTAATTTGAACAGCTTCGATGGAAAACAAGTTAAAGGCCAATACAAGCACTTCGATATAAATTGAATTAAGCACATCGTTTCAAGAATAGCCGGTTATCAAGTAGCATGAACGCAGACTTTACTACTCCTACGCAACAGCAAAGTCAGCGCACGCCAATGATCAAGCTCAACAACATCGTCAAAAGGAAATAAATTTTCCCTTGGAAGACGCTTTGTGAAAATGTAACGTTACAAAAAGACGCTTGGTGAATGCAGATTTTGCTTACAGTGGATAAAAATAGAGTATCGTGAAGAAAGAAGATCGCCTTGCTTTCTGAAGAGGAGGTTTTCATGTTTGAAATCTATTCGCGGTTCGTTTCTTGAAACACATATTTGCTGTTGTTTCTTCGTCATATCGCAGTGTTTCTGCCTACAAACGTACTCATCCAAAATCAGGTCTACAGAATTGATGCGCCACAAGTGGTGTATCGCTCTTCCACAAAGGCGTAAGAGATTTTTTAAAACAATGGCATTTGGAGGGATTTGACATGGATTTTTCTTGAAAAAACAGAATCTTTGCCAAAGGTGTACGAGAACACAAACATATTCACCGCCGCCGTCGTTCGATGTGTTGTTTCGTTTCTGCCTACAAATGTACTTATCTCGCCTTGCAAGACTTGAACATTACATCATTTTTGCAAAGAAGAAACTGATCACTTCACTTCTAAGCAAAGTTTGGCTAACTTAAAGAAGGAAAAACTCGAAGCAAAAGATGGCATGCAATGTGATTATAGCTGTTATACTTTCAATAGTGATTTTAGCAGTAATCTTGAACTCTCTTGGGATTTACTTCCTTTTCAAAGACAGAAACAGGCAGACGAATCAAAATTTGATTCTCAAATACTTGTTCACAATTGAATTAGCCGTTTCTATTTTGTTGACATCACGCTGGTCTATAGTGTGTCATAGTGCAATGGTTGGTCACACTAGTCTCAATATCATCTTTCGAATTCGATTTTGCGCATATTTTAATTATAACTTGATCATGTTGATCATGACATTTGATCGATTGATTGCAATAAAATATCCTTTGCGAAGTATATTCATATTGACAAGAAAGAAAGTTAAAGCGGCCTTACTCGCATCAACATTTCTTTGCTTTGCTGTTGGGGCTGCAACTTCGGTCGTTGAAATCAAGCTGTTAATTATGACACTTGGCAAGTATATATTTCCAGCCATTTCAACAATTTCAGTTGTGTTCATCGTCAGCACCTACACTTACATTTTCGTAAAAGTCATAAGGAAAAGAAATATAGACAATGCAATGCGAAATAATCCGAGGAGCACAGCTTCCAATCATCAATATATCAAGATGGCCGCCATCATAACCTTTACATTCGTAGTTTGTTATCCACTGCCGGACAGCACGTATGCACTTTGTCCTAAATGCTTCTCACGTAGCGGTAGTTTCAACAATTACATCCTTCACGTACTGTGGAATACGGGTCTTGTTTTCGATGCATTAACATATATATTTATGCAGAAGTTGGGACAAAGGCTTAAAAAAGTATGTTGTGCAAAGAAAGAGCAAAGAGGCAGAGACAAGGGAATTTCAAGGATAACTGAGACTCAGGAAGGAGTGCTTGATACGAAACTTTAAAGTATACCAACAGAAGAAGAATGGAGACGTTTGGTAGGCTGTACAATAAAAGGTACATCGCCGTTATTTTAGCCTGGTTGTCTTTAAATCGTCGATGATCGCCGATGTTCTGTTTTCAAATGAAATTGTTGACCTGCAGCATCGGCGATGATCGCCGATGTGCTGTGGAAATCAAATTTTTTTTATTTTGAAATCTGACCGGCGATGGTCGCCGATGAGCGCCGATGCTGCCAAGAACTTGGTTTTCATAAATCGTAATTCATCGGCGAAGGATCGCCGACCATCGGCGATGAATTACGATTTAATGAAAACCAGGCTTTAGACTCGTAGTCGCAGTTACAACAACACCAACGACAACAATGACAAAAATAACAACATTTTTTATTTTCGCTCAAACTGGGACTGAGAAATTTGAGACGGAAATGAACATATTTCGGTGTGCGCTGTGAAACGAGGGTTTAGGTGTAGTCTCAGCAGCAAGGCAAGCCACCTTCAACAGCTGGAAATTCTTATTGCTGCATTGAAGTTCGTGGAAGCTTTAAAAAGGAGGAAATCCTGGCTCATGGTGCAAGGTTTGTTGATTCTTGGATCAAAGGAAACATTCATCTGGATACTTTTGATTGATTTGATTTCAACAGCCTCGGCCTTATGTATAGCTATCTGGATTGCCGCCATCAAATCGTAAAAATTGGTTTACATAGAAGTACCACAAAAAGAATAAAGATTGGAGTACCTCAGGGATCTGTCCTAGGTCCTTTGCTCTTTAACATATTCATCATTGATCTTTGTCTCATGAGACAAGATTCTGAGATATGTAATTTTGCGGATGACAACACCATATACTCATGTGGCTAGACCTACATGAAATTGCTACCAATTTGGAAAGAGATCTTAGTAGATTGCAGGAATGGCTTACAAATAATGGAATGGTTGCAAACCCAAACAATTTCCAGCGTATGTTCCTAGGCTTGAGAGGCCAGAGAAGATTGCAACTTAATATCAATGAGAACATATTATCTGCAACAGATCATGCTAAATTGCTAGGGATTGAAGTTGACAACAAATTAAAGTTTAACAAGCATGTTAAAACGTTATGTTCAAAAGTCAACAAGAAAATCAGTGCCTTTTCTAGGCTCAACTATTACCCTTTGATCTGGCTATTCTGCAACAAAGGTGCACACAAAGAGATTGACCGCACACGCAAACGTGCTATTTGGATCCCATATAAAGACTACGAATGTCCCTTTGAAACATTGCTCAATCGAAGTGGCAGTTATTTCAAGCATGTTAGAAACGTGCAGAAATTAATGACAGAAACCTACGTACAATTCCATGAATCATCTTAAACCATCGCTCCCTTGTTTGGGAATTTCATAAAAGAAGCATGTAACTCATGATCTAGGAATACAAAATCTTTGCAAACTGCTGCAAACAAAGACACAGGGCTATGGACAAGAATCAATGCCCTTTAAAGGGAGCTTCCTCTGGAAAACCCTTGATGATACTATTAAAAATCAGCCACCACTTGCAGCTTTCAAAGGGAGGATCAAAGACTGGGCTGGTGATAAATGCACCTGCAAAATATGCTGCTAATTATTCTTTTCTTTTGGATAAAGTATATTATTCTTGTAAATAGTTGGTGTGAATTAGTATGCTATTATTTACTATATTAAATACCAACTTTAAATATGTATTAAATGAAAAACTTGCGGCGTTTGTTCATAGTTAATGCCACTGTAAACTTGAACTTTGAGGTGTTTTAGCATTGGAGGTTCAAGCCGGCAACTTAGGCCCATCCGCCATTGCTTGGAGTTTGTACAGTGTTGCTATGGTTTCCATATCTAGTTATGAAATCTATAGGGGGAAGCTTCGTCCCAATCTTATATGTGAAAGCCCGTAAGTCGTAGTTTGAGCGTCCATCCGTCTATCAATAGCGATAACTACGAATATGCAATCAGTCTAATCAATATTCACAATTGAAATAATGATCGATCAGTCAGAGGTAAACTCAGATGTGAAAATTTTGTTTGGCAAAAGCACTCACTTTTCAGACCCGAAAATTAGGAAATGCTGGTGAGGAGTTTGTATGGGGACGAAAATTCCACGAAAAATCCCAATAGGTTTGTCCCTTCCTACCCAACTTAGGGTTGGTCTCAGCAAGCTAAATTTTCACAAACTCAAGCATAATTTCAGGGATACCATAAACCCAATGTGCCTAACAAGCGATGGTGTTGAGGATACAGAACATTTTCTGTTGCTCTGCCCGCCCTTCGATGATCAACGAAGTGATCTTCTTGCTGGAATTGAAGAATTGTTACGACCATTTGTGCAAATCGCTAACCTTTCAAATAATGCTTTGACACAGCTCTTACTATATGGTGATAAGGACCTTTCTTGTGAAGTGAACAGAGATATTCTTAGATTGACTTTACGGTTCATTCGTGAAACTGGTCGGTTTGACTGAGATCTATTGAAGCTTCAGCTGTGTGCAAAGCAACCACCAAGTACCTTTACGTAAATGTTCTTTTTCTTTTTCCCTTGTACATTCTGTTTCATATTAGATGTCAGATCATTTATTCATCAAATATCAAGGACGAGTTTTCGCTCATGACTGCCCATATTTTTCATCCCAACCCTGATCCGACATCTAATGTGAGACAGAATCTAGTAGCGTATTCTGTAGTTTTAGCTTAATATTGCGTGTCTTTATGTTTTTGGCCTTGGGGTAGTCTTTGTTTTTGGCTCCCCTTGGTATTGTCCCTGTGGTGTTGTCTAGTAGTGTTGGATAAGTATAAACGTAAACATTTTTGTAAATTATTTCATATGAATGAAAAAAACATTATTTTATGCATTAAATTATAATTTATAATTATAATTATAAATTAAATCATAAATTGTTTTATATGAATGGAAAAAAATTCCACGGTCAATTCTGGTCCATGATTTGCTCGCCATCGGAAATATCAATCATATTTCCCTTAAACAAATAATAATCTTAAGTCTAAATTTCAATAGCAAGTAAATCATGGACCAGAGTGGAATGCTGAATCCTCGTTTCCGTACAAAGCCCTTGGCAGAATTTCCCTTGTTTTTCGGTCTAAATGAAGTGTGACATTACCAAAATGATGTTCACATCTAAATTAATGCTTTTTTGTTCATATCAAATAAAACATTAATACATGGAACAAATACAACTAATGTGCCACTCATTGCAGAAAAGGACACGAAGTCAGCGAGTTCCCAAATGAGTGACACTTACCATTATATAAGAAATTAAACGCACAAAAAACATTACAAAAGACAGGAAAATAAAACAAAGAGCCAGACAGCTGCGTATAACTGAGGCTGTTTGATAAAACGGTCGATCAACCACCAGCCTGGCATGGAACCCGAGAATTATAAAGAATGAATTGAAAACGATTACGCTTGGCTGATAGATCAACGCTTCACTTTTGAATATGTTTTCCTGGCTCATCCGGTCTACCAAACTGACCACGAAGCATTTCAACAATTTATCTCAACAGAAAGCCAAGCCTTTGAACTAAACGGTGATTCAAACAATTTGTCAATAACTCTCGAGATCATAGACCTAGCTATGATTTAACCCGTGAACGTTTTTTGTGCCACCCCGGAATAGCAGAGGTTCCAAATCTTTAAATCTACAAACAAGGCGGGTGTAAAATTCAATAACCTACTTCCTTTGATCTGAATGACTTGAAGGAAACTTTAGCCACTTCTCTAAGATTCTAGCGTTGGACTTTTCAGAAACCTTGAATATTTGTCAAAATTACAGTCTATTTTATATTTCAGCTCATTTCATGATATGACGTCATCAAATTTCTAAATCGCAAACCAGAAGAGTGAAAAATTTTTGCTTGATACAATATTGGAAGCATCCATAAACTATGGTTTTCTTGAAAATTATTTGATCTTTCGTCAACAGGTTTAGAAATTATAATGGTTTTAAGTTTGTATCAAAAATTTTCTCGAATTCTTAAAACAGAAGAAAAATACTGTAATCCTGAAAATATTGAAGATTTCAGAAAAGTCCAACGGCAGATTTACTGTAAATAGTTCAAGTTTCTTTGAAGCCGTTCAGTTCAAAGAAATAGGTCATTGAATTTACACAGAGCTTTTTAAAGAGTTGAAACCTATGTTCCACGGAATACAATGCTTGGGTCACCCAGTATATCTGAAAAGGCATACCTTGGCAAATCCACCACTATTGACATCGACTCCATCAATATTGATCATAAAATTCTTGATTTCTGATGTTTGCGAATCAATATATTTACTAAGTTCCACTAAAACAGTCACCTGTGAAGAGAGTAAGAAGGACTTCGTTAGGTGCACATGGATGGGTCACTTGAACATTTTTCAATGTCGTTACCCGCTCTGTTTCGCCACATTCGTAACGGGCATAGTCACACAGCCAAAGCAATTAACAGTGCAGCTAACTATTGAGGATTTCCTTACCAGCCTTTTTTCATTCAGTACTTGATTTCTATGGCCTGGAAGGCTTTGTAGCTATTTAGAGCTACGTTAGGCCAACTGGGCATGCCACATCCAGGGATAGGACCACAGGTAGCAGCGTATGGTTGTAATAATAGTAAAAGTAAATTGCAAACCAACCTTTGTCTTATTCCTTATCGTTCTTCTGTTGATTGTGATGTTCGTGTTCTCCTCTGACTCCTTCCATCAAAACACGAGGCCCACCAACAGACCCAGTCCCCAAACGAGAATCCAATACGAAGAAGAAATCAGGTTGGTTTGCAATTTACTTTTACAATCACTACAACCACACGCTGCTACCTGTGATAGGACCACTTGCTTAACATCCCTTCAGAAGGACGGCGAAGTCAGCTGCTTAATCAGGCCTTCAAGAGGTCACCCATCCGGATTTTGACCTCACATGTCCGAACATAACTCAGTCTGCTGACGGAAACTGTATAAAAGTAACCTTTAAGACGGTTCCCACTGTTTGCAGAACCATTATCCCTTCCCTGAATAACATGGCAATAAGGACATTATGCTGATCACTATGAAATTATGGCGTCATGTTGTCTCGCTTCCCCGTTCAAATAGGTTCAAAATCTTGAATGAAAAGGTGGTTGTAAAATTCTGCGACTTGTTTGTTTCTTAATTGAATAGGTTGAAAGAGGCTCATTTATAATCATACAGAAGGACTTTTCAAACATTTTGAATATCTTTCGAAGTTACGGCGTATTTTGTACATCAAGTCACTTGAGGGCGTGACGTCATCAATTTCCTAAATCGAAAACCAGAAGAGGGAAAGACTTACGCTTGATACCATATTATGCTAGAAATTCATAAACCATGGTTTTTTTGAGCAATTCTTTCATCTTTTTCAAAAAGTTTAGAAATTACGACGGTTTTATTTCTAAGATTTTTTCTTGGATTCTTAGAAAAGAAGAAAACATTCTAATTCTGAAAATATTGAAGATTTCAGAAACACCCGATGGTAGAATTATGGCAAAATAGCTAGAGCTTCTTGGAAGTCACTCAGTTAAGAAAAATAGGCCATAGAATTTTAAAGCAACCTATTTTTAAAGAATTTGAACCAATGATTTGCCTTGATAGCTGAAACATAAAACAAGGGCAGAATTTGTAATACAATGGCATCAGTGGCTTTGGTTCACACCTCAATTCAAAGTGATTAACGAATCTAGAGAATTGAACTTCTCTCAACCAGTAATTCAAAACAAACATAGCTGCAAAGTTGCCCTAAAACCTGTATGGCAAACTCTCGCTTGGCGCGGGTGAAACGAGATTCTTAAGAGAAGTTATGGGCCTATACTATATTATGGGCCTATATAACGAAAGAAGAAGAGCTAATCTGAAGTTCTGTCTGGCTGATTTTATCTATTTGATTTAGAAGCTGAGTACTCGGCTTCTGAATCACGTGAACAAAATCCGCCGGACAGAACTTTAGATTTGCCCATCTGATATCGTAATAAGTATATAACCTCCTTTAAAAACCTCCTTTCGCATGCACCAAGCGAGAGTTTTGGCAACTTTGCGGCTATGTTTGTTCTGAATTACTGATTGAGAGAATTTCTTTTGTCTGCATTCGCTAATCGCTTTTAATTGTGGTGTGAACCAAAGCAACTGATGCTACTCTATACAAACTCTGCCCCTTGTTAAAATATAATGGAAAGACTTGTGTAAAGTGCTGTGCCTCAATTTAAGTTCTATCACAAAATAATGTTTTGTTTCGCTCCCCTTCCCGGTTAAACAAGCCTTATGTCGGTAAGAAGTCTTACCAAATTTCTATCTTGTGAGTTCTGTACAAGATCTTCGATGTCAATTTCTTTCATTTGATACCTAGCCTGGTCGATTCTTCCAACGTCATCAGTGGCTGTAAAAATAAAGAAGTTTCGTCTGTTGATGCATATATCGGATGGGTAAAAATAAAAGGAATGACTTTTGAAATTAGTTTTCCCTGAGTATCAAAGCAATGCTACAAGCAACTGCTTTGTTTAATAGCCGCTGCATTCAATTAGATGCGGAAATTTACCTAGCTCAAATAGACCGGTTTCACTATTAAATTCAATTCGAGGTAAAAGATGTGATTCCCTGTACAGCAAGAAACCTAGGTCATATCGTTATGTTGCAAAGACACATACAAAACTATTTTATGTGTTCATTGGTCTTTATATGAGTCTTGTCAGGCCTTTGCTAAAACATCTGTCTCCGTATGGAACCCGTTTATGGTTAAACATGCAAAACAATAAGAACCAGTTCAAAGAAGAGCAATAAAACTTGTCCGTGGCATCAACCAAATATCATATGATGAAAGGTTACAAGCTTTAAAGCTGCCGACCCTTCAGTATAGGAGAGAGCGTGGTGGCATACTAAATACTTCATGGCCTTCTAAGTACTTCTTAATATTTCATGGTCTTCTTTTCCTTTTCTGGCCTTCATGATACTGATCCTTCTAAGTTCTTCAAGATCAATCAAAATAAGACAAGAGGTCATGAATACAAAATAGTGTTGAATAAATGCAGATTAGATGTAAGAAAGAAATTCTATTCTCAATGAATCATCAAGAGTGGAACTGCTTGCCTGCGAACATTGTCGAAGCAAAGGATGTAATAACTTTTGAAAAACTCCCTGACCGCCTACACGGTGACTCAAAATCCGAATTCAAACTAAACTAGTTTATAGTAATGACACTCAGGGTTTCCTAGGCCTTGACCTTCCAGCCCCTTTATCGACATTTATCATTTATTCTATTTAATCTATATATGCATTTCTAAGAGCAAAAATCGCTTTTGAGATTTAGATTCACATGATATTGAGGCAAATGATGTTCAAGGAAGTATTTGCTAGAAATTACCATCGATCTATCAATCAAAACTAGCTTTTGGCCAACACGTGTTGTGGCGCAGTGGAGTAATCCTCTGACTTTGTAGCCAGAACAGTCAGGTGGAGTGAGTTTGAAACCTAGTAAGGTCACAGCACTTGAGCGTCATGACAAGGGGTTGCGGACTCGATTAGCGCTTAGCTACTAGACTACATTACATAAGTCCCTCTTAACTTACACTTGTTGTTGTTGTTGCTATCGCTTCAGTTGAGTGAAATTAAAACATCAGATTATAAATGTTGAACGAATACTCTCAAGTACCGAATAAACGGGGGGGGGGGTGGGAATAATCGGGGGGGTTGGAAATGGTTCGAGATAACAATAATCGGGGGGGTTGCAATAATCGGGGGGGGGGCTGCTTGGAGAAATAGAAAAGAGCCCTTTTCTTAGGTAAACACCTATCTGTTATATATTTATGTGAACAGTGATGTTACTGATACATTTACTTTTGAACTCTGGTTCTGTTGAATGCACTTCTTGGGACTTTTTCTTGCGTTTATTCAGAAATTATGTCTAATATCATCTCATTTTTCCAAAAATTAATAAAAGGGGGGGTTGGAATAAGAGCGGGGGGGTTGGAAAATTTTTCAAAAATTAATAAGCGGGGGGGACGATTATTCGGTACTCGAGAGTACAAGGAATCACGTCGTCAGTCTACTTAGCTACTTCTGCGATCCAAGCGCTTTGCGCTAAAATCTGCAACTTCACCTTCACCTTCATGTCAAGGATCTCTGCATGAAAGTTAGCACCAAGGTAATGGCATTCTCTAGGTTGCCAAACTATATTAACTTTAATCATGCAAGGATATCGTTTAATTAACGCATGCGTCTTTGTGAAGGCCAATCTCCAGTCAGCTGAAATTTCCGAGCGGGCGGAATTTTAGACAATAAAATGTTGCTCAGCCATAAAAACCTATTCAATTTCAGAGCGACATTTTCTCTCGTAAACAAAAGAACTTTCGCCCGCTCGCAAAATTCCACTGACTGGAAATTAGCCTTAAGACAAGTAACAGTCTACACCAACTCAAGGTTAGCCCTACCCCCAAAGCTGCACCGCCAAGCAAGTGCTATAAGAGGCCCTGGGGGGACTGTCTCCTCCCACAGTGAGCAAGGTTACGCATTGAGAGAGAAATCATCAAGCACTTCACAATTCATGATACAGACCGATATCAGGGCTCATCAGTGCAGTTTGAAGACTTTCACCCGGCACTGGATGCCGTGGTTATGTTACTTGATGAAAATATTGCTTAATGCTGTTATAATGTCAAATTTCAACTATTGCCATCTGATTTGGCTATTTTGTAGCAAAGCTGCCAACAGTACCGGCAATCGAATGCATAAACGTGCTTTAAGGGTTTTGTACCAGAATTTTGAATTCTCTTTTGAAGAACTTCCATCGAGGCATGATGATGTTACAATAAATGTAAAAGCATACAGAAACTGCCATTAGAAGGTTACAAAACGCTCCACCACTTGAATCCGTCATACCGCTGGGAGAATTTCCAAACAAAATCCATAACTTATAACGTACGCAAAAATGTTTTATGCGAACTTCCCTAGAGGTCTTACACTAAGAAATATGGGATAAACTCCTTGAGATTTAGAGGAGCTATGCTGTGGAATGTCCTAAATGATGATGCAGAGAAGATAGAGTCTGTGGCAGCTTTCAAACAAGAAACTAAGACTTGGAATGGAAACAGCTGCCTTTCTACAATTTGTAAATAGACGCTGAATTCCTTTGCTTTGAATATGTATTTCTTTAGGTGTATTTGTAAATATTTGGTGTGAATTAGATTTATTTTGTAGAACAATGTACGAAACCAACTTTAAACAATTATATATGAATATGAATAGTGAACAATTTAGAATTATTTAGAATTTAATCAATTGCTCCCCTAACTAATTAGCACTGGAAGAAAAATAATTGCGCAAAAGATCAACTTGACGCACGAACGCCGGAGAGGGAGGGCGCGGGGGGGCAAGCGCCCCTCCAGCTCTTTTCTAAGAGGGGCAAGTGGGGCAAGAGTGCCCTTTTAACGGAACAATATATTTCTTTAACAACTTTGAATTCGATGGTATGAAAACCATGAATTTAACCCTTAAGTAGAATAATCATCACTGCTTGCATCGGTCATACCAAAATATGCGAAAGAGAACATCATTTACATCAGTTAGAATATTTTTGATAGTATTTTAAGCCGATGCAATCCAGCCCTTTTTCCGTTTGCTTCCCTCGTCATTGGTCTGGAGTGCCCTTGCGTTCCCTTTCGACCCCCTCACCCTACTTTCACTCCGGCATCCCTGACTTGACGCCTGCTTTCTTACGTTGTTGCATCTTCTTAAATCGTACACTTTATATTAATATGAATATATATTTCAAAAGAATTGACGTCATTGTCAAAGTGGTCTATTAACCTCTTATTCTTTGAGTTAAGAGAGATTTTCCAGGGAAGGTTCCTTCGAAAGACTCACAAAAATGGCTGAAAACTATTATCAAAATTCATCGGTTTTCTTGCCTCACTGGAAAAGTAATAGCCTCTTGGAAAGATGAACTTCCCTTCAATAGCTTTTTTATGTTAACGGGAATCAACAGTGGCAGCCAGGCAGCCGTTAAAAGACAGGGGCGGCCTAAGAGAAACAGTCTCTTCAAAGCTCTACTATGTAAACACTTAATATAAAAACACCCAACCAATCCTTTGACATGCTCTGATTGGTTGTAAATCGATGCTGTGACGTAAGCGTTTTGGAAAAGCTCCGTTTTCACACGTCCACACGACAATATGAAAACGGCGTTTTTTAAAAACACCACTCTAGAGAGCGGTTTCGAAAAGCGTCGTTTTCGGTGACCGAAAACGCCGTCTCCGTAGGGTACGGTGGGGGTAATTTGGGTCTAAAATGGGCATTTTTCAAAATAAATAGATCACCCTCACCAATTTGTTGAAAATATTGAAGATCTTTTTTCGTCTTACCTACATTGAATCTTTTGTCGTTCCTGGAAACGTATTCCCGATCTTTGATTTGAAGTCTGAATATTTTTTTTGAATTTTTACCATCTTCACTTTCGCGTGTAATTTCAACCTGTCGGCGGGAAATTTGGGTCTATTCGAGAAAAACAGTATCTATTTCATCAGGAGTATGGCAACGCATACATTCTTATACGTTTACACCTTGCGTCCACACGTAAACGGCGCTTCAAGTTATCCTAAACGCATACATTCGAAAACGCTTTCCAAAGTGGATACTTTCCAAAGTGGATACTTTTGGAAACGCTGTTTTCACGTCTCCGTGTAGACGGTCGTAAACGCATACTTTCGTAAACGGTGACGTCACAGACTTCATATTCACCAGTCATTTGCAGTTTTTTTTGAAAACACTGTTACTGCGTTTTCGTGTGGACGGTCGTAAACGCATACTTTTGTAAACGATGACATCATAGATTTCATGCTCATCATTCATTTTCGATTGTTTTGGCATTTACATGTGGACAGGCTAAAACGCTCCATAAACGACTAGTGGATCAGTGTGAACGGAAAACATTCTATGCGTTTACAAAACGTATACGTGTGGACGGGGCCTAAAATTTTAGAATTTTTATAGATAACTGTGATCGAATTTTCAGAGTTTCTCTGGCAAAGAGCTGAAAACTTGCACAGAGAAAAAGTAATAATAAAATCGTGCCACCATTAGCGCACATTGCAAAGCCTAGGCCCATTCTTGAAAACAGAAATATAAACAAAGTTTCCTTCAAAGTCACAAGAAGCGAATCCTTCGTCTTGCGCTGAAACTACTAAAAAATGAACAGAAAAGTATACCTTGTGCTGTTTTCAGGGTATACCTCCATTTTCTTGCAATATTATTTCCATTTTCTTGCAATATTATTATTTGGGATTTGATTTCCAATTCTTGTATTCTTGCACAACGCAATTCATAACAAAATTTCAGTAGACCCAAATTACTCCATCTTGACAAATAAACAAAATAAAATCTACCGAGTCGCAAAAAAATTCTGAAAAGCTTTTGGCACCTTTCCAAATGATTGAACATGAGACTGATAATGATTTGTTGACGAAGAGAAGTTGCAAGTTAGCATAAATCAAAAGTTTTGTACGGTGTCAGATCATGGTAAAAGTTTAGGCCGGGGAAAATCTGGAAATTGAAGCACTAGAAATTATCAAATAATTCTTCGACACCACTCAATCCACTCCTAAAAGCATAGATTTTAACACCAACGGAGTCATGAATCGAAATTTTCAACTTGTGATCAGCTTATAAGCGAAAAAGAAAATAAACCCAAATTACCCCGTAGACCCAAATTACCTCACCTTGCCCTATGGACGGTAGCTAAAACGGATAAAAAAGATGCGTTTTCAAAAACATCGGGGTACGTATGGACGGGGCCTGAATAGACCCCTTTCACAATAACATTCAATTCGAGGCAAAAGATGTGATTCCCTTTGCAGCGAGAAATCTAAGGCCATGTTTATATGGGGAAAAACACCTCACCTACCAGACCCGGGGCTGACAAGCGAGGTAACTTTCAGTCACTGTTTACATGAGATGTTTCACCTCACCTGTCAGCCCCGGGGCTGAGAGGCGAGGTGGATTAAAGTCTCTTTTCCGTGAAATCAGAAAGAACTGACCAATGAGAATCAACGAAAAATTTCACTTCACCTCACTATATCGGTGGTATTTCGTTTATATGGAAAAATTTCACCTCACCCAGGTGAGATTCCACCTCTGGTGAGGTGGGACTTCACTATGCCGGTGGTGTTGCGTTCGTCATGTAAACGCGGTATGAAAATACAAAGGATCCTATTGGAAGGTGGAATCTCACCTCTCAGCCCCGAGTCTGGCAGGTGAGGTGTTTTTCCTCATATAAACAGGGCCTAAATCCTATTTTATGTTGGAACTACACGCACAAAACAGGTTCATGCGTTAATGGGAGCAATGCACACTTTTGAGATTTGGATCCACATTAAATCAAGGCAAGTGATATTCCCGGAAGAATTTCAAAAGAAATGACGTCATTGTAAAAGGGGTCTATTTGGCTTCATCAACGTAGAATTATCAAGTTGGAAGCAAAAACATTTTTGACTCATTAATTCAATTCTCAGAGGAGAGAAACACCGAGTAAGAAGTACCTGGGGAGAACTACAAAAGACAGCAGAATGATGATTGTTGGGAATTAAGTGACGGTCGATCTCGTGCTGTTGATAATAAACTTTCAAAAACTAGTAAATCAAGCTCCTTAGAGGTTAAACTCCTTTGATTTACCAAGTTTTGAAAGATCACTGATAGCACGAGATCGGCTGTTACTTAATTCCCAACAGTCATCAATTTTGCTATGCGATTTTTAGTTCTCCCCAGGTATTTCTTACTCGATGTTTCTCTCCTTCGACGATTAAATTACATGAGATATGAATGTTTTTGCTTCCAACTTGATAATTCCACATTGATGATAAATAGCTTGTTTACTCTCAATTTTATGTGCTGATAATGACTCTTGGACGAAACGGACAAACTACATTTGAGTCTTATTCTTGCCCCAAGGCCAATAAACTCGACTGATTATTTGGAATTATTTTTATTAATGGATGACTCAAATAAAAGCAAAGATGTTTGTCGTCTTGTTCCTTAGTTCCTTATTCCTATGATGACTTGTGACAAAGCTGCGCTTTCCACCGGACATGTCTACTTAAGGAGTACCATTTGGGTTACACAACACAAGATACTTACAAAAGCAGAAGAGAAGAACCAAATCGAGCGGTCTCTGCCACCTGACAATGTCACTATCGACGAAATAAGCCATGATGGATTCCCATATGACATCGTTCCTGCCACTGCCAGTATTAACCGTCAAAATTCGGTCCGTCTTTTTAAAATAATCAATAAAATCGTGAACAGACTCTTCGTATCTTTTAAATCGTCTGTGAGTTCTACTAGTGTCTACTTCGTCACTTGGTCCGGCTTTTTTCTCTTCCGTCTTCTGTGTCGTTTTTACTGCAGCATGTGTCTTGTGAGTTTTATTTATAAGGTGCTCTTTACGAACAGAAAGGTTGATCGCCAGTGAAATCGGAAACTGGAAAAAAGAAAGCGATTGTTTAAAGCCCAGGCAACAAGAGTACAGACAAATCCTTTTCCTCGCTAAATCTTCATATAATAAGTAAGTAAAAAACGCATGATGTTCGAAAATTACTGCTCCCCGAATATCAAAGCAATAATATTGCACGTTTAAACACAGGATAGGCTCCAAAAACTTTGTTTTGAAATATTTACGAGGGCGCAGGTAGAGAACATGATGATTGCTAAGGAACTCTGCAGCCCTCCTAACTTTGGAAAAATCTGCAAAAATGTACCATAATCGGACAGAAAATCGGCCTGAAGTCAAGCAGAATTCTCATAAAGAATGGATCTTTTATCAGGCAAACCCTCCTAAATTCTATTTCCTCCTAACCTTATGCTGAAATGGCATAGAAAAATTTTTCTCCCTCCGCAGTTTTTCGCGGTTTTTGGTCGTACTTTACTTCGGCCCTCTCTTGCAGCATATCGCAGTATCGTACCGATCATAGGATAGTAAGCTATAATATTCAGCTGGTGTCGATAAAGCTTTGAATTCATTAGAACTGTTTTAGCTGCTGAAATATTAATTGTGCAAATACTAATATACTCACAGAGTATTAGTAAATATTTATCAGATATGATTATAAACTTTCTCCGATAAAACAAAAATGAAATAATGTTATTTAAATTTTAGACCAGGGATCATTGCGGACACCTTTACTTTGAAAGAAATATTTATTTAATACTATTTTCTTGATTTGATTCGAGGCCACTTTCAAGGAAACCATATTTGTGAATGTCTACGATTTGGTATGAAGCACAAGTCTTTCCCTCTTTTGGTTTTCAACTTAGAATATTGATGACGTCACGTCCTCAAATGAGTTCAGATACAACATACGCTGTATTTCGAATCAAAGAACCCTTGCGGGTACTCATGGAGCAAGCCTCCGAGCCAAGGGTATGTCTTGGTGCAGTGTTTATCCTCAATCAATAGTATGTATGCAATAGCGTGCCAAGATATTGGCACTGATGATAATATAGTTTGGAATAAAACACAAACTCAAAATGAAAAGGTGTCCTATTTCCTAATCTGATAAATGGATCAAAAACGCAAGGTCCATACCTTGATATTGCGATTGATATTAACTCTTTTATCGCATGATTTTTTGTGTACCTAATCCACCTTTTCAAGATAAGAGGTGCGAAAACGGAAGTCTTTTATTGTTTGAGATGTTGCATTTATGAGGCAAAAATCTTGTTCTACGTACAATGTTTAGTATGGAAGCGAACTTTTACTTTCATATCTATTTTCGTTTGGAAATTACGGCGATTTTAAGAATTCAAAGTTATAAGGGCTTTGACCGTGAAATTAGATGTTTGGACAAATTGTCTGATTTCACGGTCAAAAAAACCCTTATGAGTTATAATTCTTTACATCACCGTAATTCCCAAATAAAGACAGACATGAATGTGAAAATTGGTTCATACACTAAACTTTGCACGCAGAACAAGATTTTAGCCTCAAAAATGCAACATCTGAAACAACAAAAGACTTCCGTTTTCGCACCTCTTATCTTGAAAAGGTGGATTAGTCGATCGAGAGTCCAAACAGGCCTCATAAATATCGGAAAGAATGTGTATCTTTCGTTTTTCCATTGCCCATCGCGACAATTGACATCATTATTCCAAGGGAAGCAGGGAGCGCCGAAGGAGAGAGCCGCAGGGCTTAGGTGTCTTCAACCTGTTTGTCGAATCTATGCTCCATTACTGCGAAAACATAGCCCCTTGCACCGTGACAAAGAGATCATGTGCACGACGGACAGGAAATTATCAGCTATCCTATAGACCCCATGAGTCAAAAATAGTCAAGATTTCTGAAAAGTCCAAGAGTAGAATTATAGATCACGTTGTTAAAGCAGGGCAACAGAATTTTACACACATCTTTTTACACAGATTATCGATGCTTTCTTGACAGACTTTAGCGAAAAACTATCCGTTTTCTACCGATTTCAGCCAAAATGAGCCATGTTGAAAGCAAATCTGCTGAAAATGACTCTTATTTAGCTCACCCCTGGTAGCATATACCCGTACCTTGTGGTTCCCTGTGTAAAAGCTGAATACCTACCTACAGTGGAAAGCGCAGTTTGATAATAAAACGGAGAATCATTTTAAACGGAAAGCAGGCTACGACAATCATTTTAAACTTGGATCTACCCTACCGTGAAGCTTAATGACAAAGTCCTGTCTATTTTGTAAATAGATAAAAAAGCTAGAGGGTCATCAAACAATGCTATCCTAGCACTTAGCTGAAGGCTAGTCTAATTTTCGGTCCCCTAAACGCATTGGATCCCCCTAAATGCCATGGATCACTGTTTCCAGCAAAGACCGCTTTCCTAGTCTCATATCCTCATTGTTTATCTACAAGTTTCATTCAGTGCACTCGCTGCCATGGCTCGTACTATCGAAAAAAAACGACATAATCTGCCTACTCGATGCAAAGAGCATTTGGGAGTTGACAAAGCAGGTCGTAAGACAAAAGCGAGTCCAACTGGCACCGGGACGACATTAGCCAATCAGGAGACACGGTGCAGTTTCAGGACTTCTCTATTATGAACAGAGCCAACAATGAGTTTGATTTACTCATTCTTTAAAGCCTGTTGATGCAGCCAGATCGACCTGAACTTGATTCCCAACAGTTGTCATACTCCCATTCCCCTGGTCCTGCTTTTATTTTGTTCTCAATTCTATCCCTTCGTAGGAAAGAAAAATAACTCGCGCTTTTTCACTTCATTTTTGGTTTGTTTGTTTCGCTTACGACAAACCGAGTTGGTTCGAAACGTTCGAATAAAACATGCTTACGTCGCAAGAAATGATTTTTTAATACTTGAAAATATCTTTAATCGTCACCTGAATTTGTCAAAAACCTTAAAAGTAAATGAACGGAGATAAAGCGACATAGTCTAAACATAGCACAAAAGAACCGCAAATGCAACCTATCTTCCTTTTTGCTTCATAGATCGAAAACATCAAATACAATAGGTTATATTTAGATTACCCAGTCCCCTAGCTAAGTTTGATTTTAACCCCGTTGATTTACTTTAACATGAAATGTGTCCAACAATATATCAACATGAAGGTTTTGCACACTGGTAGTCGTTGCTTGCCTCATTCTCCATTTTATCATCAAATTGCGATTTTTACACAATTTTCGAGATTCTCAAGATTTTTCGAGATTTTTCAGAATGTCTAAAGATTTTTTAGGGTTTTAAGGATCACGTACGAGATCTATGGAGTGATTTGCCGTCACACGTTCAAGATGAAAGAAAACAGAATAGTCACCTTCTCTTCAAAATGTTTCATCTCTGCCTCGCAGTCTTTAGCAAAAGAACTTCCCTTCACCAAGGACTTCAAGTTCGGCATTGCGTCGATAAGAATTGGTTGGTGTGGGTACATCTTCATTTCGTCAGCAACCATCTTTAAAACCCATTCTAATGTCACGTCTAAAGAATTCTCATCAATAATTTCCTTCAGTGTTGAAGGAGTTGCATCTGAAATGAAATGAATTGTTCAGAGCAATGTGCTAAATATCTTTGAATGGTAATGGTATAAGACTGCATTCGCACGATGCCGGGACATTTTGAAAATGACGAAAAATGGGACGGTAGCAAAATTTGAGCTAGCGGTCACACGATGCCGGTAACATTTGAAAAAGGTAGGAAATCAGACAATGACAGACTCATTGCAGGCTCCCCAAGAATTTAATGCCAACGAATGTTACCTGCACCTTAATAATCGATCAGCCTAGGTTTGAAAACGTCAAAAATGTTCCGTTCTCATCGTTTTCGACTGTTCACATGATGTCATTTTCAAAATATGACGGTTAGAGTTCCATTTTCAAAATCTGCTGTTTTCAAACTTTTCCAACAAAAAATGTGCTGTTTTCTTGTGAACGGGCCTATCCACCACATTTTTCGCCGTTTTCAAACTGCGCCGGCATCGTGTGAACGCAGTCTTAATCAGTCGTCAAAATGGCGAACTGAGTCGGAGTAACCAAGGGCGAACTGAGTCGGATTTTAGGTTGGCGTTAATTAGCCAATTAACTGGCTAGACGAGAAGCCAACCTAAAAATAAAGCAATAATTATTATCGTCATTATCATCATAACCCCGAGTCTTGGGATGACGGGGACGTGCCGCCTAACTTTTTGACAGAAGCCCCAAGTTATGGGACTATTTTCATGCCCACTTTCATAGATCTTGGGGGGGGGGGAATGAACTTCCTAAAACAATGCAACTTCACTTTAAACGTGCAATAAAATAAAATTAAATTAAACGTGAAAATAAAATTATACCATCAACCACGTTTCAGAACAAAACGAGAGAAATACAACTTGAAGACTAAAAACTCGACAAAATTCTTGTTACAAACCAAAGGCTACCAAGTTCTGGTAGAACAGCATAACAGATAAATTTTGAGACCTATGCTTCAGGACTTTCGAGGTTCGAGCTTCATCCTTATAGGCGGCAAGTACCCTTTGCTCTACTTATGGAAGATACTGCCCCCATGGGCAAAATCTGTCCTTGTTTACGGGTAATACATCACTTTAATAAAGCAGCCTCGTTTTGGAAATTTGTCAAAAACTCTTCCTGTTGTTCATATGAAAATTTGAGCCAAGATTCGGATTTAGCAACCAAACTTTAGTCTTGTTGCTCGCCTTTAAACTGCTATCAATTGCGATGTTGATTTTGTGACGATGTAAAATTCAAAGATTTACAAGGGATTTGACCGTGACAAATCGTTCGGGGCGAGACTTTCCATCCCCAGTCATTTTCACGGTCAAATCCCTTACAGATTTTCAAGCAAAACGACGACCGCTAGCAACATGAAACCTTGTGATCAGACTAAAGTTTAGGTGCTAAATTTGAATTTGGCCTCTAAAATCTTACATGACAGAATCTTGAATAATTTCCAAAACGAGGCTGTTAATTGAAGTGGTATATTAGTAAAGCAACAAGGACAAAAGTTACCAAAAAATACAAATCAACAAGAATTACCAGGCACGTTGAACTTCTTCGCAAGGTTCTGCAGGATGACCTGCTCGGCTGCAATGAATTTGAAATCAAATGCATTTATCAAATTATGGACGACACTGCCTTTGCCACAACCAGGACCACCTGAAATACGAATCAATAATATTGGGAAAAAGAAACCCTCAAATGACAACATGAGCTTGGTATCTAGAGTGGGAGCAGTGGAAGCGGTAGACGTTGTTATTGCTGTGCTCTCGGCAGGGTTTTCTATTGCTCAGTATTACAATATATTCAATTCAATCAATTCAATTTCATTCGCAGAATACAACAGGCTAATACAATGCAAGATGAAAATATATGTATTCCATACCCGGGGGGGGGGGGTACATGACTTGCAGATGGACGGGGGTCTGCCGCTCGGTTTTCAGAAAGGTACCCTCTTCTAATTACCGAAACCTGCTTTCATACCCACTTTTATGATGAATCTTGGCGGAAAACGGCCCATTTTGGCTATTTTTCGCCGATTTCTGGATAACCCACCCATGTCTATGGAAAATCTGCCGAAAAAAGGACCCTTGTTTAGAGAATTTCGGTCCAAAACCCACTCATATGGGCGGCACATACCCGTAACCTCGACAAGTTAAGTACCCCCCCCCCGGGATTCCACACGACCCAAGGGAAGCAGAGCTTATCTAGCTTGGGCCGTAAATCAAAATCTAAAAGGCTATACGCAAAACGGAGAATAAAATCACATCGTAGTACAAAGCAAGGAATTCAACGATGGGATATATCTTTGTTATTCTTTTATCTCAAATAAAACACTGTTGTTGCTAAAATAAAACACCGTTCTCAAATATTACTAAATGAATCAATTCATTATATACCTTGCTTGTCTCCAAAACCATTGCTTAGCTTCCTTTTCTTGTGTGGGAGCTCATGCTCTTACATTCGACCGTTTGATATGGGTCTCAATTTTGAACTGTGCCATGCTCTGAAAATTATGCGTTGAGAAGTAGTTTCCAGATCGCAGCTCCCACACAAGCATAAAAGCAATACAAGCAAAGTTAAGAAGTACATTTATCTATTTGAGAACATTTCGGAATTGTGGACACGATCGACACACAAATTGTGTCCATAATACTTATGGTAAGGGAGTAGTTTGAATATCGGCCACAAGCCTTTTATTCCATAGCCTGCCAAACGTGTGAACTATTTTTAACTCACCCGGTAGTTTCTCGAGTTTTGGCTAGTCCAACTTTAGAAAAATGCGGAGGCGCATCTGGTATAAGGGCTATAAGAGCCATCTGGTATTACAAAGCAAACAACACATTTAACTTAACGGAAATGGTGGTATAACTGAAGCTTGAAAGATCTTAGTCAAAGCGACCAGTTTCGTGAATGAACCGTAAAAACAAATTCGAGTATATTTTTCCTCTTGATCACCATATAATAAAAGCTGTGTCAAAGCATCATTTGAAAGATGGGAGATTGCACAAATGGTCGTAATAATTCAGCAATTCCAGCGAGAAGATCTTGTCGTTTTACATCGAAAGAGGGGCAGAGCAACAAAAAGTGTTCCGCATCCTCAACGCTATCTTTTGTAGGGAACAACGGGTTTGTGGTATCTCGAAAATTATGTTTGAATTTGTGGAAATTTAACTTGCTGACACCAATCCGAAGTTGAGTAAGATGGGACAACCCTTTTGAATAGTGAATTCCATTATTAGATTTTGCAGGGGGGGGGGATTATTGACAAGAGCTTTTTTCTTAAAAACAGGGATAGAAGGTCCAAGTCTCAAGGTTCAAGATAATTCCTTTCGGATAAACAATTTCGATAGACGGTCGACTTGAATTTTTCTGTCCCTGAATTTAATCTCCCAATGACATCCTGGTTGCGAAGACGGTATTGCGACTGATGAAGGGGGGGAAATTGGACCTACCGTATACCCAGGGCTAAGATTGTTTACAAACTTGTAGAACAAGGTAAGGCGTCTACTCCACCTTATGGAGCTCAGTGACTCCCAACCAAGCTCTGAGTACAACTTCTCTCGAGATGTTCCTCTCAATGTTCCGGTTACAGCCAAAGCAGCAGAATACTGAACAGACTCCAATTTTACCATTGAATTTGGTAAAATGATATTTTGACAGAAATTAGACATTTTAGCAGGAATATGATAAATAACATCGCCATAGTCCAGGTTGGGGTCCAAGATAGCGATGTATCGTCTGCAAATAGCTTAACATTGCACTTCAAGCCTACAGCTGGATCATTCATATCCACAAGGAAAAACAAGGGCCCTAGAATAGAGCCCTGGGGCACCCCTGCCGAAATACCTCCTCAGTTAGAACTCTGCCCATTCAGGTTTATCTTATATCATTATCATTGTTGTTCTTTTATAGGAGTTGATAATGTTTCATACAGGATACAAGTTTATTGTGCGTCCGTGGTTTATTCAGATGAGTCCGCTACTTAAGGCCATTTAAGAATTTGTACCACTAATCATTTGTCTCCATGAAAAGAATTAAGAAACAGTGATATCCTGGCAGGCTGGTTTACAGCAGATTACAAACAGTTGCAATTTGCCCAATTTAACTCTCCCTATAATTAAAAATGCTTACTGGATACTCAGAATTACTGTATCCCTCACTACAGGCAGCTATAATAGTTTCTGAACATCAGAAACTCAAGAATACAGGGTAAATCTACTGTTTTTAGAATGCAATGGGTTTGGGATCACTTACCAAACACGCCCTAAATTTTTCAAGAAACTGGAGAAATATGAAATTCTCCTCCACAAAGGTGAAAAAAGGGAGAAAAAAGGGAGAAAAAAGGCTAAATTCTAGGCCTCGTTTGCACGAGATCGGATCGAAATGGATCCGTACCCAAACTGTAACGGATAGGCCTTGCGTTTACACGGGACCCGACGGATCCGAACCCATTTGGATCTGCTATCTGTTCTCAAACGGGATCACTTTCGAAAGTGATCCCATTAGGCTCCGATCCCAAAAAGGTCTCGCGCAAACGGTGGGGATCGGATCCAAACTGGTACGGATAGGAAGTGAGACGATTAAACTGAAATCCTTTATTGACATTTCAAAGAGAGGCATCAGAGATGAGACGGAGTCTATTAGAGTGCAAAATTTCAAAGGATCTGATTAAAATAAGACGAAAGGTTTACCAGAGCGCTGCTAAGACATAGTCACATGGCTAAGAGTTCATAAAATCCAAATGGATCCGATCCCGTGTAAATGCCAACAGTTTTGGATCCGATCCCGTGTCAACGCCCCTCAAAAAATGGATCGAACCAAAATGGATCCGATTCCTTTTGGATCCGATCCCGTGTAAACGGGGCCTTAAAAATTTATGCTAATCTAACAGGAAAAACACCATATGTGTCTAATCTACCATGGGCAATACATCTATTTTTAATTACTTTGACATCTCGTTTATTTATATTTATGAAAGTAAACATAGACTGTATAGCCTAAATATTTGATGAGATGAATTAACTAAACCTTGCAAAATTACATTTATCATCTGTCCAAGGGATGGATAAATATTTCATGTCAAGGAATCCACTGCCTGCAAGGTTCTGCATGGCTGAATTTTAACAAGTAGTTTCTTAGAAAGTGAAATTTTCCCACAAGCATGAGAACCTACATTAAAAGATGAAAATTTTGGTCAAACGAATTTTGGATATAACAGTTCAGACAAAAAATATTTTGACGTTTCCTCACGGAATTTTGGACGTTCATTCAGAACTTTGGGACAAATGACTAAGTATGCATTTTCAGTTTATTTTTTGCGTACTTCATACTAAAAATCATCAAACATGTATAGGTCATGCTTCATTTTAGGGTTGCCTGGTCAGAATCTTCAACAAATGGTTATTCCAGAGGATGATGAGAAAGGAGAATAATTAAGATGGATTTAGACTACGTTCACATCGATACCAGCACATTTTGAAAATGAGGAAAAATGCAATGGTAGCAAACTTTTTAGCTAGCGTTCACACAATGCTGGCGCCATTTGAAAGCAGTAGGAAATCTGACAGTGACAAACTCGTTGCAGGCTCCCCAAGAAAATAATGCCAAAGAAGGTTACAGTACCTTAAGAATCACTCAGCCTCACTTTGAAAGCGTAAAAAATGTTATGTTTTCATTGTTTTCAAATGTTCACATGATGCCAGTTTCAAAATGTGACAGTTATGCAACTGAATTTTAATTTCATCATCAGCCTACAATTGCTTACAAATTTGATTAACTGCATTGAAAAAAAATGACTTGTCATCCCTTTCCCCATATCAATTGAAGAGAGTGCCTGATTGGGCTGACACACTTGATTTGGCAAAATTATTTTGGTGTTGCAACATTGACTGGGAGAAGGTGAATGATGCCAAAAAAACTGAAAATCTTAGGGTAGCGGAACAACTTGTAAGTGATGGAAGTAGTGCGAAAGTAGTTGCGAAAGTAGTGGTTGAAAGTTCCATTTTCAAACTCTACCGTTTTCAAACTCAGATCTAAATCCAAATTTATCCAGATTTTTCATTCTACCCATTTCATCCCAAACTTACCCATTTTACCCCAGTTGACACTTTTAGAATGTAGAAGCAGCAGTTATAGCTTGCACTATGAGAGAGAATTTTGTTTTGCACCAAAACGTTTATGAAAACCTCAAATATTTCAAGGAAAAGTGTCAGAAAATCTTTCAGTTCAAAAATGCTTTGTCCAAAGTTCATTCACCCAAAGTTTTTGCCAATTAATGTGCTCTGAAAAAGAATTGATCAAATTGCAACAAACAGAAGTAGCTTTTCTGATGTGTCATTTTTCTGACAATTCTAAAGCACCACATTTCAGAAAAAATGGGGGGGGGTATTTACCCAGCCCTACGTGTAAACTAGCACTGTTGTAACAACTGAAAGGATAAAGATCTTCAATACTTAGCAACCACCAACCCCCTTTTTAAGTTCTTTTCCCTTGTCGATTCTTTTGCACATCGGATGTCAAGCATTTTCAAGCATTTATCTACTATCAACTAACGAGTTGTGCCTGACGTTTGATGTGGAACAGAATCTACTGCATTTTCAACTAGGTCTTAATCATTTGTAGCATAGTTTTACGCTAGTTTAACGTTGCATGTCTTTTTTAT
Organism: Aurelia sp. 4 Dawson et al 2005; assembly: GCA_964019985.1. Classification (NCBI taxonomy): domain Eukaryota; kingdom Metazoa; phylum Cnidaria; class Scyphozoa; order Semaeostomeae; family Ulmaridae; genus Aurelia; species Aurelia sp. 4 Dawson et al 2005. The sequence continues at coordinate 13,341,592 of OZ026507.1, read as the reverse complement.
TGGCCATGGGGTAGTCATTGTCTTTTGCTCCCCATGGTATCATACCTGTAGTGTTGTATAGTAATTAGAATAGGTATAGTTAAATATAATGATACATTGTAAATATTTATATTTGAATGAAAGAAAAGATCTTACCAAAGATGAACACAATCCTTGATTCATCAGCAGCAATATTTTTGCCAATACCCTTTCCAACAGTTATGGATGCTCTTGGTTTAACGACAGGATTGCTCTTCTGCTTTGAATCCAAATGATTGAGCTCATCCAGACTTTTACTTGGTGTGCAACCCATTGTCATAACTTACTGTCACTCATCCTGGCTGCTGTTTTCATGTAAAATTTTCAATTCACCCAGCATTGTTTCTGTTTTTAAAATTAGGCAAATTTTAGCAGATTTTGCTACTTTTATTCAGGCACTTATTGTCTTTGCTCTTGTTCCGTTTTTAAAATCATCTGACATTGCTTGGAAAATAAAAAAATTGGTCAACTGTGGCAATTTTTGTATCCTTATTTGGGCTGTTATTGTCTTTCCTCTTATTGAATTTCAAATTCATCTGACATTGTTTCTGCTTTCAAAAAATTGATTCAGGTTCACAAATTTTTATATATTTCAATTCTGACTATCTAAGTGTTTGCTCTAGTACGATTTTCAAGCCATTCAGCATTATTTCTTCTTTTACAAAATATGCTAACTCTTGCAAATTTTTGTAAATGCTGATTTTGGCCTATTGTCTTTGCTCCTGTACATCTGTTATTTCTGCTTTCAAAAAATTACTCAAATCAGGTAAAATTTTATCTTGTCATTTTCAATCATTTTTTTATGTTGGTTGACTTCTCTTTCTGCTTTTTGATAATCCAAGTTGACTCAGCTGGTGTCTAATATTGAAACCGTTTATACAAATTTAGACAATGATGCTGTGCACGGGCTGCTTATCAGTTACTGTGCAGTGTCTTTCCATTAATCAATAGTGTGATAAATCTTCCCACTTTCAAAATTCTTTATTCTTGTTCATTTAAAAACCTATGACTTTACAAATGAATCTGGATATATACTTCTTCATTAAATTTTCCAAAGTTCTTCTCCAATCTCTTACTCCATTATTCAAAAAGCATAACTTTCTTGATTGTTTTTGATGCTCTCTAGCATGAGGCTTCAAGAAAATGTTTACTTAGTCCCCTCTTGCTTTCTTTTATTTGAATCATACCTTTACAGAGAAAGTACACCCAATAGTTGCCTTGAAGTGAGGACCAGATTATGGAGATCTGTTATATATTGTTCACTATCTGTAAATCCAGAGAAACTGGCCATTCAGTGTTGAGAAAAATCTTTAGCAAATTTGTATGCAAACTTCTTGAGGGCAGTTCCTCTTGATGTTTGTTAAGTATTCCCAATGTATCAAAACTCTTCAGCTCTCCAACAAAACCACAAGGTGGGTGTGACATTTACATATGCTTGGCCTTTAGGGTCTTGACAAACCAGAAACTTGCTGCAAAATAACAAAATGCAAATCTCTTGCGAGCTGTTTTCCTGCTTTTATATCGAAGCCTTGTCGCTCTTCTCTACCCTTTTCTAACCAAACCACACAAAGGAGCATTTGTTTGGGTCTTCTCTGTGGCCACACGGGGGCTGGGGTCTGACGAACCAGATTCTTCCTTGCAAAAAAAAGTATTTTGCAAATCTCTTGGGAGAAAAATGAAATCAACTGGCCTCTTGACATTCAGATTTAATCTCAGTCCTTCAAAACTCGTGTAGTTCTGATTGTTGACTTTCTCTGCACTTGAAGCACGTAAAAACTCCTCAGTTCTCTCACTACAGCTGTTCAGCAAACGCAAATGGCCTACAACCAGCCAGCCGTTAAAATCGATAACATTCTTCTTTCCGAAGCTTATTGATAAGTCAAAAGAGCACATAAACGCACAGCATCAATCTGAATAATGCGTCCGGTAACTCAGCATGAAGCGATAATCTGGAGAAATTGTCTTCAAGTTTGATAAAACCAATAAAATATTTACGAATACGGTTGATTCCTAAGTTATCTTTATTTTGCGGCGGCATCTTCTCAATGTTTCTTTGATTCGATTAAATTGTGTTGTTGCGGTTGTCGTCACACTTCTGACTATTTGTTTCCAGGCCTTTCATCTTTGGCGCCAAACTAAAACTTGTTGCTATGGAAATTATTGGCACAACAAGCCTTTCGAGCAGAAATTGCTTTTTGAGAATGTTTTTGAGGGATTATTTCTTTTGATCGAATTTTGATTAAATAGCCAATGTCGGGCCAATGCATATGCAAATATTCTATCCACATACCTGCAGATATGGCATGTGCACAGTCTGATAAAATCTGGCCGAAGGTGAGCATGGACAGCTGGTGGAAAAATTTGACAGCAGCTGTGGTACTTTCAAAAAGAAGCCCTTACATAAGAAACCCTGCTCTTAAATCACCAAAAATTGTTGGAAAATCATTTGATAAATACATATTCATGCTTGCTGCGTGCCATGGGAATCCTTGGCATACCCAGATGCAATGACAAAGGCCCTAGGGGACGAGGTTGCGAAAAAGGTTGTCGAGTCTCGAGTTTAGTATTTGCAACGTTGGAATTCATCGCTTTAGCTCAGAGAAATGTGGTTGGTTGCAACTTTATTTTTCATATTGCCTATGAGAGAGCTTTTCGTCTCCGTCCTAATATGACAAGGGCCCTGGAGACGAGGTTGGTGAAATGAAATTTCATTTCTAGGAAGTACAGCAGAATTGGGATTTTTCTCCCCAAAATTCATATAAAAAAGGTATGAAAATCGACTGAAAATCCTTAGATATGGGTCTTCCTATAAAATGTTGGGTGGCACGTCTCCGTCATCCCAAGAGTTGAGGCACTCCCCCCTCCACGTTGAACATTGGAAAGGCTTCATGAGTCTTCCTTTCTAAATTTTATAAAGATAACATGAAGTAGAAATATTGTAATTTAACGTGTAAAAAACTAAAAAGAAACTTCGGAAGTCAACGATAGAACGTTGGCGAAATTTTCAGTATTCGCTGAAATTCTTAGTGCTCATAACAACCATAAATGCTGTGTCAGGTAATACTTATCACACCTGTAAACAAACACAAGGAGCCTAAAACAAAGCAAATAGAGGCCAGGATTGCCTCTACAAAACCCATGAATATCACTTCGACTATTTATGACCAAACATTATCATTACCATAATTTAAGTTAGTTGAATCCAAAATATCACTTTTATTTCGGGATTAGACCCAGTAGCCTGGAACACAAGCTAAGACCCAGAAAAGCCCAGAAATGCAGACTTCCCCGTATGCTGAGTGCACCCCTCCCGGCCGGTGGCACTTTCACTTTCCGCACCGCGTTGCTTGGAATATTGTAAAGATACTTTTCAGCCATATATTTTTCAACCTTGGGCTAAGAGTTGCCTTTTTGAGGCTTGATTTAAAACCCCTTTAGGTTTAAATTTCAAAAATGCTGCTTCAGGATATTACATCTCTCTTCCTCTTTCAAGAGAGACCTTAACTTTTACTATTACGCAAATAGAGCCGAAATAGCATCGAAAACGTTTTAACTCTACATAGTTTTTGGTACTTTAGTAACATAAAGATGAGCTCGCAAGAAACTTGTAGACTGATGCAAATCGTCGTAGTTTCACTCCTTGATAGGCTGATAATCACCAAAACTGCGACTCATAATCAATCTAAACAAAAGTTCGGCCAGAAATTGATGAACCTCGCTTTAATGCGGGAGGCCCATTCTACATGATCACAACTCATCAATTCTAAAACTCCTGAAATTCGTATTTCATAGAGGTTGTAAAGAAATCCTAACCAACGTGAGTCAAGATGAGTACTTTTTCTGTGTACTGTTTGAATATTTCTTCACTTTGACATGGGAAACCTGCTTTTAAAGGCTAAAGTATTTTGCGAATTTCACCACAGCAATCGACAACGATGCTTTGCACGTTACGCTTCGTCACTTTTGAAGCCTCCAGGCTAAAGGGAGGCTAATTCCTGGAATGAGGTTGAAATGTTGATATCCTTTTGGTCAGTTTGAACATAGTCAACTATCATTTGGAGCTCAGCAATCTAATTGGTCGCGCCAGCTTCAAGGCGATTTTGGTCGAATTTTTAGATAGTTTGATTATCAAGCGGAGTGTCTTCTTCCAATTCAACAAACGAGGGGAAAACTGGGACTAAAGTAGTTAGTCTAAGAAACTTGCAGTTGAATAGACAAATTTGGCTAAGGTTTGTTTACTCCCCTTTCATGCCATGTGATCAATCTCTTGATAAAACATCTTTTGATTTCTCAAACATATCTGGTCCCATGCAAAACTGTGCCATGAATGCAAAAAGAAGAATAATACAGAAACTTCCCAAGAGTATGGTCTCATAACTTCACTTGGGTAACACAAACCTTAGCCGATTAGGTCTAAGATACATATAAAGAGTTTTTTTATCAAGAGTTATGTATGTACCCCCCCCCCTCCCGGGACAGGGCGATCCGCGACTCTGCTGGAATGCTGAGACAATAAGCTTCGAAATCAACATTGTTTCGGGGATGAGGGAGTGCTTAACCTGATGGCTATGGTTAGAAATGCGGATTATACAGAAATGGCCTAAGTGTTCCAAGGGCTTTTAGCAGACATTGAAGCTCTTGGATAAGAAAGCTCACAAAAATACAATATGGCTTTGAAAAGAATGTCACTCTCAGTACTCGGTTAGTCTGTCTCTAGCAATGTCTTTCCCTGACTCGAGGCTATTCTTTCATCGTATCAAGCTTATTATTACTAGGCTTTCGATTCAAGCGACGTTCGACGTTACAAAGAAACTCGTTGTCAGGTGATACCCTTGGCTGACTTATTACATCAATGGAGAACCTTTTGCTGAGTGGTTTTCTTTGTCTAACGGCTGGCATGCTCTCCGCAAGATCAATTGTAGGTAGCTCCTCATTTGACACATCATCATCTTTGGAGCTGCAGCTGGCGAGTTGGAATTGCAATTCTTTGATGACGTCATCTTTAGATCTTCCCTCTTCAGTGGCAGCTTTCAGGCGTTCTTCTAGGATCTGCGAAAAGATGGTGCTTCTAACTTAAATTGTCCTTGCTATGGAGTTGTACCAGTTTTTGGGGTACCTTTTTCATGACATGAGTCCGGATTTATGGGTATGGTTTTCAAGAACTTTTACAGCTTCTGGATCGATGGGTGTGGTTTTTTGTAAAACTTCATTTATTGGTGAGCTTTTTTGGCCTTTCCGGATTTATGGGAATGACTTTCAGAAATTATTTGAACTTATGGGTATACTTTTCAGAAATTCCCCTGGATTTATGGGTGGTACTTTACGACTTGAATGGCACCATTTTCATCAATAGAATATCATGGCACAAGCTCGTATGAAGTGACCCACGTTTTGCACATTGAAGAGCACTCCCGGGGGAGGAGGCTGGCACCCTCCTCCAGGAGTACTCTTCTTATGAAAAAAGTGCTCTTGAAGTGCCATGCTCCTTAAGGCTCTGCATTCAAATGTTGTTATCTCCTAAAAAATGTTGAATTTCCTTCCGGTATATTTTGATATTTCATATATATTTCATATTTTGAACATACAAATTCAATGAGTATATTGTGTTACAATTTGGCTCTGTTCAAATCAAAGTATCTACTAAACTATTTATAAATAAAAAATTACATAACATATATACATCCGACGACAATAAGATATCTACAAAATTAAAGATTTTCGCTCCCCAACTATCTCAACCTCGATTTTAAAGAGAATACTGAGGGGCCTCTTTGAAATTGTTGTTAAACTTGTTCCACATTTTTGTACCATGGTAAGAGATTGGCTTTTGGCCACTTACTGTTCGCATTAACGGTACTGCAAGATCATTTTTAGTGTTTCTTAGTTATCATGTGTGGAAATCTGATAGTTGGACACAATCGAATAGATCACTATAGTAAGTCTAAAGTACTGTGGTGCAAGATACGATCGCTTATAGATTTATACATCATCGTAGATGTCTCTTTCACAATCATTTCTTGATGGACAACCAGCCAAGCTCTTTGCGTAACGGCACAGAAGGTGCATCATAAAGACTACCAGAAAACGATGCGAGCAGCCCTGTTTTGTAATTTTTGTAGATACTCTATTCTCGTAACACCACTACAGGAGAGTCCTTCATCCCATGCCCCTTGAAAAGTCATTCATCCCATCTTTGTACAGGAAAGTCCTTCACCCCATGCCCCCTTGAAAAGTCACTCATCCCATCTTTGTACAGAAGAGTCCTTCACCCCATGCCCCTTGAAAAGTCATTCATCCCATCTTTGTACAGGAGAGTCCTTCATCCCATGCCCCCTTGAAAAGTCATTCATCCCATCTTTGTACAGGAGAGTCCTTCATCCCATGCCCCCTTGAAAAGTCATTCATCCCATCTTTGTACAGAAGAGTCCTTCACCCCATGCCCCCTTGAAAAGTCATTCATCCTATCTTTGTACAGGAGAGTCCTTCACCCCATGCCCCCTTGAAAAGTCATTCATCCCATCTTTGTACAGGAGAGTCCTTCATCCCATGCCCCCTTGAAAAGTCATTCATCCCATCTTTATACAGAAGAGTCCTTCACCCCATGCCCCCTTGAAACGTCATTCATCCTATCTTTGTACAGGAGAGTCCTTCACCCCATGCCCCCTTGAAAAGTCATTCATCCCATCTTTGTACAGGAGAGTCCTTCATCCCATGCCCCCTTGAAAAGTCATTCATCCCATCTTTGTACAGGAGAGTCCTTCATCCCATGCCCCCTTGAAAAGTCATTAATCCCATCTTTGTACAGGAGAGTCCTTCATCCCATGCCCCCTTGAAAAGTCATTCATCCCATCTTTGTACAGGAGAGTCCTTCATCCCATGCTCCCTTGAAAAGTCATTCATCCCATCTTTGTACAGGAGGGTCCTTCATCCCATGCCCCCTTGAAAAGTCATTCATCCCATCTTTTTACAGAAGAGTCCTTCACCCCATGCCCCCTTTAGATGCCTTACCTTTAGATCTTCCTTGACGTTCTTCCTTGCCTTTAATTCAGATAGGTCGACTCGTTGGTCCCTCAGCAAGCCTTTGATCTTTCCATTCTTTACAGTCATTTGTCTTATGACAGATTCCCGCTCTTTCAGTTCTCGTTTCGTCTCAACGATTTCTTCCAGGATACGAAGCTGCTCATGCAGAATTTCGTGGAAATCCATCTCTAGTTTTTCGATTTGCTTCGCTTTTCTAGAACAGATTCCCTCCAGCTGTTTGATGCGCTGCTGAAATTCTTGCTGTTGCATGCCTGCGCCACCAAGAAAGCCCAAGTTTTCGCGTCACTAAGATGGACCTAAATTTAGGGATATTCGAAAGATTTTATTGAATAAATTGAGCAAACTTTGTTGTCAGAGGAACGTTGAAAGCAAAATAAATTTTGTCTTTTGATACAGTCTCTGGAGAACTTTCTAGCATTTTAATGGCGTGATTACTTGTTTTACTTCATAAGCTAATGGTTCGTCAGAAAATGCAGAATCCCTCAGAAGGCTAATTTCGAACAACAAAGAATTCAGACTTATTCAATTTCTTGACACAATTCCTTGCCACAAATATGATTTTGCATCATACCATGCACTATTTGGAACAAAGTTTTGACAGGAATTCCTGGACAGTTAAAAATTCCCTGTTTCCACCAACTGTCATTGCAAAAAAGACCAAAAAGAATCAAAATTGTACTAACTTTGCTTTTGTTTTTGTTTTTTCTCTATCTGATCATGCTCCAATAGGCTCAACTGGCCTAGAAAGAATTGATGCTTATGCTTGTCAAAGTGCAGTGCACCTACAACCAAAAATTGTCATTCCATTTTCCGATAGGACGCTTGCAGTAATGCTGTTTTACCAAAATTCTAAAGATCATTTTCCCAACAACTTTTATAACACAACTTGTGCAGCTTGGTCTGTGGACACCACCGGAAACTCAAAGCCTTGGTATTAGTACCCTCGGTACCAGAGCCTCAAGTGACATCCACATTTGAACACAAAGATTGACTTTCAATAAGCTTTGATTGAGGAAAACAGTTTTCCATCATCGAAGACTGAATTTGCTAGGCTGTTTTTATTGAGAAAAATCTAACAACGGTGCTACTTAGTATCCTTGTCCACAGCAAATTGTTTGCAAAGCCTATGGACGCTTAAAGAACGGACGTAAACTGTTTGTTCTGAGTAATTCGTGTAAAGCTTTACTTTTCGCTACAGACGCTCTTACAAGTCACATCATATTCAGAGTTTCTACTGAGTAACTGAGACGAAATTACAGCTCCATACCACGGTGGCGGAAAAAGGTTCAGTAATACTTGCATGATTCAGCAATACATTCAAATGCACTAAACTTAAGCATACCTGCAAGATATAACTGTGTTAAATTTCTCTTGAATCCTCCATCAGTTACACAGGACGCAGACTCCCATCTCCACATCTCTGTTTTCGTAGGCTATAAATTGTGTTGTGTTGTTGCAGTTGTATTGGATATACAGTCTATATGTTCAATACAACTGCAACAAAACAACACAATGTATGGCCTAACATACAGATGGGAGTCTGTGTAACTGATAGAGGATTCAAAAGAAATTTAACACAGTTAACTGGCAGGTATAAATGTTAGTACATTTGTATGTATTACTGAATCGTGCAAGCATTACTGAACCATTCTCCGCCACCTGTGTGCATACCATATTTAGAGTGCAAGAATAATCTTTGCCAGTTAGCAGGAGGACAGCATATCAGCACTTACAACCATTTTATCTAGCATCGCCTGACATTGATCACAGCAATGAAGTACGATACGTTCCATCAAAATGGTCCAAAATATTTGGCTTACAGCGCCTCTACCGATCCCAAGTTGTCCGACAGAGCAGAAACTGTGCACGCCTCCACCAAAACTCGTAACTTTGAGCCTCCGTAGCTCCTTGCAACAGATCCTGAAATTAGGCAACACTTGATATTTTCTTCCATGGGGCTTAAACTCTTGATTTATCATTTCAAAAAGCTTATCTTTCCAAACACTACCTTTTATCTCAGATTGCCCGACGCACAGTTTCTGCTCCGCCAAGTTGCCCATGACCTAAATGGAAATTGGAAAAATTTTATTGTGACTTTCCAGAAGTCTCCACTTACAGGAAAATTTAGAGGTTATTCTCTCTACTTTGGTCTGGAAAGCATCTTTGGACATCTTTGTGACTTATGACTAATAGACCTTATAGCTATTCTACAAAGGAGCCTGGATCGAGCGATGTTTTTATACATTTTCATTCACAAATATTGATTGAATGGCGTTTAGAGCTTCGATCGCAATTTTGCGCATTCGAAGATGTAGATCCTTGTGCACATCCTACGCTGAGACATCTTGAAAAACATGGCCTAATCACAAACAAACCAACCAAAGAGGGAGACTCCTATTTCGTTGCCAAAAAATCGAAGGATGGGACGGGATGGGTCATCAGCTACCAAAAAGAATTAAGAAAAACTGAAAAAATCTGGTATGAATCAAGAGAAAGCAAATTTGTCATTGGATTTCGCCATGCAGCACAACAGCAATAATATTTTACACCCTACGACGAGTTTCTAGCGTTGCGAAATCAAGTTGAAGAGCTTGTGAAGTCTATTGAAATAAAGATTTGGATGAAATGAAGGAAAAACTTGAAATTTTAGAAAAAGAAAAAAAATATCAGATGAAGACATTACCTTGAAACGTGAACTGATAAAATTTCAAGATCTTTTGGCAAGTCATCGCAGGATTCCAAGGGAAGATCAATCGATTCCAAACATCGCAAACAAGAATCGGTCGAATCAAGATTTTTTTCTAACAAAAGAACAATCAAAAATGAACAGCAACTTTCTTTCACGGCCAAAGCCCTATTGAAATGGATACAATGTTGCACAAAACAAGCAATACTCAGAATTGGAGTTTCCCAAGAGTATCAACAACAAGAAATTTTGTCTCGGAGAAATCATTACCCCAAATGGATAGAATGTCATTGGTGTAAATGGTGTAAATGTGATAGAATTTTCGATCCGATTCAAGAAAAGTTGATTGCGCTAAAGATGGCGGCAAGGAATTTTTTACCGAGATCCACTGCGTTCTTTAATCGAATTCCTATAGAATCTGTAAATATTTGCAATGCGAGCGCAATGGATCTCGGTAAAAAATTCCTCGCCGCTATCTATAGCGCATTCCTCTATTGATGAGGTCAGACTATTCACTGTTTTATTTTAAGTCCCTATCCTTCGGTTCGCATTAAAGGCCAGTTTCTCAGTGACACAAAATACTCGACAAAATACACTGTATCATGGTTTCAAAACAAAACCAATAAAGCTATCGATTAGCGGAAATTCGCATCTTCCGCACGTCATACTATCAGGCGTCCAGTTAAGTTTGCCAATACAGTGTATACAGTCTGCAATTCACACTAATATAATGTTTCTCTTAAAGGAACTGAATCAGCATAAGTAGGTAGGCAAGGTATACCCAGTCTATCAAAATATGTTGACCACGCATATGAAAATAGAAGTCTTGATTGGTTAATTCTGTATTGATCACATGAAATTGTGTGTTGTTTATTGTTTTCAATATGTAATCTCCTGCACCTAAGGATGATAAAAAATAGCCTCTCGGGACACAGTACAGTTCCAAAGGTGCTTATGCCAATGAAAAATAATATTCACAACTGTAAACATGCAAAGATGAAGATCAAAGTTATTGAAATCAAAGTGATCACATGAGCTTCTCGTTTTATGCTGATTCAATTCCTTTAAAATGTCCTTTAAACTTTCTGATTGACGCTGTATTTCTTTAGCCTCACAACAGCTGGGATAGAAGGCAATCTCTTTCTTTGCTCTTCCTCTGGTAACTGTTGCGTTCCTTTCAATCTCTCGTTCTCCCATTTCAAACTGTTGATCAGTTCTTGCTGTTCACCAACTTTCTTTGTCAACAATCCATTTTGTTTTTCCAATGCTATATAATCATTCTTCAAAGCATTCATCTCGTCGCCATGTTTCTCTTTTAATTGTCTTATGATACCTGCCATGCCTTGAACTCGGTTACGATAGTTTTCGATACGGCGATTCGTGCCACGCGTCT